>BTPG01000008.1:155334748-155437248 GCA_036245525.1 Semisulcospira habei
CCTATATAAAGCGGCCGATTCTCAGTCTCGTCGGTGGTTGTGCATAATGATCACCCTCCCCTTTCCCCCTGTGAGCGGTTGTGAATAATGATCTCTCACATTCCAGTCCCTTTCCCCCTGTGAGCGGTTGTGAATAATGATCTCTCACATTCCAGTCCCTTTCCCCCGTGAGCGGTTGTGAATAATGATCTCTCACACTTCCCGGCCCTACCCCACGAGGCGGTTGTGAATAATGATCACCTCGAGCCACCCCGACCCTACCCCACGAGGAGGTTGTGAATAATGATCACCTCGAGCCACCCCGACCCTACCCCACGAGACGGTTGTGAATAATGATCATCTCGAACCACCCCGGCCCTATCCTATAGGGACAGTAGTGTTTCGGTTTAGTTCACCCAAATAGGGTTTAGGATGCGTTAGGACAGCGCGTAGGTTTTATTGGTAAGTGCGTATAGGTGTTAGGCCTAGGAGCTAGGTTCGCTAGGAATCGTATTCATCGTTGTAGGTGTCAGGCATAGGAGATAGGTTTGCTAGGTATCGTGTCGGAAGGTATAGGTGTTAGGCCTAAGGTGTTTTAAGGTGATTGGCACTTGCACTGGTTCGACTAATTTTGATTATGTTGTTTGTTTTATTATGAATGCTTTTCTGGTACAAATAAATCTTGGAACCTTACTTCTATCTTATGATGCTCAGCGGCTAGAGTGAGAGCGAGACTGAGACTGTGCGTGTGTACGTGCGAGAGGTTTGTGTGTGTGTACGTCCGTGCATGTATGACGGTGTGACTGATCGTGCGAGCGCACGTTACTAGCGGCTCAGTAGGAACGATAACAACAAGTCCAGTCAAAATAGGGTTTTTCTGGATACTGTGGTCGGTCCATTGCGCAAGCAACTTTGGCTTTTTGAACACAACGCGAGGCAAGAGTAAACACTGACGGATTTCAGTTGTGCGCATGCGAGACTAGAGTAGATTTATCTACTCTCCACTGCAATCTCCAGTCCTTCCCTAGACCACAAAAGGAATTCGGACTTAAACTCTGTAGGCACTTGAGTACTGTATTAGATGGGCAGTTTTTGTCTATCTGATAAAACTATTTAAGTCGCCTACACCCAGTCACTGAGTCCGGTTACAAAAATTGGTGCCGTGACCAGTCTTGACCGAGAAACTTCGTTGGAGGAAGGTAGTTAGCGCTGTGAGTTTAAGTCTATGTGCTGTGCCAGCGGCAGACTAGCTGTGTCACTGTCGACACGTCTTTTCCGTTAGCGTGGTACCGGTTGCGGCAGGGAGCGTTTTCATTAGTACCAGTCGCGAGATTGTAGTGGAAACATTCCGAGTTTGAAGTTGGTTCTAGTTTGGTTTAGCGATTCGTGTTGTAGTCTGTCTGCGTGGGAAACGCAGTTGAACAAGCGACGTTTTCACTACACAGATAGTGAGGTTCAGTCTACAAGATGGGTGCAGTCTTAGGATTCCTTAGGCTTCTTGTTCCAAGCTGGTTGGTGTCGAGTAGTTCTAAAAGTCAGGATGGTAGAAGAAGGAGTAAACCTAGAAGGTCGGCGAAGAGCAGCAGGCACTCGGTTTACAGTGAGTCAGATAGCAGCAGTGAGGAAAGCTCATGCAGTCACAGTAGTCGTTGCTCGCAAAGGAGCATGATGAACAGGAACACTACGAGAAATAGATCCTTTCTGAATGATAGTGGCAACTCGTCTAGGAGAGAGAGGGTGCCCGAGATATTCACTGGCACAAAAGGAGACTTGAAAGACTGGCTTTGCCATTTCGAGACATGTGCAAGATGGAATGGTTGGGACTATAGCGAGAAAGGAGTGAATCTAGCTATGTCACTCCGGGGTCCAGCACAACAGGTGTTAGGTGAGCTTGCACTAGAGAGACTAGAGGACTATGACGCTATCAGGTCGGCCCTTGAACGTCGTTTTGATCCCGCTGAGAAAGAGAATCTTCGTAGAGTAGAGTTCAGGTCAAGGATGAAAAGAAAGAACGAGAGTGTGACAGAGTACGGGTTTGCGTTAAACCGTATTGCTAGTAGTGCATACCCTAGCATGCCTACTGAAGCAAGAGAAACCATAGTCATAGATCAGTTTGTTAGTGGTCTTCCCTCTAGAGACTTGAGAAGGCATGTGCAGTTCAATCATCCCACGACAATACACGAGGCAGTAGCACTGGCTAGTGAATTTGAGTCGTTTGATGAGAGATTTGATGGCAGGAAACCAGAAGACCCAGAGAGACATGGTGATGTTGCTGCTAAGGGTGTTAGAAGTCTCGAAGAGAAAGATTCAGCTGAGGCAGGCTTAGCAAAGGCTTTCCAGAATCTGAGTGACAGACTTACTTCGGAGATTCAGAAAGTAACGAAAGCGCTGACTCGTCAGTCGGCAGGAGACAAGACTAGAAGAAATCCTGATGTTGTTTGTTATAAGTGCAAAGAGAAGGGGCACTATGCCAGGCAATGTCAGAGAAGTGAAGACAGAGACAGGAATGAGTCTGTGCGTAACGAAAACGCGCCAGGCCAGGGAAACTAGGGCGGGCGGAGCTCTCAGCAGCCAGGGACTCGGCCCAATTAGCAAGTGATGACGGCTGCTTAGAGAAAGCAAAGGGGCAGCGTTTATGTGTACTGTCAAACACTGGATGCTGGATGGCACCAGTAGCGATAGGAAAGGTTTCCTTAGACTTTTTAGTAGACAGTGGGTCAGCTGTCACAGTCATTAGTGCCAGAGATTTTAAGCTAGTCAATATGGAAAGATCGGCTCTGAAGAAAAGTAAGTTGAATTTTTGCACAGCTAGCGGTGATACTCTAGAAATTCAGGGTGAAACCACGCTTTGTTTGAAAGTAGGAGGACAGAGGTTTAGGCATGATGTAGTAGTTGCAGACTTAGGCAGTTCGTCAGGTATTCTAGGCACTGATTTCATGCAGAAATACGGTGGCGTGCTAGACTTAGCGCAAGGTACTTTGATGATACGCAAGCAGGTGGTTCAGTTGAAGAAAGAGAGTTCAGGTACAAGTGCAGAGGTTAAAGTATGTAGACTCACTAGGGTTCCCCCTAGGTCTGAAATGTTTTTGAAGGCATCTTTCGTTCAGCCGTGTCAGTTACAGAAAGCTGATGGTCTGTTAGAAGGTGTTGAGAGTTTCAGGAGTGAAACAGGGCTAGTAGTTCCAAGGTGCATGGTTCAGGTGTCACAAGAAGAAATCCTTGTTCCTGTTACCAACTTTACTGATAAAGAGATTGTAGTGAAGCCAGATACAGTAGTGGCGTCCATAGAAACTGGGTTTTCAGTGAACTCTTTGTCGACTAGTTCTGAAAAGAAGGAAGAAGTGGCCCCCGTCTATGTGGATGACAAACTCCCTAGTCACTTAGTGGATTTGATCGCTAATGTTTTGTCGGATGTTAGCGAGGAGACAAAAGACAAATTGAAAGAGACGCTCGTAGAGTTTCAAGATGTGTTCCAGTCTCCAGGTGGACAACTTGGACGGACAAACAAAGTGAAACACACTATTGACACAGGAGGTGGTAAACCTGTCAAGTTACCCCCTCGTCGTATTCCCGTAGCTCAGAGAGAAATAGTGGAGGAAGAAATAGACAAAATGTTGAAGCAAGATGTCATAGAACCCAGTGACAGCCCCTGGGCTGCTAACGTGGTACTTGTCAAGAAAAAGGATGGTACAACTAGGTTCTGCGTTGACTATAGGAAGTTGAACCAGTTGACACGCAAAGATGCTTATCCTTTACCCCACATTGGTGACTCGCTCGATGCTTTGTCAGGTTCGTGTTGGTTTTCAACTCTTGACAGCGCAGGGTTTCTTCCAAGTTGAGATGGATGAAAATGATAAACAGAAGACAGCGTTCGCTACGCATAAAGGTCTTTTCCAGTTTAAGGTCATGCCATTTGGGCTATGTAACAGTCCAGCTACTTTTGAGAGACTCATGGAGATGACTTTAAGTGGTGTTCTTTTTGAAAGATGTCTAGTCTACATCGATGATGTCATCTGTCTAGGCAGGACAGAGGAACAGGCACTGGAAAATCTCAAAGTTGTTTTGAAGAAGTTCAGAGATGCCAATTTGAAGCTCAAGCCCTCGAAATGTTCGTTGCTGCAGAGCGAATGCGCTTTTCTAGGGCATGTGGTTTCAAAAGAAGGGACAAAGTGTGACCCAAAGAAAGTAGAGGCAGTTGTTAACTGGCCTGTCCCTACTTGTGTTTCAGAAGTCAGAAGCTTCTTAGGGATCACATCATATTACAGAAAATACATTTGTGGTTTCGCTGAGATAGCTAGTCCTTTGACAAACCTGACTAGGAAAAATCAGAAGTTTGTTTGGTGCGAACAGTGTCAGCAAGCTTTTGAGAAACTGAAAGTGGCTTTAGTGTCTTCTCCTGTTCTTGCTTATCCTACAAGAGAGGGCAAGCTCATTCTTGATACAGATGCGTCAGCAAATTCCATTGGTGGCGTATTGTCTCAGATTCAGGATGGAGAGGAAAAAGTGATTGCTTATGCAAGTTGCGCTCTGTCTAAGAGTAGGCAGAGGTACTGTACCACATACAGAGAGCTGTATGCAGTGGTGAGGTTTGTGAAGTACTTTTCTCACTATCTTTGGGGACGTCCGTTTCTGGTTCGGAGCGATCACAGTTCCCTTAGGTGGCTAAAGTCCTTTGATCAGGCTGAAGGCATGGTAGCTAGATGGATAGCTACGTTGGACACCTACGATTTTCAGATAGAGCACCGGAGAGGCGCCCTACATGGAAATGCGGACGGGTTGTCGAGGATCCCAAGGAGATGTTGTCAGAGAGAGGAGTGTGATCAGTGTGCTAAGAAGCATGTGAGAGTGGTGACACGTCGGCAAGCACGTGGTCATGACTCAGCTGATGGTGGGAAAGCTAGCGGTTCTCAGAGGAACGCTGCTTCACCGAAGGGTGAAGATGTTCCGCGTGCGGACCCAACTATCAGTGAAAGTCAGGGCGACACTACCACCGACAGGTCAAGTGTAGAAGTCAGGGAAGATGAATCGGTTCAGAGTGATTCTGCCTCAGTGTCTAAAGGGGAAACAGTGGATTCTGCTCAGTCTTCTGCGTTTGGTCCTGGCGTGCAGGAAAGCAACTGGTTAGCCAGCTGGTCTCGTGAGGACTTAGAGATGTTCCAAAAGAGAGATCCAGTGACTAGCATTCTAATAGCTCTGATAGAGAAAGGAGAGAAGCCTCCTTGGACAGAAACTTGCAAGTATAGCGCAGCTGTCAGAACACTAATTGCTCAGTGGGACAATCTGAGAGTAGTGGGCGGTTTACTATACGTTGTGCCTGATACAAATGTTACTCAGGAAAGGGTACTATTGCTAGTAGCCCCAGATGAGAGGACTGAGACAAGAGACAAACTAGAAGGGGAAAAGAAATCAACTCCCCAAGATCTGTATTTCCCATGTTCATCATAATCCTGAACTTGACTTTGTTTGCAGCGACTCTTGACCCAATATCAGGAGAGTATTGTGGTCAGTGAGACACGCGCGTGTCTCACGTGTCCGAAATAATTTCGTGAGATGGCGGCATCTCACGGGGAAGTTCGTGCTGGCTCTAGTCGGCTTCCCTAGAGACCCTTTGAAAGTGAGTTGGGCCCCCAGCTCACATTGTCCGCTAATATGCACCTGAAACAGGCGTCTGTCTCAGTACCTGCCTTGAAGTAAGCCAGTGGCTCTAACTGGAAACTCCAAGACGAGAGTGTTGCCCGGTCGGCTCTGACCAAGTAACCTCTCACGTCACGCGAGTCAACGGAAAAGAACTCTAAACATCAAGAAAGACCAAGCACATTCTTCAAGGACGAACAATGCCATGACTGAGTATCCGTTAAGTTTGTTTCTTTTCAGATGTCTCCTTTGCATGCATATATTTTTTTGTGTGTGTTGAATTAGAAATGTGTTTGATTTTCCATTTTGTTGTCGTCGTATTGCTTTGTGCATGCCTAGACGTCTGAATCATATCAACTATCATTTTTCTCTTTATAATAATATGTAATCATCTGACTATGCTGTTTTGAAGGTTTTGTACCTCAGCAACAAACTGGTTGTTTTGTTTTTGTACTGTATTTTGAACTTTTTGGCATAAGATTTTGAATATTTTTGCTTAGGTTTTGTACTCGATTTTACCTCAGGAATTTGCACTTTGAAATCGTGCTAATGTTGGGTGTGTGTTATGTGAACCAGTTTTCTCACATGGGTTTCGAGAATTCCATGAGATGTGGACCAAATGTTACCCGAACAGTCTGGGAGACTGATTTTTGCTTTTGTATGTTTTGTGGCGGACTAAGTTCGGAAGTTACCAAATGAGTCTTGATTTTGATTTGGTCTGGGATTTCTGGTAACAAATGCTTTTGCAGTGGTTGCATAGTTGTGTATCAGCTCGCATGATGATACTAGTACTTTAATTTTGGTTTTGAAACTTTGTTTCGCAGTTGTTTTTTTTTTTTATGGATTATTTTATGCAGTAGCTATGCATTTTAAGTGGTGCTGAAGCTTGTTGATTGTCACGAGCGCATCACGGTTGCTGAAATGGTTGCTCATGCGTGTTCATGATCAGGGATCATGTTTTGAAATGTGTTTTGAATGTTTTATTAATTTGGACTTTGGTTTGATTTTGTTTGAATTTTCTTGTGCATGCATCACGATTTTATTTTGTTGAATTTGTTGAACTTCTTTTGAATTTGGATTTTACTTTGCATGCCAGAAGTAATTTTCTTGAACTTGGTGCATTTCATTTAGTTTGTGCAACTTTATTCCTTTTGTTTGACTAATGTGTCGTGCACATTAGGTCTTAAGGAGGAGGGAGTGTAGCAGAGGAGCCCTCTGCTAACGCTATCGCTATTTACTACCAGCGAGTCAGAGTTCAGTGGTTTAGTGCACGCTTGGCGCACTGTGAGCGAGAATTTTGCTGACTTAGCTAGTTAGTGTGTAGCAGACTACACGCGCGAAGCTGTGACGTAGTTTCCGGACCCAGAGGCTGGGAGCCTATATAAAGCGGCCGATTCTCAGTCTCGTCGGTGGTTGTGCATAATGATCACCCTCCCCTTTCCCCCTGTGAGCGGTTGTGAATAATGATCTCTCACATTCCAGTCCCTTTCCCCCTGTGAGCGGTTGTGAATAATGATCTCTCACATTCCAGTCCCTTTCCCCCGTGAGCGGTTGTGAATAATGATCTCTCACACTTCCCGGCCCTACCCCACGAGGCGGTTGTGAATAATGATCACCTCGAGCCACCCCGACCCTACCCCACGAGGAGGTTGTGAATAATGATCACCTCGAGCCACCCCGACCCTACCCCACGAGACGGTTGTGAATAATGATCATCTCGAACCACCCCGGCCCTATCCTATAGGGACAGTAGTGTTTCGGTTTAGTTCACCCAAATAGGGTTTAGGATGCGTTAGGACAGCGCGTAGGTTTTATTGGTAAGTGCGTATAGGTGTTAGGCCTAGGAGCTAGGTTCGCTAGGAATCGTATTCATCGTTGTAGGTGTCAGGCATAGGAGATAGGTTTGCTAGGTATCGTGTCGGAAGGTATAGGTGTTAGGCCTAAGGTGTTTTAAGGTGATTGGCACTTGCACTGGTTCGACTAATTTTGATTATGTTGTTTGTTTTATTATGAATGCTTTTCTGGTACAAATAAATCTTGGAACCTTACTTCTATCTTATGATGCTCAGCGGCTAGAGTGAGAGCGAGACTGAGACTGTGCGTGTGTACGTGCGAGAGGTTTGTGTGTGTGTACGTCCGTGCATGTATGACGGTGTGACTGATCGTGCGAGCGCACGTTACTAGCGGCTCAGTAGGAACGATAACAACAAGTCCAGTCAAAATAGGGTTTTTCTGGATACTGTGGTCGGTCCATTGCGCAAGCAACTTTGGCTTTTTGAACACAACGCGAGGCAAGAGTAAACACTGACGGATTTCAGTTGTGCGCATGCGAGACTAGAGTAGATTTATCTACTCTCCACTGCAATCTCCAGTCCTTCCCTAGACCACAAAAGGAATTCGGACTTAAACTCTGTAGGCACTTGAGTACTGTATTAGATGGGCAGTTTTTGTCTATCTGATAAACTATTTAAGTCGCCTACACCCAGTCACTGAGTCCGGTTACACTAAAATGGGCTATCAGATAAGTGGCATTGCATAGTTCACCCAATTTGGTTTTACCAGCCGTTTTCTTCTCCTTCCCTGTCCATTGTGTGTATTTGCTTTGTATTATGTAGTAGCCTGTGCGTGTTTTCTCTCGCGCTTGTTAGTGCTTTTTTCTCTGACAACATTAGTGAAATAGAGTACATATTACTTGTGGGACTTGTGATGTTATCTGATCGGATGATGCATTGCAAGTCACGTGTATTACATGTGTACACAACTCTTTTGTATTGCCTCGCATCTTGCGTACCTTGGTAGCATCATGTTACTTTGTGTTTATTTTATTTTTCCATCAGGGGTCCAAATGTTGCCCATGCCAGAAAAGGTCAACCTGTTCTCAGCGTTGTGCCTGCAAGCAGCGCAAAACACAATGCACAGACTGTCTGCCTGCACACCTGGGCCTGTGTAAAAACACTGGATTGGTAAGTGAAGTGTGTTGTTTATGTTGTTGCCATTTGGTCTTTTTGGTCCTATAGTTTGTTTGTCTGTTGCAATTAAAGCATTAGTAAAAACACTTATGTGAATGCAACTGCCAAGCTCGATTCTTGTGTACATTCAAAATAATTACTCCTCTGATCCTGAATCTGTTACAAACACTAAAATTCCTGTATATATCAAACCTGCATGTTACAAAATATGCATGCAATAACACTTTGTTGGACAACCTGACAGTACTCAATGTAAATTACTTTGCTTCTGATAAACTTTGCACATGCCCTCCTCAGGTTGGTGCTCTGGCAATACCTTATATTGGAACTTTACTACCTGTATATGTAAACAATTTAAATATGGCCTGAAAAGCACCAATAACTGATTATACACATATTCTAGTTGAAACAACAAACAAGAAATGAACAAGACTTCTTTAATTACTTTCCATATGTTTGAAAATTTAATACACATACTTTGTGCTTCACATGCAATATATACAACTGAGAATTAAACTACAGTTTGGACATTAGTGACATCCAAAGCTGCACAGACCAAAGTTACTCATCCCCCCCCCCCCCCACCCCAACCCAAACAAAACAGAATAAAACCAAAACACCCCAAAACCAACAATCAAACACAATACGTCAATGTGATAGATATATAACATCAGTAAGTCAGGAGGACCTCAGGCATAACACATGGGGGCATACTCAATTTATGTCCATCTGTATGTAGTAAAGTATATTTTCTGTCCCACTCATAACAAACACCTCATGGTATGTAAGTGCAAATATTCAGCTTATTACACACAAAGCAGAATCCACTGTGCCATGTGTCATGTCACGAATGTTTTTAATTTGTACAGGATGACCGTGCAGAGTCCAATGAGGAGCAGGCAAACAAAGGAGCACCTCAGGCTTCCACCTCACGTCCGTCCCAGTCCAGTGGCAAAGCATCTCAGGGCAGGTTTGGAGCTGGTTCCCATCGGGACACATCAGGTGCGAACCTCTTGCTGGAGGTAGAGTCTGCTGCAGACAGAAGCAAAACAGCAGATGATTTTCGAGCTGCAGAGGTTAATACATAATTATTGTCTATCAAAGAGAACCGCTGCCAATGGGTCTTCCCAAAGTAATGATTACCGCCTTCCCAAAATATAGTGGCCCATGGCATCCCATTATTGGAGGGGGGAGGGGGAGTCACACCAATTTTGACTTGTAAGTTTGAATATCTTTATGATGGATGACCATCTTTACCTTTTGTCTTTTCCCATGAGCATTGGTTTCAAGATATAAATTAGTGCTCGGCATTTCGATTCCATGAACATTTATCATTTTCCCAAATTGAATCCCTGTCCCCTTTGTTGATTGTGCATAAATATTTGTGTGTCAATTGTAGGACACTCTTTCTAACATTGTGTTTTCAGCATTGTGTATATTTGTGTGAATTGTTAGGTTGGCCATATTAACAGACCACTGTATTGTTTACCAGCTGAAAAAGTAAATATATAATTATATAAAATTGTGCTGTTGTATTTATTTATCAGAACCTGTTGAACAACATGGGAGAGGAGGAGTTGAGACAACGTCTGAGAAACATCTTTCAAACACAGCCGCACATGATGCCATTTATCACCAACAGCATTGGACCCGAGCAGACCGAGCCAGTACCAGGTTGGTGTGAATGTGGCCACTGTGTATTTGAGGCAGTACAGAGGCACCAAATATGCTGTCAGTGGCAGCACTGTGTCACAAACGAACCTACATTTAGTGAGTTGTGTTTGACTCGAAGTGTTGTTGAAATTGCTGGTGTAGCCAACTATGCATACAGATTTGGTGGAGTGTCTGCTGAATACTCAAATAGTAAATTCCGCAGTCAAGCTTATCGTTTTTTTATTTTGTGGATGGAGGGTGTCATGGGGCCTGGGGTACGAAAATGCCCGCCTTCATGTGTGCGGGCGAAAATACGTTGGAGATTTCCAAGTGAGGATGGCACATACACCGGCTATCAGTCCTCTTAGAACGTTCATTATATAATGATTGCAAGATTAGTATGGCCTGCCATAGCTGTTACTGAACTTTCTTACAACTGCATTATTTTCCTCAGAGTGTGATATCAGTTGTAGGCTAAATTAGGCTTTGTCATTGGTTTTTGTTGTCTCGAGGATCCAATCAAGGAGGTCAGTGTCAGAGGTACCTCTGACACTGCACTCCCTGTGGACCCTCTAGATGACAAGAAACAAAGGCAAAGTCTAACTCGTAATATAATGAATAGAAAAAAGTACAACCAAAAGAATGTGTAAGCATCAAGTACCCACATCAAAGAACCCATGCTTAGTACGTTTGACCTAGAAATTCAGGGACACAAATCTCAATGTTTTTGACTGTCAACCAACTAGCCATACACTTTTGGAAATTCTCCAAAAGGTATTATCAAATGTAACACATGTGGATTTATTTCTTTGTATGAAACTGGCACCACAGGTCGTACGCAACACATGCACATAGGTATTTTGTTGCCGAAAACCTCTCATGTTTTATTTAGCGGGCTTTTTGTGGTTGCATCGTTTTCAATTATGCTGATGTAGATTACAAAGATGGCGTCTGTGCTTCGTATGTCTGGTGCATGACGTTATCCAACTGAATGCCTTTTTTGATTATTTTTGGTGAGCCATTGATACCAGTGGGATTACATAACTCCTGCATACAGTTGTTTGCCCCATGACATCATCCAAGCACAAAATAAAGAAGCTATATTGCTTATTTCACAGCATTTCAGTGCCTGACAGTTTGAATCAATGGAGATTAGGGTTTATTCACACAAAGAAATATGACTGGCCAATGACATATTTGGGGTACAATGTTTTTTCTCAGCAAGTACATTGTCATTTGAAAATGTGATAAATGTGATAAGTTGAGAATATATTTCTCACAAGTTGGCATGGTAACGTGATATGCAGCCTGCACCTGCCTTGAGGAGAAAGCAATTTATGTTTCTGAATGCTGTTCAAGCCACAATGGATTTTCGGTGTGTTCTGTATTGAATAAGTGTCCGGATGTTTTCACATTGGTGGTGAACATTATATTTCTACCTTTCATTTCTCCTCGTCGCTTCTGTTTCATGAAGACTTTTCCAGGCACCTGGATTGACCCTCTGTTGTGCACCCACCATGTCCAGGTAGTCAGACTTGGTGCTGTTCATGCCCTCATCAAATCTGAGTCCATATGCATGGTCTATGCACAAGTGCAAAAGCTCTGAAACCCAAATACACAGAGAGACTAACATAGACGGACACACGAAATAGAGTTGAAAAATGTAAACTGGTGCACGGTGATCAAATTCTAAGGAAAGAACCACATATAGAAAAGCCTATGCCCAGCAACTTTTATTGTGGTCCACATAAGATTGAATAAATTGTTTTGTGAATGTCTATTCTAAGCATGTTTCTTTTCGGATTTTCGACACAGAAACACACACACACGCGCAAACACTGGAGGCTCATATGTACCCAAATAACCAGTGTGTGTTTGTGTGTGTGTGTGTGTGTGTGTGTGTGTGTGTGTGTGTGTGTGTGTGTGTGTGTGTGTGTGTGTTTCTGTGTGAAAGAGAGTGCTGACAACCCGACAGGTCGCCAGAGTTCATACCAGGCATGTAGCTGTAATCCTTCTGAACAAGATCCTGAAAGGCTACCCATTCTTTGGTACGCCGTGATAACTGACACTGGAGGTATGGGGCATCATTGGCACCTGTTCTAACTGGTCTGTTTTTGTGATGATTAAAATCTATTACAGCAAGCTGGTTGCGTGCCATATAGATGTCAAACGAGAAAGCCAACCTGGTAAACAGAATAGTATAGTTTCATGTACAGCACTGTAAATTTGGTTTCAGCTAGTGGAATTGGCTATCACTTTGGAACAACATATAGCAGTTTCACATCCCAGCTCTAATTCTTCCTCTCCATTGATATGAAACTCCAACAAATGAATACAAGCAAATAAAAAAAGAAATGATTACCAACAGGGAATTGAACGACAGCCTAGTGAGAAAATAACTGCACATAGTAAAAAAAAAAAGTGTTTCAGACCATTTCATTCACATCCAAACTACTGGAACTTGGTGAGACAGGTAGTATTTACCGTTTAGGGCAATAGAGGAGCAGACTGTGGGAGAAGAAGTTTTCCAGCTGTGAGGTTTCGCGCCCATGCGTGTAGTACACGAAGGAGCTGAGCAGCATTGGGTTAGAGAAGAATTTCCTGCAAAAAGGCAGAAGAGAGCAATGCAATTGTGATACAATTGTATTGCTGAAGTGTGTGTGCGTTATGTTATTATAATGCAGTGCAGTGAAGCATACTACACGCTCCTTCTGCAAGGTTTACTCAAATATTTATGTAGTACCATTTTCTCGCTTGCTGACTATGGGGTCTTCAGCTAGTGTCCACTGTGGTCAAACTAACTTGTAGTGTACTTCAAAGGCAGTCAGCATCGCAAATGCCAAAGCATTGATATGTGTGATTGGTCCAAAACCTTTTTCACTCAATTGTTTTTCACATCAACCTGTCCTGGACAGTAAATTGCAACAGTGAAAGTGCAGTTGCACATGTAACTCAACAGCAGCAACACATGGGAAATAGTGTTACCTAAGAGCCTGGAAAGCTGGCATGTCAGGTGTTAATTGTGGCAGAGTTGAATTGACACCTTCATCATGCTCACATGCCCCTCCCGGCCACTGGTGTGTCCCCTGAACATGCCACAGAAAACTTTCCCACTTCATGTGGAAGCGATAGAGGTCTCCATGTGAAGTGCGGCAGCAAAACCAGAAGTGCTTCACAATTGGCTTCACAAATTTTTTTAAAGTCCCAAGGGAGCCCTTTGCCAGGTCCAGCAGGCTGCAATACAACACAACTGCCCTTTAGTCCAATGTGTCTCAAGATTCAATGAATATGGTGAAGGATCACTCTCCATTACTGGTAAGCAGATTGAATGCATAATTACCAGATGAATGAGAAGTACACATTGAAGTGATGGAATACGTTTCCCTCCTTTGTACAGCATATTTGAAAGTACCAAGAAATATGTTGATATTATAGTATATGTTATACACTCCTAAGGCCATCTGCAGATGGTTTACTGAGGGGCACTAACCTTTTGGCAAGGTGTTTGGATTTATGCCACACGTCCAATGAATGCCGAACAGTTGCGTACTCTTCTCCTTCTGAAAACACAGGATACATGTTTACAATTACATAGTACCTAAAATCACTTGCCAAACCAATGGCTGTAATGAAAGTCCCCTGAAAACTACAGCAGTGAAATTATCTGCACTATATATATGACAGTGGAATTATAATTTACGCACAAAACTTCATTTGCATCATGTGCACTAGGTCCATGTGCAGTGCACATTGTAACATGTCGCATAATCAGTAACTTGCAACAGTCAGTTTCATTCACTCTGATTGTCCTTCACTTTACTACTCTGAACTGCAAATGGCCTGGTATCTATGTTCTGTCTCCATATTCATTAATGATTTTCTTCTCATTATTATTATTGTTGTCAGCCTCTTGATTTACTCACCCAGAAGTGACCTGATGGTTGAGCTTGCATCAGACACTATTTCAGCACATTGTGGGTAAAAGAATGTGACGTGATGCAAGCCCAAAGCAACATTCAGCTTTTCCATCGGGGCTGCCTGGCGCTGTGAACCCAAATAGGAAGAGATCACAATTCACAAGAATTGTCAGTGTGTCCACATCACCATCTTGCCAGTCATTGAGAGAAGTAAATCTAGGGTACTATGTAGACAATGCACAGTGGAAAACATTTTCATATTTTACTGTCTACATACCTCTCTCCTATCAATCTGGCCCCACATAATCACACATTATGCTTGGTGTGTTTTACTCTTATTACTATCAAAACAATATTACTGTTTCAAATAACTGTTTGTCTCACCTGTGTTGCTCGGTGATCACCAAATTCGCAATGGATGATGAGTCCACTTTCTACGTCCATAAATGCAGTGGTCGATTTGGAGGCACAGTGGCCTACACAAACATTTAGAGAAAACATTAATTGAGGGGTAAGCATTTCAGAGAGCACACACATATTTTCACCAATGCACTGGGACTTTCAACAATAAATCAGTAACTTTTGCTTATCACAATAACCTGTACAGTATGCTAACCTGACAGATACGCATAAAATATTACCGGGGGAATCAAATCGGGTATCAACTGCCACCACCCGTCCTGGTGATATGGCCCGGAATTTTTCCATCGCTTTTTCATAGTATTCTCTCAGTGGCAGACAGAAGATTTTCTGTAGCTGGTAAAAGCTGGAGGCTGAGGGAATGGCAAGGTGTGCAAATCTTGCAGCTCGTGCAACCTAGAACAGTGAACAAGTTGCCACACAGTTTCATTTACAGTTTCAGCCTAAATTGGAAGCACATAGTTGTGTTGATACATCTGACCCTAAAGAATCCAACTGGCCCCAAAATGTACATTACCTACTCAACTGGAATTCAAACTAGGTTGACTTTATAGGCCAACATATAATTATGTACAGCTTTGACTATCAAGTACAATTATTAGACAATGCCAATAAAACTACTAACTGTTGGGCAATATGCTCACACTACCTGACTGTAAGTGAGGCCACTGAACAGAATGATGAGGACCCATAGCTGCCCCATTAGACTTCTGCCTCCATATTTTTTTGTCGTGCTCCAGTACTGGATGTGGCCATTCTGTTTAGAAACCATCAGAATTTAGTGCCAGACAAATGTGCAAACACTCCATGAGAACAGTCAGTAAACATGTTTGGACACTTTCATTCATTTCACAGTAATGGAAGAATCCAACCCTCATTACATGATCATTCAGAAGTACAAAATACATGTTGAGGTAGTAGTGTGGCTTGAGAGGAAAGATGAAAATATTATTTCTTACAGTACAGTGAAACTGGAACATGATCCCTGCCATGGGCTGCTGTGGGGCAGGCTGTACTGTCTCCTCCTCGCAGCATCCGTGGCAGTCAAACACAGTACATTTTAGGCGTTTCACAGTTTCCACACATGTATCATAGTCGATGACAAAGCGCCGTTGAGCCAATGCTTTCTCCAGCCATGTCCTACACAACAGATTTGCTTCCTGTACTCTGAAATCATAAGCAAGGTAAACACCTTGGCAAATACTGTATGAATGCAAGAATGCAACATAATGAAGTGAATGTGGTCATTCACAGGACCAATAACATACACACTACAATAACAGGCACATGTACATTGACTGCATTGCAGTGCCACAATCTCTCCATCATACTTTCAAACTACATGCCACCCTCCACCCCCATTCACAACAAGTTCACTCTGTCTGTCTCTCTCTCTCTCTCTCTCTCTCTCTCTCTCTCTCTCTCTCTATATATATATATATATATATATATATATATATATATATATATATATATATATATATATATATATATATATATATATCACACACACACACTTGCCTGAATATATGTTACAATACATACTGTTCCTGTTCCAGCTCAGCCAAAGTTTGTGCGTCCATTTCATCCAGCAATTCATCTTCTTGGGAGTCTGGTTTTTGGTCTTCATTTTGTGACTCATCCTCCGTCATAAGCTGATAAAATTCAGCATCCTGCACATGTGTGACAGAAATCAGTATTACAGTATTTATACAGTGCTCCCTTTTGGTAACTCACATGTACAGTTCATTACATTCCGGATATCCATTAGCACTAAAAGTGCTTCGGAGACATGTATTGACCCCCCCCCCCCACCCCCAAAAAAATAAATAAATAAATAAATAATAATAAAAAAATGAAACAAACAAAAAACAAAACAATGGACCAAAACAAAAACATAAACAAAAAAACAAGGGGGACACAACAAGAACGCAATGACCAATTGCTGCACGCCCAGAGCCTTTTAGGATTTATAATCATTATTATTATAACCTTCGTTGATGCCACAAAGTGTAATATCGGTATGCTACAATGAATAAATGAAGAAGCATTGTACAGCCAACACAGTAATGCAGCACATTTACTCACCCAGAAGTGAGAGAGACAATCGACTGTTTACTAGTTGTCAAAAGATACAAGGGAGATCAATCTTAGGTCGCCGCTGATTATAATAGCTGCCCTTAGTAGGGGAAATATTCGCTGTAGGTCACTCCAGATGAAATAACCCTCCTTTCTCCCCCTTCCTCTATCAAATAAAGATACAGGCTGTACTGTGTAACTTACGGATAGCTCGTCCTGGTCCATACTGCAGTTTGGGTCACCCTCAGGGGCAAGACTGACGTAAAATGAAAACAATGGCCAGCTCAGTCTGTTGGGTGGTGTCGTCTGCTACTGTTGTTGCTATCAGTGGTAATATCGCTGATTTACATCAGTGATCGCGGTTCCCACTCAGCTCGCTGCATACAGGAAGTGGCCTGTCTTTTTCACGGGAGTTTTGCCAGTACGACAAACGCAGTTGAAAACTGACTCAGTCAACTGAGTTGCAAACCGGTTTGCCGACTTAGGGGCAAGGTAGACGCTCGTTCACGACAGGGCCCTCGCTGGGTCCTGTAAAGTTTTTTTTAAAACACGTGCGGGGCGGAGTTTTTTGACTGTTTCTCAGCTTTAGACTCGACACGTGTACGTAAGTGTTCCCTCCTCACTCGTTAGGAACACGTGTCTCAGGCCAGTGAGTATGTGAACCATCTCAGCTTCCTTCAACAATTGGCATAGATTCCCCAGAGCCCCTACAGCCGCAGTGACTCACGAGAGTCTATACTACGTGCTGATAGTGATCTGTTTTCTCATAATCCTTACATCATCTCCTGTTGCGTGCTGCTAGGCATGAGGAAGTCAGTTAGGCCTGCGACTGTGATAAGCTACGTAGTCAGCTAGGGCATGGCCGAGTTACGTTGAACGTAGCCTAAAGGTCCTCGGGCCGATTGCAGCCGCTGTTGGCCCGCGCACGGCACGGCGGCTGATGTCGGCTGTGTGACGCTTTGCCGGCTGGTTTGGCTGTAGGCTAGCCTTTGTGTCGCGGCAAGCACACACGCAGCGCACCATAAACTGGCGCTATCGGCTTTAGCGCGCGTCCTTCACCTACGTCTAGCGAACACAGCTAACCGCCATGCCACATTTATCGCGTTTTAGTTGTCAGTGCTCAAGCTGTGCTTTTTAGCGGACTCGCTTGGTTTTAGCTTGAAGCTTTTGGTTGTGGAAGGCTTCCTAATGTGTGATTGTTGTCACTTCGTTGTTAGGGACATTGTCGGTCGATGCGGTTACTTTGAACACTGAAACTGAACCAAGAGACTCATTACTGACAACCGATCGGCCTGTGAGTGGCCAACACTGCAAAGTCCCTACCAGTCCGTGGAAGGGGGGCCGAGTCGGACCGCTGTGCCGTTTCCTTATCGTTTCACTGAATTCGACCTTTTAGGCTTCAGGCTTGGCAGAATGTCTTCCGACGAAGAGTCAAACATGTCCACAGTTGACTACAGCATGCCACAGTCCGACGAGGAGTATGTCCCTAACCGAGAGCAAGGGCCGATATCCGCAAAACAAGGAGTCAAGAGGAGGAGAAACGCAGGTTGGACTGTGGAGGAAAAACTTTCTGTGATCGACAGAGTGCGCGGCGGCGAAAAACAGACTTCGGTCGCTCGTCAGATGAGCATCCCTGAATCTACTCTGCGGGGATGGTTGAAAAATGAAGAGACGCTTCGCAACTTTCTGGAGCAGATGGAAGGAGCTGCCAAAAGGAAAAGGAACAGCGCACACAAGCCTCAAGACCCTGTGCTAGACGCTTCGCTGTTTTCGTGGTTTTCGGAGCAAGTTGCTAACGGCGTCCCCCTCAACGGGACGCTGATTCAAGAGCAAGCCAGAAAACTGAACCGTGCAATTAACGGGCGAAACAGCCCGCTGGTGTGCTCGTCTGGTTGGTTCATGAGATGGAAAAATCGACACGGTATCCGGTTTCTGGACGGCGACTGTCAGGGGACCCCCTCCCACATTGTCATCGGCAAACCCATCGCCGAGCCGTCCTATGTATGCCCAGTTTGTAAGATGTTCACTCATTGAAGGTGCACAGCATCAGTAGCTGCGGAAGTGTTGTGTAGCCGTCACTGTTGCCGCCATATTCGTTCAAGGTGCCCGACATCAATAGCTGGGAAAGTGTCGTATAGCGTTGTCAGCAGCAACGCCGCTACGACACTTAACCAGCTATTGATGTCGGACACTTAGAATTAGTTATCCCCCCCCCCCCTCATCCCCCCCCCCCAAAAAAAAAAAAAAAAAAAAAAAAATCCCCCCAAGGGAGTTATGTGACCCGAGTGGCTGTACATGCACTGAGCGTCCGAGGTGTGAAGCTTAAAAGATAATTTATCAGATACTGAGACATTACCGATGGACAAAAAGGGGGTTTACCTTATTCTAGACTGACGCATGCCAACCGCATAGCGGGATAGGGCCAGCTATCCGAATGCAGAACCGGTCAGTCGGCTCGAATGTGATAACCCCTTCACTGCCGCCTATTGACGCAGGTTGGGTTCCCGGCTAAACTACCTGGAATCTGAATTGGTTAATTTAACGTCAAAGAGCCCTAGCCGTCCCAGGACTATGGATTCATTTCAGAGTGGTGTCAGCAAGAGGCATGACAGAGCCTCAGCTCCCCGCACACAGTGCTCATAAGGATCTGTGTCTCTTCAAGTTGCAGCTGGGTCGTGTGGACCTTTTCTCGGCAGTCAAGGGGCTGAGAGTGCTATATAGGTGTGGCCGGGTGCTGGTTTGTTCAAGTTGTGATCATGTAGCTGTGGACCTTACCACATCAATGGAGCGGTCGCTGAAAAATCAGTTGCAGAATTGGTCCTCTTCTTGGCTTGACTTCGCGAACGAAGATTCTATAGGGCTTGCCCACGTCGTCTGCAGGCATTTTCGTGGCTGCGGAGGCCAATCCGGGACAGGCAGGTACGACCGCAGTGGCTGCAGGGGAAGGTCTGTTCAGGGTTCTGAGTTACGACAGCTCTGTTTTTTCTTCTGAGCCGCTTGTCCTTAAGGTTAGCTCTGCGAGAGTCCTCAAAGGAGACGGCTGCCTTGTGAATGGTGGAGCGCCAGGTGTCACGGTCCGCAGCAAGCAAAGACCACTGGCGGTGGTCGATTTGGCAGGCACTAAGTGACTTCTTGAGACCGTCTTTGTATCTCTTCTTTGGTGCCCCTCTGTCTCGGTGTCCAGTGGCGAGCTCGCCGAACAGAGTGATCTTGGGTAGGCGATGATCCTCCATCCTGGAGACGTGCCCCGCCCAGCGAAGCTGTGTCCGCAGCAGCAAAGCCTCGATGCTCACAGTTTCCGCCTGTTCAAGGACCTCGACGTTGGTGACATAGTCACTCCAGTGAATGCTGAGGATGGTACGCAGGCAGCGCTGGTGAAAGCGTTCGAGGAGTCGTAGTTGGCTGCGGTAGAGGGCCCAGGACTCGGAACCGTACAGAATTGGTCCTAGTTCTTGATTATTGGTCTGTTGTTTAACCCTTTGGCTTTCGGTAGCGGTTTTTGTCGCGATGATTCCTGCAGAAATCATCGCGACAAAAAACGCGACCGACAGCCACAAGGTCAATCCATTAACCCTTATCATTCGGAATACACCAGTGTGTGAAATAAGTTTGACTAAAATAGTTCAGGGTAGTGCCAGAAGCTATTCTGACACCACCCTTGAACTAAAGCCATTGGTCTATATCCTTATCTGTAAGTACTGTAATGTAGCTTGCATATGGCAGTGTACAAATGTGAAGCTTTTAGCCTCAGTATGATATGGGTTAAATTAATTTACAGCCCCTGTCTAGTCGTTACGTTTCCTCTGAGATGGTGATTTTGCCGTACAGTATATAACTCAACGGACACAGAGATTACTCCGAACTGAGGCAGTCGCTACAGCTCCAAAAACACATGGCCCCACGAGCTCCTTAGCATCCGCGTTATCGCGGAATTGTTTATATTACAGCGGACGGCAGGCGAAGCCGTCCCGTTTCTCACTTTCCTTTTTTGTCCCTTGTCTCCTTGACTGCGTGCGCAAAATAAAGTGAATTTGTGTGAAATCATTGAAAATTCACATCAACTTCATTTAAAAACAAATGAACTCTAGCATTTTTTAGTGCGTGTATGGGTTAGCGCATTTTTGGGGGAAACAATAGGCGCACAGGCCTCTTTTCGTGTTTGTCCTTGCTAAACTACAACATTCTTAGAGAGAGAAAGAGAGATGAAATGAAACTTTATTAAGAGAGAGAAAAAAAAAAAAAAAAAACAACAGCCTAGTGATAATAAAGTGTAAAAAATGGTTATAACTAAATAGTGTATACACGGTATAAGTGAAGACACAGTCGTACTATCCGTGAACTGAAAAACTCGAAAAGCTTTTGGTCAGGCATGGAGCCGCAGGAGCCAAAGGGAGGGGAGGAAATACGGTCGCAGCGGGTTTGATATGTGCCAGATATCTCTCACGACAGCTTGATGATAACTGACTCGCACCCACACTTGCCGGAATTCAGGGACCTTTTTTCTCTGTCCGTTGAGTTATAGACTGCGTAGGATCTTCAAGACCCAGGAGTCAGAAGCTCAGTCTTGCGGTTCTGTGCATACGGACCTATCCCACTTTCTCTCATAATTCATTCAGTTCTTGTCTCAGTCGGAAGAAGTCGCTGGATCGTCTTTACCGCTATGTGTTTGTGATCATGTAGGTGTGGACCTTACCGCATCAATGGAGCGGTCGCCGAGAATTCAGTTGCAGATGTGGTTCTAGTTCTTGATTCTGGTCAAGTAAACCTTATTGGTCTGTTGTTTAACCCTTTGGCTGTCGGTAGTGTTTTTTTTTTTTTTTTGTCGCAAGATTCCTGCAGGAATAATCGCGTCAAAAACGGCTACCGACAGCTAACAGCGACAGCGACACCCCCTCCCAAAACATCTGACCAAAGTGTCTGACCGTGGGTAGTCTAAATCTAAAAGGCATTCTCTATCGATATAAAGAATCCAGTGGCGGATCCAGGAGAGGGCCATGTGAGCCCGGCCCCCACCCCCTTCCCCCCTCCCCCCCCCCCCCACCGTCAGCCCTGACGCCATTACCCCCTCCCCAAAAAATATATTCCGTACGGTGTATTTCACAATTATCTCACGGATCTGTGGTTGAGCCTAGTGTGTTCATGGGCCCTATAGTTAAATATCCTCGCTTGGCACTGCTGACGTGGACCTGTCACAGTACTTCACCCAGACTTAGAGTGCCATGTGCACCTGCACTCACAGGAGCTCGTGTAAATCGGTGCTTCTTGCTGTGCGATACAATCCTCATTGCATCCTCAGACTGAGGCAGACATCTGGCAATAAGCCGCTGACTGCTGGTCAGTGGTCAACCCCAGCGGTGGGAAAGTGTCCAATCATTGCTAAACTGGGTCCAACACAGTCCCTCAGCCAGGCATAGAGTTTCATGTGCCCCTTAGTCACAGGTGTGCGATGCCACTCTCATTGCATCCTCATACGTTTCAGTCATCTAGGTTTAAGTCTACGACTGTGGACACGCCAACTGTGATCAGAAGGCGAGAAATCAACTGTGCTGTGTCTCCGGCCTCGGGCTGAGCAGCCGACTGTCACAGGTGATTGCTAATCCCCTAATCCCGTCACACATCACTCTCTTCTGAACCCAGTCTCAGTCAGATTGCGTAGCTATGTCTTTTGAGTTGGTGTCAGTCGACATTGATGCGTGTCACCAGTGGATAGGTGTGAAATGTCTTGATTTTGAGCACTAACTAACCCTTAAGCAATTGTCAGCCAGTGTATGAGGTATACATCATGATCATGGGTGATCATGACTATTTCTGTGATCTGATCCTGTGTTCCTGATATGGAGGAGGTTTGTGGGTATGTAGAGCAGTATCACAACTTTCACAAATGGCTGTGTTGTTCCTCAAACGGAGGAGTAATTGGTAGTGTAGTGTTGTCAAACACAAGGTGATTGCTCCTGCAGAAACTCCAGATAAAACATTCATTTCAATAAGAAAATTAACACCATATAAGAATTAGAAGTGCGAGATTAATCTTGTTTTGTTACGGAGGTGGGGTGGAGGAGGGGACAAGGACAAGTGCATGTAGATATGATCAGCCCTTCCTTTTGAAAAATTGCCGAAAGTGGAGTTCCGAGATTAAAAAAAAAAAAAAAAAAAAAAAAAAAAAAAGAGAGAAAAAAAGAGAGAGAACGGTTGCAACACGATAGAACAATATTAAAGAAAATCCCAAAAAACGAAAGCACCAAGAAAGTATAATTTTAACACAACTTATTTGTAATTGTTCCCTTTTAAGCGTGTTTCTTTCTTTGTTATGATTTTATGCTCGCCTGATAGTCACTGTTTCAGATTGGATTTTTTTTGTATGATACATTTTGGAACGGGGGGGGGGGGGAGGCTGTTGTTCCCCCTCCGTCGAGACACCCTCTGGATCCGCCCCTGCAACCCGCACACAGTATATTTCCTACTACCCTTGTTGTAGAATTGATTTCGTCGAACGACTCCCATCAACGAACGAGAGCGAAATCACGGCGGATAACGGACTTCTGGTTATCCGCCGTTATTTCGCTCTCGTTCCTTGTTCGGAGTCGTTCGTTGCTAGGGAAACTTCACTATAGACTAAGCAACGATCATCCCATGCCAGTACGCACCATTTGCTGAAGATAGTTTGACATGAATGATCGCCATTCTCTTACTGGACATTGCCTTTTTTTTAAAGTATCGGGTTTTGTTTCTGTTTCAGAACATCCTGGAGGCCTCCAAGCTGATCAGCGCCAGCGAGAAGACAGTGGAGTACTTCGTGAAGAAGACCCTGTCCAAGAGTGGGGAGCTGATCATGGAGGATGTGGCTGGGGACCTGGCCGCCCAGTACAAGCTTCCCACCTTGCTGATGCTTACTGGCAGAGGCAGGCTGGCTCACAAGGTATGGGCTAACGCATTTAAAGCGTCCCGCATCAGTAGCTGAGGAAGTGTCGAATAGCGTTGCCGGCGGCAACGCTCTACGATACTTCCGCAGCTATTGATGCGAGGCCTCTCGAAGGAGTCAACGCTTTCGAGATGTGCTGCATTTGGATACTCGGCATATGCGTATGTGCGTCTGTAACTCGAATGAGTTAATCTCTTTTTTTTTTCTCTGACGGGCTTGGTTCATTTTCTCCTCTATGTGTCCAGGTTTGTTGCACAGCCTTCTTTGGATGTTTGTGAATTACGGTGATTTTGACTATACTGTACTATACGATGGCTGAAACACCGTAGGGCTTGAATGAGTTAGTACCCCTTTATGGGTTTCACTTTTGTTTCATCAAGGGTGCTAAAAAGAGAAATTGCTTTCGAGAAATATGGATTTTTAAAAAAAATGTTGTTGTTGTTGTTGGAGTCTCATTTGCGGCCTACTTTGTTAATGTAACGATAAACTGGCATGGAGGACGTCGACGAGGTCAATGACACCGACGTCGAAAACGGCGACGATGACTATTTTGTGCTTCACCCTCCTCCCCTCCCACCCCCCCAACCACCACCCCCGCCCCAACCCCCCCTCCCCCGCCCTCCACACCCTACCCACTCTAGCCCCCTTACCCCCCCCCCTCCCTTTCCCCTCCCCAAATCCAGACCAAAAAGGTGACTGCCAAGTGTTTAAATAGGCGCAAATTTATGCAAGCTATTCTGCCATCACCCTTGAACTATCATGGTCAGTCCACATCCTGTCATAACATGTCAGGGCTTTTTTTGGTTGACCCATTACATCCTGAGACTGACTGTACAATTTGCTCATTGTCCTATGACGGCTGCATTAACAAATACACAGTAGGAGATAGTTCAACTGGTTTAGTTCAAGGGTGGTGCCAGAATAACTTGGCGCCTCAGGCGCCAAGCTATTCTGGCACCAGCCTTGAACTATCGGTCAAATTCATTTCAAGCAGTGGGTGTATTAAGATGAAACGGGTTAAGCATGTACAGAGAAGGAAACGTCCTTAGAAAGGACAACACGGTTGTGTTGTATTTGATCTTCCTAAGCGCGTTTCTTTTCTTTTCTTTCTTTTTTTTTTCTTTTTTTTTTTTTTGTGGTTGAGATTCTCTATTTTCTCTAGGTGCTTGACAACATCAAGAAGACGTTTATGCAGGAGGACGGGGACTTCCTGTCTTTTGCAGAAAGGTCCGGCGACGAACGAAAATCTGACAATACGGACTTCCAGCGTTACTGGCTGTACATGAATGGCTGGGTGGCCATGGCAGCTCAACGTATCGGAAGGTCAGCAGAGACAGAGCACTGCGAGAGAGCTGTCAACCACGATAGTTCAAGGGTAGTTCCAGATTTGCTTGGCGCCAGATAGGGCGCCAAGCTAATCTGGCACTACCCTTGAGCTATTGTCGTTGTCATGGACGTTAGAACGTCAAAAGTGTGATGATTTTTTTTTTCAGGAGGTGAAGTAAACAAAATTTAGTTGTGCTTCTAGGAAGAAGGAGAGCTTGCTGTTGATCAAAACTGTCTCCAAATTACTGGCAGACTGGGTTCCTTTTAACCCAAATCATACTGATGCTAAAAGCTTCAAATTTGTACACTGCCATATGCAAGCTACATTGTAGCACTTACAGAGAAGGATATAGACCAATGTCTTTATTTTAAGGGTAGTGTCAGAATAAACTTAGGGCCTAGAGGCGCCAAGCTATTCTGGCACTACCCTTGAACTAGTTTAGTCAAACTTATTTCGCACACTAGTGTATTCCGAATGATAAGGGTTAATCCTCACTATGCCGTTGACTGTGTGTAGTACCACTCATACTTTCACATTTTTAATAACGAAAAACGTATTTCTCGTCACCATGTTTTAAATCTCGAGGAATTCTACATTATAATGTGTATTGCCATATCTTAACCACTTTACTGCCACTGAAATCTGAAATATTTGTTTATTCAATTGCCGAAAGCCACAACCGTTTATAACTCATTTTACCCCAACACCGAAATCCCCAATTTTGCCGTTGTCCACTGAAGACTGCACTCTAGTGCAGGACACAGATCGACCATGATAGTTCAAGGGTGATGCCAGAATAGCTTGGCGCCCATAGGCGCCAAGCTATTCTGGCATCACCCTTGAACTATCATGGTGGATCCTTATCTTGCTGTGGTGTGTCTGGGGTAGAATGAGTTAAGGGTCCTGGATTCAAGCTGGTCTCAGTATGAGGTATATATATCCTTTGCGGGGGCCCGTGAGGATCTATGCCTCTTGCATTTGGATGGTGTTCCGTTTTTCTCGGCAGTTAAATGGTTAAGCGTAGTTTTATTTTCTTAGCTGTATTATGAAGGAAGAGACAAACTACGCCATTGTTGAATGTACCCGTATCCGTCTAATAATATTTAGGGTGTTAGCAAGTAGGATTTAGGACATCGTTATCACAACAGACTCTTGCGAATGTTCTGCACGTTATGATCATGCGTGCCGGTCTGTGATTTTACACCTCGCGGCTTGTTCTGATGTGCGCTGGTCTGTTTCTTTTTTTTGTCGTCTCTTACTCAGGGGCGGATCTGGGGGGTGGGGGTGGGGTGGGGGGTTACAGACCACCACCCCTCCCCATACAAAAATTCTTTAAAATGCTATAACAAAGTCCCTTTTTGTGGTGTTTGGAAACACTTACCCCCCCCCACCCACCCACCCACCCCCCACCCCCACCCCCCGCCCCCCACGGTGTTTGATACTTTGGCGTATGGTGGGTCTTAACACACACGCGCCTTCTCTTCTCTCCTCCCCCCCCCCCCCCCCCCTTTTTTTTTTTTTCGGCTCCTGGAAGCAATGTCTAGCGTCCGGAAGGCCTTTTGTATCGGGTTGAAGGTTCCAAACAAAAAGTTGGACCCCACCCCCTCCCCCCCCCCCCACCCCTCCTCGAGGTAACTAATCTGCCCCTGCCTACTGGTCTGTTATTCGTATTTTGGATCTTTCAGCATAGAGCCGAAAGGTCCACAACTACAAACCAGCTTTCTGCTTTGTATTCCTCGCTTTGTCTCGCCCTGTCGCTGTCTGTGTGTGTGTGTGTGTGTGTGTGTGTGTGTGTGTGTGTGTGTGTGTGTGTGTGTGTGTGTGTGTGTGTGTGTCTTCTCTCTCTCTCTCTCTCTCTCTCTCTCTCTCTCTCTCTCTCTCTCTCTCTCTCTCTCTCTCTCTCTCTCTCTCTCTCTCTCTCTCTCGGCTCGCTCGCTCGCTCTCTCTCTCTCTCTCTCTCTCTCTCTCTCTCTCTCTCTCTCTCTCTCTCTCTCTCTCTGAATCATTGAATCTCTCTCGCTCTCTTTCTCTCTCGTCTAATTCTTTGATTCCTTTTTAAATATTTTTAGATTCAAACTGTATTGTCCCTTGCCACGTTGACTAGGGAAAAACTGTCTTTAACCCTTTGCATGTCGGTAGCGGTTTTAGTTGCGATGATTCCTACAAGACTCATTGCGACTTAAACCACTACCCGACGCACAAAGGATTAATATGTATTAATCAATGACACATTTGAGAGATGGTCTGATTACCATCACGGTACGTGACTTGTAGCGTTGAAAATTAAGGGCTCGAGATCTTATTGTCATTGTCGCCCAGGTTTGACATCTCGGTGCCTGCCCGCCGCTACCTGGAGAAGTTCTACAATGCAAAGCTGAACGGGTACAGTGTTGGTCCCAAGGATCTAGCGTCGGATGGACTGACGTATAACGTGGACATGTTCATGTCCTCTCATCTCGGTCTGCTGGCCCTGTATTTTGGAGGTGAGTAGGTGGGAATCCTCCCCAGACAGAAAATTTTTAACTTATTCGAGACATGGCGCACTCGGATACGCGGCAAAAGGTGTATCCGAATGCTGCAGGAAAAATGAGTTTCGAAGTGGGATGGGGTAGGCCCGAACCCCACCTCTTGGGAAATTCCTTTTTCTTTTTCTTAATAACAATAAAACCTGTACAGTTTCACTCTATCATAAATGACACATCGTTATCAGAATCGCTGACCAGCCCGTTATAATGTGTCTTCTGCAGACATCGAGCGCGCTACAGAAGTGGGGGAGCTGATCGGTCAGTTCGTCGCCCAGCAACCAGACCTTGACAAACACTTCCTCGTGCGGATGCAGGGCGATTCCGGGGAGCTGCTTCAGAACTTCCCAGAGGGGCAGGAAAACTTCTACCGCATCTCCAGCAAGGTACCGCAGCAGCTGTTCTTCCTTCTCGGTTACCCCGTGTTTTTCCTCTACCACCTCAGCCAAGCCACGGAGCAGGACAGGTTCATCCAGACTGCTGAAGTCATCCTAGATTTTCTCCTGAGGTGTGATAGCAGCATCTTCTCGTTCTTCCTGTCTCACAAGGTGGCGTTCGGGGCAGGGCTGTTGGCCCAGCACACGGGCAAGACCAAGTACCGTGAGCTGTGCGCGAAGATCGTGTCGCACTTGATGACTCTCCAGGACGCGGATGGGAGCTTCGCCAAGGCCCTGCCCACCCAGGTCAGGCTGGATCAGTCGGCGGAGATCGCGATATGGCTGAGGGAGCTGTCCAACCACCTGACCACATTGGTTTAGACCGCTGCGATCTCTTGGCCGGCTACCCCATCCCAGTAGCAAAGGTCCTCGGGCCGCCGTCGGCCGCTTTGGGCCTGAGGGCCATTTGTATACTGGGTTCACTGTCATAGGGCGCATAATGTGTTTCTGAAAAAAAGAACAACTGTGTTCATTCAGCCACCAAAAGACACAACCATCGCAGGAACTAGGTCTCAGCAAGAGGTATAGATCCTCATGGGCCCCCGCAGTCGCGGGGGCTCTTGAGGATCTATATGCCTCTTGCAGTTGGATCGTGTTCACCTTTTCTCGCCAGTGAAGGGTTTAGCCCCCCCGCCTCCCCCCTCCCACCTCCCCCTTCCCCCCTCCCCTTCCCCCTCCCCCTTCCCCCCCCCCCCTTCTTTTCAATGTAGCCTCCGATGCTGTGTACAATCACGGTTCACCGGTGGCCGCATCCACATGACCGGTGCGCGAAAAGTCATCGGACTGATGTCCGCCACCGTTGGCACCAGCGGCCAACTTCGGCCCGATCTCTCGCGCATAGAGAGGGAGTTAAACTGTGCCCACCACCTAGCTGACTATACTGATGTGGACAGTGCAAATCACCTGCCGGTGGCTACCCGGTAGTCGAATATCATTTGGCAACCGCCTGACCGCACCGATTTTGCACCGTGAGAACTTATCTCATTCAGCCCCGACACACCACAGCAAGACATGGATCGAGTGTGATAGTTCAAGGGTGGTGCTAGAATAGCTTGGCGCCTAAGGCGCCAAGCTATTCTGGCACCACCCTTGAACTATTACGCTCGATCTGTCTCCAGAAGTGTAATACAGTTCAAAGGACAACTTCAAAGTTTGGGATTTCGGTCTTGGGACAGAATGTGTTAATCAAAGCAGTGGTATGCGGCTGAAATCAAGGTGGTCCGGTACACAGGTGTAGACTGTGCAAACCGCCTGATTACCTTTACCCTTTGGCTGTCGGTAGCGCTTTTTGTCGAGGTGATTCGTGCAGGAATCACTACGGGGGAAAAAGCACTGCCGACAACCAAAGGGTTAATGTAGACCTTGATGTGTGAGACCTGAAGTTGGTTGACTACTTTTTGTTCATGTGGACTGCGCGAACCACCGGACTATACCGATGTAGACTGTCGCGTGTCCCATATAAGAAGGACTGCCGTAACCTGCGCCGACCACCTGTCTACCTTGATGTAGTCTGTGCTTAGCGTCTGACCAAGTGGACAAAAATGAAGGTGTTCGTGTGGTTTGCAAACTCTAGTTTTCTCCGGGCATGGGATGATCCTTTGCTTGTTTGTTGTTTGTTTTTTATGCTTGTTATTAGTTTGTTTGTATATTTGTTTGATCATCTCTGTAACACGAATTATAGGAAATAATACACTATAGTGTTTTGTCTCCAGCTACCTGTCCAATGCGCACAAGGCCATCGGGCAGACGTCGGCCCGATGGCCTAGTGCGCATTGGGTGTGTAATAGAGGCGATCGATTGCGCAAAGATCATTTCATGCCTGTGAATTGCAACCACCTGGTCTCCATTTTGACTTCCAGCGCCAGATGAAGAAGATTGATTGATAGTTTAAGGGTAGTGCTTTGATTAACTTGGCGTCTTCGAAGGCAGTTAGGCACTACCCTTGAGCTATCTTGGCTCATCCTTCTCGTACTAAATTTAAATCTGTTCAGGCCATGCTTTTCTTCTGTTGATTTTTTTTTCTCTCAGTTTTTTGCTAGTTTCCCTTGTAAACAGGGTGAGGAAACTCCATGATCATCTCTTGAGAATATTTTCTTCCAGTTGACGAGAGAGAGCGAGCGAGCGAGAGAGAGAGAGAGAGAGAGAGAGAGAGAGAGTCACTGTGTGAGTCTTGAGCAACAGAATGTGTTTGAACGAAGTCTGCAGAAAAAATAAATATACTCAAATGCACCATTAAATGTACTGAAATGCAACATTGTGTTAAATTCTCTTCTCTTTGTCTTGTCTTAAATTGTGTTGTTGTGTCGTGTCGTGTCGTGTGTGTTTTGTTGCGGAGAGTGACGACACTCATACCTATACACACACGCTAGCTTTTTGTCCGTATTTATTCATAAACATAAGAGAAACAAAGTAGTTCAGATTGACTCTTGTAAATGTAATAGCGATAGGTATACAATACCAATAACAGACATAAAATCACAATTCACAACGTAAGTTATCGCCTTATAACAGCTACTTTGAAAACCTGACTCAAACACTGGACGGAATTTAACAGATTAAAAATAGGCTACACATATACTTGTAACTGTACGTAATCGTTGTAATCATTAACCCTCTCGTGCATGTGACCCCACCAGGGTCTGCCCTGGGGGACTTGGGTGGGGTTAGGTATTTTTTAGTTCCCAGGGTCACCCTGGTCAGCCCCACAGGGTGGGTTTTTCTCTCTATTCTGGGGCATGTGTTTCTGTCTACCCTTTGTCCATTCACCTGTATTTGCCTTTTTAAAACTCTCCCTACTGTCTGCACTGCCTGTAGCTCTTGATATTGGATGTGTGTTGCTAGATGGTCTTAGCTTTATTTAGGCCCCATGTGTTAGGTTTATTTAACGTATTTGACCGGTTGGCGACATACATTCAATGTTCTGTTTAGTTGTTTTTTTTACTAGCAGTGCAGGCACGTCCTGAGAAAGCCTTGTTGCTGTCGGGACGTTAAGCAATGTACAATCAATCAATCGTGCATGCGGCTACCGGTGCTGTTTACAGCACCGGTAGCCGCAAGCGCAAAGGGATTGCACAATCCACTAGGCAGTCACGACTGTAACGCCTATTCGTGTGCATGTTTAAAATGTGTGGCATCTACATGGACGTTTGCCTTTTGAATTTGCACTCACTTTGAGCTGATGTAGAAGGAATGTGTGTGTGTTGTAGTCAACGAGTCTACATGGTAATAAATGTGGTGGTGCCTGATTAACCCCTTGACTGCCACTGCACGTACAGAGTACGTCCGAAATCTGTGTCAAGTCAGCGCAACAACTGAGAGCGCCAGCCGTCCCACGAACTGTGGATACAAAATGGTGTCGGCAAGAGGCATAGATCCTCATGAGCCCCCGCAATTGCGGGGGCTCATGAGGATCTATACCTCTTGCTTGAGCGTGGTGTCCACATTTTCTCGGCAGTGAAGGGGTTAGTTAAGCTTGGGTAGAAATGACAGCAAATACTGCTGAACATCTGCGAGCACTAGAAAACTCTGCCGCCAGTGATAAAATAATCTTTCGACATATACACATGTATTTAAAATGACCTACTCCAGGCATTAAAAGGTTAATAGATCGCAACATCTCCTTTATAAATGTTCTTGGCATTGTTCTTACAATAATGCTGGACAAAAGGGCTCCCTTTAAATTGTGACGTTTAGATCGCAATATCTCCTTTATAAATGTTCTTGGCATTGTTCTTACAATAATGCTGGTCAAAAGGGCTCACTTTAAATTGTGACGTTTAGATCGCAATATCTCCTTTATAAATGTTCTTGGCATTGTTCTTACAATAATGCTGGACAAAAGGGATCCCTTTAAATTGTGACGTTTGCGGACAGTCGTAAAATGACGGTGAATGAAAGACTATGTGTCTTTGTCATTTAATGTCAATTTTATACACAGAACAGATGTCAGAGCACGAATCGGTAAAGCCAGAGCAGCCTTTCTCCAGTTGAAAAAAGTGTGGAGCTCCAGAGAGCTGTCACAACACGGCACCAAAGTCCGGATTTTCAACTCAAACGTAAAAGCAGTTCTCCTATATGGAACAGAGACTTGGAGATTGACAAAAACCACAGTCAACAGAGTACAGATCTTCATAAACAGTTGCCTTAGAAGAATCTTGAAAATCCACTGGCCAGAGTAGATCAGCAACGTCAGACTCTGGGAAAGAACAGAGCAGATAACAGCAGAGAATGAAATTGGGCGAAGAAGGTGGGGATGGATTGGTCACAGTCTGAGAAAGCCAGCTTCCAGTATCACTAGGCAAGCATTGTCATGGAACCCCCAGGGAAAGAGGAAAAGAGGTAGGCCGAGAAACTCCTGGCGTCGAGACCTCCAAGCAGACATCAAGAGACTGGGAACCACCTGGAGTAAAATTGAAGGAGAAGCACAGGACAGGAGTCGCTGGAGATCTTTCGTCGACGGCCTATACCAGGGTAGGGGTGACAGGCGCAAGTAAGTTATACACAGAAGAGTTCCTTTACGTTACGCATTCTGAGCGGTGGAAAACCATTGGTACGTGTGCTTACTCAGATGGACTGTGAACAGAAGGGTAAAAAAAGTCTTAGTTGAGGCAAGACAACATTGATAACCCGTTTTATCGGCGAATTTTAGCCCGCCGTGGAGCAGATCGTGGTAGGCACACACAAACGGGCAGCACACGCTTGAACATACAGAACAATACCCACAACATCTGCACAAAAGGTCAAATGAACATTAATTTAGTAAAATTTAAAAAAAAACGAGAACAAATGGATTCTTAGACTGTTTAACTGACGAAACCGTTCGGAGGGGGAGACGCGTTTAGTTACAAGTCCTTTCTTCTGAATGGTATCGTCAGTAGCAGTAAAAGCGGGGTCAGTTGCATGAGTGAGCTTAGTCCTGCGCCAGTCACTAAGCAAGGCGCTCCGCTATAGTAGAGAACCTTCCTTATTGGCTGGCGCAGGACTAAGCTCACTCATGCAACTGACCCCTGAGTTACCCTGATAACTCAACTTCGTCACTCAGAGAAAGAAAATCATATCTGTGCTGGCCTGTAATTGTGGACCTTACGGATTGAAGCCGTAAGATCCAAAATCACATATCAACACACGCGTATCAAGCCATGTATTGCACTGTTGATCAAACATTTAAAAAATTGAAACCACGTGTCACTACTGAACAACATTCTGTTCTCTCTATGGGAGAGGTAAAACCGTGAGGTGTGGATTAGACATTAGACAATATCCCCAGGCATAAGCCGCGTATCCGGAGGCGCCACGTCTCGAATGAGTTAAACCTTTCAACTTGGCAAACTAACCATGCACTAAACTTGAGTCGTCGTACTCCATCCCAAACTGGTTGTCTCCCTCGATTCGCTACCGCTGATCAGCGGTAAGCGAATCGAGTGAGACAACCAGTGTAATTCCATCTGCAGTGGCTCACGGGAGCGGCTGCTGCCTCGCAACGGTCTTCAGCTGTCACTGGCGCGGGAGCTGACTCCAAGTCCAACTCGATCACAGCGTCTTCGTAGGACGGGGGTGGATGGTCCGGCGCTCTGTCCTCAGGAGGCGAGTTGTAGTCTTCATACTTTGGCAGTGGAAGTAGTGGAAAGTTCCCCGCACTCCCAGCGTCCTCTCCCTCATGGGCGTGGAGGCGATACGGGGGAGGCGGAGTAGATCGCGGCATGGAGAAGAAGTCCTCTTTGTCGTCATCCGTCATGCTGGAAGCTAGGCCTGTCGTCTGCGTTCCGGAGTCGTTGGCTGTCGAGTTTCCGTCTTGAGTCTGCGTCCCGGCTTCGTTGCAGGCAGGATTGTGTCGTCTGACGCTTTGGGTGTCAAGACCGCCATAGGCGGAGGCTTGGACTGCAGCTGATGAGGCACCTGCTGACATAATTTTGATACAAATCAGACTTAGAACACTAGCTCTGAGCAAGCTCAGCTCTAGACAAACAGTTAGATCCCCTAACTGTTTGTTTGCCTAGAGCTGAGTTTGTTTGTCCAGAGCTGAGCAATTTCCCTGGGTATCTACGGTATCTACCAGCGCTTGTATAAACTTTGGTTTGAGCCTCAGTATTCACCTCTTTTTAACTAGAAATGATGGGTGCGGCCATCTTGAATATGACCTTCGACCTACTGGGGACGACTTCCGGTTTTGCTTGCAAACATGGAAGCTGTGAATACAAAACCCTACACAAGTTCCCGATCTAGCGGCCGACATTGCGCAGTAAAAGGTTGCCACAACAACCAAAAAAAGCTGTATGACTTGTTGCAAATGCCATGTTTTGACCACAAATCTTTCATTCGCCGTTATTGTTCGTGTTTGAACATAACAAACCCACTGGTTTAATCACTTTTTCTATACTGTGTTTCTTAATATAAGTTTCTTAATATAAGTTTAGGAGCAATATAAATTGCAAAAAAGAGGAAGCAAAGCACAACTTTTTCTTCCCTACAATTAAACTTGGACAAGGACAAACTTTTAAAGCTTTTGCTCTTGGGCGAATGAATTTTTCTGCCCTAATTAGTGTATGTAGCTTTAGTGCATTTCACATCAGTTTTAATTTCATATTTTATGTTATGAGCAACATCATTTTGTCATACAAACTGTTCATTTTAACTGTTTGTCAAAGAATTTTTTTAAAAATCTAGTATCTTGTATTAATTACAGCTGTGTGCACTGTATTCATAAATAATTTGTAAAATTAGTTCTAGAGATTGTAAAATAGTAAATAATTTTTTTAAAATCTATTATTTTATTAATAAAACACATTTGTTTATATGTTACTGAGTGTAATGAAAATAAAGGAAATAAATTTGATTTTGAATAATGGTTTTATCTGCAACTTCTTCATCCCTTTATTACATTCATGATTTACTGTTTTATTTCTCAACACTTTTTTTTTTCAACACTTTCTGAAAATGCCTCCATCTTCCAGCAACACTTCTGTCGGACATGGCTACACAAAATATAATAAAAATACAGGAAATAAATTTGATTTTGAATAATGGTTTTATCTGCAACTTCTTCATCCCTTTATTACATTCATGATTTACTGTTTTATTTCTCAACACTTTTTTTTTTTCAACACTTTCTGAAAATGCCTCCATCTTCCAGCAACACTTCTGTCGGACATGGCTACACAAAATATCTATGCATATACACGAAAACTTCGCAAAAAACTTTCCAACGCGCACACGTAAACACTTCTCTGAAAGGCCAAACCGGAAATGCTACACAGCCGAGCAACCTGTTAACCGACCCATTTGAGAATATTACCGTTTGGTAAAAAAGAGGTGAATATAACGCGCTATAAAGGAGCCGTAAAACTACTAGGCACTATTAGCGCTGTCGATAACGTGGTGATGAACTTTATACTGACGAGCAAAGGAATGCGACATCATCGGAAACACCGCTGTGTTTGCCATGATTCGAATGATATCGCATTTGTGTCGCTTGTCAGTATACAGTATATTGGCTCGTCAGGGCAAAATGATTTGAATGAGCTTTAAGCAGCTTACGCAAGCATACTGAACTGAGCAAAGTGAAAGTTTTTGTTTTTTAAGTCCGAAAGAAGAGAAAGAGCAGGAAAGAGAACCTCCAGAGAAGAGAAGAGAACAAAAAGAAGAGAACCAGAACAGAAGAGAACAGAAAGAAGAGAACCAGAACAGAAGAGAACAGAAAGAAGAGAACCAGAACAGAAGAGAACAGCAAGAAGAGAACCGGAACAGAAGAGAACAAAAAGAAGAGAACCAGAACAGAAGAGAACAGAAAGAAGAGAACCAGAACAGAAGAGAACAGAAAGAAGAGAACCAGAACAGAAGAGAACAGAAAGAAGAGAACCAAAACAGACGAAAATGACGAGCAAAAGACATGGGGCATTTTTGGAATCATCGGAAACACTAAAGTGTTTCCGATGATTTCAAAAATGTCGCATTTCCTTTGCTCGTCAGTATAGCAAACTGACCTCCTTGAAAAGCGGATTGTTGACCATTGCATTGCGTTTCTGTCGTAGCGTTGTTCGAGGGCTGGTTTTGTTGACTTCCTCGCGCTCTTGCGGTTCCAGCGGCAGGACCTTGCGGTCGATTGGCAGGCGCAGGTTTTGGCGCTGTTTCCCCTGCTTTGATTTTTGTGTCGCTCCGATTTGCTTCTTTGCATTTGTCGCACTGCCGTTGGAGGTCGCGACAGCAGCAGCCGTTTCCCCAGCAGCTGTTTCACCAACAGTATTTGCTGCAGTGTTTGTCGCAGCTGCTGTTGCTGCTGATGATCATGCCCCTTGAGTTCGTCCTGCAGGTTGCTGTCTTGTGGCGTCGGCGTAGCTCGGGGGTGGACTTGATACATTTTCTCTGGCGACTGTTCTGGCCTGAAGATAAAAACGGCATGCTGTCACGTGATTACCCCACTTGTGCATGCATCCACCGGCACTGTACACAGTACCGGTGGTTCCATACACAAGGGGGTTAACTTATTCAAGAGCCCCGCATCAATAGCTGCGGAAGTGTCGTGTAGCGTTACCTACGGCAACGCTATACGGCACTTCCGCAGCTATTGTTTCAGGGCACGTTAACCCATTCAGCCCTGACGCACTACAGCAGGAAATGGGTCGACCATGATAATTCAAGGGTAGTGCCAAATTAGCTTGGCGCCGACAGGCGCCAAGCGAATCTCATTCAAGAGCATGTCGACAGGCGCCAAGCGAATCTGGCACTACCCTTGAATTTAATGGTCGAGCCATCTCCTGCAACAGGTGCATAGTCGTTAGATGGCGCCTCCAAAATTTGGGAAATACGTGCATCGGGCTGAATGAGTTGAATGAGCTGAGACACAAGCTGAAAATACTCAACAATTCTGTTCGTGCATACAGTCGTTTTCCGTCTGTCTATCAATGCATCGGCTCACCGACAGATTCATCTTCTCGTCAATTTGTTCAGGCCGACCGTCCGTTCGTCTATATAATCAGCGCATTAAATAGGCGCTTTATCCCAATTGAAAATCGGCTCAAAGCGCCGCCGCGAACTGAACCCAACAAGCACGCTCACGTGAATCACGCGCATTCACTCACACACTGAACGTAAACACAGAACTTTCACGTGGTGCTAAGGGCAAGCTCAAGCGAGCTACTGTAGTTTTTGGAAATTCAAAATCGTTTGTATTTGAAATTTGATTAAGTGGACTGAAACTGATACCAAAGTGGAGGGGGAGGAAGAGCCGGAGTACCCGGAGAAAGAACCCCCGACGGTCCGCCCGAATTAACGGTGACACTTACTAGAGGAGAAAAATCCGATGCCGGAACCGGTAATCGAACCTCGCACCTTTAGCATTGGTGGCAGGCGCACTTTTCACTCTTTCCTCGACATCCACTAGTTCACCATCCATCCACCCATCCAACCAGCCACCCACCCATCCACCCACCACCCATCCAACCGCCCATTCACCCACCCACCCACCTACTCACTCATCCATCCATCCATCCAACCACCCAACCACCCATCCATCGATCCATCCACCCATCCATCTGTGCATTTTTGTTTTAATCTCTGGACAGTATTTGAAGATTATTTACAAACCAGACAATTTGCTGCCTAATTTTGCTATTACGAAATATGCACAAGAACGACTTGCGAAAATAACACACATAAAAAACAAACAAAACTGAATCAGTACTGATGATATGAATTATGAATTGAAATACCCCTCCTCCCCCCCCCCCCCCCCCCCATCTTCCCCCAAGACACCTTGGTTCTGCACGGTGACTCTTTGTGCTGCTCTGTGATTTTGGACCTTACGGCTAGAAGCCGTAAGGTCCAAAATCACAGACCAGCACGCAAACTGACCGTTCTTGAAGCGCTCAAGACAGATTGAATCGCATTTCAGAACATGACACTCTCTCGGCTGACAAATCCAGTATCCCGCGCCGGAATAGATACACACACCCCGGGAGGGACAGGAGGGCCACAGTGAAGTGGATCCAGTAGCAAGGGCCCAGAGAGTAAGTCTGGCCAGCCCAGCCCAGCGGTCGTCAATGCCGTGGCCGGCCGACATCAGCGTCAACACCAGCAGTGTCGACACCACTGCCAAGCAAAACAGTGACGTTATTAAGCGAACCCTTTGACTGTCCGCTCGACGTGGGCTGCGGGGTTTGTTTGGGTTTTTTTTTTTTTGTTTTGTTTTCTCTGCAGTCTTCGTTAATTATTCATCGCCAAAATAACCAAACCATCCCAGTAACATGGATTGAAAGTGATGTCAGCAAGAGGCATAGATCCTCATGAACCCCCGCATCTGCGGGGGTTCATGAGGATCTATCTCTCTTGAGCTTAGGTCGCGTTCACTTTTCTTAACTCATTCAGCCCGACGGCCGTATTTCCCAAGTTTGGGAGGCGTCATCTAATAATAATAATAATAATAATAATAATAATAATAATAATAATAATAATAATAATAATAATAATAATAATAAAAAAAATAAAAAAGATGATTTATAAGGCTCCTAAGGTAAGATGCACTAGGCGCCGTACATATGAACAAGAAAACTATTACACAAGAAGTGACAAAGCCAAAACCATAATTACACAAAAGAACATGACATGATTAGTCATATAAACACCTATAATCAAGATGGGAAAAGATGGGTTTTGAGACTGTTTTAAAACTGGCACTGCACTCAATGTGTCTCAATGACTATTCACCAGTTGCAGGAGAAGGATCGACCAAGATAATTCAAGGGAAGTGCCAGATTAGCTTGGCGCCGACAGGCGCCAAGCTAATCTGGCACTGCCCTTAAATTATCATGGTCGACCCATCTCCTGCTGTAGTGCGTCAGGAATGAATGGGTTAACATGATAAGAAACCAAAATTCGATATGTGTATATGTGTACGTTTATTATAATGCGCGCTACCTGCAGAGTATTAGTAGTTGACCCCTTCGCTGTCAGTGATCACGAACAGCGCGGGATACTATAACAGTATCGGGAGGGCTACCCAATATGCAAAAGGCCATCGGGCCAGATGGCCTTTGCTCACTGGGTACACGCGCGAGTGGATTAACTCTGAGGCTGATTTGTTGTTGTTGTTAATTTACTTATTGTCCTATGACGGCGACATTTCAGATGAGGAGATGGACCGATCAACCATTTTAGTTCAAGGATGGTGCCAGAATAGCGGCTTGGCGCATCATAGTCAAATTAAGTTCAAGCAGTAGTGTATCAGGACGAAAAGGATTACTGAAGCACTTCGCTACAAGTAAACGCGGATTCCGTTTCTAATACATGTATGATTGTAAATGCAACATCACAGATGCCCAGCCGTCCAAGAAGCTTGGATACAAGGTGGATACAAAGTGGATAACAAGGATACAAAGTGGTTTCAGCAAGAGGCATTGATCGTCATTGATCAGCAATTGCGGGGGGTTCATGAGGATCTATACCTTTTACACGTTTGTACAAACATGAACATAAAACGTAACAGAATTAAACGAAATTAAAAAATGTAGTTCTACAAATTGTTTTATGTCTGTCTTTGAAATTGTCTGTCTGCTTTTCTGTTTGTTTGTTTGTTACCTTTGCCTGTTTCGCAGTGTATTCAAGTGTGATCGCTGTGTAGAAGCCGATCAGCTTCCCAGCACCAGCCAGAACTGAGAGGAATTAAAAAAATAATAGAGTGTGGTTGCTTTTGTTAACCCTCTTCATCCTGATACGCCTTTGCTTGAAATAAATTTGACTATAATAGTTCAAGGGTGGTGTCAGAATAGCTTGGCGCCTGAGGCGCCAAGCTATTCTGGCATCACCCTTGAACTAAACGGTTGATCTCTCTCCTGTAATACGGCCTTCATAAGGCAATCAGCGAAATCAATGATTTTAAAATAAAATCAGCCTCAGGATGTAATGGGTTAACGTATTACCAAAATTTGACATGACCATAATTATTATGCTTCTAAATAGGTCAGGTGCAGCCTGTGCTGACTGATGCAAAAAAAAAAAAAAAAAAAAAAAAAAAAGTCCTTCTGCTGGGGTCATAGGCGCCTGAGTGTTGATATCCGAGACAGCCCCATCGCGCACGCACAACCAGCCACTGACTACTGTTATTAGAGTGTGTGCGCGCGCGGGAGGTCGGGGGGGGGCGATATGGGGGTGGGGAGGGGCTGTCTTGCATAATATACTGACGAGAACTGAAAAGAAATGCGACACTAAAGTGTTTCCGATGATCCCCAAAATGTCGCATTTCTTTCGCTCGTCAGTATATTATAGACACACACTGAGCTCGTCAGGCACCCAAGTGCAACCCAGCCAGCAGAGGTCCTCCGGCCGACATCGGCCCGAAGGTGATTCGCTCACTAGTCACTCGTAACGTCCATTGTCCGCACTGGTCCATGGCTGCGCACAACTCTCCCTAAATAGTGAGGTCTCGTTTGGACGAACTACTCCCAACAACAAACGAGCGCAAAGATCACGGCGAATAACCTGCTTGCACCATATACCTGTAGCTAGAAAATCTCCAAGAAGCACCGGTCCTGGTGAGCCCCCAGGGCTCATGATGATCTATGCCTTTTGGAGATGTTTGTAGTGTTGGCTATGCTTTTATGGTACATGCCGAGACGTCGCTCTCGTTCATCGTCTGTCTCAAACGTAACCTCTTTATTAGCGCTCTCCCCCACCTATAACTTATCATTGACAAAACATGCCGGCAACAACGCCGATAGTGGAAAAAGACAATAATTATTCTGACTAGCAAAAGAAATGCGACATCATTCGAGTCACGGGAAACGCTGACGCGTTTCCGGTGACTCGAATGATGTCGAATTTCTTTGCTCGTTAGTACATAACCACATACAACTGCTCTTTACCTGAAAGTATGGGCAAAGAAAGCTGGCCGAGGTCCAGCGCAAATTGGCCGCGTCTGATTTTTCAAGCCGGAGATAAACGCCAAGATGAAGAACACAAGGGCGAAGCATCCAGCACTGAGCCCGGGCGAGGTCCGCATCACCTTTGACAAACACAGACAATGGTCACAACCTGCGTCATGAGTGATGTTTCTATCATTAACATAGACAATATTCCAAACGTCTTCAAGAGGCAAAGATCCTCACAAGCCCGGAGGTGTTTGGAGATGTATGTTTGGAGTGTTGTATATATATGCATGTTTGTGATCCAAACTGATTATACGCTGTGACTTCGCTCTCGTTCGCTGTTGGGTGTCGTTCGTTTTAAACGAAACCTCACTATTTTCAGGACTGCAACGCGTGCAAGGTCATAACTTGAAGGTCACAACAAGTGGAGGTGAATTTCAAGGTCACATTTTATGGCCACAATGCCTGCAAGTAAATTTGAAACGGAAACACAGACACGCAGAAACACTGACATGCACAGACATACCAACAGACAGACACAGACTTACAGACACACACAGACAGCATACACACACGCACACACGCGCACACACATGCACACACACACACACACACGCACAGGCACACACACACACGCACACACACACACACACACACACACACACACGCACACACACACACACGCACACACACACACACACACACACACACACACACACACCTGGAAGGCGAAGTTTGCTGCAACTCTCCTGCACACAGTCGCGCTGTTGGAGCCGGTCCACAGCCCTAGACTGTGGGTCTGTGTAACGCTTCCCTCTACCTCCGGACCTCCATCATCTGCTGCACGATGAATCCCACCGCAAACATGATCGCCGCAGCGAGCGGGAGAACATATTCCAGCAGAGCACAGATTTCTGGGCTTAGCCAGTCCTTCGGAGCGTTTCCTGATGTCTGCGGCAGATTTAGAACAAAAGAATAAAAGTATTAACTGCCGAGGAAAGAAGTGAACACGATCAAACTGCAAGAGACGTAGATCCTCATAATAATAATAAATAATAACAAATAGTTTTTTTATAACGCTGTTCTCCATGAAAACACTGGACTCACTGTGCATGCACAACAGTACACCCTCTCTCTCTCAGACACACGCACAATTATTCTGTTCGCTTGACTTCGCGAACAAAGATTTTATAGGGGTTGTCCACGACGTCATCATGGTCTGTGGACGTTTCCTAAAGCCTGCGCGGTGGAGCTTTTTGGTGGAGTGCAGTGTGCGCGGTACTGGCCCCACCCTTTAAACCCTTGGTTCGTCTACCATGGCCTAGCAAAGCTGGGACGGTGGCATCGAGGTCCTCGGGTCGTAGGTTTTATATCAGACTGTCCTTATCCTAGTCTCTTCCTCAAAAGCCTCCCCCGGAGACACGGGGGCTTTGATGTCATGGTTTTCCTCCCTTAGGATAGGAATGAAGGTCTATTTATTACGGAGTAATCCACGGAACACGCATATGAACCGGATTTGCAAAGAACAATATGAGTCCCCGCAACTGTGGGGCCTCATGAGGTTCTGTGCCTCTTGCAGTTGGGAAATGTTCACATTTTTTTCCGGCAGTGAAAGGGTTAACTTGACGGTGTCTGGAAATCAGAAGTAGGTCAACATTGCAACGTGTTTCGACGAAAACGGTGGATTAAAGGCCCCGGGCAAACACGCGATATCGCGTGTTTGTCCGGGCTTTTAATCCACAGTTTTCGTCGAAACGGGCAATTTTAATCAGAAGTAGGTCAACATTGCATGTTGTTTTGATGAAAACGGTAAAAATAAAAGCCTGGACAAACATGTAATATCCATGTGCAATTTGACCAGAACATTGCCTGTTGTTTCGACAAAAACAGGTTATTAAAAACCCTTTTAATAACCTGATTTCGTCCAAACAGGCGCAATTCTGACCTACTTCTGATTTCTGGAAATCAACCACCATCGTTCACCTACCATCGTTCTCTGGAGTGACCAGGTACACACAATCCTGTTTAGTCGACGTTGTCATACGATACTTCCGTTTGTGCTTAATTGTTTGAAACACCTTGTAGTGGCTGCATTTTCTCAGCAGTCCATAGAACATGTCGCCAGTCATTCTGGGGTTGACCCATACATCCGAGCCAAAGACACCGCAATACACACACGCCGCCAAGGCGGGGAAAGCAACTGCCAGCGTATCGTAGATTTCGGAGAGCTGAGCCATGGTGTTTGTCTGCAAGGATATAATAATAACAGAAAAAAATTAGTTAACTCATTCAGCCCCGGCACACCACAGCAAAGACATGGATCGAGCATGACAGTTCAAGGGTGGTGCCAGAATAGCTTGGCGCCCACCACCCTGGAACTATCACGCTCGCTCTGTCTCTAGAACTGTCATACAGTCCCCCAAAGCAGCATCAAAATCTGTGGATTTTGGTCCTGGGGCAGAATGTGTTAATCAATATATATCGAGGTCGACTGACTGACTGACTGACTGACTGACTGACTGAATCACTGACCTCGATCAGTCGGTCAATCGATCGATCGGTAAGTCAGTCAGTCAGTCAGTCTTGTCAGTCAGTCTGTCCGTTCGTCAACCCGCCCGCTCTCGGGCCATTACATACATCCGCTCATCCACCCTCCCACCCACATCCATCCACCTATCCATCCATCCATCCATCCATCCATCCATCCATCCATCCATCCATCTATCCATCCATCCATCCATCCATCCATCTATCCATCCATCCATCCATCCATCCATCCATCCATCCATCCATCCATCCGTGGCGACCCGTGGTCAGGTATGTTTCGTCTGTGTTCCAAAAGACTTGTGCACTATCTGCCATACTGACGTGGCGACGAGTCCCCTGCACACAATACAAAAGGCCTTCCCAATGCGTACAAGGTCATCGGCCGGGCCGACGTCGGCCGCCGTTGGCCAACGCACGTCCGTGCGCGGGCCAACGACGGCCGACATCGGTCCGATGAACTTGTACGCATTTGGGTCGGCATCGAGTCATTTGACTACCGTATGCTTCTTTTGCTTTATATCTGTTGTTTACTGATCTTATTGTACCCCAAGACCGAAATCCCCAAATGTTGCCGTTGTCCTCTGAAGACTGCTTTGCAGTGCAGGACACATATCGACCATGATAGTTCAAGGGTGATGCCAGAATAGCTTGGCGCCCATAGGCGCCAAGCTATTCTGGCATCACCCTCGAACTATCATGGTCGATCCTTATCTTGTTGTGGTGTGTCTGGGGTGGAATGAGTTATGTGACCCAGAGTGAAAACTTCTTCTCCCCTCAGCATTCTGTCAACAGGTGCAATCTGCGTCAGGGCGGGAAATGAGTGTGTGAATGGGGAAGGGTACGCGTAACGCGTATGAAACGTCGTGTGACTGCGGGAAACAAAAATGGGAAATGCAATTTTGTTATATGCGTCTCGGATCAAAAGAAAACTGTCCTTAGTCAATTTGGCATGGGATGATTTAGTTTTCTGAATCTGAATCCATCCATCCATCCATCCATCCATCCATCCATCCATCCATCCATCCATCCGTCCATCCGTCCGTCCATCCGTCCGTCCATCCATCCATCCATCCATCCATCCATCCATCCATCCATCCAATAATAATAATAATAATAATAATAATAATAATAATAATAATAATAATAATAATAATAATAATAATAATAATAATAATAATGTTTATTTTTAAGGCGCCTATACTTTTGATAGAAATGGTCTAGGTGCCGTATAAATGACATACTTACATGCATACACCTTGCATCATACAGCACATCCATCCATCCATCCATCCATCTATCAAAAATGCCAACAACACGCATATTTATTTATAAAAATTGACTTCCGTACAAAAAAGAACAAAATTTGAATGTGTGTAATTTTCAGGCCTAACGGTATTGTCGGTAGCGGTTTTAGTCGCGATGATACCTGTAGGAATCATCGCGATTTAAACCGCTACCGACACGCAAAGGTTTAAATGACTAGAATGTATGAACCATGAACATAGGTGATGATTAATTCAATTTTACATATCTGTTGTCTCTACGGAACGACGCGGGAACCAGCATATCCAGATTTCATTCAAATGGATTATTTTTGGAAATCAAAAGTACGTCAAAACTGACTTGCTCGTCTTTTGTCGCAAACAGTGGATTAAAAGCCCGGACAAACAAAGGATGTCCGGCCTATTTTAATCCCTTGTTTGCATCAGAAGAAATGCAATTCTGACCTACATCTAATTTCAGAAAAAAACGTCTAATAAGTTACTACCCCACGCCATCTCGGCCGGAAGTACCCAGTAACAGAAACGGAAATGTAAGTCTGGATGACTCGCGGGGCGTAGTATATTGATCATCATAATAATTTTAATTATATACTTGCCATCACGAACCGCCTATGATAGTACCGGCCGTGTGGGTACTACAGATACTTGACTTAATCTAGAGTGTAGTGCAAACATCACTCGTACCATGTAGGTTCGTGCAGCTGCCATGAGAAAGAGCAAGCGGCATAGATCCTCAAGCGCCCCCACATTGACATGCGGGGCTCTTGAGGATCTATGCCTCTTGCAGGCGGAACTGTCTAGGCGCTGATTTTGTCTCGATCTTTTGCAAGTCACCTGTCCATATCGCGTTTAGCAGCATGGTAGGAAGTCATTTCACCAAAGCCTACGGTGTGTCACACGGGCAATGCATATACCGGATATTATGTCACACAGCCATACATGAGTAGTGATCCACCGGTTCATTCATTCATTCATTCATTCATTCATTCATTCATTCATTCATTCATTCTTTCTTTCATTCGTTCGTTCGTTCTTCCGTTCATTCACTCATTCATTTACATTAGTCTCTCTTTCTTTTGTTTTCTTTTTTTTTCTTCTGTTCTTCTGTCTTTCTTTTTATTTTTCTTTCTTGATTGTTGGTTGTTGTTGCTGTTTTACAACTGTATTGATGGTTCCATGAGAAAACATTTGGGCTGTCTTATATGGGGAAGATACGTGATCACATTGCAGACCTACGTGTGGGGGGGGGAGGGAAGGGATCGGGAGGGGAGGAGAGAGAGAGAGAGAGAGAGAGAGAGAGAGAGAGAGAGAGAGAGAGAGAGAGAGAGAGAGAGAGAGAGAGAGAGAGAGAGAGAGAGAGAGAGAGAGAATCAATGAATCAATGAAACTTTATTTTACAACAGTTTAGGCATCGACATCGTCATCGACACAGCCATTTTACAAACCTGCCGTTGGAGAGAGAGAGAGAGAGAGAGAGAGAGAGAGAGAGAGAGAGAGAGAGAGAGAGAGAGAGAGAGAGAGAGAGACAGAGACAGAGAGAGAGACAGACAGAGACAGACAGAGAGACAGAGAGAGACAGAGAGAGACAGAGAGAGAGAGGAATGGGGAGGCGGGGAGGTGGCGGAATGGAGGGGGGTCCGGAGGGAGGAGGAGGGGGGAGCGATCTTTACTACCTGGCTACATTCGTATTGACGTTACTTGTAAACATTTCGCCCCACGTCTTCTTTGCTGGTCATGTGATCTGGACCTTGTGGCTTACAATCGTGCTTTTGCAAGTCACAGGGCAGCACAGATTCTCCCCCTCACTGCCGAGGACGAGTCAACACGATACAACCATAAACGACATCGATCCTCAATCGCCCAAGAGAACTATTGCCCAAGGAACAATGGCCCGGTACAAAGTGCTGTCAACAAAAGGCATAGCTCCTCATGAGCCCCCGCAGTTGCGGGGGCTCATGAGGACCTATGCCTTTTGTTGACAGCACTTTGCACGAATGTTCCTAGGTAAGTAGGTCTCTTCGTCGCTCAACTGACAAAGATTCGTTTCTCAAACACCCCAGTTTCAATTCAATTCAGTTTGTATCGATAAATCTTTATCGTCAAAATAAGGTGAAATTTGGTGCCGGGGAAATGAATAGATATAAAATACACGTATAAAGAGTTACAATAGAATATGACAATGCAATAGTTAAGGGATTTTGATATCATCGAAACCCACTTCGGGTGTACAGCAGAGTTCCACCTTTTTAAGTCCCTTCTATTTATAGAAGGGACTTTTTAGGACGGGTCGCGTTGGGGCGAATTTAATAGCATGTCCATGATGTCAAAGGCGGGCAGTCTAAGCCTCTAACAATTGAAGTAACAAGATAAAAAATTATCTCATGTCTAGTTACGCTAACCTTGCTGCTGAACGTACATTTGGCGCAAAGCGCCGTATGTGCGTATGCATGTATGTATGTACGTATGTATGTATGTATGTGTGTGCGTATGTATGAAAACAAGAAAATTTCCTATATTTCTGTACACACAAGCCTGAAACTTGGCGAAATACTTTCTTAAGTGGGTGGCTAAGAGAGCCTCCGAGCATATTGTAATTGAATATCTCATCGAAGACATAAACAACCGTTTATAGGAAGTCGGTTGACCCATATTAGAGTCAGTAATTTTTGTCATATTTACTTTAACTTTTGCAAATAGCTAGTTTGGAGAAAGACATAGGATGAGTTTGTTAGCCAGCTTTGTACCCTATCAACTTCTTTAGTAAAAATCAATTCTTTTCAGAAAAGAATTAAAACACTAAAAAAAACTTTAGTTCTAGAGAAAGTCAGACAGTGGCGGTGACGTAAAAGAGGCAACTCCGTCACCACGCAGACACTGACATAATACTCTAAACAAGACGACATTTTCTCACGCTCTCTCTCTCTCTCTCTCTCTCTCTCTCTCTCTCTCTCTCTCTCTCTCTCTCTCTCTCTCTCTCTCTCGCTCTCTTTCTCTCTCTCTCTCTCTCTCTCTCTCTCTCTCTCTCTCTCTCTCTCTCTCTCTCTCACACACACACACACACACACACACACACACACACACACACAAACATCCGCGCATTTCCAGGAGGAATAGATCTCATGCGTCCTCCAGGCGCATAAGGATCTATGCCTCTTGGAGATGTTTGGAGCGCGCGCGCATGCACGCACTAACACGCACACATACATCGACGCGCTTTCAGAAGAGCACGCAGGTGACCCGTGTATTTAGTATATCATGTAGCTAGGTAAAGTCAACCTGCTTTCACACCAATTATAGCAAGACTGAAATTGTACCGTGGAGTTCTAGTTTTGTCACCATTTCTCAAGCCTATGAAGCGAAAGTGAAACTCATATCACGTAAAATATAAAATTACGTAAAAACTAAAACTTACATCATGACAAATTACGTTTGACAAACCAATGACGCGTATGTCCTGCGCCCCTTATAGAACTCACTGACGCATTGGCAGATCTGCGAGACTTTTTCAATAGGAGATAATTCAATATCAGAACCAGGTCAACGACAAAAGGTAGAGACCATTGACAGCGAGGACAGCTCTTATATAGAAGGGACTTTGTGGGTTATGGTTCATCCCATCTTGTTTTGTTTTCACCTCACTCAGTGGGGACGATTTTCTTTACACAAAACCGTGGTCAATAAAGATCATTTTTCCCGTCATATTCTTGACCATGCAGTTACCTTGCTTTCAGACATACAGAGATAAATTAAAGAAGACAATACCCTCAAGCCTACACGGCGTAGGTGTGGCAAGTGCGTGATCACCTGTGTCACTTTGTCGCGGTCAACACACCTCGGAGTGACTACCCGCGGTATTCTTCAATATCGACATGCAAGGTCTCTTGTGAATTTCTGTCTCTGTGAATTTCTGGCCAAATAAATTTCTGTCCCTGTGAAATTCTGTCCCTCATCACCGGAGAAAGCCGAAAGGACAGCACCTGTGTGTTGATCTGTGATTTTTGGAACCTACGGCTTCAAGCCGTAAGGTCCAAAATCAAAGATCAACACACATATATACGATTTGTGTGTGTGTGTGTGCCGTGTGTGTGTGTGTGTGTGTGTGTGTGTGTGTGTGTGTGTGTGTGCCACGTTGTGTGTGTGTGTGTGTGTGTGTGTGTGTGTTCTGTCTGTCAGTATTAGAGGGTAAGTGAACACATCTGTAAAACCAGTGCTTAATTTCACCTTAAGTTGAGCTTGACTTAGCTGACCAGTAGGCGCGGCGTTGATATGCCGGCGAGAAAACCTCAACCAGTGCCTTGAATAGTGGAAGTGGCCTTGTATTGTTTGAGCTGCTGTACTAAACCATTGCAAGTTAGGATACATGCACGCAGTATTATTATCGACTTACCCTACCCCCTACAATGCGTCGGAGCCAACTTCTAGTCCATCTGCCGAGTGTTCTCCAACCCATTATCCGTCCACAAGATGCATAGATTCTCATGAGTCCCTGCAGCAGCAGGGCCTCATGAGAATATATGCCTCTTGCTGGCAATGAGTCACTTCCAGTTCGAATCGGTCCGTTGACTTAAGTTTCTGCTGTTTAGATGAAGGTAGCCGTCCGTGACTAGGCCTTATCATGCTTGTGAAACACAATGCTAGCCTTCTCTCTCTCTCTCTCTCTCTCTCTCTCTCTCTCTCTCTCTCTCTCTCTCTCTCTCTCTCTCTCTCTCTCTCTCTCTCTGACGACAGGCTGAAAATCAATAATATACTGTTAGCGACCAGCAGAACAACAGGTACCCAATGCACAAAAGGCCACCGTGCTGACGTCGGCCGCCGTTGACCCACGCACAGCTGTGCGCTGGCCAACGGCGGCCCGCGGTCGGCATAATGGCCTTTGCACACTGGGTAAACGCAGTCATCGATTAATGTGGGTAGAGACCAAACAACCCCGACTTCAAAGCGTCAAGGTCCAGAGGTAATAATCCGTTCAACCCTGACCTAGAAGAAATGAAAAAGCGCTACACACATCCAAATGGTTAAATTACATTCATGAAACTAAAGCTGAAACTTGAAACCTGAAAATTGATATGAAAAATCTCTCTCTCTCTCTTTCTCTCTCTCTCTCTCTCTCTCTCTCTCTCTCTCTCTCTCTCTCTCTCTCTCTCTCTCTCTCTCTCTCTCTCTCTCTCTCTCTTGGCTTGACTTCGCGAACGAAGATTTTAAAGGGGTGCCCACGACGTCTGCAGGCTTGTTCGTGGCTGCGGAGGCCAATCCGGGACAGGCAGGTTCGACCGCAGTGGCTGCAGGAGAAGGTCTGGCCAGGGTTCTGAGTTTCGACATCTCTGTTTTTTTCTCTTTAGCCGCTTGTGATTAGGCTAGCTCTGCGAGAGTCCTCAAAGTAGACAGCTGCTTTGTAAATGGTGGAGCGCCAGATGTCGCGGTCCGCAGCAAGCAAAGACCACTGGTGGTGGTCGATTTGGCAGGCACTAAGTGACTTCTTGAGACCGTCTTTGTATCTCTTCTTAGGTGCCCCTCTGTCTCGGTGTCTAGTGGTGAGCTCGCCGAACAGGGTGATCTTGTGTAGGCGATGATCCTCCATCCTGGAGACGTGCGAAGCTGTGTCCGCAGCAACAAAGCCTCGATGCTCACAGTTTCTGCCTGTTCAAGGACCTCGACATTGGTGACATAGTCACTCCAGTGAATGCCGAAGATGGTACGCAGGCAGCGCTGGTGGAAGCGTTCGAGGAGTCGTATTTGGCTGCGGTACCAGGACTCGGAACCATACAACAGGGTGGTGAGGACGACAGCTCTGTACACGCTGATCTTGGTGCCATTTTTTAGCTGTTGATTGTGCCACACCCACTTGAATAGTCGACCGAAAGCACTGTTCGCTTTTGCCAGCCTGTTGTCCAGTTTCTTGTCCAGCTTGGCGTCTGACGTGATCATGCAGCCAAGGTAGGTAAATTGGTGTACAGACTTCAGTTCGGTCTCGCCAATGGTGATGTGGGGAGGGCAATGCTCTTCCTTGGGTGCCGGCTGATGAAGGACCTCTGTCTTTTTCAGACTGACTTCAAGTCCAAAGAGCTGGGCAGTATCTGCGAAGCAGGACGTGATGCGCTGCAAGGCTCTCTCTGTGTGTGCAACAAGGGCAGCGTCATCAGCAAAGAGCAGCTCACGAATCAGTCGGTCTAGGGTTTTGGTGTGGGCCTGCAGTCGTCTGAGGTTGAACAGGTTGCCATCGAGACGATACCTGATGTACACTGCGTCGTCATCGTCGAGGTCCACTGTGGCCTGCTTCAACATCATGCTAAAGAAGATGGTAAAGAGGGTCGGTGCCAGCACGCAGCCCTGTTTCACGCCGTTGAGAATGGAGAATGGTTCTGAGAGGTCACTGTTGCGTCTGACCTGGCCTTGCTGGTCCTTGTGGAGCTGGACGATCATGCTGAGGAACTTTGGGGGACAGCCAAGTCGCTCCAGGATCTGCCACATGCCTTGCCTGCTCACAGTGTCAAACGCTTTTGTTAGGTCGACAAACGTTACGTTTGTTCTGTTTGCGGCACTTCTCCTAAAGCTGTCTCAGCACAAAGACCATGTCGGTGGTACTCCTGTTGGCTCTGAAGCCACACTGGCCCTCTGGGAGGTGGTCTTCAGCGATGGCAGGTACCAGCCGATTCAGGCGCAGCCTTGCAAGAATTTTCCCGGCAATGGACAGCAGGGTAATTCCACGATAATTAGAGTAGCAGACTTCTCTCCTTTGTTCTTGTACAGGGTGATGATGACTGCATCATGGAGATCCTTTGGTAGTGTTCCTTTCTCCCAGCAGCAGAGAAAGAGGTCGTGGAGCTTGTTGTGCAGTGCTGGGCCTCCATGTTTCCAGATCTCTGGCGGGATTCCGTCAATGCCTACTGCTTTGCCACTCTTGAGCTGGTGGATGGCCTTGATGGTCTCTTCAGTGGTGGGCGGTTCATCCAATTCAACCTTTACTGGGAGGTGAGGGATTTGACTGCTTCTTCAGCGGTGCGCTCAGCGCTGAAGAGGTCCTGAAAGTATTCCGACTAGCGGTTCAAGATGGACGTAGTATCTGTGAGGAGTGCCTGTTCATCAGCGCTTCGTAGGGGACTTTGAACCAGATGCCTGGGGCCATACACTGCTTTCAGTGCTTCGTAGAAGCCCTTGTAGTCACCGTTGTCAGCACAAAGCTGGGTCCTCTGTGCCAGTCTGGACCACCACTCGTTCTGGAGCTCTCTCAGCTTGCGTTGGAGACTGCTGCAGATGAGGCGGAAGGCAGACTTCTTCAAAGGGCAGGAAGGCTGGGCTAGGTGGGCCTGGTGGGCGGCTCTTTTTCTGCTAGAAGTTTCTGGATCTCTACGTTGTTTTCGTCAAACCAGTCTTTGTTCCTCTTTCTAGCAAAGCCCAAGACTTCCGAGAGGATTTTGTAATAGCAGTTTTCAGTTGTTCCCAGAGTGTTTCAGGGGATGATTCTGCTGGATCAGCTGTGTCTGAGTATGCGCTGCAGATCTGTCTGAAAGGCAGCTTTCATGTCGTCACGCTGAAGGCTGGCAACATCAAGCTTTTTCTTGGGGGGGGGGGGGGGTGGCCTTTCTTGAGTTTCAGCTTGAGGCGGAGCCTGAGTTTTCAGCGGACAAGGCGGTGGTCAGTGTGGCACTCTGCGCTGGGAATCACTCTGGTGAGGAGGACGTCACTGCGATCCCTCTGACGCACTAGGACATAGTCGATAAGGTGCCAGTGCTTGGAGCGAGGATGCATCCAGGTGGTCTTTCGACTGTCCTTTTGCTGGAAAGTAGTGTTGGTGATGACAATTTGCTGTTCTGCACAGAACTCCAACAGTAGGCGGCCATTGTCATTGCAGTTCCCAACACCATCCTTGCCGGCAGACTTCAGAGACCTGGCCCACTCTGGCATTGAAGTCGCCAAGGATGATGACTTTGTCGTCTGCAGGGGTGCTCTGTAGGAGGCTGCGCAGGTCAGTGTAAAACTTGTCTTTTCTGCAGGATCTGCCAGGAGGGTTGGGGAGTACACACTGAGAAGGGTGACGTATTGCTGGTGTCTCAGGGAGGCGTATGGTCATGATGCGGTCAGAGTGACCCGTTGGTAAGTTTTCCAGCTTAGTCGCAATGGAGGTCTTGACCATGAAGCCCACGCCTGAGAGCCGTCTTTCTGATGCAGGCCTGCCTGACCAGTAGAGGGTGTATCCAGCGCCAAGTTCTTGGAGGCTGCCTTCGTCCGGGAGGCGTACTTCGCTGAGCGCGGCGATGTCGATGTTTAACCTCCGCAATTCATGGGCAATGAGGGCGGAGCGACGTTCAGGGCGTCCGCTGTCTGCTGTGTCGAGCATGGTTCGGATATTCCAGCATGCTACGTTGAGTCCGGTCGTGGTCGTCATGAAAGTGGATCCATTGTTTTTTCTTGTTTTCTGACCGCAGGAGAAGATGCCCGTTGACCGCGGCTAGCCATCTGGGGTTGCGAGCGGATGAGCTTTGGTTAGGCCACCTTTTCTAGGCCCCTCTCCGTGTGGAGCAAGCAGTGCTGTCCCTAGAGAAGGCTGCTTGGTCGTTCAGGGTGTGCCGAGTGACGTTGTCATCCCCAGGTCAACATCAGGCGACCAATATACTAAACTGCCTGCTAGCAGGTTTGAGACTGCGGCTTCCAGTGACATCTTTCACCTGCCGTTTCGCCCCTTGCCCATCGCTACGGGACTTGGAATGGTCAGTGTCATGGTCCGTGGACGTTTCCTAAAGCCTGCACGGTGGAGCTTTTTGGTGGAGTGCAGTGTGCGCAGTACTGGCCCCACCCTTTAAACCCTTGGTTTGTCTGCCATGGCCTAGCAAGCTGGGACGGTGGCATCGAGGTCCTCGTGTCGTAGGTTTTATATCAGACTGTCCTTGTCCTAGTCTCTGGCTCAAAAGCCTCCCCCGGAGACACGGGGGCTTTGATGTCAGGTTTTTTCTCTCTTAGCCTTTCCGCAGCCAACCGGCCAGGCCTGCAAGGCAGCAGGACAATGATTTATTTTCGAGGTTCTCTCCTCTAGATCCGGCGTGTTTAGCCTGGGGGCTAGTGCTCTCCAGTTTTTGGGGTCACCTCGGAAAGGATGTGGCCAGGGACCACGCACGGGTGGTCTTGGGATAGAGAAGAATAATGTACGCCGATCTCCATGTCGCTTATGTCGTCCCTCCACCCCTCCCGTCACCCCTCCCTTCACATCACATTCCCCTCCTTGCCCCCAATCACTCCCCGTACCTACCTTCACCCCCCCCCCCCCCCCGCCATCTCCCCTGTCCTCCCTCCTCAGGATTCATATTTGTCACCACTCCGTCACCCATTTTTTTTTTAATTCTTGCTTGCCCCTTTTACTGAAAATGTGGCGACGAACTCCGACTGTCAAATTGAATCCAAAAGATTGTTTTCATAATGAGTGCGACATAGATCCCAGGTCCCAGTAACATACCCCATCCATTCAGCGTTATCACCGTTCCACCATCAACTTTTCCCCCCTCGTTTGACGTATGTGCCACTTTTATTTTACTGAAAATGTAGAAGCAAACTGCGACTGTCCGAATCGAATCCAAGAGATTCTTTTACCACAGTTAATGCGGCGTATATTAAATAAATCAAAGAATATAGATTAACAATCATCTAACGTCGGAATTTCTATTGCGATGAATACAAGAAATATGAGAACTACATGATTCATAAATTATACCCTAACGCTTCTACTCTGCGCCATATACGTTTTGACTTGTAACTGATACGCGTCGCACTAACTGTTGGACCCATTTGTCATTGGTCGACAAATGAGCGCCTAATAATTTCGTCTGCAAGAGACATAGATCCTCATGAGGCCCCGCACATATGCGGGGCTCATGAAGATCTGTGTTTCTTGTTTATCTCATTTACATCTACGCTTTTATTGCGGGTTTAAGTCACGAAGTTTTCAGTGTTCAAGATGGAGATTTTTAAAACAAGGGGCCAGTTGCATGAGTGAGTTATAGCGCTAGCCAGACCTGTAACGAAGCACCTTGCTTAGTGGCTTGTGCAGATTCAAACTCACTCATGCAGCTGAGACCTGCCCTATCTTTGTCCTGACTCTCCGTCCGTAAGGAGGAACAGATCTTCTACAGTCTATGCAGGTTATGGGTCTCATAGATATATGTATGTCTCTTCATTCTTGTTTGTCCTAGTTTGCCCTGTGATCCGGGGAGGTAATCCTCGAATTTCAGTGCGGTGCTCATATCCTATTACCGACCTTTAATTCGGAAACACTTATCTGCAAAAGCTACAGATGAAGAAGTCTTCATGAAACCCGACATACTTGTGGAGCGTATAATCTTCTGTTGCTCTAATCGACTCATTTGTGTATATGATTCTTCAAGCGGGCAAAGTGTTCTTTAGCGTCACTGTGTAGACACAATTGACAGTCCGCCCATACGAACACATCATCGGGGCAGACTTCCGCGGACTCGAGCCTAATAGTACGAGTATATTTTTATACGTCAATCTCATATGAAATTACTAGGTCATATTCCTGGTTATCACTGGCCGTTTTCATAGCATACTTTGATTTCATATTTGCGCGTTTGAAACCAGAGCACTACATTTTACACTTATGACCCGCGTGTTATACGCGTTTCAAAAACTACCTCCTTTTATTCTTTTCGCGGCCTTATCGCTGAAACAGAACATCATTTGTGTTGTGACAGCTGTACTTGAGAGTATAAGACTTAGGTGAAATAGTTTTCTACTGCTGCGTCTCTAGAACCGATTCAACTGGGATCTGTTGCTGCCTACCCGGCAAGTATACCGCATGCTACAAAGTAAGTGAAAACTTCAGGGCGAAATGTGAAGAGCGTATGCGGACAGTGAAAATCCTAGCAAAGAAAAGAAGCATGCTTTGAAATGACAATTACATCAGAGCCATGTGTTGTAATTGTCTTTTCTAAGCGTGTATAGTAATTGTCCTGTCTAAGCGTGTACATTTGTTTGTTGGGATTTTCATTTGAATTTGACATGCTTGGCAATCTGGGCAGTGAGTTTAGAGATCATTGGTAACATACAGTCCTCAGTCCTTCATCTTTTTCAAAATACCAGAAAGACGAACTTCAGGTTTTTGTTCAGACAGAACACAGTTCCTAAGACAATCTATCTGCAAGAGACATAAATTCTCATGAGCCCCTGTATTCGCAGGGGCTCATGAGAATTTATGCCTCTTGCCGACCTAGTTAGTCCGTGGACCATTTTCAATCATTTCAACCGCGTGCTGTCATCCATGTTAGAGACGAAGCCATTGGACACTTGGACATTGGACACGCCATGGGAGAACTTGAATGACACTGTGTTGCGCAATTTAAGTCAGTCGAAAACTCGCGGATACGGCGGTGACCACATCTCTGGCGCAAATGAAAGGGGGGAAAAGAAAACAGGAAGGAATGCAAGATACAGGACCTGTGATAGGTCAAAACTTGTACGCCATTAGACACAACATGGGAGACTACAATGACTTGTTAAGACAAGACTTGAAGTGGAAGAGGGCGAAACAAGAACAAGAAGATAAAGTCGTGATGTTTGAAGTTCCTCTCCAGCATAGACCCTTAAACTAAACCTTTAACAATCCTACCCACGGATAGGTTTAGAACGTGAAGGCCATAGAAAAGAAAACGTGAAGATACAGGCACATGTGTAACAAAACAAAACAAAAACACAAGCATGTGTTTAAGCAAAGAGCACTACACGTGTCTGGCAATTTTATTGCGCATCGCTTCATTGGTGTGTTTTCTGAGTGGAATGTACCACGCGGGTCTGATTGTAACAGAAGCCAGGACTGTACAAACTAACACCACCGTGTCCAACATCACGCGCAACTGGGGACTGTGGATCAAGTGCACGATCAATGAAACAAACGGCACAGTGCAGCAAGCGTGTTCAGCCTTATATCCAGGAGAAACCGCCGGTAAGTTCCATTACAAACATCGTATCCGTTTATTAGAATGAATGAATGAATGAATGAATGAATGAACGAACGATCGAACGAACGAACGAACGCACGCACGCACGCAGGCACGCACGAATGAATGAATGAATGAATGAATGAACGATCGAACGAACGAGCGAGCGAGCGAGAGAGCGAACGAACGCACGCACGCACGCATGCACGAATGAAATTTAATCTTTTCCTTTTTTTTTTCTTTTTTTTTTTTTTGGGGGGGGGGTGGGGGTGGGAGGGGGTGGGGGGGGGGATTAAGGATCCGGGCATACTACAATGAGATGTGTTCCTTATTTTCAGCGTATTATGAGGGTGCCCGAGTGTTCAGCTGCCTGGCGTTCTTCTTCTTCCTGTGTCAGTTTATTTCCATATGCTGGAAGAAAGACTGCACGGGGACCGCCCCTGCTTTCTACACGTTTGTTGGAGGTATGTCAGTGCACGTTTGTATGTACAGCTTTAACCCCTTGACTGTTACTGACGATACCGCTGGGCGGAAAAGACGCGTAACCACGCCCAGCGGTACCGGCAGTAGCAGTCACGCCGCGCAACAGCAAAGATAGGCTGACTGTGATAGTTCAGGGGCGGTGCCAGAATAGCTATGTCTAGCGTGTCTATATCTATCTATCTATCTATCTATCTATCTATCTATCTATCTATCTATCTATCTATCTATCTATCTATCTATCTATCTATCTATCTATCTATCTATCTATCTATCTATCTATCTATCTGTCTGTCTGTCTGTCTATCTATCTATCTATCTATCTATCTATCTATCTATCTATCTATCTATCTATCTATCTATCTATCTATCTATCTATCTATCTATCTATCTATCTATCTACCTATCTATCTACATCCCGTAGTCTTGCCGACCGTTGGGGCACCACTGATGACTTGGCAACCAGCTCCCTCCATTCCTCTCTGTTCTCTGCCATTGTTAGCGTATCGCCCAGCCTCAGTCCTGTCCACTCTGAGATATTGACCTCCCATCTTTTCCTCTGTCTTCCTCTCCTTCGTCCTCCTTGCGCAGTGCCTTGCAGGATTGTTTTGGCAAGCCCTGCTGAACGTGTGACATGCCCATACCACTTCAGTTTGCGTTTTTTCACAATGGCTAATAGGTCTTCATAGGGCCCGACGGCTTGCCCGATTCTGCTTCCCACTTCCTCGTTCGTGATGTGATCTATGTATGAAATGCCAAGCAGCCTTTGAAAACATCTTATTTTAGTGGCTTGTATCCTCCTTTCAATGTCTGCTGTGAGGGTCCATGACTCACAGGCATACAAGAACACATATGACTAAGGAGCGCATCAGTCTGATCTTGGAGCAGAGCGTGATGTTTCTGTCCTTCAATATGGTCTTCAATCTTGTCAGCGCTGTTGTTGTCTGTGCAATCCTGGACAGTATTTCTGGTTTTGATCCCTCATCTGACACAATGGCTCCTAAGTATTTGAATTTATTAACTGTTTCTAGTTTTTGGCTTCCAATCATGACGTCAGTGCCAATGCCACTGGTGTTATTTGTCATCAGTTTGGTCTTCTCTGCACTGATTTCCATCCCATACGCAATGGCTGTACTGTCCAGCTTTTCCACCAGCTGAGCTAGCTCCTTTTCTGTTTCTGCAAGGCCATCAATGTCGTCCGCAAAGCGCAAGTTCGTGATTGTTCTGCCTCCAATACTATCTAGGTTTCTCTTTTTTTCAAGTCGCTGTGCTTTTGTGGCACCATACGTGATATGAGTCTTAATGGTAGATCTATTTTAACTTGCTCAGTGCCGAGAAAATGTGAACACCACCCATTTGCAAAGAGGTATAGATCGTCATGAGCCCCCGCACTTGCAGGGGCTCATGATGATCTATACCTCTTGCTGACACCATTTTGAATCTATGTTTCTCTGACGGCTGGTTTTGGTGTGTGCTGAATTAACGAGGATTGCAGAAACAAAGTCTGCGTCAGCTGGCACTGAAAGGGTTAAATTAAAGGCGCGTATTCCAGCGCCACCTTGAACATTCATGGTCCATCTATTTCCTTAACCCATTTAGCCCCAAGTCCCTACAGCAGGAGATGGATTCACCATGACAATTCAATGGTAGTACCAGATTAGCTTGGCGCCTAAGGCGCCAAGCTAATCTGGCACTACCCTTGAATTATCATGGTCAATCCATCTCCAGCAACATAGTCGTTAGGCAAACCTCCAAAGTTTGAGAAACGGGACCTTGGGGCTAAAAGGGTTAACTGGTGTGCAATCTGCAGACGACAAAGTGGGGACCTTTTACGACCTAGCGTTGTATATATCAGCACCCGCGTGGACTACATTGTCTGTTCTTTATGCTAAGTAATTCTTATAGTGATGCTGAATCGTCCTCTTGTTGCGCAGTCGTGTTGACGGCGTTGGTAGTGGTGGTTGTGGGTGACGGCTACAGCAACGATGCTCACTGGCGGGACCTGTCCCCCTCCCTGGGCTGGTGCTACTGGCTGGAGCTGTGTACCGTCGGCATCGGCATCATCACCACGGCCTTTCTGTACCACAAGGGCAGGCGGGAGTCGGACAGTAGTCACTTGTTCTGTGCGTGTCTAATCTCTTGGTATAGGAACAGTTCTCCCTCTTCAGGAAGCCAGATCATATCCACGAGACACAACGAGAACGGCCACTCTCACGCCGACGTAGACGGCTCTCATGATGGTACTGCAGTTGCTGAAGGCCAACAGCGGCTACAACGACATCACAGAGGCCTTTTTCAGATGCAGTCTCAGCTAAGGGGCGCCACGTTTAACAGTTCAAATGGCGAGTGTGAGGGCAGAACTTGCCATGTTGAATTTCAACTCACGGATACGTCGGACGCTCCGAGCGAACTGCCAGATATACCTGTCTCAATTCAAGCATCACCAACACCAAGAACTTTGCCTAGCTCAAGACAGACACCGTCAGGGGGCCGTGTTCCCAGACTGTTTCCTCTGCTGATTCTCCCTCCGTATGAAGAATCGCCAGCAGTGTCTAATTCCAGTGGTAATGACGTTCCTCCGTCCCCGCCCCCGTCATATGAGGACGTTTTACTCGAGCTGTCCAGAGCGGCCACACAGACAACACAGACTGTCTCGAATCCCTAGATACACGTGCCTAACCCTTTGGATGTCCAGAGCGGTTTTTGTAGCGATGATTTCTGCAGGAAACCGCTACCGACAGCCAAAGGGTTAATGAAATAGCAATAACCAGAAAAAAGCGAAAAGTGGAATCATTATGACAGGCGAAACAGACAGAGACAGAAAGACACAGACAGACAAACTGATGGATATCGTTTACTTGTTTTAGCGTTATAATTCATCCGGGTCAGTGTGTCCTTTAACAAGGACTTCACAATGCGCAAAAGGCCATTGGACCGACGTCAGCCGTCGTTGGCCCGATGGCCATTGCACACTGTTTTTTTGTTTGTTTGTTTGTTTGTTTGTTTTTTTTTTTTCTTTGGTTTTTTTTTTCTTCTCATTTTTGTGCCACGTTACATTATTACCAGATGATTTTCAAAAAAAGGATGATTGGTGTGATTGTGCTCACGTAATTTACCGTATGAACACTTTAATTTTGCCATCTACCTCTTCAACCCTTTGGCTCTTGGTAGCGTTTTTTTTTTTTTTTTTTTTTTTTTTTTTTTTTTTTTTGCTTAGATGATTCCTGCAAGAATCACCCAACAAAATGCGCTGCCGAGAGCCAAAGGGTTCATGATGGCCGATTACAAATGGTTCTTTCGATAAATGAAAGGAACTAACTGCACCAAAATGAACATAAGTTTGTGTACTTTTAACATTACTCTTTCTGGAATGACCACTTTGCACGTCAAGCTAATATGGATCACATGTTGTATAAGTGCAGGTGTGTGTCTGTGTGTGTGTGTGTGTGTGTGTGTGTGTGTGTGTGTGCGTATGTGCGTGCGTGTGTGTGTGTGTGTATGTGCGTGCGTGTGAGTGTGTATGCGTGCGTGTGTGTGCGTGTGTACGTGTGTGCGTGTGCGTGTCTGTGTGATGGTTTGTGCACGTGCTTGTGCGTGCATGTGTGCCTGCGTAAGTTTGTATTAAGGTGTGTTATAATGTCTGCATATTTAGGTAGGCTGTTTTCCTACAAATATCTCCTCTGAATAAAGTTGTATGATGTTTACCGTCATCTCTTTATTTTCATTTCGGAGTTGTTTAAGACACATACTAACACAAAGCCAAACAAGCTGCATTAGTGTTCATTGTCTGTACGTGAGTCAGTGTTCCACTTTCCAGTCAAATGTAATGCACGAGTGCAAAAAGTACCGACTGAATTTTGTGGTCTATAAGTTTTTCAAGTATAACCTTTGGTCTGTCGGAAGCCCTTTATGTCGAGGAGATTCTTTCAAGAAATACCTCGACAATGATAAGCGCTGCGACAGGAAGCACAAGCCCCAGCAGCAAAACGACTTCGGGCCCACGACGGCCGCAGTGGACCCGCGCACAGCTGTGCGCGGGCCCACTGCGGCAGTCGTGGGCCCGAGGACCTTTGCTAACTGGGAGGATTAACGCCGCGAAAGGCATAGTCGTCCCACCTTGAAACACGACCCAAGAGAGTAGTGTCCAACTGCGCATTTGCAATATTGACGGACTGGTAGGCTTGCATAGTTTACGTGAATCAGTTTAACCCATTTAGTCCGAAGGTCGAATTCTCAAATTGTGTAGTTGTCCTCTGAAAAGTGTATTACAACTCAGGTCACTGATCAACTCTGATAGTTCAAGGGTGGTGCCTGAATAGCTTACCGCCTTTTGGCGCCAACCTATTCTGGCACCACCCTTGAATTATCATGGTCGATCTATATCTTGAGGTGGTGCGTCGGGCTAAATGAGTTAACTCTCTTGTGCGTGCAGCCACCGGCACTTCTTACAGTACTGGTGACTGCATGCACAGGAGGTGGTAACTGTATGATAGTATTAAGGTTGACAGTATTGCACTTGTAATTGTTATATTATTTTCTTTCATTCATTTTCGGCGCCCCTCATCAATAATTGAGGAAGCGTCATGTAGCGTTGCCGACCGACAACGCCGCTATACGATACTTTCGCAGCTGTTGATGCGAGGCGCCTTGAATGAGTCAATAATGAAAAAAGACACTCATACAACACACACACACACACACACACACACACACACACACACACACACACACACACACGCACTCACGCACAATCGTGCACACACACACACACACACATACACACACACAGGCACACACATACATGCACACACGCACGCACGCACAGACATACGCACATAAATACAACAACGCAGGCAACACACATACTACTTTTCATCATAAATAGCACATTAATGCCTAAAATAACCTTTATAATGTCACTAAATTTTATCGTGTGTATCTTGAAGGACGATTTGTTGACGTTCCATACGTGATAGTTCTGAAACCTTGAAACACCACCCAACAAAACTGTATCTATCGCCACATTTACGCCATTTGCGGAGGTAAAAGTTTGCGTGCTTAGGCCGACAGGGTAGAGTTCGGTAATGTTCCGAATGCGCAAACGGTATTCGGGCTAACGGCGGTCGACGTGGGCGGCCGATGGCCTTTGTGCAGTGGGTTATTTGCACCCACGTACGATGTCGCGCCCCGTTTCCGCGGAATATAGGCGTTGTGTGTATTAAAAAAAAAACAAAAAACCTTCTATGGCAGAAATCTCCAAAATAGGTTTTAGTTCTTTCTGTGAAAGCCAAGATCTCGCGTGAGTTGGGCAGTGGCCGACATTGCTGTGGCATTTTTTCGCACGTAGCGCCGGCTCAACCATCGTGAGATCTCGCCTTTCGGATTCTGACACACAGCATTTTTTTTGCACTAAGCGCAACTCTCGCGAGGTCCTGACGAAAATGAGTTTGACTGATTGTATGGGAGGCAGATTCTGGGTGTAAAAAAATGCTGGGTGCGACAAACCTGGATGCGAATACCGATGAAAACCTCCGAGCACTACACCACGAGCCGTACTTTTTTTGCAGTATTTTTATTTTCACTGTATCATTTTCATAGCAGGGTGTTTTCTTTTGTTTTGTTTTGCTTTTTTTTTTCACTCGTTCACAGTTTCGCGGCAGAGAAGGGGTGAATGGTTAACCTTTTCGCTGCCAGTGGACGACTGTGGTTTTGAAATCATTGTAAATTCACCAGACGTTCAAAGGAATGTGGATACAAGGTGGTTTCAGCAAGAGGCATAGATCCTCATGAGCCCCCGCATCTGCGGGGGCTCATGAGGATCTATACCTCTTGCAGTTGGGTGGTGTTGAGTGGTTCTGGGCGGTGAAGGGTCTTACGCGCTTTTCATGAGCCCCAGCCATTTTATGCTGGTCCGGGACGCAACCTATCTTGATTGGCGTCATGAAGGCAGACGCGAACAGAACCTTCAACGTGCATAGATCCTTTGAGCCAGCTGCAAGAGGTATAGATCCTCATGAGCCCCCGCAGTTGCGGGGGATCATGAGGATCTATGCCTTTTGCTGAAACCACCTTGTATCCATGTTCATTTGACGGCTGGGATCTTTGATGCTGAATTAACAATGATTTCAAGGAGACAATCAGCGTCCATTGAGAGTGAAGTGGTTCACAGTATGAAAGTCTGGAGTTGTCAATTTTTGTTTCCGCTTCAGGCTCAAGAATCAAGAATGGAGAGTATAATCGAGAAAACTTTATTGTCTGTTTTCAAAAACTTTATTGTCTGTTTTCAAACAAAGTATAAAGCCAAACAAATACCCCCCCCCCTCCCCCACCAAAATAAATAAATAAATAAAAATAATAAATATTAATAAATAAATAAAATATAATAAAATATAATACAATATAATAAAATAAATAATAATAAATAAATAATAACAATAAATAATAAAAATAAAATAATAATGTATGCGCTCTGTCGTCTGAAAATTCAAAATAAATTAACTAAGATAAACTTGAGCAAAGTAACACCATATAATGCCGTATAGGACTACCGACATCACGCACACCGTATGATAAATTGATAATAGCAATTACTACACACTCACGTACACACACACACACACACACACACACACACACACACACAAACCCACACACACACACAAACACACATACACACACAAACACACTTGTACACAATCTCAATCACACCCACGCGTACACGTTTTCACAATGAGCACAGTCTGCGACTACTGACAGGAAAGTGTTTCAGAGCACCTAGTCCTCGTTCAGATGATAGAATTCGCTGTGTGGGAATGTAGGTCTATGACATTTCCCAAGGAAAGTCAGCCCCCTCCGGGTCATTCTGCACCATCTCACGCCCATCCCCATACGCCGTCTCCCCCTTGCTGTTCACCAACACCAGGGTGGGGATGCCGTCCACTGAGTACTGCGTTTCCAGGAAATCCTGAGAAAAATAAAACCCATTATGTATTAAACCTATCAACGGCGAGAAAACTGAACGCCACCCAAAAAGCATTGATCCTCATGAACCCCCGCAGTCGCGAGGGCTCATGAGGATCTATGTCTTTTGCTAACACCGACCGTTTTAGTGTCGGCTATGTATTTTTTAACCGGCCGGGGGTTCTTTGACGTTTAATTAAAGCGATCTGCTGCAGGTGGCAAAGGGCTGATAGTCTGCGAAATCTCCTTTCGGACCGCCGTGAGATGGCCTTAGTCGCCTGCTCGGCGTTAAACCCATATAACTAACTAAGTAACTCCTTTCGGAGTGTTTTTAGTATGTCTTACAAATGCTTAACCCATTTAGCGCGGCCCCGACGCCCTACAGCAGGAGTTGGATTGACATTGATAATCCAAGGGTATTGCCAGATTAGCTTGGCGCCTGAAGGCGCCAAGCTAATCTGGCAATGCCCTTGAATTATCATGGTCAATCCAACTCCTGCAACTGGTACACAGTCGTTAGGTAACACCTCTACAATTTGTGAAATGCGGTCGTGGGGCGAAATGGGTTAAATTATGAAGTTTGAATGTCGTAAATTCAAAGACTTTTCTGCTCTTCTTCTTCTTTTCACACAAAAGAGTGTTTTTTTCCCTTTACGCTCAAAAGGCAGTAGAAAAACCTCTGGTACGTGTGCCGACGCACATGGGTTGCAAAATGTGTTAATGATGCGAGACAACATTGAAAACCCACTGTATTAAATTCTTACGGACATGTGTTGGGTTTTTTGTTTTTTGTCGTTTTTTTCCCTGTTAAATCTGTGTGTGATAATCACCCATTAAAAATAATAATCATTAAAAAAAATTGTGAGGAAAATAAAGCAACATCAAATGTAAACGCATTTGAGCTTTGAATGAGATTTTTATGAGCTTCATATATAACTTGCCATCCATTTTTTTTTTTAATGTACACTTCTGTAATAGGTTGTTACGAAACGCTACACACAGGTTTAGCTATTGTTCATTTAGACACTGGACAATCCAGTTCAGCACACGTCGTCTTTATATCAAGTAACCTAACAATGACTCCACTCCATTCTATATATACAACGCTATCAGTACGAGAAACAGCTCAATACAGATTGACACACTAACGGCTTCGCAGAATAAATAAATGCAATTACGCGGGTGCTTTTTTTTTGCGTCCCCCAAGTGCTGTTAAAGTTCGTTAGGTGTGTCGACAAGGAATAACAAACACGAAATGGTGCTGAAATGTGTCTTCAAATTTATGCGTAATGGTACTTTAACGAAGTGACAGGCAAGCTTTCCTTCTTTTTATTATCGGACACAAAACCAGTAGGTGAGCGAGGGCATCTCGTCGAAGAAACCGTCTAAGCTATTTTGACACATAACACAAGCCATCCATTTATTAAAAAAAAAACCCAACCAAACAAACAACTAAGTGACATGTAAGCTTTCTTACTTTCTTGTCCGACGTAAAGCCAATGGTGAGCCAGGGCATCTCGCCGAAGTACTCGTCGAAGTGTTCTTGGCTCTCGTCAGCGCTGACGAAGATGACCTCGAACTTCTTACCCGCGCCATTAACTTTGTGGTAGAACTCAACCAGCTGCGGGGTGAAGAATCGGCAGGGGCCGCACCAGTGGGCCGAGAAGTAGATTCCTGCACGTGAACAACGTTTGAGACTCTAGTTTAATTAGGTCAATCAAAGGGTTCACATTTACAGTTTTGACAGAAGCTGTGGATATTTCCAAATTTGAGATTCGCTATCTGTATTCCTGACAGTGGAAACGCCGGAGCACGATGAAACCTGCCTACATTTATCTGCTGCTCGACGTAAAACCCAAACAACTAACTACATTTATCTGGTCTCTTCAGCCGCGAGATACCTAAGCACAAAGGTTCTTAGAAGCTGTCATTGGGATAGAAGGGTGAGTGAGTGTGTGTGCGTTGGGGGGGGGGGGGGAGGGGGGGTAGAAAGGAACGGGTGAGCAGGGGGAGGTAAGTTGGGGGGACAGGTTACACTGAATTATGAAAAAATTATGAATCTTTTATTTATTTATTTTATTTATTTATTTATTTTTGGGGGAGGGGGGTGTGGGGTGGGAATTGAGAGGAGTGGGGAGGAGGTGTCCGTGAGTCGTAACAAAACAAAGGTTAAGTATGAACGCCCTCGTTCAAAAAGTTTTTTGGTCAAATCCTCAGCTGGTACTCGTGAGTAGTGATTTAGAAAGAGGCACGATGTCAAATGTGGCAGTGGCTCTCCAAGCACACTCACAATCAGCACTACCAGAAGGGGCGCGGAGGTCGAGAATGACCGGTTTAAACAGGTTTATAAGTTTGTAAGGGGAGTTGGAGCTGGTGGGAAACGGGATAGGGAGGTCTTTTAGCAGGCTGCGTGGATATAGGGTGGGCGGTCGCTGGGGAAGCCAAGCGTGCAGATCCAGCGATCAATGTTTAAGCCCATATTTCAACTCTGTGCAAGAAGGCATAGATTCTCATGAGCCCCTGCGGCCGCAGGGGCTCATGAGAATCTATGCCTCTTGCTAGCAAGAATCGGACGCATACATAAATTATCCTCAGGTAAATGTCTAAAAATAATTCATCCCAGTCACAGCTACAATTGTAAGAGGCTTTATTGCAATACAAAGGGGTCAGTCATGCACGACCTGGTATAAGTGTACGCGAGCGTACAGCACTGTGACAAAATGTGTGCTGGTCGAGTGACAGCTCAGCTGTAAGGTCTCCAAAAACAGACCAGTTCACAACATATTCTGTGCAATATTGCATCAGCCGTTCTACTTTTTTTTTTTTTTAAAGGAAAGACCCATAGGCTCCTGACTTGGGCGTGTTGACTGATTTACGAAACTGCTAGCCTCAGCGAGTGCACAGCCCACATACTCAGTGGTAGAAAACTACTATTAACCTATTACACCCTGAGGATGAATTAATTATTTTTTTTTTGGTCATAATATGAAGGCTACATTACAGATTAGGAGATAGATCAACCCTTTAGTTCAAGGCCTAAGGCGCCAAGCTATTCTGGCACCACCCTGGAACTATCATAATTACGACAGCGGGGGCTCATGAGGATTTATGTCTCTTGTAGCTGGGTAGTGTTCGCCCTACCACGCCAATTAACTCATTCTACCCCAGACACACCACAGCAAGATAAGGATCGACCATGATAGTTCAAGGGTGATGCCAGAATAGCTTGGCGCCTATGGGCGCCAAGCTATTTTGGCATCACCCTTGAACTATCATGGTCGATCTGTGTCCTGCACTGCAATGCAGTCTTCAGAGGACAACGGCAAAATTTGGGGATTTCGGTCTTGGCCGGTAGAAAGAGTTAAGGAGCTAAATTGACCGTTTTTGGGCCAATCAATGGTCTGAGTGACTAAGCTTTCATTCTCACTTCGCAAGTTAGACAAGAGAAACGCTGACCATGCAAGTAATGATGAAGAATCTGTAAATACGCGTGAGTGTTGCGACACGTAGGGTTTTTCCCAGACCGTGTTGTCATAGCGTGTACCTGTTACCATGCAGACAGAAACAAACGTGTGCGTGCTGGTTTGTGATTTCAGTCCGTTCTTTCGGCTTTCCGGGTCTATAATTACGCACCAGGTCAACTCGTTCGAGACGTGACTCCTCTGTGCATAAGCCGCGTATCCGGAGGCGGCACGTCTCGAATGAGTTAACTGTCGCGTGCAGTCTGAAATACTGCTGTCATTTGGCAAGAATCAGTATGTTTATTTTCTAGAACAGCGATTTTCATTGTAAAACAAGAAAATTTCGCTTTTCTCAACAATGGACAATACTGGTTTTTGGCCTAATAACGGCAGAATATAGTAATACTGTTGCAGCAAGGGTTTCACTGATGTGAAAGGAAAACAGAAAATAGAGGTTGAACACCTTTAAATTAGAAAACATTTAACGGCGGAATATGGTTTTCATTTTTTTTTTTTTTTTTACCGTACCTGAAGACACATCAGTTATGTTATTTTATCTGATCTGACCGTGGATAATCCTATCAGCAGTTTCAGTATAAATCACATATACACTATTAAAATCACAAGTTCACTTTAGCTGATAACGACCGGTATTATAATTATTACTGATATACTGACAAGCACAAGAAATCCGGCTTGTCGCATTCCTTGTTTACTCGTCAGTGCCGGCACACGCTAATTAATTAGGTCATCCTGAGGCTGATTTTTTTTTTAATTTGCTTATTTTCCTTTGAAGCCTACATTACAGAAAAGGAGACAGATGAACCACTTTAGTTCAAGGGTGGTGCCAGAATACCTTGGCGCCTGGGGCGCCAAGCTATTCTGGCACCACCCTTGAACTATCATAGTCAATTTATTTCAAGCAAACGTGTATCAGGATGAAAAGGGTTAATCGTACTCACTTGTCAACGTACACATGAGGTCAAGTTCAATTTCTATTAAAAACTGCAGCGTACTGGTTTTAACAAATTAAACTGCTTACCTATCAAGTCATTGTCAGCCAGGCTATCGACATCAACGGAGGTCCCGTCATTTCGGTAGACGGTGTCTCCAAACAGCGCTTTAAGGCCGGACATTGTAGACAGGGCTGTAACGGCACTGTGCGATGGGAGTGATATGGCTGGAACAGCGGCAGGCTGAGAAATGAAGTGCGTGCTTATATGCGGTTTCTACACCTACATAATATTGCATATATCTTACCTATCGACGGACTTACACGTCTACAGGGAAAAGATGTAGATGGAGGCGATTTCAACTGGCAAGAGGTACTGATTCTCATGAGCCCTTGCAGGGGCTTATGAGGATCAATACCTCTTGCAGACGGCAGGTTAGCCCGGACGGAATGATTGTCAAAACTAGAACGTAAGTGCCTAACCACACTGAAGCGACGACTGAACTGAAGTCCAAAAGCCGGAAGACCATTTCACACGCAATTTGTGGCATCAATGAAAAAGACCCGTGGCAGGTGCAGAGCTTCATGGAGATTTGATATAATCATTTAAGCGACGTTTACATCTGTGTACGTCAAGAGAGCAAGAAAACTGAACTGCGCATTAGCTTGGAAATACACAGCCTCTGGTTTGTGCCGGTTTTTCCGATCGCGCGGACTCGGCGCCGCGAGACTTGAGTGATCATGTTTGGTGATTCCTCAGTGACTGCGCTTTCCACTGACCCACACCAAAATTATAGTTCCTTTCCGACTCATCAATCGTATATTCAATGCACCCGTCACAATACGTGACAGAAGGCACAGCGACCTGGATAGTTCAAAAGCAGTGGAAGAATTGTTTGGCGCTTACTGAGGCAAAACAAGTTATTCCGGCACTATATTTAGACCATTATTACATGTGTATCTCTTTAACCCTTTTAGTCTTGAGCCCCTACCGCAGGAGATGGATTGACCATGATAATTCAAGGGTAGTGCCAGATTAGCTTGGCGCCTCCAGTATTGTGCATTGTTTTGAATTATCATGGTCAATCCATCTCCTGCAACTGGTACATAGTCATTAGGCAACATCTCCAAAATTTTATAAATGGGACCTTGGGGCAAAAATGGTTAACGGTGGACCATAATGATTGCAAACGTTTACCCACATGCCTGTAAAACACACACACACACACACACACACACACACACACCACACACACACACACACACCATCACACACACACACACACACACACACACACACACACACACACACACACACATACACACCACTAGTGAACAAAAAAGCGATACCTGCAGCCACACGGTGTTTATTTATTCTTGACACTTCAGCAGCTGAGCAATCAACTGTTCAAGAGTCATAAATTTGTTCTGGTCTCTGATTTTGGGACAAAAATTTAAAATCACAGCCAAAGGCACACATACACAACTTTCAGTGTAGCTAATTCGCTATCGTTGTGGGATAGTTGCAGGTCAGTAAAAAGTGGCGAACCTGGTCAGTTGTGCCTCATTGATCAGAAATTTCATTTTACGCATTTCGATACGCGTGGCTGGACGGCTCCTGGCTGCTTCAGTGACCGATTAACTCATTCGAGACGTGGGGCCTCCTGATACGCGGCTTAAGCCTCGTATCCAGAGGGGGCACGTCTCGAATGAGTTAAAAATGTTTCAGCCATTATTGCGTAGTATTAACCCAATGCGCAAAAGGCTATCGGGCCGACGTCGGCTCGACGGTCTTTGCACACGGGGTATGTGTTAGTGTTAGGCTTGTGTGTGTGTGTGTGTGTGTGTGTGTGTGTGTGTTTGTGTGTGTGTGAGTGTGCGTGAGCGAGCGTGTGTGTGTGTGTGTGTGTGTGTGTGTGTGTTATACAGTATAATTGTGTGTCAGTGTGTGTATGTATGTGTGTATGTGCGTGATGTGTGTGAGTGTGTGCATGCGTGCGCGCGCGCGTGTGTGTGTTTTGTGTGTGTGTGTGTGTACGTGCGTGTGTGTGTGTGTGTGCGTGCGTGTGTGTGTGTGTGTGTTTGTGAGTGTGTGTGTGTGTGTGTGTGTGTGTGTGTGTTTCGCAGGGAGATGGGGCGGAGGGGGTATGGATAGGAGGGGGGGTCCGTTTTAATGGTTATTTGTACAGGCTTGTAATAATTATACACCATCATACATTACGTATTGCTATACAATACAATACAATACAATACAATACAATACAATACAATACAATACAATACAATACAATAATACTTTATTAATCCCTCATGGGGAAATTCACTATACTACTAATGCAAACTGACCTTGCATAACACATTCTAACCCAGGACCGAAATCCCCAAATTTTGAAGTTTCCCTCTGAAGGACTGCAGTACAATTGTACAGACAGATCGAGCATGATAGTTCAAGGGTGGTGCCAGAACATATGGCTCCTATGGGCGCCAAGCTTTTCTGGCACCACCCTTGAACTATCACGCTTGATCCATGTCTTGTGGTGTATCGGAGCTGAGTGAGTTAACACAGTCGGATGTAGCAAAAGTCGGACATCGGGCCGACGTCGGTCCGATGACCTTTGCGCACAGGGAACATCAAATACCAGCTTCCAAAAAAAATCTCACACAGGATATGATGCGAGGTGCAGAGTTTCGCCGTTCTCCCGGTCATATTTCTCCGTTTTGTTGAAACAAGCACATCGAGTTTCCAGAACCCGTAGACATAATCAGTATCGTCGATCCAATTCACAGACGCAAACGCACAATATACAATTTTTAAAAAAATGAAGCTCGTTACCAGGTGACAAAGAAACGAGTTCCTTGCATCAAAGCAGGCCATTGTTTATTATCTTGTTTTATTTTCCATAGTCTACTGAGCATGTGTCATGCTTTCAGGCTATCTCGCAATACTTATGCTACGTTGTTCTCCAGGTTACCCAAGGTTGCAACTGCCCCCAGTCTTTGTGCCAAGGTCGACCGCTTATGTCTGTGCAAAGAGCTATAATCCTCCGCACTAAGTGGTCAAGGTATAATCTGCACACAATAATTCTTCGACAAAGAATGTTACACGGTCTGTCAGAGTCTATAATTTCTCTAGTGCTTCGAAGCAGTGTCGTTCCGCTTTATCCTTCGACAATTCAGTTCAACTGACAACTGACATTTTTTTCAAACGTCCGACCACACTTTCTCTGTGTCACTGAAATGATTCCGCTTCTAACAATATTCGGATATATACTGACCAACAAAAGAAATGCGATATCATTTGAATAATCGAAACCCCACCCTCCCTCTCTTCCTAAATGAACCTACCAAATGTCTATTGGGCAATACTTCCTTCAGGCCCAACTGCTTTTCGTGAAATGAACCTACTGTCGTGCGTCTTCACAGGACCGACCTGTTTTGCTGTTTTTGTGTCACCTTGTGCTAGAAGTCTATGTCCGGAATCTCTGTGCTGAGTCTGTATTTTCCACTTCCCGTGTTTATTCTTTCTGTCTGCCGGACTACTCATCCACCAAATTGTTAACCTTATAAGTCACGCTCTGATGACTTTACATTGTTTGGTTACATAGTTAATCTTGTTTATTGAGCAGCCTGGTCAATATACCACGCTAACACACAAACACACGTGCGAGCACATACGCACGCGGACACACACACGCGCGCGCACGCATATACACACACGCACACGTACACACACACACGCACACACACACATATTGTATAACGCACACTCACACTTACACATTTGTATGGCGCGCGCGTGCGCACGCATACCCACAAACACACACACACGCAAACACACACACACTCACACACACACACACACACAAACACACACACACACACACGCACACACACACACACACACACACACACACACACACACACACACACACACACTATAAACGGACTAAACGTCAAGGGCCATTCTTTTATTAGTGTAAATTCCTCAAAGTCCAGTATAGTAATATGACGTACGCATAGACGGCAGTCTTGTATCGGCAATCTTATGAGGATCTAATGTCTTGCAGACCTTTGTCGTTTGTAGAATAAGTGATCAACTCAGCAAAAGCTACAGCACGTCAGACAGTTTGTGATGGGTTCCCTCTCAAGATTTAACAACAACAACAAAAAAGCGCTTCAAAGCTGATCAGGTGCTACACGTGAACTGCTATGGTCGAACCATCTCCCGTTCTAGTTATTAGGTATGGACGAGATAAATAAGCACAGTCTACAGCAAATCCCAGGGGAAATTTTCGCCTTCGTCATCCTCAGCAACTGTCTCTTGGGCATCTCTCGTTTTCTCTTTTCCATTGTTGTCCACAATCACGAGGGTGGGAATGCCGTCAATTACGTATTTAGTCGACATACTTTTCTGTGACAGAGGTAAGTATATAATCACTGGCATGCAAAGACTCATTAAATCATTCGCTGCTGCCTGATAGCTCCGAAAGTGTCGCATAGCGTTGCCGTCGGCATCGCTATACGTCACTTCCGCAGCTATTGTTGTGGTGCTCCTTGAATGAGTTCACAAAAATATAGCTAATTAAAATACACAAACAATGAAGTTTACACACATTATGTTCGCAGCACCAAAGGCTGGCTTACAGAAAAGTAATAATTTGAATTTTCAGTTAGGCGGAACGAATCTGAAAGTGAAACTCTGTCACCAAGCAAAATATAGCGGAAGTACTGAGCTTGCAAACGATTAAGATCTAGGTTTCTTTGTGTCTGACTTAAATAATGGTACCTTTTTCTCAGGGTCAAAGCCGATGGTGAGCCATGGCATTTCGCCGTAGTATTCCTCAAACGCCTCCTGATCCTGGTCGGAGCTGACGAAGACCACCTCGAACTTCTTGCCCGCTTCCTTCAGCTTGTTGTAGCATTTGGCCAGCACAGGGGTGAAGCCGCGGCAAGGAGGGCACCAGTGGGCCGAGAAGTAAATTCCTGCACGTGAGAAATGTAGACATGAACTAGGTAACAATCAGTATTACGCGTTCCATTGGAATATACCACGGCATCCGATATAAGGCGCACAGGTCTCTTTCTGCCTCCAGTCGCAGGAACACTTTCAAAGCATTAACTGCTAACCAAGTGACCCTAGGCACTGCCGCATCGAGATGTTTGCGTGGAGCTAAAAGGCGCTGAAAACAAAGCCGTCATAGGACTACGACGGGCAGGTACTGGCTAGTGAAAATGACGTGCAACTCAATCCTGGTTCCCAGCCTTAGTTAGTCCGCGCACGGCCGTGAGCGGACCAGAGGCTAAGGCTGACATCGGCCCGAGGACCTCTTGCTTACCTAGATGTTCGTTCTTCTGTGCAGGTCTGCGTACTATAAGTCTAAAGGGATCGCGAATATCGCGTTTTGACAGTATGTCTTCCGGGTACCGCGATATATTGTGGCTGCAGTGACCAGCACTTTTGTCCGGTTACGCTCTAGACTGCCANAACTGTCCTTGTTCTTAAAATGTAGTAAAACTGTTGCCGCTAGGGTTTCACGTGAAAGAAAAACAGAAGATAGTGGTAGAAAACCCTTTAAAATAGAAACAAATAACGACGTTTCGGATCAAAGATCCTTCCTCAGGTGACATGGAAACAAACGTAGAACAGAAAAGAACACCAGAAAGAAAAGACGTCATCCTGTATAGAGAGAATTTAGAATGACGTAAAAAAAAAAAAAAAAAAAAAAAAAAAAAAAAAAAAACCCACACACACACACATAATGACGCAAATACACATGCACAAAACACGTAGCACAAAACTTACGTCTATATACATACACGTCACTGCATACATTCGCATTCACTCGTGCCTACTGCAGCTCACGCACATGCACACACACACACACACACACACACACACACACACACACACACACACACACACACACACATACACACACACTCAAAGGTAGCATCCAGTGTCAACAGTGAGGTCAAGCCTGGCACCAACTACCCATCAGGCCGAGCATACATCCCTAGGGGCGAATGTTCAAGCCGCGCGGATGGTAAGTGCCAAGCCTGTCCGCGAAAAAGGATTCTGTCATTTTGCGGCGGATGAAGTGGGATGTATTTTGCCAAAGGATGCGTATGCTGAAATGTGTGAGGCTATGAGGCGGTTCGTTGAAATGACGTCCAACCTGGTTGTTGTATCCGAGGCGGATCGAACGAACATGCTCCTCGCAGCGTTCAGGGAGTGTACGGTATGTCTCCCCCACATACAACATCTTAGGGCAGTGAGAACATGAGATGACATAGACAATATCCGATGACTGGCATGTGAATGATCGGTGGACATGAAAAGATGACAGGGGTCCGGTGATGACGGGGGATGTGTTGATGTACGGACATGCTTTGCAGTGTGGTTGCTGACAAGGGTGTGTGCCAGGTGGTAAGGTGTTAGATGCGCGAAGTGAACTGTGAACATGATGATCGCTTAGGTTAGTGTCACGTTTGTAAGCGACCAGCGGAGGCTCAGGAAATATGTCTTTCAATACTGTGTCATTCTGAATGATGTGGAAGTTCCTGAGGAGAATGTTTTTGATGGGGATGTTGTGAGGATGATACGTGATACACAGGACCGGCCCCCGTCATCACCGGACCCCTGTCATCTTTTCATGTCCACCGATCATTCACATGCCAGTCATCGGATATTGTCTATGTCATCTCATGTTCTCACTGCCCAAAGATGTTGTATGTGGGGGAGACATACCGTACACTCCCTGAACGCTGCGAGGAGCATGTTCGTTCGATCCGCCTCGGATACAACAACCAGGTTGGACGTCATTTCAACGAACCGCCTCATAGCCTCACACATTTCAGCATACGCATCCTTTGGCAAAATACATCCCACTTCATCCGCCGCAAAATGACAGAATCCTTTTTCGCGGACAGGCTTGGCCCTTACCATCCGCGCGGCTTGAACATTCGCCCCTAGGGATGTATGCTCGGCCTGATGGGTAGTTGGTGCCAGGCTTGACCTCACTGTTGACACTGGATGCTACCTTTGAGTGTGTGTGTATGTGTGTGTGTGTGTGTGTGTGTGTGTGTGTGTGTGTGTGTGTGTGTGTGTGTGTGCATGTGCGTGAGCTGCAGTAGGCACGAGTGAATGCGAATGTATGCAGTGACGTGTATGTATATAGACGTAAGTTTTGTGCTACGTGTTTTGTGCATGTGTATTTGCGTCATTATGTGTGTGTGTGTGGTTTTTTTTTTTTTTTTTTTTTTTTTTTTTTTTTTTTTTTTTTTTTTTTACGTCATTCTAAATTCTCTCTATACAGGATGACGTCTTTTCTTTCTGGTGTTCTTTTCTGTTCTACGTTTGTTTCCATGTCACCTGAGGAAGGATCTTTGATCCGAAACGTCGTTATTTGTTTCTATTTTAAAGGGTTTTCTACCACTATCTTCTGTTTTTCTGTCCTTGTTCTTTTTTAGTCATTCGAGACGTTCAGCCTCCTGATACGCGGCTTTTGCCGCGGATCCGGAGGCGGCACGTCTCGTCGGAATGAGTTAACAGTGTGCTATTGCTTAAATGTGTATGTGTGTGTGTGTGTGGGGGGGGGGGGGTCAGCTTTTTCTTTTTTTCCTTGCTGAGCAGATGCACCTTGTACGCACTGAAAATACGTACTTTTTTTAGCCTACTCTCGGCATTTCAGCAAAAATACATTGCAAAAAATTGTGATGTTTTTTTTTAAAATCTGAGTACAATGCCATGGCTTATTTCTTGTACACCGAAAATGCGCATCCGCCCAACTTATCAGCGTTCTGTGGGCAGAAGGCTATGGCTGTATTGATCTTTTAGTGACTGAATTCACTGGTCTATAACGGATTCCAAACACGCAAGGATCTGCACTGTGCGGCTTTTTATTTCAGCATGTGCCGAAAGATTCTGTCCGTTTATGCTCTGACTACAAAGAGACAAGTAACCGGTCGTTGTTTTCTCACCAGAAGGCTAGCAGCGCCAAGCGTTTCTGTCACCACCCTTGCTCTATCATGGTCAATCTGTCTTTTTAACCCCTACGATTAAAGTGATCATACTCCAACTGCAAGAGGCATTCGGATCGTAGTCAATGGCCCCCGCAACTGCGGGGGCTCATGAGGCTCTATGTCTCTTGCAAATGGATCGAGTTTACTTTTTTCTCTGCAGGGGAGAGCTTATTCACTTGTTTTACGTGTTGCTGAATAAGCTTCTATTTTTATTTGATCGTAAGTACCAACCGGTACTTAAAGTACCATTACTCGTAAATTTGAAGACACATTTCAGCACCATTTGTGTTTGTTATGCCTTGTCGACACACCGGCTAATGAACTTTAACAGCAGCTGGGACACACAGCAAAAGCACACGCGTAATCGCACCTATTTATTCTGGACAGCCGTTAGCGTGTCAATATATTTTTAGCTGTTTCTCATACTGAAAGCGTTGTATTTATAGAACGGCATGGAGGCATTGTCAAATTACTTGATATCGAAACGACGTGTGCTGAGCTGGATTGTCCTGTGTGTAAATGAACCATATCTAGACCTGTGTGTAGCGTTTCGTAACCATCTGTTACAGAAGAGTATCTTTGCACAGTTACGGTGGAAGTGGGCCTTTAAACTGGCGGCGAAAGCAAGTTTAAACATGCTTCATACACGAGTATATTTCGACCCATAAAGGTGTAAATAAAGGCGAGGTTACGAACTAAGATCTCCTCCAGTACACTTCAGTCACGCTTGTAAATGATGCATAGACTCTCCTGGCCTTCATCTGGCGCGGTGTAATAGAAACCTTTCTTTGCGTGTGGTGTTTATGTCTGTGTCGGACAAACGTATAGTGTACTCGTTCAATTTGTTTTGAACATGACCCGTTTCTTATGCTGCGGTTTTTTTTTTAGGGCACAAAAGACACCCCCCCCTTGATAACCATCGAAGCATGACAGCCACTGATTCAACACCCTCCCCCCCCCCCCTTCCCCCCCTGTTCTCCGTTATCTTTATTTAAAGACACAGCAAGCCTGTACTCGGTTTACAGAACCATCATGCACGCAACTCATCCCGAAAGACTTCACAGGTGCAGCTGAAGAGGGTCTCGGCAAGCAAGAGGCATAGATTCTCATGAGCCTCAGTGACTGCAGGGGCTCATGAGATTCTATGCCTCTTGCAGATGGAAAAGACTGAATAAGTGTCTTTAACTGTGTTTATTTCCGATAGTTGCTACAGGTTACAGGACAGGTTTAAATAATGAACACAAATTTAATGTAGACGAATCAATAAGTAGGCCAACGCCAGCGAGAAAACCAGAACCTTAGTACTCTGATAGTATGGGCGAAGCCTGTCTACGCATTCAGGATAAAATACACCACTTATAAACGGTTTCCTTTGTGAAACGATATGTGTAATATCAATATCCTGCATAAATTGAATGCATAAGTAGTATTTCGTAGTATTTCTTCTCAATGTTGATGTCATAGGTATTGGTCACATCAACGCGGCCATTTCTGTTGTTAAATAAAAGTTGTCAAATATCAACTTTTTTAAGTGTTAACGTTCAAACAACTGCTTTTTTTCCCTAAAAGTTTTGTTGTAGGTTAACACAATTACACAAAAAAACTATCGTTATTTTTTTTCAAGGTCAGCTGCTTTCCAAACACATTTCGAAAGTGAGCAACACAGATCATTAATTTTGCAGTAGCTCAGGACAGTGCATAAATCGCGTGAATAATAATAATAATAATAATAATAATAATAATAATAATAATAATAATAATAAAGATTTATAAGGCGCCTATACATGGTAAGATGCATACCACCCTGGCAAAGCTCTGCACCGACGTTGAATGCACACGTGTACACATAAAAGCAAAACGTGTATTGATTGGTCCGGGATTTTCAACCTCTCCAGGCCAAAAGACCAGCACACAGTTACACTACAGGCGCTCGGCTGCAAGGCCTAATTAACTTCCCAGCATCGCGCCTCGTGTGCATACCGACTCTATGCGCACAATTTATTTTTCAGAGACGGTATATGCACGCTAGGCGATACAGGAAAATTACCGGCGCCTGTCGCAGTAAAAAAAACGTCCTCGGGCTCACGACGGTCGCAGTGGGCCCGCGCACGTCCGTGCGCGGGCCCACTGCGGCCGTCGTGGACCCGAGGACCTTTTTCTACTGGGAGCGGTCGTGCCTGCTTACCGATGAGATCGTTGTCTGCAAGACTTTCAACAGGAACGGCGCCCCCGTCCTTCCCGTACACGTTGTCTCCAAACAGTTCTCTCAGACCTTCAGCCATGGCTGCGTATGACAATTACGGAAAGGCAAGCTCTGCACCGACGTTGAACTAGGGCCTGCTCTCTTCTTGCGACGCTATCTTCCACCCAATCAAGTTGTATGCCTCCCTGGCGGTAAACGTGTGTTGATATACCGGGTACGAATCGATTGCTCTGTATTGCTCTATAGTGACGAAAGAGGCACACGGTTGGGAAATCCCAACCTAGTACGCAAAAGGTGGACGGGCGGATGCCGGGCCTGGCGGACATGCTCAGGCTGACATAAGCCTGCGTACCTTTCGCTCACTGTGTAAACTTTGACGCGTAGGTGCAGGCTAGTTTAAATAAGCCACCCTTCCTGTAGTGAAACTGTGTGTAATTTGCTGACAAAAATATTAAAAAGTCACTCAATAAAAAAAAAAACACCTCAGAATCTACTTTTTTTCCCCTCTCCAGTAATTCTTGGTGGTGAGTGGTGTGTAGGAGAGGATATTGTGCCCTCCCCACTAACCCCCTCCCCATGTTTATTTATTTATTTTTATTTTTTAATTTTTTTAGGTGGGGGGGGGCGGGGGGGGGTGGGGGGAGGGGCGCAAAAGGCCATCGGTCCGACGTCGGGAGCAGTTGGCCCGCGCACGGCCACTCCTATAAGCTACTAAATATAGAAGGTGTTTGGTTGGTTGGTTAGTTCAGATTTACGTTCACGGCACCGAAGTAATAATGGACGGCCCTGACGGGCGGGTTATGGTGGACAGGGAAATCTATTACCTATGTACTACGACCTGAACACTGATCAACTCAGGCGCACTCCAACTGTGCCACTTTGATTTACCAGGACCTTTCAACGGATATGCCATTGAACAAGATCGTCTTTTCCCCCTGGATTGCGAGTCCAGCTACCGGAGCGGGACGGGAATTCTAACCCACGACCCGGCGATTCCCTTCGCTCTCCTGCTCCGACGCTTAACCGCCTGTGCTATTTCGGACTCTAAATATAGAAGAGAGAGTCGATCTCTTTTATAGCAAGAAGCACGAATTGTCACAAGCCCCGCGCTGCCTGCAGGGTCTCATGAGAGTCTATGCCTCCTAGCTAAAATCTATCTGTGTGTATGTCCAGCGCTGAGTAATTCCCCTTGGTATGTGTACTATGCCTCCTAGCACTTTGATCTGTGTCAGCTGTCTTGACTGCAACCACAAAAATATTAGCGTAACTCGTGTCAACAGCGGTGGGTTGCGCTTGCGTGGATCGAGTTACCCTTTGGCTGTCGTATATAACGGTGCTTTTTTTTTCTTTCTTTTTTTTTTTTGTCCGCGAATATTCCTACAGGAGTCATCACGACAAAAGCGCTAACGACCGCCGAAGGGTCGATATGTGTGCGTCTGTGCAGACCGGCAGACAGACAAACACATTGACGCACAGAGAGACACACAGAGCTCACATAGAGACACACAGACAGACACATAAACAGACACACAGACAGACAGGCACACAGACAAAAAAAAACCAAAATTCACTCGCAAGCTCATCACATTTTTATTGACGGGCGCCCAATGCGCAAGAGGCCATCGGGCCGACGTCGGCTTAGAATCACAGTTCAGCACACACATTGTAAAATGATAACAACCCAAAAGGACATCGGGCTTTTGCGCACAGGGAACATCAAATACCAGCTTCCAAAAATATCTCACACAGGATATGATGCGAGGTGCAGAGTTTCGATGGCTTGCCTGATTCTGCTTCCCACTTCCTCGCTTGTGATGTGATCTCTGTATGAGATGCCAAGAAGCAGTCCATCGGGCCCTATGAAGACTTATTAGCCATTGTGAGAAAACGCAAACTGAAGTGGTATGGGCATGTCACACGTTCAGCAGGGCTTGCCAAAACAACCCTGCAAGGCACTGTGCAAGGAGGACGAAGGAGAGGAAGACAGAGTTAAAGATGGGAGGACAATATCTCAGAGTGGACAGGACTGAAGCTGGGCGATACGCTGAGAATGGCAGAGAACAGAGAGGAATGGAGGGAGCTGGTTGCCAAGTCATCAGTGGTGCCCCAACGGTCGGCAAGACTACGGGATATAGATAGATAGATAGATAGATAGACAGACAGACAGACAGACAGACAGACAGACAGACAGACAGACAGACAGACAGACAGACAGACAGACAGACAGACAGACAGACAGACAGACAGACAGACAGATAGATAGATAGATAGATAGATAGATAGATAGATAGATAGATAGATAGATAGATAGATAGATAGATAGATAGATAGATAGATAGATAGATAGATAGATAGATAGATAGATAGATAGCAGAGTTTCGCCGTTCTTCCGGTCATATTCATCCGTTTCGTTGAAACGAGCACATCGAGTTTCCAGAACCCTTAGACTTAATCAGTATCGTCGGTCGATCCAATTCACAGACGCAAACGCGATACAATATACAATTTTTAAAAAATGAAGCTCGTTACCAGGTGACAAAGAAACGAGTTCCTTGCATCAAAGCAGGCCATTGTTTATTATCTTGTTTTATTTTCCATAGTCTACTGAGCATGTGTCATGCGTTCAGGTTATCTCGCAATAATTATGCTAAGTTGTTCTCCAGGTTACCCAAGGTTGCAACTGCCGCCAGTCTTTGTGCCAAGGTCGACCGCTTATGTCTGTGCAAAGCTATAATCCTCCGCACTAAGTGGTCAAGGTATAATCTGCACACAATAATTCTTCGACAAAGAATGTTACACGGTCTGTCAAAGTCTATAACTTCTCTAGTGCTTCGAAGCAGTGTCTCCTTTAGCAGTGAAGTTTTATCCTTCGACAATTCAGTTCACAAGGTGTCGGAGTCCACAGTTTCTGAATTCACCAGTACACTAAAGCAGACCTGTCTTGTTCTTCGACAATTATTTCGTTCCGTATTACTTCGTATTGAACACTACCCAAATGCAAAGAAGCATAGATCCTCATGAGCCCCCGCAACTGCGGGGGCTCATGATGACCTATGCTTCTTGCTGAAACATTTTGTATCAATGTTCCTTTGGACGACCGACAATCTTTGACGTTGAAATACAATGATTTTTAAAAACTCAATATGCGTCCTATGGCAGCCGGATCACCGGCTTTGTGCGTGAACACTATACTCATTGTGCCCGAGGTATGAAATACCCACGTGTTGGAGTTATCCTCTGAGGACTGCGTTACAATTCAGGAGACAGATCGACTATGATAGTTCAAGGGTGGTGGCAGAATAGCTTGGCGCCTATAGGCGCCAAGCTATTCTGCCACCACCCTTGAACTATCATGGTCGAGCCGTATCTTGCTGTGGTGTGTCACGGGCAGAATGAGCTAACCTCCCAAAGAGGTGGGGCACCGCGAATGTTGGCACATAAATGCACTGAGGAGACAACGGCTTTCATGAACCAGGGAGTTTATGAAAAACTATGTTGGGTGTTTCTTTCTTTCTTGGTATGATCATTTCATGTATGTATGTATGTATGTATGTATGTATGTATGTATGTATGTATGTATGTATGTATGTATGTATGTATGTATGTATGTATGTATGTATGTATGTATGTATGCATGTATATAATTTATTATGTATGTGTGTATATTTGTATGCATGTATGTATGTATTTTATTTATTTGTTTGTTTGTTCGGTTGGTTTGTAGGTTGCTTGGTTGGTTGGTTGGTTGAATTATTTATTTAAATTTATTTACTGTTTTTAATCGATTCACGTTTTCTGTGCAAAAGGTTGAGTGCCAACTCACATTCAAGAGACATAGATGTTCATGAACGAGCAGGCGATCGAAAGGGTCACGAAAATATGTCTCCTGCACGCTTATTGCTCCCGCTCATGCAAGAACATACATCCATGCACAATGTTCATGCAATATCTATGTTTCCTGCTGCTCTTATTTATGTATATGTTTCTCAGGTAGAGAGTAGGGGTACATTCAGGTACCCCTATTCTTTACCTGAGAAGCATACAAACAAATGTATACACAGGCATGTGTCTAAGCGCGCGTTACTGGTACACATTATAAAGAAATAAGACTGGTCAGGCTAAGTATTACATGGTTCATTGGAGTGCTCTGATCAGAGTCTATGCTACCCTGAGAAAGGCAAAAGAACACTAAGTCCATGTCTGTGAAAAGCTAGATTGTCATTGTATTAAAATGCGAAACCCGCTTTTCACAAAAAAAGACTTGATGTCTTCAGCTGGTCATCACAGGGCAGAAAGCTGCATGTTGGCATAAGAATAATCCTATCTTAAACTATAGACTGAAAAGCACAAAGGCTGAAAGAGTACTACAGGGTTATGTATTAAGGTTTATTGTTAACCCATTCAGCCCTGACGCACTACAACAGGAGATGGGTCGACCATGATAATTCAAGGGCAGTGCCAGATTAGCTTGGTGCCTGTCGGCGCCAAGCTAATCTGGCACTGCCCTTGAATTATCAAGGTCGACCCATCTCCTGCAACTGGTGCATAGTCATTAGATGACGCCTCCAAAATTTGGGTAATACGGGGGTCGGGCTGAATGAGTTAAGATTTGTGTGAACTCACACTTGTATTGAAAGACAGACTGAAAAACGAACAAAGAAACTGACACAACCAGGAAACAAGAAACAAACACAAATCAAAACTGACGATTTACAAACCATGTCTCGCGCATACGCAAAAGGTTGAACGAGTTAAATTCGAAACGATCGGCATCCACATACGCGGCATCAAGCCGCGTATCCAAATGCAGCAAGTCTCCAGTGTGTTAACCCTTTGACTGTTGGCCGTTGTTTTTGTCGCGATATTCTGTAACCGTGCGCTCTAGCGGTGGCAGTCGTCGCGGAACGCCAACTTTGTCCACCCCTGCCTCGACATCGCCGTTTCTTCTCATATGACCAGGGTCCTGGGAAGCTTGACGAAAGTTTGACGCCATCCGATCCGTTTTGGAGCTGGGCAGCGTGTCCACTTGCTTCTTAGATGTAGACTTGCGGTTCCATTTCTTCAGCATGCCCACACAGGCGGACGTTCTTGTGGTGTTCTCTGGCACGGCGACTGCGGGCGGCGCAACCTTCTCCAGAATGTTCATGGTCTTTGCCGTTTGGTAGGACGGTGGCGACGTCGCGGTGACGCCGTCAACAGTTGCTGTCGGGAAGTCGTATCATACAGGCACTGGCAGCGATGTTTCAAAGCACTGCTACTGCTGCTGCTGCTGCTGGTGTTGCTATTGCTGTCGCTTGTTGTTGTTGTTGCTGTTGGTGGTGGTGCTGCTGCTGTGTGGGTGTCTTGGCCATTTCACGTTCTTGCTTCACCTTTTCTATCTGTTGTAGTCGGGCCTTCGTCTTGTTTACGTCAGCGAGTTGCTGTCTCAACGTACCCTGCGTCTTTGCGGTTGAAACATGAGAGATCGACCCGTTTACTGTCGAGAAAAACTGAACATCACCCAAGATGCAAGAGGTATAGATCTCTTGAGCCCCCGCAGTCGCGGGGGGTCTTTAAGATCTATACCTCTTGCTGAAAGCACTTTCTGTATCATGTTGCTTTGATAGCTGGGATTTGTTACGTTAAATTTACAAAGATTTCAAGGAGAAAAAAAAAACACTCTGGGCCCGCTGTCATTGAAAGGGTTGGTTGGTTTGTTTGTTTGTTGATATTTGCCACGTCACTACTTTACCGTCTGACGCGAAAGACACGTAGTTAAAGACACGCTCACACTGTTAACCTCGCTGGGTCCGATTCTCATTCGGATCGGATAGAGGGAGACAACCAGTGTTTTGTATTGTAGTGGTACAATGAATATGCTAAAACATTAAACCTAAATTTATTGCAAGAGTATGAAGTTTATTGTGTCATATTTCTAACCCCCATCCTTATCAGGGGAAAAAAACCGGAACACGCTCCACTTGCAAGAGACATAGATCCTCATGAGCCCCCGCAGTCGCGGGGGCTCATGAGGATCTATTTCTCTTGTCGATACCACTTTGCATCCATGATCCTTTGGACCGCAGGGCCTTATTGGGGTTGCCGGAACGAGCAAAGATTTCATGAACTAAAATTTCGACCGCTTGAAGTGAGACGGTTAATTCTTACATGGGTGTCAACCGACAGACGTATACTAGGTGCGTCTAGTTCACGTCTGACTGACAACTGATGCATGCAAAGACATAAGTGTCATATCATAAGCTGATGTGCGTCACTCATCATCTCTTTCCATTTTCAAATCCAAGCTTAAAACACACCTTTTCTCTGTTGCATATACGTAAAGACCATTTTGTCTGCCGGCTCATCATGTGTGTGTGTGTGTGTGTGTGTGTGTGTGTGTGTGTGTGTGTGTGTGTGTGTGTGTGTGTGTGTGTGTGTGTGTGTGTGAGTTTTTGCCCTTGTAAATTAATGTATATTTTTTTGTTGTATGTGCTTGTTTGTGTATTCTGCTTCACTGTTTCATTACTGTGATTGTAAAGCGCCTAGAGCACCTTGGTGATTAGGCGCTATACAAATTACCTTTATTATTATTATTATTATATCAGGGATTTATCCTTTAACATGACACTACCATTCCGTTGTATGATGGTAGCGTCTTTGTCAGATTATAGTGTGCATATTCTAAAAGGATAATATTCTGTTGACATTAGACATTAATCTTTTTTTTTCCAAAATTGCCCCACGGCAGAAATAGTGTCAAAGAATGTTTGCTGTGAAAACTTGACAAACGATGCATTCTCGCATCACGCCGTTGCTCCTGACTTGTTTGATATATCCTCCACAAGCACGGGATGCTCTTCGCGTATTCGATTACCCCTATAACACGCGTATTGTTAACTCATTCTACCCAGACACACCACAGGAAGATAAGGATCGACCATGATAGTTCAAGGGTGATGCCAGAATAGCTTAGCGCCTATGGGCGCCAAGCTATTCTGGCATCACCCTTGAACTATCATGGTCGATCTGTGTCCTGCACTGCAATGCAGTCTTCAGAGAACAACGGCAACATTTGAGGATATCGGTGTAGGGGTAGAATGAGTTTACGGGCCCTTTGGTTTTCGGTAGCGTTTTTAGTCGCGATGATTCCTATGGGAATCATCGCGACTGCACATGCTGAATACGGGCAAGGAAGTACTACTCCTATTACAGCAGTAATCGATCACGATCATCCCTTGCCAGTGTAATTCCTACCTGTATATCACTTCTTACAACACAGTCTATGTTGTCAAACAAATACACACACACACACACACACACACACACACACACACACACACACACAAACACAAACACAGACACACACACAGACACACACATAACACAACACACACACGCACAAACATAACACACACACACATACAGACACACAGAGAGACACATATACACACGCACACACACACACGCACAACACGCTCAACACACACAAAACATAATCACTGACTCTGTTAATATCTTCACTATTGTAAAGTAAAGATTCATTGATTCATTGATTCTCTCTCTCTCTCTCTCTCTCTCTCTCTCTCTCTCTCTCTCTCTCTCTCTCTCTCTCTCTCTCTCTCTCTCTCTCTCTCTCTCTCTCTCTCTCTCTCTCTCTCTCTCTCTGAGAGCCTGTTGACGCATACTGTGTGAACGGCACATTTGAAAAATGGCATTGCCTCTGGCATTGTTAATATCTTTACCGTTGTAAAATAAAGATTCATTGATTCATTGATTCTCTCTCTCTCTCTCTCTCTCTCTCTCTCTCTCTCTCTCTCTCTCTCTCTCTCTCTCTCTCTCTCTCTCTCTCTCTCTCTCTCTCTCTCTCTCTCTCTCTCTCTCTCTCTCTCTCTCTCTCTCTCTCTCTCTCTCTCTCTCTCTCTCTCTCTCTCTCTCTCTCTCTCTCTCTCTCTCTCTCTCTCTCTCTTTGCCGTAACAGTCCAAAACACAGACCACCATACAGCTGTTTTTCTGGGGTTTGTGTGTGTGTGTGTGTGTGTGTGTGTGTGTGTGTGTGTGTGTGTGTGTGTGTGTGTGTGTGTGTGTGTGTGTTTTCGATCAAGGATGCGCAATGTTTAAACTCTCAGTCCAGGGAATAGTTGCACGAGTGTGCTTAAGTAATATGCACGCCACTATGTAACTTGGGCCCGTTAGTCCTGCGCCAGCCACGAAGCAAGGTGCTCCGCTATAGTGGCTTGCGTAGGACTAAGCTCACTCTTGCAACTGATCCCTTGTTTAGGGGATTTCGCAAGATTTAATCCGTTCAGTGCCTGTTGACGCATACTGTGTGATCTGTAATCTTCGTTAATTCAAGACCAAAAAGACCCGTGTTGTCTCAGGAACATGGATTCAAAGTGGTATCAGCAAGAGGCATAGATCCTCATGAGCCCCCGCAACTGTGGGGGCTCATGAAGCTCTATACCTCTTGCGGTTGGGTGGAGTTCAAATGTTCTTGGCACTGAACGACTCATGCCGGTAAGGTCAGGACTATCACGTCAGAAGTATGGAGACGCGTTTGGTCTTTTTGCTCTTCTTCCTCACTTCGGATCCCTCTCGTGTGTATTCATCACTAAATGCTTATGAGTCAACAACAGTTTCTCTGGATTTCTTCCTTTTCTTTGTCGTGTCATCAAAATACGCAGACTCGGCGATTCCAATGACTTGTATCGTGTCCAGTCCATCATCATCAGTCTTCTTCGGTTTCTTCTTTTCTCTGGTTTTACTAGTTTCCTTTATTCCAGCAACTGGCGTACCGACTACTCTTCCAGCGGATACATCCTTTCTCTGCATCTCTTCTTTCTTTTTATTTTTGCTCTTTTTCCCGTGCAGTCCATTCACCTCTTGTTGTTCTGCTCATAAATGTGACTTTGCTCTTACAGTCTCTATTTGCTTTCTTGCGATTTTTACTGTTGACGTCTCCCGGTATCTCTTGTTGCGACATAAGGAGCTGCTTGACATCTTTTGATATGGATTGCTTAGAGTTTCTGAGATTCTTGGCAGTTTCTGGTACAGCTATTTCTCGTTGCGGAACGCCATCTCGTGAGCGGATTTCCTCCATTTAGACACGACTGATGACATGAGTTTGACGTTGTTCAGGAAAGATGTTGTTCTGGAGTTGGTGGCCGCTCTACACAGCTCCACTCCTTCCATTTTCACCGAAATGAGATTATGGGCGGGGCAAGATCCTCTATTGACAGAATTTTGGACAGAGATTATACGTGATTATTTGCTAGCTGCTTGGAGGGTTTACGGGTGGGGATGGAGAGAAGGCCATAGAGTGCCGCGTTTAACTCCTCTGTGCTGGCAGCCCCAGGTTCTTTTGACAGTGCTGGTGGCTGCATACTGAACCCCACCCGTTTCATGTCTGTAGGGCTGTGTACACGAGGGGCCAGCTCGGCTGAAGATTCGGAATCTGAAGAGGAATGGGAGTACGCTGTGCTGGAGAAATGGTGAGCGTGCCGATGATCTTCCGTCCCGAGCTCCAGATGACGGATGGCTAAACGATTCACGCCGACCGGCAGGGAAGAATGCTTGCCTCTGCTTTCGGGCTGGCCCTCTTTGCCGCTGTGCCTCGAAGCCACGTCGGATGACACACTGCTCTCGGATGACGTTTTCCACATGATGGACACGGGTGGAAGCTGGCTACGTCCGTTAGCTGGCAAACCGTCCTGCACGCCATCGGCCATATCACCTGGCGTGCCACCTTCACCATGTTTTTCCAAGACCTGCATGCTCCTCTCGCCCGTCCTTTCTAAGGGCGCTGTCTTTCTTTCTTGTCTGTCATGACATCGACTGCACGTCCCGCTGCAGACCCAGCAGGTGTCGGGATGTTTGTTGCCAATGTATCTGAGTCTGCAGGAGCAGCTAAATGCGGCAGAGAGGGTGGCGACGAAACACAGCCAGAAGCACCATCCGAGTGTTGGGTCACTGAAATTCTCATCGTCGCCAACGCCGGTCCCAAATACGATCATCAACAGGATTGCTAGCACCTCTGAAATAAATACGAATCGAGGTAGAGATTAAAATGCTGAATTTGGTTGACTAATTTACCCTTCACCCCAGTGAACGCAGATTATGTTTCTCAACTCTTTGTTAACTCTTTCAGTCCTGACACACCACAGTAAGACATGGATCGAGCATAATTAGTTCAAGGGTGGTGTCAGAATAGCTTGGCGCCAATAGGCGCCAAGCTATTCTGGCATCACCCTTGAACGATCATGCTCGATCTGTCTCTAGAATTGTAAATCATTCCTTCAGAGGGCAACTTCAAAATTTGTGGATTTCGGTCCTGGGATAGAATGTCTTAATGCAACACAAAAGATCCCCAGCCGCCCAAGGATTATAGATACAAAGTAGTGTCAGTAGAAAACATGGATCCTCACGAGCCCCCGCAACTGTGGGGGCTTATGAGGATCTTGCATTTTGGGGTTTTGCTCGTTGTACTCCGGCAGTGAAGGGGTTAGAAACACAACTAAATTTCAGCTTCTTTCAATCTCAGCACCAGAGTACATCAAGTTGGTTTACTCAGTGTCGGGTCCTGACCCAGCAAGCAAAAGCTTCGAAAAAAGATCGACATCGGCCCCGCTCACCACTGCGGTAGGGCTAACTACGGCCGACGTCGGTTCGAAGATCTCTTGCGTGCTGGGAACGTACTAGTACTTGATGAATACTGATGAATACTGTACACTGACAAAACATCGTGAAAACAGGTTTCTCTCCTTACTCAGTGAGCAAATTGGGAACGTACTAGTACTTGATGAATACTGATGAATACTGTGCACTGACAAAACATCGTGAAAACAGGTTTCTCTCCTTACTCAGTGAGCAAATTGGGAACGTACTAGTACTTGATGAATACTGATGAATACTGTGCACTGACAAAACATCGTGAAAACAGGTTTCTCTCCTTACTCAGTGAGCAAATTGGGAATGTACTAGTACTTGATGAATACTGATGAATACTGTGCACTGACAAAACATCGTGAAAACAGGTTTCTCTCCTTACTCAGCAGTGAGCAAAATGTATTTCAGGGCCGCCGTCAGCCGTGCACCACGACCAACAGCGGCCATGAGAACATTTTGCTCACTGGGCAGGCCTGTGGCTTTTTGTTAAAATAATCATCAGTGAAAAACGTGAGACAGCAGTTGCCGTATCGGTATATCCTTTTCGTCCAACCACCGTCCATGGTGCTCGTCCTCAATGAAGCATACGATGAAGACCATTGTGAACCCAACAGGACAAAGCAGGCCAGCGCTCTGGAGCCGTGTAGTCCATAAGCTAGCCAGGTCTACCGTACATCATTAAAACAGGACGTTACAATTATTATAAACTTAACTAGGTGATGCTGTGATCACTGTGAGAGCCACAGTGGTTGATTTTGGATCCCTACCCCCAAGTTTTAAAAATACACAAAATTAATTTAAAAAAATTTACTAAAGTTATTCCATTTCCTTTTGACCTCTCTTTCCCTATTAATTTTCAATAATGTGAGAATAAAGTGCAGGAAAATAAGGAAAGTCGGCATACTTTACGGTACGTTCGTGGTGAATGATAGCTTTTTCCCAATTAAAATTGCGGATTTCGGAAATGTACGTTGTTTCCGATGCCCTCAGAAATTTGGTATACAACTGATAGGTCTTTGTTAGGTTTTATTGGTTAGGATAGAGTACCACAGTTACACCCAACCTGATTTTATGATGCTGTGATGCATTTAGGGGCCACAGTGGCTAAATCTGCTGCCCTACCCCCATTTTACCAGTAAGCAAAGGAACGCAAAATGATCGTAACAATTGCTTATGTCATACTCCTCTGTTTAAATATTTTTTTGTTGCCAGTTTCCTTAACAAAGTATGCAAATTGAGCATACAATTTGTGATCATTTCATTAATTTCAATGTGACCCATCAATTTAATTGTAATCATTTTTAGTTAAGGCATGTTTAATAGGGGCTGCCGCTGAAGCTTCTACCGTCTGCACATTCTGCAGTCTTGTCAGACTTGGGGAAGCTGTACCCCAGGGAGATGTTGTGTCTGATGCTGTTTTGGGTCTGCATTAATGACCTCCGTCCAACAGTACCAAGGTTCATCTCAAACATTCTCCATGCGGATAACTTTGCAGTGTGGAGCGCAGCAGAAAATAAAGAAATAGAATCCTGCAAAATCCAGCATGCTGCCAATAGAGTAAGCAGCTGGACTGAAAGATGGCCACTCAAACTGAGCTAGACCATCTCTTTCAATCAGATGGAAGAGGTCGCCTTGAAACTGGAGACCTTCCAATACAAACGACAGACAGGCCAACTTTACTGGCAACAAATAAATTATTGGATTCGCGTGGAGGCCTCACATCGAAGCCATGGAAGCTAGAGCTGCGGGAAAAAAGTCTCTGATGAAGAAACTGGTGGGGACCACATTGGCGCAAATTACAGCATCCTGGCGCAAGCAAACACCTGCTCGGTCAGACCAGTAGTGCGGTACCAAGATACATCGACAACATGAAACACTGCCTGCAAAACCAAAAAAGCCAGGCTTGACAAGATGCAGAACATGGGTCATTCTCATGATGCAGTGACATTCTTAGAGCCATCTGGAGCACCCCAATTTAGGAAATGGAGGACATTGGAGCCACTGGAATGCAGAACAGCACACACGATGAAGAGACTTACTAAACACCGACAGCATGGGAGACTACAGTAGCAGACCAAGAACCGTCAGAAACGCCCAAGTCTGAACCGCCAACTGAAGATCCTGCAGAGGGCTAAAACTGATGTCCTGGAACCAAGCCCAAAGATGTGTGAAGAGCTCCCTTCAGATGCCTGGACATCTCGAAAGAGCCTTCTAGACAACATAAACAATGTTCCAGGACTCTTTTGCCAAAGGTCGAGGCACTGCACAAAGCCAACTCGCTGGAGATTATGCACAAGCGCTACCCTCACAGCAGCTGTGGTACCGCCCAAGACGCCGTGCGGAATGAAGAAAGTGGCGTGTACATCTGTTGTGCAGACCGCACTACTACCTCCCTCTCCTTACCAGCTGGCGGCAGCAGCTCCAACTATCGTACAGATCTGCAGGTGCTCAACACAGCAGCAGAGCACTAGCTAGGGAAAGGCAGCAGCTTGATCCACTGATCTCACCAGGAAGCTTCAAGATAGACTGGATGCCCTGTCCACAAAATAGTAGTGCATTCCAGTGCATTCTGGAGAAACTGGGAATGGAGAGGCTGACAGCCTGGCCAAAGCAGGCGCCAGACTACCTCAAGATCACAACCTCCTGTAAAGAAACCAAGATACTACAGCAACCAAGTGATTGGCAACAGCAGAATGGCGGCTGCAACCCGTGGGCAGACGACATCAACAAGCTGAACAGGGAGAGCCAGGCCACCATCTTTCATCTACGCACTGATTACTCTGGACTGGGTCCGTATAGAAAGCAGGGACAAAGTTCACAAACGTTTCATAACGTTTCACAAACCCAAACTGAAGCCTGAAGGTTTACACACTTAAAATTAATTAGATCACTCTGTATCAGCAGCTCATTTGAAGCTTTAGTGCCTAATGCATGAAGAGATACCAAAATAAAAGAACGCTTAGCGAATGGCGGAGCTCGGTAGAAGCATAAACCACCCATCAGCATGTTCGGCAGAACGGCCATGCAGTCACTTTATGATCAGAGCTAAATATAGATCACTTGCAAAAAGCGTCATCATGATCGTTCGCAATGGAATAGTCACAAATTGGGGGAGAAAAAAAAGTAGACAAAAGTTTGCCAGCACTTTGTCATTTTATACAAACTTTCACAGACTTTAAGGAAAAAGACTGAAATTGGCAGACTTTCCAGGGCCCTGAAAAACCCTTGTCATTTTTCAACAACTTTCACAAATGTTCACAGACCATACTGACCCTGCTGGACTCGCCTCTTGAGACTGGGTCATGCAGAAACAGCCCTATGCGAATTTGGCGTAGAAAATCAGTCTCCTTAGCACATTCTCCAAACATGTCCATACAGTAGTAGTAGTAGTAGTAGTATTGTGAGGACAAAATAGGCCGTGAGGCCTTTATAAATGTCCTTTCTTTCTTTAGTTCCTTTATGGGTCTGCTATGCATGCAATTTTCCTATAAAATCATTCATCATAGAATAAAAAAATCTCTTTAAATTTTGGTAATTCGTCCAGCTGGTTTTTAAAAGAATTTATATTAGATGCTTTTTTTTAATGAAACTGGTAAGTCATTCCAAACAATGGCAACTCTGTTAGTAAAACAGAACTTCCGCAGGTTAGTGTTACAGTGCTGTACAAAGATTTTCCCTTCAGAATTTCGGGTTCTGTCACAGAATGGTGTTGCAAAAAAGTCGTTCCACTTTAGGTCGTCGATGCCATTATAAATTTTAAAAACCTGGATTAAGTCTCCCCGTATTCTACGTCCGCGTAAGGAGTGTAATCCAAAGTATCTGAGTCTGTCTGAATAAGTCATATTTATACATTCTTTGACCAGCTTTGTTGCTCGTCTCTGTACCCTTTCGAGTGCAGCTGATTGTCTCTTTAAACCTGGGTACCATACAGTGTTTGCATACTCTAAATGTGGTCTGACTAGTGATTTATACAGTTTACTAAAAATGTCCTTGCCCAAATAATTAAAAGCTCTCTTAATTACTCCAACCATTTTGTTGGCCTTATTGATGCAGTTCTGAATATGGGGGTCAAAAGATAGAACTTTGTCGAAGACCACACCTAAATCTCTTTCCTCCTCACAAGATACCACCTTTTTAATGTTGCTGTTCACTTTCATCAAGTAAACGTGTTCATGATTGTTCCTTCCAGCATGTAAGACCTTGCATTTCTCTACATTAAAATGTAAGTCCCATGTGTCGGACCACTCTTGCAAGTGATCCAAATCGTGCTGCAACACGTCTTTATTGCTCGATTCATTATAGATTTTAGTATCATCTGCGAAAATTTTGCACATGCTATTAACACAATCTGGCAAGTCATTTATAAATATCGTAAATAATATAGGTCCTAAGATGCTACCTTGAGGTATGCCGCTCAGTACCTTTATTTTGTCCGATTTTGCTTCTCCAACCTTTACCATTTGTTCTCTTGCATGTAAAAAAACTTCTTATCCAGTTGGAAATGTTTCCACATACACCAACTGCGGTCCGTGGCGCAGTGGTTAAGGCGCCTGCCACCAATGCTAAAGGTGCGAGGTTCGATTACGGGTTCCGGCATCGGATTTTTCTCCTCTAGTAAGTGTCACCGTTAATTCGGGCGGACCGTCGGGGGTTCTTTCTCCGGGTACTCCGGCTCTTCCTCCCCCTCCACTTTGGTATCAGTTTCAGTCCACTTAATCAAATTTCAAATACAAACGATTTTGAATTTCCAAAAACTACAGTAGCTCGCTTGAGCTTGCCCTTAGCACCACGTGAAAGTTCTGTGTTTACGTTCAGTTTGTGAGTGAATGCGCGTGATTCACGTGAGCATGCTTGTTGGGTTCAGTTCGCGGCGGCGCTTTGAGCCGATTTTCAATTGGGATAAAGCGCCTATTTAATGCGCTTATTACTTATTACTTATTATTATTACCATAGGCCTCTAGTTTCTGAAGAAGCCGTTCATGAGGAACAGTGTCGAATGCTTTTCTAAAGTCTAAGTATATGATGTCAACCGTTTTTTTTTTGTTGTCCAGTAAGGAGGTTATATCATCCATAACCTGTAGTAGCTGAGTAACACATGATCGTTTCCTTCTAAAACCATGTTGGCATTCAGTGTACATATTATTCACCATGAAATGATTAACGATCTCATCTCGGACTATAGACTCTAAAACTTTACATACTATACACGTTAAGCTTACTGGCCTGTAGTTTCCTGCATCTGACCTAGAACCTTTTTTAAAAATCGCACTTACCTCTGCGGTTTGCCAGTCTTGCGGTACAATACCTGATTCAAGGGAAAAAGTAAACAACGTGCAAAGTGGCTCTGCCAACTCATTACACAACTCTTGTAAAACTCTGGGAGGGATGCAGTCTGGACCTTGAGCTTTGGAAGGATTCAACTCCTTTAGTTTTTTCTTGACAATATCAGGAGTTATTACGATATCTGTTATGGTGCACCCATTCGATTTTGAGCATCTACCAAGCAACGGAACATTACTCAAATTTTCTTCCACAAATACACTTGAGAAGAATTTATTCAATGTTGCTGCCTTTTCATGATCTCCTACAGCAAGTGTGCCATCTTCTTTTTTAAGTGCATTTATTCCAGAATTATATTTAGTTTGTTCCTGTACATACTTCCAAAACACTTTGGGGTTCATTTTACATTTATCTGCAATATTTCTTTCATGCAATTTTTTGTTACGCTTTATTAAATTGTTACAGTCATTTCTTAGGGTAATATATCTTTGGTAATCTCTACCTTCTTGAGTTTGAAGATATCTTTTGTATAACTTGTATTTCTTTTTAATCATTCTTAAAGTACCCTTATTCATCCAAGATGGTGTGGTTCTTTTATGTGATTTGCTCTTCACTTTTGGGATGTGCAACTCCATACCTTTCAGAATCGAGGACTTAATTAATGCCCAGAATTTTTCCACTTTGCAATTTTCAGGTTTAGTAGTTGTAAAGTCAATATTTGCCATATATGCTCTCAGACTATCATAGTCTCCCTTCCCAAGGTTAAGGGAGTGTTTAATACTCTGCGTCACCTTAACCTTAGGTACATACAGCTGGAAGAGTAAAACATCATGGTCACTCTTGCCAATGGGATCCAAGTGTTGAATATCTGACGTTAGCAACTCATACAGAGAAGCGTTCCGCTGGCAGTTCTGACCAGAAGAGACGACCCTGTACAGCAAACTTTGAAAACATGCTGCCGAGCTCTTGACAGCTTACTTATTGGCAGCCAGAACAATATAAGATTTAAAGACGGCCATCAAGGAATTGAACGTTGCAGAAGAAGGGGACATGTGGAAACTAAGTATTTTGATAACATTGTTTTAGTTTTCAGGAACCATGAAACTTTATTACGCATATTCATATTTACACATTTCTAGACGAAAATAAATGAAAGGAAAAGGGGAGACCTTCCTATACCCGCCTTACGCTAGGTAAAATATCACCTAAAAGACCAGCCAGTTAAAAAATAGTTACAATTAAATTGATGGGTCACATTAAAATTAATGAAATGATCACAAACTTTTATGCTCAATATGCATACTTTTTTTTAAGGAAACTGGCAACAAAAAATATTTAAACAGAGGAGTATGACGTAAGCAATTTTTATGATCATTTTGAGTTCCTTTGAGTTCTGGTAAAATGGGGGTAGGGCTGCAAATTCAGTCACTGTGGCCTCTAAATGCATCACAGCATCATAAAATCAGGTTGGGAGTAACTGTGGTACTTTATCCCAACCAATAAAATCTATCAAAGACCTATCAGTTGTATACAAAATTTCTGAGGGCATCGGAAACAAAGTACGTTTCCCAATTCGGCAATTTTAAATGGGAAAAAGCTATCATTCACCGCTAACGTACCGTAAAGGATACCGACTTTCCTTATTTTCTTGCACTTTCTGCTCACATTATTGAAAATTAATAGGTAAAGAGAGGTCAAAATGAAATGGAATAATTGTTTTTAATTAATTTTGTGTATTTTTAAAACTTGGGAGTAGGGATACAAAATCAACCACTGTGACTCGCACAGTAATCACAGCGTCACCTAGTCAAATTTATAATAATTGTGACATCCTGTTTTAATGATGTAAGTCTTAAAATGGACTGTCAGTGCTATAAAAAATGTCTGAAGGCATCTGACACATTATTTTTGTCTTTTTTTTGCGATTTCGCGGAAATGGCCTTTTCCTGGGTGCACAAATACCTTTACTGTGAGCCAGAGATTCAATATTTTTCATTCTGTTCTTTTGCAGAGGATGCAGAAAGTGTGCCTTAACATAATATTGCCTGAGTTGGACTTCTGGAATGAATTCTGATTTATTTAGAGAAAAATGTTTCTCAACTTCATTTTAGCTTGTGCGAAGAGTGTGAATAGGGGTACCCTTGCGCCATCCGCTATATCTCTGGTGTGTTCCTAAGGATTTTCGGGAAACATGGCTTAAACATCTCAGGACATACTAAGGTACATTTTGAAACCCATCTTATTGAGTACTGGGGGGGGGGGGGGGGTTGCAGGGTAGACCTGGCTAGCTTTTGGACTAGTGGTAATACCCTGAAACCCAGTGAGGAATGCTGTACCTCCACAGAGGCGGGTCAGCATCAAGTACCTCGAGGGTGGGGAATGGGAGTGTGGGGGGGGGGGGGGGTCCTACTTTTCGTTTGGTACCCTCTCTTATATAATACAACTGCACGAATCCGGCTCTATGAAAATTGTAAAACCGATCAAACAGATGTTAGAGTCATTTGCTGATTGAATAACTTTATTCAAAGAATTAAACGATTTGTTGGGTGAGAATACTTTGCATTGAAAAACACCTACATAATTACATTACTGCGTCCGTCCGTGTGTGTGTGTGTGTGTGTGTGTGTGTGTGTGTGTGTGTGTGTGTGTGTGTGTGTGTGTGTGTGTGTGTGTGTGTTTGTGTGTGTGTGTGTGTGTGTGTGTGTGTGTGTGTGATGGTGTGTGTGTGTGTGAGGAGGGGGGGGTTCTTTGAGTGTATGTGTGTAATGGTGTGTTTGTGTGTGTGTGTGTGTGTGTGTGTGTGTGTTTGTGTGTGTGTGTGTGTGTGTGTGTGTGTGTGTGTGTGTGTGTGTTTGTGTGTGTTTGAATGCAAACGTGTGCCCGTGTAAATTGCAAATAATGAAAGTGAACACTGATGACAATATCTATGTGCTTGATGTGATATGATATAAGTTTTAAATGATCAGAATAATTTAAAATGAAATGATCAGAACAATCTGCAGACAGACAAGCTGTGGTCCTATTTATGGCACGAAAAGACAGTCTACCTACAGACTGAACTTTTAATGTTAAGTTCACACATTCGAATTTTTTTTTTTTTTTAAATTCAGCATGCTATTTTTGACAAGGTCACCCCAGATGCCCCAGATATCAACAACTGGCCACAGTGTACATTCTGAATGTGTGCCTAGACTGACCACATCTGTACTGCATATATACCTACTGACTGCTACAATGTCAGGTGGTAATAGTAAATTTGTGCTGGTATGCAAAATCACAGATGAGTGGTCATCTAATCAGTAGGCCTACTGCGGCGGTTGGTGATAAGGCGCATGAGGTCCTTACATACTCACGCACGCGTGCCGCGTCTATCCCTATCCCCCTCCCCCCAGCCCCCCCCTCCCCCCAGCCCCCTCCTCCCAGCCCCCCTTTCCCCCAGCCCCCCCCCCCCTCCCCCAGCCCCCTCCACCCCCTCTCCCCGATCCTTTCGGCCACTGGGTTTTAACCCGTCCCCCCACCCCCTTCCTCCCTTTCGAAGGTAACTGATCCGCCCCTGCCAACACGATAACTTGGCTTTTTTCCCTGACTACCTAGATGGGAACATGACATCTGGCGTCCTATACTGACATTCCTGTACTGTCACAGTCACTACAGGGAATCACAGACTATATATAGCAGTACTCAGTGATACCAGATAGCCGTGTTGAGAATCACACTGACCACACAGTGAAAATGGAGTACGCACATATTCTGCGATTGTTTCTGGTGGTTTTGCCAGCAGCGTTGCCTTGGGTTTCCTCGGACTTTGTGGATAAGAGGGAGAAGACACCTGCCCCTCCATCGCCATGCTGTTTCCCGTCCTCCTTCCAGGCTACAGTGGCGGATATGCGCAGTGCAGCCACTGGTAACATGGTAGATCAGCTTTTTTTCCTCCTTGCGAGGCTTTATACGGTTGTAGAAATTCAGATGTGTCTTTTACGGTTGTATGAGTGTGAGCTGGTCTGTGATTTTGGACCATAGGTAAAAGCCGTAAGTTTAAAATCACAGACCAGCTCAAAACTTTACTCTTACTTACTTACTTACTCGTTTATAACAAATTTCGGATATAACAACAATAAAAAGAGTGTCCCCCGGTGATTTGTGATATCCGGAATTTACTGTAAAAAGATTCATTAATGGTGGAGCGGGGGGAAAAAAAATCCGATGTGGTGGATTTTTTAAAAACTATGATCGATTACTGGAATCCACTTCTTCCAAAACCCTCTACGCCACCATGAACTCGCTCCTAGACATTTCTAAATACTCTCCTCTCCCCAACACACACATCAAAGAAGAACTCCCGTCCGCTTTTTCCACCTATTTTTCCGACAAAATCCAAACTCTGCGCAACACACTCGACACTCTGCCTTCTCCACCTTGCCCTCCCGACACCGCCTTTTCCGGCACCCCCCTCTCGTCCTTCCAGCCCGTCTCTCAGGATGAAGTCCTCAAGACCATAAAGTCCATGTCTCTCAAAACCTGCGAACTAGACCCTCTCCCAGCTTCTCTCTACCGGGACGGCCTTCCAAAACTTCTGCCATTCATTACCGACATCATCAACACATCTCTAAAGAACGGCTCCGTCCCCGATATCTTCAAGTCCGCCATCGTCCGTCCTCTCCTCAAAAAACACAACCTCGACCCAAACGAACTCAAAAACTATCGCCCAGTCTCCAATCTCTCTTTCCTGTCCAAGCTTCTTGAGCAGGTTGTCCTCAACCAGCTCAACCTCCACCTCGCCGACAACAACCTCCTCAGTCCCTTCCAGTCTGCCTATCGCAAACATCACAGCACTGAAACAGCCCTTCTACATATCTTAAACGACCTGCTTCTCTCGACCGACTCGGGCAACATCTCCCTTCTTACGCTACTCGACCTCTCTGCCGCCTTCGACACCATAGACCACTCTATCCTCCTCCACCGCCTTCACCATTCCTTTGACATCACTGACTCTGCTCACTCCTGGTTTCTCTCCTACCTCTCCGACAGACAGCAGTCCGTCACCATCGACGGCGTCTCTTCCAGCCCAGTCACGCTCTCCTGCGGAGTTCCACAGGGGTCCGTCCTGGGCCCGGTCCTTTTCACACTCTACACGTCTCCCCTGTCCAACATCATCCAGTCTCACCACATACACCACCACCTCTACGCTGACGACTCACAACTACTAGACAAAGACAAACTCGACAACACTCAGTCACTACTGACTCGCACGGCTGACTGCTACGAAGACGTGAAAAACTGGATGACAGCAAACAAGCTTAAACTGAATGACGACAAAACGGAAGCCATGCTGGTAGGCACTCGCCAGAAACTTTCCCAGCTCCCTCCCTCCCTCCACCTTCAACTCGACAGCACCCCCATCTCCCTCTCTGACTCGGCCAAAAACCTCGGCGTCATCCTCGATTCCTCTCTCTCTCCATGACCAGCTTTGTTTCCGCCACGGCCCAGGCATTTTCCTTTCACCTCCGCCGCATCAGTCAGATCAGAAAATACCTCACTACCGAAGCTGCCACCAAACTTGCTGTCTCTCTCATCCTATCTCGCATCGACTACTGCAACTCTCTCCTTTCCGGCCTCCCTCACTCCACCACTCTCACTCTCCAGCGCGTTCAGAACAATGCTGCCCGCCTCGTCCTCAGAAAGAAAAAATCCGACCACATCACTCCCCTGCTCAAACTCCTTCACTGGCTTCCCATCCCCCAACGCATCCAATACAAGATTCTGTCTCTCTGCTACAAATCCCTGAACAACTTAACTGCGCTCCCGCCTATCTCTCAAACTTCATCTCTGCACAACTCCCCGCTCCCTCCGCTCCGCCTCCGACCCTCTCCGCCTCCACATCCCCCGCACCAAACTCAGCCCTTTCGGCCCCCGCTCCTTCTCAGTATACGGTCCATCCACCTGGAACACTCTCCCACTCTCTCTCCGTCAGAAACACTCTCTCTCCTCCTTCCAGTCCGCCCTCAAAACTCACCTCTTTCAACAGTTCTAGCACTATACACCACACTCCCCACCCTAAGCAGACTGTCGTAATGTATTTCACTATTTGTGGTTCGTGAGTCGCTGTCTAAAGCGTGCGATTGCGTGCGCGAGTTGTGAGTGCGCGCTTATGGTTATAATTATTATAAGATAAGCGCATTATAAATACCGTAATTATTATTATTATTATTACCTTGTCCCAATGTATATAAAATAGAAGAGGTATGAGGCACAAGGTATGTAGGACGTAGGAAGTCCGTTAGACCCAAAATCGGAGACCAGCTGCACATACGAAGCTCGTTTATACTGCTGCTAAAATTGATTTGTCAAAGTCGGTCCTGACACTAAATTGACGTAGTGGAAAACAAGAAATCCAAGAAATGGAAGTACTGGTCGACATACATTGCGTCCCTTGCAATACACTTTGCGCTGTTGGTTGGCGCAAAGTGGAGAGAGGGCGGTGGATGGGACGATTGGTGGGTAACGCTGATAAAGGCACCAATTTTTAAAAATTGTCTCCGCATTTCCTTTGCGTTACGCATAGTGTCACCTCAGTTAACCGGCTTCAGTACACAGAAAATGTGATTATTAGTCACTAGAAATCATTCTAGTCAGCTATGACTGACTGTCACTGTCGAACTAATTCTCTTCGTGAAGCCGGGTTTTAGTATGTTTGCTGGTCTGTGATTTTGGACTTTACGGCTTCCAGCGTAAGGTCCAAAATCACAGACCAGCACACAGTTATTACTATAGTCAGACATTGCAGCAGTCAGTAGTTTTGAAGTTCAGCCGAATCAGTCTATGGTAAGACGTGCCTCGTCATTTGCTTTATCGTTTTCAGCGCTTGTTTGAAGTGTACCGCGACTGGGACAAACGGCTGCAGGTACAGAGAGTGATGGAGTTTGCTCCCCCTGGGCAGACAACCCCTGTTATGACAATGATCATGGACTTTAATCGTGTAAGTTCAGAACAAAAACAAACAAACTTAACAAATTAGTGGTCATACCAAACCACAACCATTAACCCATTCAGCCCTGACGTACTATAGCAGGACATGGATCGACCATGATAATTCATTAGTAGGGCCAGATTAGCTTGGCGCCTGTCGGCGCCAAGCTAATCTGGCACTGCCCTTGAATCCATCTCCTGCAACTGCTAGTCGTTAGACTAAACCTCCAAAATTTCTGAAATACGTGCGTGGGGTTAAATGAGTTAAACCTATCCTAAACCAAACCAAACCAAACAAAAGAAAACATAACAAAAGACTTATACATGTACAGACTACCATTTGATCGTCGTAAAGGAATGATGTCTAAGTTGCAAGTAATTAAAGATCGCGCAGAGGTTACGTATGAATAAAGTGGTCTCAAAAATTATTTTTTAGATAGCTTGGGTTTTAACTGAAAGGGAGAAAAAGGGAGACAATATAGTAGTCGATCAAGTTCCTGGAGATAATAAGTTATTTCCCATTTTCGTCTACTGCATTGCTCCCAGCTTACGTCGAATCAGTTGTCACAAAAATGTCGTGCCTTGCGCAGTTAGGTGACATAGTTCTTGCTGTTGTTGTTATTGTTGTTGTTATTGCTGCTGCTGCGTATGATGATGATGATGATAATGATGATGGTGATGATGATTATAATGATGGTGATGATGATTATAATGACGATGGTTTATTGCAAACATGCTAATAACGGTGATGGTTCAATTCAGGCTGTTCAGCACACGATAACTGCATCTGGAGACTGTCAGTCACAGCCTCTGAACTACGCCATGCTGGAGCCTTGCATGCCCAGTGAGTGTTCGCTCACATAGAAGGCATTTAATCATCACTTCACTGTCCAGTACTCGTACTGGTACAATAAAACTTCCTTGTTCATGATAAGTTCATCAACAAACCCATGGCTTTACTGTGTATTAAAGCACAGATTCTCATGAGCAGCCGCAGTGGCTCAGGAATGTGTGCCTCTTGCTGAGGAAGATGTATTAACTCATTCAGCCCTGACG
>BTPG01000008.1:155442248-155447248 GCA_036245525.1 Semisulcospira habei
GGCAGCCTCCAAGAACTTGGCGCTGGCTACACCCTCTACTGGTCAGGCAGGCCTGCATCAGAAAGACGGCTCTCAGGCGTGGGCTTCATGGTGAAGACCCACATTGCGACTAAGTTGGAAAACCTACCAACGGGTCACTCCGACCGCATCATGTCCATGCGCCTCCCACTGAGACACCAGCAATACGTCACCCTTCTCAGTGTGTACTCCCCAACCCTCCTGGCAGAGCCTGCAGAAAAAGACAAGTTCTACTCTGACCTGCGCAGCCTCCTGCAGAGCACCCCTGCAGACGACAAAGTCATCATCCTTGGCGACTTCAACGCCAGAGTGGGCCAAGACTCTGAAGCCTGGAAAGGAGTCCTCGGCAAGCATGGCGTTGGGAACTGCAATGACAATGGTCGCTTACTGTTGGAGCTCTGTGCAGAGCAGCAACTTGTCATCACCAACACTACTTTCCAGCAAAAGGACAGTCGAAAGACCACCTGGATGCATCCTCGCTCCAAGCACTGGCACCTTATCGACTATGTCCTAGTGCGTCAGAGGGACCGCAGTGACGTCCTTCTCACCAGAGTGATGCCCAGCGCAGAGTGCCACACTGACCACCGCCTTGTTCGCTGCAAACTCAGGCTCCGCCTCAAGCTGAAACCCAAGAAAGGGGGCCCCCCCCCCCAAGAAAAAGCTTGATGTTTCCAGCCTTCAGCGTGACGACAAGAAAGCTGCCCTTCAGGCCGATTTACAGCGCATGCTCAAAGACACAGTTGATCCAGCAGACTCCTCCCCTGAAACACTCTGGGAACAACTGAAAACTGCTATTGTAAAATCTTCTGTGGAAGTCTTGGGCTTTGCTAGAAAGAGGAACAAAGACTGGTTTGACGAAAACGACGTAGCGATCCAGGAACTTCTAGCAAAAAAAAGAGCCGCCCACCAGGCCCACCTAGCCCAGCCTTCCTGCCCTGTGAAGAAGTCTGCCTTCCGCCTCATCTGCAGCAGTCTCCAGCTCAAGCTTAGAGAGCTCCAGAACGAGTGGTGGTCCAGACTCGCACAGAGGACCCAGCTCTGCGCTGACAACAGTGACTACAGGGGCTTCTACGAAGCACTGAAAGCAGTGTATGGCCCTAGGCACCTGGTACAAAGTCCCCTGCGAAGCGCTGATGGACAGGCACTCCTCCCAGATAATACCTCCATCTTGAACCGCTGGTCGGAATACTTTCAGGACCTCTTCGGCGCTGAGCGCACTGTTCAAGAAACAGTCATCCTCCAAATCCCACACCTTCCACTAAAGGTTGAATTGGACGAACCGCCCACCGCCGAAGAGACCCTCACAGCCATCCACCAGCTCAAGAGTGGCAAAGCAGCAGGCATTGACGGAATCCCGCCAGAGATCTGGAAACATGGAGGCCCAGCACTGCACAACAAGCTCCACGACCTCTTTCTCTGCTGCTGGGAAAAAGGAACACTACCAAAAGATCTCCGTGATGCAGTCATCATCACCCTGTACAAGAACAAAGGAGAGAAGTCTGCCTGCTCTAATTATCGTGGAATTACCCTGCTGTCCATTGCCGGGAAAATTCTCGCAAGGTTGCTCCTGAATCGGCTGGTACCTGCCATCGCTGAAGACCACCTCCCAGAGGGCCAGTATGGCTTCAGAGCCAACAGGAGTACCACCGACATGGTCTTTGTGCTGAGACAGCTTCAGGAGAAGTGTCGCGAGCAGAACAAAGGGCTGTACGTAACGTTTGTCGACCTAACAAAAGCGTTTGACACTGTGAGCAGGCAAGGTATGTGGCAGATACTGGAGCGACTAGGCTGTCCCCCAAAGTTCCTCAACATGATCGTCCAGCTCCACGAGGACCAGCAAGGCCAGGTCAGACTAAACAGTGACCTCTCAGAACCATTCCCCATTCGCAACGGCGTGAAGCAAGGCTGCGTGCTGGCACCGACCCTCTTCACCATCTTCTTCAGCATGATGTTGAAGCAGGCCACAGTGGACCTCGACGACGACGACGCAGTGTACATCAGGTATCGTCTCGATGGCAGCCTGTTCAACCTCAGACGACTGCAGGCCCACACGAAAACCCTAGACCAACTGATTCGTGAGCTGCTCTTTGCTGATGACGCTGCCCTCGTTGCACACACAGAGAGAGCCTTGCAGCGCATTACGTCCTGCTTCGCAGATGCCGCCCAGCTCTTTGGAGTTGAGGTCAGTCTGAAAAAGACAGAGGTCCTTCATCAGCCGGCACCCAAGGAAGAGCATCGCCCTCCCCACATCACCATCGGCGAGTCCGAACTGAAGTCTGTACACCAGTTTACCTACCTTGGCTGCATCATCACGTCAGACGCCAAGCTGGACAAGGAGCTGGACAACAGGCTGGCAAAAGCGAACAGTGCTTTCGGGCGACTATTCAAGCGGGTGTGGCACAATCAACAGCTGAAAAAAGGCACCAAGATCAGCGTGTACAGAGCTGTCGTCCTCACCACCCTGCTGTACGGTTCCGAGTCCTGGGCCCTCTACCGCAGCCAACTACGACTCCTCGAACGCTTTCACCAGCGCTGCCTGCGTACCATCCTCAGCATTCACTGGAGTGACTATGTCACCAACGTCGAGGTCCTTGAACAGGCGGAAACTGTGAGCATCGAGGCTTTGCTGCTGCGGACACAGCTTCGCTGGGCGGGGCACGTCTCCAGGATGGAGGATCATCGCCTACCCAAGATCACTCTGTTCGGCGAGCTCGCCACTGGACACCGAGACAGAGGGGCACCAAAGAAGAGATACAAAGACGGTCTCAAGAAGTCACTTAGTGCCTGCCAAATCGACCACCGCCAGTGGTCTTCGCTTGCTGCGGACCGTGACACCTGGCGCTCCACCATTCACAAGGCAGCCGTCTCCTTTGAGGACTCTCGCAGAGCTAACCTTAAGGACAAGCGGCTCAGAAGAAAAAACAGAGCTGTCGTAACTCAGAACCCTGAACAGACCTTCCCCTGCAGCCACTGCGGTCGTACCTGCCTGTCCCGGATTGGCCTCCGCAGCCACGAACAAGCCTGCAGACGACGTGGGCAAGCCCTATAGAATCTTCGTTCGCGAAGTCAAGCCAAGAGAGACAGGGAAATGATATATATGAAAAATGCATTAACCGTAAACACCCAACTCATCATTTCATAGGTGGAGCAGACCATTATTTTAGCAACACACTTCCAATATCATGGTCTACTGGCAGCGCAGACAGTAGAGAGATTTTTTTTTTTTTAAAAGGACCAAGGGTAATCATATGCCCTAGAAAAAAGGAAAAACCCCACCCTGTGGGGCTAACAAGGGCCTGGGAACTAAAAGGTTAACCCCACCCAAGCCTCCCCGGGCAGATCCGGGTGGGAGATGCTCAGTACGAAAGGAGGTGGGTATACCATGTTAGCTGAAGGGTGGTGTCCGTTGAAGGGTGGTGTTCCGACCCCACCCTTGAACTATCATAGTCGATCTGTCAACAGAACTGTGAAGTAGGCCTCAAAAGAGATCCCAAAATATTTTGATAATTTATACTCAGGGTGTAATGACATAAAGAAGGGAATATGGATGTGTCCAGTATGGCGGCGGCACAAAACTGTCTCATCACGCTGATTTGATCTTGTATGGAATACTGGGTTTGTAACCAAAAAATTACGCAGTGTCTTATCTTGTCAAAAGTAGATGAAGTTGTCTTAGCCAAGCGGCCTTGAGCGGTTAACGTCGCGTGCGGTGCGGGCGTTCTGTGTACGTAGCAAAATTCCGACACATCGGCTCCAGCTCCTTGCAGTGGCAGACACACTCTTGCCTTCAAAAGTTCCCCCGACATTTGGCCCGGCGTAGCCTGCGCCGGCGCCGGCATACCAACTCCTAACGAGAAACAAGTTCATCTATATAAAATGGGAAAGGAACGAAATAAGAAGTAACCAAACAAACTTAAGAACACATGATTTACCTATCCGTGCCCGAGGTACGAACTACCCACATTTTGGCGTTATATCCTCTGAGGACTGCATTACAATTCCGGAAACAGATCGACCATGATTGTTCTCAAGTGCCGGCGGTGGCAGAATAGGTTGGCGCGGCTTATAGGCGCCAAGCTATTCTGCCACCACCCTTAAACTATCATGGTCGAGCCATATCTTGCTGTGGTATGTCGCGGGCAGAATGAGTTAACTAACTCGACCCGTTCAGTACCAGAGTCCAGACTGTGTTTCTGCAATCTCCGTTAATTCAAGACCCCAAAACCCTGGATGTCCCAGGGACATGGCGGATTCAAAGTGGTGTCAGTAGAGGCATAGATCCTCGTGAGCCTCGCAACTGGGCCTCATGGGGATTTATACCCTTTGCAGTTGGGTGATGTTCAAAACTGCTCGGCCCCGAACGGGTTAAAGTGCCTTACCCGGCCCAGGCAATAAAGGGTTAATATGTGCGCAATGTCTTCTTTAGAGATGCTATTAGTGTGTTTTGCAATAACTTATAAAGTTTGTATGTCGTAAAATAAAGGACTTTTTTACTCTTCACTTTTGAATAGGTTCAGAAGTGGTTGGGTTTCGTTTTGTTTTTCGTTACGCGCAATGGGCGGCAGAAAACCTCTGTTAGTGCTACGCGTACCTACTCACACGGATTATTGGGAAACGAATGGTAGAAAAGTCTAAAGTCTAACTCATTGTACCCCAAGACCGAAATTCCCAAATGTTGCCGTCGTCCTCTGAAGACTGCATTGCAGTGCAGGACACAGATCGACCATGATAGTTCAAGGGTGATGCCAGAATAGCTTGGCGCCCATAGGCGCCAAGCTAATCTGGCATCACCCTTGAACTATCATGGTCGATCCATATCTTGCTGTGGTGTTTCTGGGGTAGTATGAGCTAAGCCAGCATTGATAACCCGTTGTACCGGCCAAATTTTCGCAACGCGACCCAAGCCGCGCCACGCAGCAGATAGCATTTTATAACAACAAACGTGTGTATACTAAATCCTTACGTCAGAGCGAATATATACC
>BTPG01000008.1:155452248-155514748 GCA_036245525.1 Semisulcospira habei
AACACCTTCCCACTCATCAACTGTGTGCCCCCTCCTCTCTCTGTAGAGGCACAAGTCTCGGCGCTAAACCAATGCATGGCTCAGATGCAGCAACAACTAGTGCTGAATGCTGCAACCATCGATAGCCTGCAAGCCGAGCTGCAGAAAGTGCGCACTGAGCTCTCCGACGTTAAGAGCCAGTGCGCTGCGCATGCTGAGGAACTGGCGTGTGTTGACAGCGTCGTCCGTGACAACGAGACTAAAGCCAAAAACAGCGTGAAGGCAGCGGAAGAGTATGCTGAGGGTGTCAATTCGGCTGTCGACGACCTATCCACCAGCCATGCTGCTCTCAGTGAAAAGGTACTCCAGCTTACCAGCAGCAGGGACAACCAAGCCGGTAAGCTGAAGGAACTCAGAAAGCAAGTTGAGGCCGTGGTAAAACAGACGCATCATACCGCACCGATCAAACTGACGTGAAAATCCCCGCTGACCCCACACTCCCGCCTCAGCCTCACAAACCCTCTGAAGCCCAAGATGTCGCATCGAAGAGTGCTGTTCTCGCACAGGTGCATATAGAAAACAGGTTCTCTGTTTTATCTGACATAGATGAGAACACCCAAGGACCCAGCGCTGATAACGGTAACACCATCGACAAAACAAGTACTGGCAGCAGCAGTAGTAACGGCAGAGGTGATAGTGACAGCAATCACAGCCCCACACCCCTACACCAGCTCCAGTATCTTCAGATCCGACCAGACGTCAACACACTCCTCATCGGCGACTCCATCCTCAAGAACGTGGACGAGCGGAGGATGTCGGTCAATGGTGCCGTGGTCCAGAACCTGTCGGTTTCAGGACTGACAGTGAGTGACGTCGCTGAGTGGCTCAGGAGTCTACCGCCGTCGCCAAATATCCGCCGTGTGACCTTACACGCGGGGATAAACAGCTGTAAAGTGGGCGTGGTCAGCAAGCAGTCATGGGTGCAGCTTATCCGCTTACTCCGTGCAGCCTTTCCTAATGCCGCCCTGTTTACGTCCTCCATCATTCCTGGAGGGGCCCACCACTACCTGTCGAAGGCCGTGTTCCCCTCCAACGACAACTTGCGGGCAACGTGCGAGCAAGAGAAGGTCTTTTACATCGACCATATGCCGGCCTTCATTACTTACAATCTGGCACCGCGCAAGGCCTTGTTCCAGAAAGACCGGATCCACCTGACTCCTGCCGGTACCAGAACACTGGCACTCAACATCAGGTTTGCTGGAGTGCCGCGCCGTGCACCAGGTGACGGACCCATCGTAGATCGCCGCAACCAGCAGCATCAACAGCAGAATGACTGGTCTCATCAACACCATCACAACCAGTCGGACAGTGGCAGAGGGCCAAAGTTTACGCACGTCCACTACTCCCAACCCAGCCTCTCCCAACATCACTCCCAGACAAATTGCCCCTCTACCAGCCACCCTCTATCCCCTAGTTCCCAGGCCAGCCACTTGCCTGCAAACTATGCCAGCCCCAGCCACTCCATGTCCAACCGTGTGCAACCTGGCCATCCCTCTGCGTACTGTCCTCAGCCAGGTCACGCCAAGCCATTTACAGTGACGGAGGAAGAGTTTCCCCGCATGCCGCCCCCGCCTCAGGACAACTCGACAATCAACAGCGCTCTCCAGGCTCTGGCCGCTCCTAAAACCGCAAGTACCCCGGCCAGTGGGTGGGAGACCCCTGCAGCTATCCCCGGAGGCAACGACTCGCAGGTAATGCGCGTACTGGCGCAGCTGCTTCAGCCATTTATCCAGGGGTATATCAGTCAACAAACAGGTTTTTAGTTCATTGTTTAAAAAACAACATGTTTACAGCAACAACAAAACAAAAAACAACAACGATCGGTGGTGTTTCGTCGTTCCATTAATTCTAGCGATTGACAGTTCATTTCTGATTCTATTCCTTGATAAACGTGTGTATTTGACACCGCTATTACTTTACTTGTAGGCATTCGTTCGGGACTGTGCCTGTGGACTTTTATTTTATGTATTTGTATTTCTGACTGTTCAAGAACTCTTGTTAGCTTGTGGACAGTGCGCAGTAAGTAAAACTTTTGGTGATCAATGTGCCACTGTAGTGTTATGTATTTTGCGATGACCAAGAACAGTTACGATCATCATTTTCTGTGTCGTTCGTTCGTTCGTCGTGGATAAAGTCTCTCCGAGACTAGAACTAGAATATCATTGATCCGTTAGTATACTACTGTGTCTGAGTACTCTGTGTGTTTTATACGAGGTCAGTCAGTGCTTGTTCGAATACCAGCAGACTATCAGCGTGAAGGAAACTCGATTGAATCAAGACGATTCAATCGAGCTTCAATTTACCAGTGATAACTGTGTCTCCGCTTTACTTCGCTGAGCAGTATCGAGTTGAAAGCGGATTACCAAACCCCGGCCAGTATTGTGCTCGTGTGCGGCTGATACGCCTAACTGAACTTGCTATCGGGACTTTGATGTTCGAGCAGTTGGATTATTTCCCTGCCGACGAATCTGCTAAATCATTTCATTGTGTCTTATCCATTTACCAGCTTTATATATACATAGGCATTTGTGCTGTTTCATTTAATAATCTCAACGTATACTTCCTTCTTTTGACATTTTATTTTGTTGTTGTTGTTGTTTGTTCTGTACAAATTTGCCTTACTCCGTAATAGACATAAATTTGAAAGTTATGCGAATAGGGCATCTCAATGTTTTTCATTTGTACAATAAACTAACCGATATATCTGTCTACATTAGCAATCCCACACCGTTTCATTTATTTGGGCTTCGTGAGACGCGCCTGAGCTCGTGTGTGAGCGATGAAGCCATTAGTATTCCTAATTTTTCCTTGACTAGGAGAGACCCCTCGTCCCCAGGTCAAACAGGCATCGCTGTCTACATTCACAACTCCATTCAGCATTTAGTCCATAGACGCTTGGACTTGGAAACAGCAGACGTAGAGTGTTTGTGGTTGGAAGTGAAATGCCCTAAATCGACAACGCTACTAGTTGGATTCCTTTACAGAAACCCTGCCGCCACTTTTGAATGGTATGACCATTTTAGTCAGATCCTTGATAGAGCGTGCAAAAGAAAGGCTGACCTTCTTCTCATGGGAGATTTTAATATAGACTTCCTTAAGAATCACACTGCGTGGGATACAATATCTTCATTGTGTGGTCTAGTCCAGTTAGTAAAATCGCCCACCAGAATTACTCAGAATACGTCCTCACTTATAGACCACATATACACTAATAAACCCAAAGCCGTCTATAATGTTGAGGTTTCAAATCTAAGTGTTAGTGATCTCTATCCAGTTGTTTGTTCATGGTCAAAAAAGATTCCGAAAGCAAAGAAGAACGGCCATACAACCATAACATATCGATCATTCAAGAACTTTAACCATAATGAATTCCTATTTGATTTAAATAATACTCCGTTCAACGATGTACTTCTCTCTAATGACCCGGACACTGCCCTTTCTATTTGGTACACTCTTTTTCTAACTGTATTAAACAAACACGCACCCCTTCGTGAGAGAAGGGTTAAATCAAACACTCTTCCTCCATGGTTAACCCCAGAAATAATGCAAGCGATGGCGCTCAGAGATGATCTGCGTAGTCGAAAACTATTTCCTGAATTTAAGCAACAACGTAACCGTGTTAAGTACATGATCAGAGAGGCAAGGAAAAAGTTAATCCGTGACACAGTGAAAGACAGTAAGGATACTTCCACTATCTGGCGCCTATTAAACACTCTAACTAAAGGCTCCCCTGGCACTTCAACAACCATTCCCAGCAGCCTTACTGCAGAAACTTTTAATAATCATTTTCTTTCAGTCGCTCAAACTCTAAATGCCTCAATTAATAGCAGTAAGTATGAATGTTCTAATTTGCTTCCTGAATTCTGCAAACACAGAACAGAGGACACAGACCCCTTCAGCATTCCCTTGCTATCAGTTCATGAGGTGGGTTTGCTCATTAGTAAACTACCAAATAAAAAGTCTTCGGGACCTGATGACATCAGCCCGCAAATACTTAAGTTATCCCTGCCGTACATAGTAGAGTCTATTACGTACACTTACAACCTTTGTATCAAGCAACATACTTTCCCTAACAAACTAAAATACGCTAAAGTCATTCCACTTCCAAAAACTAAAGATCGTTCTGACCCTAACAACTATCGACCGATTTCCTTATTATCAGTTCTATCAAAGCCGCTTGAAAGGCATGTCCACAAACACCTGCTTGCCTACTTAGAAAACCGCAAGCTCCTGCACCCCTTTCAATCCGGATTTCGCCCACAACACTCGTGCCACACTGCACTCACGCGCCTCGTTGACGCATGGCTCCACGGTATGAACAAATCCCAGATAACAGGTGTCGTTTACTTAGACTTTAAAAAGGCCTTTGACCTAATCGATCACACCACTCTAATGACAAAGATTCAGAAATACTTGAATAGTACAGAAGTAGTTGCATTTTTTAGATCATACCTAACTGATCGTAAACAAAAAGTTCTAGTGAATGGATCTTACTCTTCTCTAAAAGATATAAAGTATGGAGTTCCCCAAGGATCCGTGCTTGGTCCCTTATTATTTTGTCTATTCATCAATGACCTGCCACTTCATATAACTTGCAAGAACGTACAATGTGATCTTTTTGCTGATGACACTTCCATTCATATGACTAACAAAGATATACAAGTAATTTCTTCCAACTTGCAGCATAGTCTTGATGAAGTGTCTGAATGGTGTCACAGGAATTCTATGATTGTTCATCCAGTTAAAACCAAATCTATGATAATCGCCACTCGTCAAAAACACCAGTTAGCACCCCTGTTACTTAACCTTTTATTAAAGGGCAGGCAAATAGAACACGTTAATGAACACCGCCTACTAGGGGTTACAATTGACAGTCAGCTTAAGTGGAAGGCTCATACGGACACTCTATGCAGAACGGTAGCCAAAAATCTTTTCATGTTGTCCAAACTGAAATATTACACCGACTCGGACACGCGCAAACTATTCTATAATGCTCACATATGTTCTCATATTGATTACGCGTCAACGGTGTGGGATGGATGCAGTGAAGTCCACTTGAAGAGACTCAACTCGTTACACAGAAGGGCAGCAAAGTTAATCCTTCCTGACCCACGACTCACAACAGAAGAAAAACTCGCCAAAATAGGATTTATGCCGCTGCAAGACCATTTCAAATACAATAAGGCTATTTTTATGTTCAAAGTGTGGAAACAGAAAATACCAGAATATATCACAACTCTTTTCTCTAAGTCGGAATCTAGGCTTGGTAATATTAGGCAACTTTTCTTAGTCCCCAAAACAAGAATTGATATATACAAATCTAGTTTGTCATTCGCGGGAACGCAGACTTGGAACACGCTTCCTGATTATGTAAAATCCGCTTCCTCTCTAGCCCGTTTCAAAATCAGTCTCTTCAAGTACTTCTCGAAGCAGTCGTAATCATTACGTTGTGAAATATATACTGCCCTGTAACCCCTGATTATGTATGCTCCCAATTACAAACTCTGTGTGCGCGTGTGTGATGGTGTGTGTGTGTGTGTGTGTGTGTGTGTGTGTGTGTGTGTGTGTGTGTGTGTGTGTGTGTGTGTGTGTGTGTGTGTGTGTGTGTGTGAGTTTAGGTGTGTGAGATTGTCATGGGACTTTCTTTCCCTAAACTAGCAATGTTTTTGTCAGTTTCATTTACATTTCACTATATACTTAGTTTTTTTTTTGTATTATTTTGTCTCGTAGTTTTGTAGCAACGGCAGGTTTGAAAAATGGCTATGTCTGTGACGATGTCAATGCCTCAACCGTTGATAAATAAAGCTTCATTGAATCATTGAATCTCTCTCTCTCTCTCTCTCTCTCTCTCTCTCTCTCTATATATATATATATATATATATATATATATATATATATATATATATATATATATATATATATATATATATATATATATATATATATATCACACCACACACACACACACACACACACACATGCACACACACACACACCCCGAATCAGAGGACATAATTATGCAGCACTTGTTCATTGAATCACGAATTTACTGGACCATTCAATTTATCTGTACCAAAGCCAACTGTCTCGTCAGTCAAAAGCAGATGAAGTTGCCTTAGCCAAGCTTTGAGTCACGTTTAACGGCGGACTTGTGCTGGTGCTGGTGCTGGCGTTCTGCGTACAAAGCAAAATTCCGACACACGAGCTCCAGCTCTTTGCAGTAACAGACACACATTTATCTTCAAAAGTTCTTCTGACAATCTGATGTCGTTTTGAGAAGCGAGCTGTTCCATAGCTGCAAACAAACATGAGAAACAAAATAAAGGAGGAAATGTGCAAAATACGAGATAACCAAACAAACTTTAGCCTTCTGGCTGCCGCTAGCGGACAAAGTCAAGGTGAATCCCACAGGAATCAGATTAACTCATTTGAGAAGTGCCGCATCCAGATACGCGGCTTAAAGCCGCGTATCCTTAAGGCGGCACGTCTCGAATGAGTTAAAAGAGTTAAAAGTTAACATGTTACCGTCAGATTATGTAAACTAATTTTGTTCATTTAACCCCAAACCCGCATTTCCCAAATTTCTGAGGGGTCACCAAACGCCTATGTACCAGTTGCGGGAGACGGATCGACCATGATAATTCAAGGATAGTGTCAGATTAGCTTCAGACCATTAAGTGTCAAGCTAATGTGGTGGAAGCCTTGAATTATCATGATCATTAAAATCTCCTGCTGTAGTACGTCGGGCTAAATTGGTGAACCTTTATACACACTCTCCTTCGCTTAAACCCAGGTCGGATTTAACAAAAGTCGGATATAACAACATTTTCAGAAGTCAAGACTGCACTCTCTCTATGTACATTACTTCGCTTATAACAAACTTGGATATATCAACAAGAAAAATGTGGATCCCCTCGCGATTTGCTATGTCCGAAGTTTACTGAAATAACAAACCAGAGCCAAATGTGTTTATGCGTGCGACCAGACAATATTAACTCATTCGAGACGTGCGGCCTCCGCATACGCGGCTTTAAGCCGCGTATCCGGAGGCGGCACGTCTCGAATGAGTTAATTAGACCTTGTGTGCTTCGTAACTGTAATCGTTTTTGTCATGTTAATCTGCAGGAGCAGCGTCATCATTGCTGTCATCAACACCATTGTTTGAAGCCATTGACTGACAATCTCCGTATGAAAGGGGAACAACCTAAGATTCTCAATTTCAAAGATAACAAAAAGTTTAGTTAATCAGGATTCAGGATACATACCCACTCAGATAATGAACGCCTTATTGTCCCACCAAACGTGTTCTTTTGTCCGTACAACGTGAAGTAAACCCGACGATTTTCAGTAAACGTAACCCGTTAAACAAACCGTCAGCGAACGAATCCGGGTCTAATCTGACACAGACGGGAGATAATCACGTCGACCTGCTACACACTATTCTCCATATACATTACAGGGCCGGATCACTTAGCTCCAGGGGGTAGGGTGTCCAACTATTTTTGGCGGGGGACCTTCAACCTGATACAAAAGGACGACGTTAGACCTTGCTTCCGCGGGAGCCGAAAAATCGAACAGCGGGGGTGGGGTGGGGGTGGGAGGGGTAGGGGGGAGGGGGTTAGACGCTGGACCTTGCTTCCATCCAGGGGCCGAAAAATCGAACAACGGGAGGGGGGTGGGACGCTGGGCTCGTGCGTCTTAACCATTCGCCAGAATACCAAAAGGTGGGGGGGGGGAACTGGGGGGCTCCAGAACCCCTCACGGGAGGGGGGGGGGTCCAAACACCCCCGTAAAGGGACTTTGTTATAGCATTTTAAGGAATTTGGAGTCAGGAGGGGGGGACAAAACCCTTAATGACCCCCCCCCCCCCCAGATCCACTCCTGCATTACACAACAGAGTGATTCCTGTCAACGTGGTCAGCCGGTAAGTGAGCCGCGCGTCTCCGTCTCAGCTGTAACTGGAAATCCCATCAAAAACTGCGGGGACGTCATCACGCTATCTGATGAGTGCGGAAAGTTTAAGTTAAGATTGACGTGGCTTGGCATATACTCACGGTGATTAATACATTCTGCCCCAGACCGAAATCCCCAATACAAGTTTTGAAGTTGCCCTCTGAAGGACTGTATCATACAATTCTAGAGACAGATCGAGCATGATAGTTCAAGAGTGGTGCCAGAATAGCTTGGCGCCAATAGACGCCAAGCTATTCTGGTACCACTCTTGAACTATCATGCTCGATTCATGTCTTTCTGTGGTGTATCGGGGCTGAAGTAGTTAACACTGATACAGAGTACACAACTACACACGGCTTCATACGATTATTGTTGACATTTGGTTGTGTACTGGCTCTGTAGATCTCTAAAAATGACAATGTCCCATACACACAATGTCAGCAGTATCTGTTGCAAACAGTTTTCCGACCGCGTTGGGATGCTTGATCAAAAGAATTTCATCTTTAAGCAAAAGGTCCTAGGGACCTCGTCAGTCTTAGGTTACTCGGTTATGCATTTATCAGCTAGGACTGCTGTCTACCCGCGGGCTTTCTGTCCACTGGATAAACGCTTACTCTTTACAAAAATTGAAATACATTTTTTTTTTTAAAAAAAAAAAAAGGATAATTCAACATACCGTGCATGAGTTCATAAGTTTGCATCCAATTCTTGGCGAAGTCATATGGCGTGCAGGCTGCAGACGTCAGCAAAACTATCACCACGATTACTGATGATGTTTTCCGCATATCTGCAATGTGTGTGAACTTGAGAGGCAAATGGTCACTTTTCAAATCAATACTTAAACGATGGTCTTTTTTTGCCCGGAGGCGGACTTGCGAATTTACTCAACAGGCCCTTGTTCCCCAAAGTTATGATAGTCAACATGTGTTCACTCTAAAACGAAAAAAACACTGGCAATTATATATACGCGCAAGGCTAATTTTACAATTCACAGCGCACCAATCAGATCAAGGCTTCTTCAATTTATGGAGGACATCATCTGCCATAAAATAAAGAAGCCTTGATCTGATTCGTGTGCAGTGAGTGTAAACATAGCTTTGCGTGTGCGGCACTTGTGATTGATTTCAGCGGTCTGAGAAGGAAGTCATGGCTTCCACATCGGTAATAAAACTGACAGTAACGTTTTTGTCAAGTGTCGCATAGATTCTTTTTAAGATGTTAGTGTGCAGGTCTGTGACTTTGGACTTACGGCTTCAAGCCGTAATGTGTAAAACCACAGACCAGCACAGATCTGCAGGCCTTGCGCATAACACATGTATTAGAAGGGCAGAGAAGGGGACTTTGTTTATTCATTTTTACTAGTATAACCTGTTGCCCCTGTCATAAAAGATGAATTTCCCATTTGGGACAATATTATTGTTATTGATGTTGTTGTTGTTGTTGTTGTTGTTTTTAAGTTCCTTCTATTTATAGAAGGGACTTTTTAGGACGGGTCGCGTTGGGGCGAATTTAATAGCATGTCCATGATGTCAAAGGCGGGCAGGCTAAACCTCTAACAATTGAAGTAACAAGATAAAAATTACGTCATGTCTAGTTACGCTAACCTCGCGGCTGAACGTACATTTGGCGCGAAGCGCCGTATGTGCGTATGTATGTGCGAATGTATGTATTTATGTTTGTATGTGTGTGCGTATGTATGTAAACAAGAGAATTTCCGATATCTCTGTACATACAAGCTTGAAACTTGGCGAAATACTTTCTTACATGGGTGGCTAAGAGAGCCTCCGAGCATATTGTATTTGAATGTCTCATTGAAGACATAAAAACCGTTGATAGGAAGTCGGTTGACCCAGATTAGAGTCCGTAATTTTTGTCATATTTACTTGAACTTTTGCATATAGCTAGTTTGGAGAAAGACATTGGATGAGTTCGTTAGCCAGCTTTGTATCCTTTCAACTTCTTTAGTAAAAATCATAATTCTTTTTCAGAAAATAATTAAAACAGTAAAAAAAAAACTTGACTTCTAGATAAAGTCAATCCAGACCAAAACGGTGACTGCCACATTCCTTCTGCCAATGAAGATAAGTAGCGGCTAATCTCTCTGTTTGTTTGTTTGTCTATTTTGACAAAGGGTATTTACCCGAAATATTAATAAATTGTGTTGTACCCGTCTTTTCTAAGCGTGTTTCTTTCTCCGTTGGGTACTTCTTTAGATAAAGTCAGACAGTGCCGGTGACGTAAAAGAGGCAACTCCGTCACCACGCAGACACTAATACTCTAAATATGGCGTAATTCTTCTCTCTCTCTCTCTCTCTCTCTCTCTCTCTCTCTCTCTCTCTCTCTCTCTCTCTCTCTCTCTCTCTCTCTCTCTCTCTCTCTCTCTCTCTCACACATATGCGCGCATCTCCAAGAGGCATAGATCCTCATGTGCCCGGAGGGCGCATGAACATTTATGACTCTTGAGGATGTTTGCAGTGCGCGCATGCACTCACGCACACGCATACACACACACATCGACGCGCTTCAGGAAAGCATGCAGGTGTACTTAGGATAGCATGTAGCTAGTTAAAGTCAACCTGATTTCACACAAATTATAGCAAGACTGATATTGTACCGTGAAATTCTAGTTTTGTCACCATTTTCGCAAGTCTTAAAGTGAAAGCGAAACTCATATCACGTTAAATATAAAATTACGTAAAAACAAAACAAAATACGTCATGACAAATGACGTTTGACAAACCAATGACACATATGCGCGCATCTCCAATAGACATAGATCCTCAAATCCCCGGAGGGCGCATAAAAATATATATAGTGCCTCTTGAGGATGTTTGCAGTGCGCGCCTTGCACGCACGCACACACTGACGTACACACACATCGACGTTCTTTCAGAAGAGCATGCAGGTGTATTTAGTATAGCATGTAGCTAGGTAAAGTCAACCTGATTTCACACAAATTATAGCAAGACTGAAATTGTACCGTGAAATTCTAGTTTTGTCACCATTTTCCCAAGTCTTGAAGCGAAAGCAAATCTCATATCACGTTAAATATAAAATTACGTAAAAACAAAAAATGCGTCATGACAAATGACGTTTGGTTAACCAATGACGATTACGCACTGCGTTCACTGTGAAGCATTGGCTCATCTGCGAGGCTTTTTCAGAAGGAAATATTTCAACATCAAAATCAGGTCAAAGACCAAAGGTAGAAACCCTTGACAGCGAAGATAGCTCTCATATAGAAGGGACTTTGTGGATTATGGTTCATCCCGTCTTGTTGTTGTTATTATTATTATTATTATTATTATTATTATTATTATTATTATTATTATTTTATTTTTATATATTTTTATATATTTTTTTATTTTTTTATTTTCACAAATAGCGCAGGCACATCCTGAGTAAGTCTTGTTTCTGTCGAGACGTTAAGCAATGTAGAACCAACCAACCAACCAAACTTCGCCGATTTACACTTGTCGCGCATTGCGCATATACTCTCACAGCTGGCTCCAGGTCCTTTACCTAGCCACACCCCGGTAACCGCTTCTGCTGGCGGGCGAAACGTTGTGAGGGGCTGACGCGTCTCTCAGTCAGTTGAAATACTTGGAGAGGAGACGGGCGCCGCCAAGTTCGCCTAAGCCCATTGAAAGGACTGATGGAAAAGCAACAGAATAAGAATAACATGCCGGATCGGTCGGGGCCCGGATCACCAACGACCGCGCACCCCATTGGAGGTCTCCAGGGTGGGGGCGACAAGTGTGTTACTGGAACTAAACCCACCATCAAGCTGCCCACGCAAGGAATAACTATCGGAACTTGGAACGTTCGCACACTCTACCAGTGCGGCAAAGTGAAGGAACTCACCCACGAGTTGAAGCGCTATCGCTGGGACATTGTAGGACTTGCAGAAGTTCGATGGACAGGCTTCGGAGAAACAACAACAGATGAAGGCCATAAAATCTGGTTCAGCGGAAAAGAAACCAAGCACGAACATGGCGTAGCTTTTATCGTAAGGAAAGAGGTGGCTGGAACTGTCATCAGCTGCACCCCCGTGTCAAGCAGACTAATCTCCATCCGCATCTCCGCCCGACCGCACAACATCACTATCATTCAAGTATACGCTCCAACAGCAGATCATGATGATGAAGAATTAGAAGAATTTTACGAACAACTGGACAACATCATCAAGAAAACACCTAAGAAAGACATTCTGACTGTCCTCGGTGACTGGAATGCAAAGATCGGCCCTGACGCCTACCAACAATGGGCAGGAACAGCTGGCAAGTTTGGCCTTGGAGAAACAAACGACAGAGGCCTGCGACTTTTAGAGTTCGCACAGAGTCACCGTCTCACCGTTGCTAATACCCTCCATCCACACAAGAAGTCAAGAACAGTGACATGGCAATCGCCAGGAGGCCTGGTCCATAACCAGATTGACTTCATCTTGCTGCCTCGACGATTCAAATCCAGCGTTAACAAAGCACAAACGAGGTCCTTTCCTGGTGCTGATATTGGCAGCGACCACAACCTCGTCCTTACTAGCCTCAGGTTGAAGCTGGCATTGAAACGAGATAGCAAGAGCCCTCGCATCAGATTCGACCTCCAGAAGCTAAAAGACCCGGAAGTAGAAGAGCTCTTCCAAGCCCAGGTGGGAGGCAGATTTGCAGCCTTGGCTACTTTGGACTGCGACGTAGACACCCTTGCTGGAAATATAAAAGAGGTGTTACTTTCTACAGCAGAAGAAGTGCTGGGGAAGCAGAGGAAGCGCAAACAGCCCTGGGTCACCGATGACATCCTCGATCTCTGTGATGAGAGGAGAGCCTGGAAGAAAAAGAGAGGCCAAGACCTCACATCAGCAAACAAGTACAGACTTGTCAACAAGAAGATCAGGAAGAGGATGAAAGAAGCCAAAGAAGATTGGATTGAAGACCAGTGTTGTAGCGTGGAAGAGGGCATGGCAAACGGCAACAGCAAGAAGGCTTATGAAACGCTAAGGACCCTCACCAAGACTCAACAGCGAACAGCCACAGTCATCGAAGACAGCAGCGGCCAACTCCTTACGGAAAACACTGCTGTACTAAACAGATGGACTGAGTACTGCCGAGACTTGTATAACTACAAGGCTGAGCCAGACACCAGCATCCTCCAAAACAACCAGGCTGGGGCCAGGAAGGCTGAAGACCTGCCAGTGTTAGCTGAAGAGGTGGAAGCAGCCGTACGCGGCCTGAAGGGAGGAAAGTCTCCAGGTGTAGACAACATACCTGCTGAACTGTTGAAACATGGAGGAGAAGTAACAACGAAGGTCCTCACTACACTCTGTCAAAAGATCTGGGAGCAAAAGAAATGGCCAGTAGAATGGACACAGTCTCTAGTGATCCCGCTCCCCAAGAAAGGAAACATGAAACAGTGCCAGAACTACAGAACTATCAGTCTGATAAGTCACCCTAGCAAAGTAATGCTTAGAATCATTCTCAACCGCCTCAAAACTTTCGCCGAGGAACTGCTGGCAGAAGAACAGGCTGGCTTCAGAGTTGGAAGAAGCACTGTAGAGCAGATTTTCAACTGCCGCGTCCTGATCGAGAAACATCTGCAGCATCAGCGCGAACTCTACCACAACTTCATTGATTTCAGGAAAGCATTTGATCGCGTCTGGCACGACGGACTCTGGCAAGTCATGAGATCGTTCAATATAGAGGAGGGACTGATCCAAATGATAGAAGCGCTTTACAAGAACGCCTGCAGCGCGGTTCTACTTAACAATCAGTCAGGCGAGTTCTTCAGGACGACAATCGGTGTCCGTCAAGGATGCCTGCTCTCTCCTGTCCTTTTCAACATATTCCTGGAGAAGATCATGCAGGAAACCCTCCACGACCACCATACTTCAATCTCTATTGGTGGCAGATCCCTGTGCAATCTTCGATTCGCAGACGATATTGACCTCATGGCAGGCAGCAATAGTGAGCTCCAAAACCTGACAGACAAACTTTCAAGTAGCGCAGGGTCTTATGGCATGGAGATCAGTACGGATAAAAGCAAAGTGATGATCAACACCACAAGCGACAGCAGCAGCAACATTCACATGAACGGCCAGAAGCTAGAAGAGGTCAATAGCTTCAAGTACTTGGGAGCCACCCTGTCCAAAGACGGTAGTTGCGTAGCAGAGATCCGTATCAGGATAGGTACAGCAACATCCGCAATGGCCAGGCTGGACAGGATATGGCGAAGTAACTCCATCAGCTTCACCATCAAGTACAGGCTTTACAAGTCCCTCGTAGTGTCTATTCTACTCTACGGCTGTGAGACTTGGACACTGCTTGCAGACTCAGAAAAGAAAATCCAGGCCTTTGAGAACAAGTGCCTGAGGAAGTTGCTCCGCATCTCGTACCGCGAGCACAAAACCAACGAATATGTACGGAGCATCGTCACTTCCCTGGTGGGCCCACATGAACCCCTTCTGGCAACCGTGAAACGGCGCAAGCTTGCTTGGTTTGGCCACGTGACCCGACACAACACCTTGTCCAAGACTATCCTCCAAGGCACTCTCGAAGGAAGTCGTCGGCGAGGTCGTCAGAGAAAGAGTTGGGTCGCAAACATAAAAGAATGGACCGAACTCGAGATGCCAGACTTGCTTGCAACCGCCCAAAATAGAACTCAGTGGAGAGCACTGTCTGTTGCTGCTGCCTTTCAGTCCCCCCAACGCCCAGTTCGGGCAAGGGACTGATGATGATGATGATGATGATGATGATGATGATGATGATATATTTTTTTATTTTTTTATTTTCACAAATAGCGCAGGCACATCCTGAGTAAGTCTTGTTTCTGTCGAGACGTTAAGCAATGTAGAACCAACCAACCAACCAAACTTCGCCGATTTACACTTGTCGCGCATTTTCCTTAATAAAACTCAGGCCGAATTATGAAAGGGTTTGTGGTTCGGCGATAAAACTGAAATAGAACAAATATAAACTTTAAGACTAAATTGATGGATATTATTCGGATACGGCACGATCCATTATATGCACCGGCTCTGAACCAATCGCATTTTGGTTTGCAATTTCACGACCTAATTTGCATAGCAGTCTTCCGCAATCTATCAGACGGGATTTGGGTTAAACACCACATTAACATTTTTCCAGTTTTAGGATCGACACACGCACATTGTGTGTGTGTGTGTGTGTGTGTGTGTGTGTGTGTGTGTGTATGGGTGCGTGCGTGCGTGCGTGTGTGTGTGAGTGTGTGTGTGTGTGTGTGTACACGTGTTTGTGTATGTGTGTGTGCGTGCGTGTGTGTGTGTATGTATGTGTGTGTGAGCGGGTGTGTGTGTGTGCGTGAGTGTGTGTGTGTGTGTGTGTGTGTGTGTGTGTGTGTGTGTGTGTGTGTGTGTGTGTGTGTGTGTGTGTGTGTGTGTGTCGGTTGTGGAAGATGGATTGTATATGTTCAAGGGTCGTGCCTGAAAATTTGTGTCCATCCCAGTGCCCATGTAATCTAACACTGCCATGCAACTTTGATCCATCTTAAAATCGCCAAGCTAATTAGGCATTTCCCAGTGGGGAAATATGGTTTAACCCTTTCCCTGCTGGTAGACCGGATTGTGTTTCTGAAATCTTTCTTAACTCACTCGAGACGTGCCGCCTCCGGATACGCGGCTTACGCCGCGTATCCGGAGGCGGCACGTCTCGAATGAGTTAATTCAACGCCAAAGGCGTCCAAGGAACATAGATACAAAGTGATGTCAGCAAGAGACATAGCCAATGTTGCGGCTATAAACTTGCCGTTGGATTGTGCTCAGTTTTTGTCGGCAGTTGAGGGGTTAAAACTGTGACATGTGATTTTTTTTTTTGGTTTGTTTTCTTTGGGTTTTTGTCCTGATGAATCGTGACACACCATAAATGTATGTACGAGGTATGCCTCGGTAGATTTTTATCCTTTCTGGCGTTTCTTTTTCAGTAAAATATTGCCTGATACATCATGATATGAAGGTCGAATGGGTGAATGCAGATCTGTGATTTTGGACTTTAAGACTTGCAGTAGTAAGGTCCACAGTTACAGATCAGCGCACATAACTAATGAGGCGTAAAACCATTCATGTACTGCCGCAAGGCAGACATACGTTCCAACACGAGGTTCGAGGCCTGCGCAAAAAGAGACCGTGCCCTGAAAGGATATGATTGAACCCTTCACTGCAAGAGGCATAGATCCTCATGAACCCCCGCAGTTGTTGGGGCTCATAAAGATCCATGCCTCTTGCTGAAGGCACTGTGTATCCATGTTCCTTTGACGGCCGGGAATCTTTAAGGTTGAATGTACAATGATTTCAAAAGCATAATCTGCGTCCACTAGCAGTGAATAGGTTAAACCACAGCGGATGTTGGATAGATCATATTAGTGCAAGGTTTGTGTCTGGTTGGTTTGGCCCTAAGGATGTCACTAAACTATTGAAACACTGGCACATAGCAGTCAAGGTCGTCTTCGTTCATGTACACACACACACACACACACACACACACACACACACACACACACACACACACACACACACACACATACACACACACGTACACACACACACACGCACACACACACATACACACACATGCACACACACACATGCACACACACACACACATGCACACACAGACACACACAGACACACCCATGTACACGTGTACGCACGTTAAAATAATAATAATTATGGTATTTATAATGCGCTTATCTTATAATAATTATAACTCTAAGCGCGCACTCACAACTCGCGCACACATGCGCACGCTTTTGACAATGACTCACGTACCATAAATACATTACGACAGTCAGCTTGGGGTGGGGAGTGTGGTGATGTTATACTATAGTGCTAAAACTGTTTAAATAGGTGAGTTTTGAGAGCGGATTGGAAGGAGGAGAGAGAGTGTTTCTGACGGAGAGAGAGTGGGAGAGTGTTCCAGGTGGATGGACCATAGACGGAGAATGAGCAGGGGCCGAAAGTGCTGAGTTTGGTGCTGGGGATGTGGAGGCGGAGAAGGGTAGGAGGCGAAGCGGTGGGAGCGGGAAGGAGTGTAGGGGTGAAGTAAGTTGGAGAGATAGGCAGGAGCGTAGTTGTTACGGGATTTGTAGCAGAGAGACAGAATCTTGTATTGACATAACAAATGCACGAACGCCCGCATGTATACACATGCATGTACACACACACACACACACACACACACACACACACACACACACACACACACACACACACACACACACACACACGAGTGCGCGCGCACATTCTCCAGTTATTATTCTTCATTACCTTACATGCCTGTACACAAGAGTTAATCCATGTACATTTCACAAAAAGTCACTTAAAACTTAGAGGTTAACACAAACATATATAGTAATAGGTAATGGGTAATGGGTAATACCCATTATTAGAGTTAATCCATGTACATTTCACAAAAAGTCACTTAAATCTTAAAGGTTAACACAAACATATATAGTCATAACTATAAAACATACACTATGCATCAAAATAAACTGTACTAAGTTCTGCACATCATATTTTTCTAATGCCTAAAGATTTTGCAATTCAGATTGCACGAGCAAACGGATTGTTCATTTGTCTTTACATTGCTGTAAACTGCAATCTCTTCCGTAGTTTCTCTCTTATGTTACAACCATGTGAGGGCGACGCCCCCAAAGTCAAAAGTTGCAATGTGAGAATTTTGTTTTAGGACGCGTTTTATTTCGCGCACACGTATTTGGTGAAAACTTGTTAAGTCTAATTTCGCATTTTAAGAGGTCGTCAATTTTTTTCATTTTACTTCAGAGGAAAATGTCTTTAATTTTTTATTATTAATTATTTTCATTGTTTTACAAAAGTTTATCAAAATTGTGCCAAAGAATGCCGTAAATAAATATTTGCGAAGATGCAGATGTATTTTGTGGAGAGTTGGTGTGTATTTCAAAATATACTCAGTTGTAATTTTACGACTTTAGGCTTGATATGTGTGAATCGTTTCGTCACACAAATGCATGTTTTCGTTGTAACTCATTCAGGGTGTCATGGCGGCTTGCATTGTTGTGTACAGACGATTACAAAAATGGACAAATCTGAGCTGTTTTCTAGCGATAAAGGCTCCGTTCTTGTGTTGAGAAGTGTATGTAGTGATAGATACATGCTTCAAGCATAGAAACAAAAACGGTGAGCTGCATTCTCTTCTGACACCCTTGTGCATGCAGCCACCAGTACTCAGGCACATAGTTCTTGTAGCTGCATGCACAAGTGGTGTTTGAGGACGCATTGGGGACGCAAGCACGGTCATCTATGTGCAGGAATGGATCAGTCCTGGTAGTTCAAGGGCAGCGCCTGAGTAGTTTGACCCTAACTGGACACTACCCTTTAACTATCGCGATCGATAGTATTTGGTAGTTCAAAGGTAGTGTCTGCTTTGCTTGGTGCGCACGCGCGAGCGTGTGTGTGTGTGTGTGTGTGTGTGTGTGTGTGTGTGTGTGTGTGTGTGTGTGTGTGTGTGTGTGTGTGTGTGTGTGCGTGTGTGTGTGTGCCAGGGCAGAATGATCTGCCTTCCCCCTCCCATTTCACCCCACATACAACCGTTGTTTCACTTTTAAGCTGCGAAATCATATTTATGAACGGTAGATGTGCACACAAAACAACGTGCCTCAAGAGAAAATGTTACCTTGTAACTTTAGATTTCGAGGGTGTCGCGTTCACAGGGTTGTAACGTACACGAAACTCAACGGAAAAGAATGCAGTTTGCTGCACTGTAATGACAAATGCGCAAGCGTTTCGTTGGTGCAATCATAGTTTAAAAATCTTCAGGCATTAGAGAAATATCGTTTGCAAAATCGCCGTAAAGTTTCTTTTGATGAGTAGTATATTCATTCATATGATTACTCCTTGTACCAACACTTGATATGTCCTAGTCTGTGATGTTAGACCTTAAATCTCATTACCCTTAAGATCCAAAGTCGCAAACCAACACACGCATGTACACAGAAAAAGAAAAAAGAAAATATGCACGAACAGGTCGTGAAATCCGGTATTTTCTATATCACAGAAATTATGCACACAAAAAAAACTGTTGCAAAACGTAGCGCTTTGAATGAGGCAGTCTTTCTTTCTTTAAGTAACGGCAGTTTTCAAATTTTTAATGGCGGTTGCAAATTTTGAAGGTCCAAATTCACAGAACAGTATGCATATTATCATAACTGTCGTCATAATTTCATTGTGCCTTTGGGTCCCAATATTCTTTTGATGAATACGCTATGGTTCACATGATGGTTCGTCCATGGTGGTTTGAGGGCGGTGCCAGGATAGCTTGGCGCCTCATGGCGCCAAACTATTCTGGCACCACCCTTGAACTATCATGGTGGTCTTTTTCTTTCTTTTTGTGGTGTGTCGTGGATGAACGGGTTATATTGCATATAGAATGGTTTGTCTTGGCACAACAACTTCATGTCACATGAACCAACACTCAGCAGCAGCTAGAAATAATGCCTCCGAAATAACCGCAGTTTATATATGACACATTGGCCACACAAATTGTACTCAGGTGATTACCATGCAGAAAAAAAATGTGTAAAGATCACATGAAACTTCGCTGTCACTGGGATAATGCCCTTCTGCCGGAGACACGGATAGGAACAGGGACGGATCAGTTACCTCGGGGGGGGGGGGGGGGGACCTTCTACCTTTGGACCTTTTTCCAGGGGTCGAAAAAATCAAACCGAACTCGCGTGGAGAACACAAATGAAATGGGACCAGAGATGGGTACAAAGAGCACAGGACTAACAAGAGACATAAATCCTCATGAGCCCCTGCAGTCGCGGTGGCTCATAAGGATTAATGTCTCTTGTTAGTCCTGTGCTCTTTGTACCCATCTCTGGTGGCTCATGAGGATTTATGTCTCTTGAAGATGGGTAACGTTCGTCTTGTGGTGGCCATGTGGTACACTCATGCCCAACGCCCGTGTGGTGACCATGTGGTATAATCATGTCCAGTGGTGCGTCAGATCCACCATAGTCCAAAAATCTATTAACTCATTCGAGACGTGCCGCCTCCGGATACGCGGCATCAAATGAGTTAAAAGTCGCGCTTCCGTTGACCATTCAAGAACCCCCATAACTGTGCTTGCAGTCAAAGTTGTATAGCTCACAATAAAGGTGACCGCATGCACAAGGAGGTTACGCTTCATATAGTGTCAGTACCTGCTGCAATAATTATTCAGATTTATATTTTTCCGCGGACGTAACAAAAGTCGCTGACCCGTTGTCCAGACTCCTCTTGTCTGCGGCACAGTTCCGCAAGAATCAGCGTGCTGATTTTGATCAATTTAATCTTCGGAGCATCGGCTGGACCTGTAAATGTAGAAGTCAGATAAGTACACGTCTTCATTTTGTGAAAAACTGGTTTGGTGAAAAGAATGAGCGACTTAGCTCACTGATGCTGCTGCAAGGTGGCGATGTCACAATTGGGGCTTTACTCGGCATTCTCAGTGTTTTAGTTGATCGCTGTCCGAGCACATCAATTATCTTGTGTCCTCGCGATATCATGCCACGGGTATGTCGTGGTCGGTTCCGCACTGGCTTTCGTTTTCGTCTGGTATATAGCACCGTAGGATTAGTTAATGTGGTTTACTGCGCTTAGCGTGTCCGGATTTTATTGTTTTCTGTGTCATCCAAAACCGAGTTTAGGAGCGATCTAGGCCTACCTGCGGCCTGTAGTGTAGCGCGAGTACCGAAGCCTATGCACACGAACAGCTATCACCTAAGACACCGAGAATGCTGACTTTTCCCCTAATGTGAGCAGCGACACCACACGGCAGCAGGAGAAGACAATTTTAGCTTAAGTCGACCACTGCAGGCATCGTAAAAATGAGCATAATATTCCTAGAAAACGTCAAATACATCGCATAAGTGGAAAAGTACGTGATAACAATTGACAAAATATATGAAAAATAAATAATATTAAAGCACGGCGAAATAAAGTGTAAGCTGGTTAAATCAAATTAACAACATATATCGCAAAAAAGATCACACCATCAGACGACACATTTTTAGTGCAATAGTCAGCCGACACGAACACATAAAATTAACCCCCGTTACCAATTAAGCGCCAGCAGAGTGAAATGGATGGAACTGGGAGAGGCGTAGAATGGCTAATCAGTGAATACACTTGGTCATCATGGTCGATCGATGTTTCGCGACATGAATGTTTGTCAGCCTTTGTAAAAGCTTAAGGCTAAACCTTTGACTGTCTGTTGGCGAGCGCTTTTAGTCGCGATGATTCCTGTAGGAATCTTCACGACAAAAACCGCTGACGACAGCCAAAAGGTTAATTAACACGTACTAGACGTGCTGCATCCGATCGGATACGCGGCTTTATGTCGCGTATTTGAATGCAGGACGTCTCGAATGCGTTCATTTTGTGTGACGTGCCCAGGACATGCCAGGTCAGTCAGTCAAGCAATCAATCAATCAGTCAATCAAGAAAATAAATTATACAAGTCAACTTACGGAACAAAACGCTGGACGCAGGTGCAGCACTTGCAGCGGCGACGAACGTCGCAAAAAACAAGGTGAAAATCACAATGGCTTGGCGGCTTGCCATTCCCACCGATTGTCCCCTTCAACCGTCCAAAGCTATACAGCGAAGCCGGCGCGTGCCTCTGATTTATTAAGCTTTGATGTATTTCCCGAGGAATTCTTTTGCAGCCCTATTTTTAAATAAACTTGTTGCAGCTTATCACTTACGGATGTCAAATTCCAAAATGCAGGCGGTTTCCGTTCGTTGACACATCACTGGAAAGAGATGCACAATGACCTTTTTCTTAATTAATATGCTTCTCATTATTGGAAAGTGAGCTGTCATGAGACGTTGCTGTGCACGTAAACGAATGTTCGGACACGTTCTATTTAAATGGAGTGAAATTCAGTGGGCGGTTAAATTGCCTATCCGATCCGCAAGTGGCATAGATCCTCATGGGCCCTCGCAGGCTGCAGCCTGCGGGGGCCCATGAGTATCTATGTCTCTTGCCGGTCCTATTTGCATCCGTAACCGCGGGCTAAAGTTAGTACGTGGCTGGGACCTATTTTTACATCATTAGTCACTTGCGCATACTGGAGATGGTCTCCAGCAAATTGTATTAGTATATATAAAGATATATCCGGGTTTTATTTTTCCTAGGTAGAAGAGTGGGAGAATGTTTATATGTGTTGACCTTTGATTTTGGACCTTGCGACTCAGAATCGTCAGGTCCAAAATCATAGACCAGTACACTTTACAGTGTGTTCAATATACGGCGTGGGAAGTTTTTAGAGGTACGCCCTTACACGATTTTAGAGGAAGGTGAAAGAGTTAGTTCAAAATGGCCTGGCTCGGACGCTGATTGTTAGTCACGGCGTGCACTTTAGTATTTGATAAATCATTTTACATTTAATTGACTATTCATGATCGTATCACGAGTTAGGTTTTACCAGTGGTGTTTGTTGGCAAATCATTCTACATTATGAATTTATTGCATTTACTATTTATAATTGTATCAGGAGTGAAGCTATGCCAGTGGTTCTTGCTGATTTATTATCTTACGTTATGAATTTATTGCATATGATATTTATAATTGTGTCACGAGTGAAGCTATACCAGTGGTTCTGGTCGCCTTGCTAAATCATTTTACATAATAATAATAATAATTATTATTATTATTATTATTATTATTATTATTATTATTATTATTATTATTATTATTATTATTATTATTATTATTATTATGACTACTTATATAGCACATATCCTAAAATAAGCTCTAAGCAATTTTCAAATAAACTCTAAGCGCTTTTCATGAATTTAGCACGTTTAGGCTTGGTCAGTGGTTCTTGTTGATGAATCATTTTACATTGTAAATTGATTGCTTTTACTAATTATAAATTCTATCGCGAGTTCGGCTTTGCCAGTGGCTCTTGTCGCCTTCCCAGTGCGCAAATGCCATCGGGCCGTCGTCGACCGCCGTGGGCCCGCCCACGACTGTGCGCGGTCCAACGGCGGCCGACGTCGGCACTATGGGATTTTGCGCATTGGGTTCCGGCTGAAAAGGGGGTCTTTTGTCAAAGGTATATCCTCTGTTTGTGTCAAAGGTAGCGCAGGTTTATTTCACCTACGTCTGATTTCCGGAAACTGGCCATTCCAAGAGCAGTGAATATCGCGAAAAGCTGCCTCCGCTCCCGTTCCTTTTTCCCAGGAAGGAGCGGTCCGCTAGCCCGAGTCACACGTCACCGTTATGCTGGTATTGATTACGAGTAACCCCTTCTCTAACGAGAAAAACGAACACACAATCCAACTGCAAGAGACATAGATCCTCACGAGCCCCCGCGACTGCGGGGGCTCGTGAAGATCTATGCCTCTTGCTGAGACCAATTTGCCAATCTATGTTATTTTATTGCTTTTGGTGGTTGAATAACACAAGATAAACGTTTAGAGAAGGGGTTAATGCCGCTGCTCAGCGACGTGGAAAGATTGCAATCTTAGACCTACCACTAACATCGTAAAAATAAGCGACGAATGCACTGCTTATTTAGTCAGCAAGTGGGACAGTAATGTAGTAGTAGTAGCAGCAGTAGTAGTAGCAGTAGTAGCAGCAGTAGTAGTAGTAGTAGTAGTAGTAGTAGGTAGTAGTAGCAGCACTAGTAATAGGAGCAGTAGTAGTGCTTATGATTACGACTGCTGTGCCGGGTATCCTCTGCGGACGATCAGTGGCTCAATCTAGATATGAGTGTTGTTCTGTGATTTGGGAACTTACGGCCGCAGGCCGTAAGTCCAAAATCACAGAACCAGCACACATCTGTAATTGACACATGGTAGTCTTGAGGGGTTTACTCCACCATTAGAAAGAGGAAGAGCCGTGCAGGGGTTTTGCACGATAACATTAAATGACTAGGTCAGTCATCGCGTGAAACATAGACAACGAGCACATCCGGACGTGTCAGGTCACGTTATATATTTAAATTTGGCAGTTGAGGCAGTGCAAGGACCGGTGTTTTAAAAAATAATTTTTGCCTTGTTTGAAAATTTGTAGTAGGGTTGAATGTTGGAATTTGCTGGAAATTTCTGGTTAGCTGAGAGGAGACATGTTTGGTGCTTTGATTCATACCATCCTGAGCTAATACAGCGGACAATTGTGGGCCTATGTTGAGTTGCCATTGACGTAGTGATTTGAGGGGCACCGGCTGATTTCAGCTGTGCTTGGGTGTGGGGTTGGTAAGGAATCAGGTTCATAGCCAAGAAATGAGACTGTCAATGTGCTGGGTTTTTTTTTTGTTGTTGGTTATTTTATGCATGACAAATGTGCAGCTGGTGTGCGCTAGTGTTTTTTAGGGGATTGAAATATTAGGGGATGCCTGGGACTGACTATGGCTAAGAGACTGGACAGTACGGAAACGGCACTGTGTTCCGTGGCCCGTCAGGTTTGCACTCACAGGCTTAAAACAAAAGATCTTCTCTGTCAGAGGGAGCACAGACAGTAAATATCAGTGCAGCCGCCTTCTAAGCCGCTAAACCTAGATGGTGACTGCCAAGCATTCATAATGCATTCACTTGTTCAAGGCTCCCCGCGTCAATAGCTGTGAAATAGTCGTATAGCGTTGCCGCCCGCAACTCTATGTGACACTTTCGCAACTATTGTTCCTGGACGCATTGAATGACTTCAATGACCTGGAAAGAAAGAGGCACACATTGGTCAAATTGAGCACAAACATCTTGTCCATGTTCATGCAAAGTACATAGAATCTCATAAGCTCCTGCTTCTGCAAAGATTCATGAGAATACATGGCTCTTGCAAACATAGACATTTTGTCGAGAAACTGCAACCTATGTTTCATGTGACACCAGGTTGGAAAGTTTATGTCTGGAAAATGTAGGTGTTCGATACTGTAGCGGATGTGTTCCGTAAAAAAAAAAAAAAAACAAACAAGCACACGAACAAACAAACCAGGCTTTTTCAGTTCACACTCACACACACACACACACGCGCACACACACACACACACACACACACACACACACACACACACACACACACACAATCACACACATACACACACACATACATGCACGACACACGACACATACACACAGACACACATACGCATGAACTCACGCACGCACGCACACACACACACACATACGCACGCACACACGCACGCACGCACACACGCACACACGCACGCACGCACGCACACACACAAACACACAAACCACACACACACAGCTTACTTGTCTTTGTTTCAGTTTCTACTTTTAATGGAAGAACAAGAGAACTGAACGCCAGTTTGTGAACAAGTCACATGAATAATCTAATTATAATGCAAGATACATACATTGACGTATACAACATTATATCTAATGGTACTCCTTATACATAGTTATAAAATCGAATTCGGGCCTCTCTGGACTGAAAAAGCACACACACTCTCCATCCCGTCTCAGTTTCGTAATCCAGACCAAAAGTATCTGTTCCTAAGCCTACCCCGAAAGGGGCGTCGCATGCACCTCTTTAGGAAACAGGATGTGACATCAGATGTTACTCCTCTTTTAATTAACATATTCCACCCCAGGATCCGAAATCCCTAAATTTTGAAGTTCCCCTCTGAAGGACTGTATTACAATTCTAGAGACAGATCGAGCATGACAGTTCAAGGGTGGTGCCAGAATAGCTTGGCGCCTATGGGCGCCAAGCTATTCTGGTACCACCCTTGAACTATCATGCTCGGTCCATGCCTCGCTGTGGTGTGTCGGGCTGAATGAGTTAAGGCAGCTACGCTGGCTTCCAGTAAAGCGAAAGATCGACTCAAAACTCGCCACACTTTGATGGCACCCTTCCTGAGAAAACTGTCCTCCTCACTCACCATGTGTGAGTCCTCCAGAGCCCTCAGGTCCAGTTTTGAAAAGCTACTCTCTGTCCCCGGTGTGAAACTTTCTTTTGGTTAAAGGGCCTTTAAATATTAAGTACTCCATGTCTGGAATTCTCTACCTTTCCATACCCTTCCAGGCAGCATCTCTGTCAGCCTTCAAGCAGCGACTTAAGATGCATCTTTTCTCTATCACGTTAATTCAGTCCAAAGCATTTATGTGTGTGTGTTTGTGTTTGTGTGTGTGTGTGTGTGTGTGTAGTGTGTGTGTGTGTGTGTGTGTGTGTGTGTGTGTGTGTGTGTGCGTGCATGCGTGCGTGCGTGCGCGTGCGTGTGTGTGTGTCTGTGCGTGTGTGTGTGTGTGTGTGTGTGTGTGTGTGTGTGTGTGTGTGTGTGTGTGTGTGTGTGTGTGTGTGTGTTCTTAGAAATTTCATGTTCTTTGTAACAGCGCTTTCAGCCTGACTCTCTGACTGTACGGTTAATGTGCTTTATAAGTATTATTATTATTATTATTATTATTATTATTATTATTATTATTATTATTATTATTATTATTATTATTATTATTATTAAGTTGCTGCCAATTGCAAGTGTGTCGGTAAAATGAAAGAAATAATCCACAATGAAAGAAAACGCGCTTTGGAGGAGAAAGCACAAAACAGTTCACACTATTGCGGGGGCTCATGAGTATTTATGTCTCTTGTTTGTCCTTTGTTCTGTATGCCTATTTTTTGGTCCCCGTTACATTGTGCTCTTCACGCGACTGAATGTCGGTCAATGCGTAGTGATTTCAGACGCTCGTGTTACGTCCGCTGGCAGCGAAGGGGTTAAAAGCCCAGACAAACATGCGATATCGACTGTTTTCGTCGAAATACATGCAATCTAAAGCTACTCATTTCTGATTTTCGAACAAAGTCTATCGACATTTGATCAACGGGCTTTGTTTGCGATTTTCACCATGACAACATAAATGTATGGTGCTGACTTGCAGTGCAGTGCCTGTTCATAGGAAGCGATCTATGCCCACAACATGAACAACATAAATTCATTCCCGGATACTCATGTTGCAATGTGTTTTATAAATACTCTAGAAATTCCAGCCATCAGCCACAAAGCTCAAGCCATGAACGCCGGATCATTGTCAAGCGCAGTGACAAGAGTGACAACCGCACTGACGTGAGCCGCAACAGCCGCATTCCACTACTGTCCGAATAAACTGATCACGACATGCAGTGCAGATTATCTGCCCTGTGAGGGCACAGACCGTCGGGTCTGGCGGCCGTCGCGGGCCAACGGCGGCCGATGTCGGCCCTATGGTTTTTTGCGCATCGGATTCCCTGTGAAGGCAAAGGACAGAACGTAGATTTTTGTGAAAAGCAATATTTTCATTTTGTTATAGTAGAAATATCCCTTGTTACAACATGAACTTGCAGTTTTTCTTGGCAGGGCAGACATCGTATGTGCAAGTTTTTTGTATGCATTCTTAGAGGTACACAAATTTTTTAAAATATTAAACGTAAAAACGTGTAAAAAAAAAAAAAAAAAAAAAAAAAACGCGAAAGGTTTAGGGCTTGACGTCTTTTTCCTCCAGGAAGGTGAATTCAAAGACGGGGCACAAACAGGATCTTAACAAATTTTGACCCCATGTGGAACAGCGAGACCAGCGAGAGTGTGTACATGGCCCGTGTAATGTCACGCGACATTAACTTTCGTATCACGCGGACACACAATTTTTAGGGGGAGGACGATTTTGTTGTTCTTTAATGTCTGCTGATAAAAAAGTGAGCACGATCCAACTGCAAGAATCATAGATCTTAATGACCCCCCCGCAGTCGCGGGGGCTCATGAAGATCTATGCCCCTTGCTGACACCACTTTGTATCTGTATTCCTGGGACGGCTGCGGGACTTTGGCGTCGCATTAACAACGATTGCAGAAACAGTCTGCGTCAACTGGCAGAGAACGGGTTATAATGCAGGGGCGGATCAGTTACCCCGCGGGGGGGGGGATCGGGGAGGGGGGAGGGGGGTTACTCAACCTGATACGAAAGGCCGCCCCGACGCTAGACCTTGCTTCCAAGGACTATAAAATTGGAAAGGAAGGTGGGGGGGGGGGGGGGGTGGAGGCGCGTGCGCGTTAAGACCCAAATATCAAGAACGGGAGGGGGAAGGGGGTGTCAGTAAAAACTCGCCGAAATTTTAAACGTGGGGGGTGGGGGTGGGGGTGGGAGGGGGAATGCGAGGGGGGGGGAGGGGGTCCAAACACCCCAAATAGGGACTTTTTTATAGCTTTTTTTAAAAATTGGGTCGGGGGTTCGGAACTCCTGAAACCCCCTCCCCCCCCCCCCAGATCCGCCCCTGTAATGTGCTTGGCAAAAGATGTTGACAGTCCATGGGCAACAACAAAATGTGAATACCAGCAACGTCTTGGCCCATACGCTAAAAGCAAATGAATGCAACAAAAGTCACATGGACAAATGTATTATTCACGGACATACTGGTAACCCCTGTGTATCATAGGCAAGTCAGTGGAAACAGTGATATCTAGTCTCACCCACTTGCTTATGCTCGTCATTGTATGCACGAGCAAAATGTCATCTGCAAATGCCAGCAATGTATGGCCATCCATTTTGAGAACAAGACAGTATGTATTCCTCACAGCAGAACGCAGTTTTCGGCAGCAAATATTAGTCCGAAATTTAGTCCCGTGGGCGCCCACTCTCGACACACACGACTGGTACAGAAGGCATACTCACAACACTCTCGAAACAAATGATCGGTCCAAAAGACACCCCAGTCCCTAACTCAAGAGACACATTAGTCTGGAAAACAATTTTTTTTTTCTTTTTCTCGAGAAACATGATTGGTCCTGAAGACACCCCTCTTCCCGACCCACGAGACGCGTGATTTTTCAGGAAAACACTATTCTTCTTACACTCGAAAAACATGACTAGTTCGAAGGACACCGCTGTGTCTCCAGATTACCGAGAGACACCCGATTTCTTCAATCCCCAGACGCATGTGCCTACAGATTAGGGAGACTGTTGTACGTCTTTCGGACCAGTCAGATTAGTTACAGAGAGTAAAGATGGAGGTGTTTTCCGATCTAATCACACACACACACACACACACACACACACACACACACACACACACACACACACACACACACACACACACAGACACGCGCGCGCGCGCGCACACACGATGCTAGTGTTGCAGTCATGCTAATATGAACTAACCAGATCTGTAGCAAAAGCTTTTGCATCTAGAGTCAGTAACGCATATCATCCTGCATGTCTGTTTCAGGATCATATCTGGCAAGTTAATTCCAGCACGTGGGATGAGTGGCCCAAATGGAAGTCTTAGTCCACCTGTGGGAGAAAGAAGTTTACATTTCAAAGTATATTCAACCTTAAACGAAGCCGTGATGAGATAAAGACAAAGCCACAACGGTTGCAATCAGAGCCAGTAACGTTGTCTCTGGCACATCAGTTTCAAAATTTAACCCCTTGGCTGGTGAGAAAAACGGAACAGAATCCAACTGCAAGAGACACAGATCCTCATGAGCCCCGACATTTGCGGGGTCTCATGAGGATCTATGCCCCTTGCTGATACCACTTTGTGACCATGTTCCTTAACTGATTTCAATGGCGTTGAGTAAAAAAGATTTTACGATTGAAACCGCTGTTTCCGGTGGGAAGGTTTCCCGAAAGCCTACGGAAGAAAGCAATGCACGTTGCATAAATACAATCATAATTACAATCATAATAAAAATCAGGATACTAATGCATTGGTGCAGTTTTCTTTATCTTGACATGTTTGTTGCTTTTCTTTGTTGTTCAGAGTTGCTATCGTTTCTGTGTGTACATGTAATATAATAACATAACAAACCTACCGCGTCCAGCCTCCAGAAAAACAGGTACCGCATAGCTGCTGATGAGCACAGCTAGCAACAGAATAACAGCCGTTCCTGCAATCAGCCTCATTTTGTTGAAGGGTGCTGCACTTCACACTCTACAACGAGCAACTTTCACAGTCGTTCTGACGATGACGCACTTCTTCACCGCGGTCTGTACTGACTGAACGTACAGCAGAACCCTTTCTGAGCGACCACCAATACACTTCTTATTAACCACTTCACTGCTGAGAAAAACTGAACACCGCCCAACTGCAAGAGGTATAGATCCTCATGAGCCCACGCAGTTGCGGGGGCTCATGAGGATCTATGCCTCTTGCTAAAACCACTTTGTATCGACGTTAATCCTTTAAAGATTTTTGACGTTGAATTTAAGATAATTTCAAAAACGCAGCCTGCGTCCACCGGCTTGCGTCCATCATCTGGGTACCTGAGGACGCCTAACTGATGGTCTTTAACCCTTTGGTTGTCGGCAGCGCTACCGACAACCAAAGGGTTGATGACAGGTGACGCTATTATCCCTTCTGACCGTCTTTTAGGACCCATGTTTCTTTGCCGAAAAAGTGATTGCTCAAAACATGTTCGGCTGTACAATGAATATACTTGTAGTCTGAAGCGGAGGGCAACACAACCGCGATTTTAAAACTGAGTTTGTCTTGGGTTTCGTCTAACCTCTATGCAGTGATCCGCAGAAATCTGCTATTCCCTGGTAGGCCTACCTGTGTGTGGTGGTGATCGATTGGGGCGAATATCCTGTGTCTGTGCCTCACCTGTAGACTACGGCCAGTGATGTGTGCACACGGAGACCTTCAAATTGTATTTCTGGATGTGGACAGTGTTTTATTATCCCTTCTTGTCTCGTCGCTTAACCCATTCAACTCCCGACGCACTCACAGCAGGAGATGAACCAAGGTTAGTGCCAAATTAGCTTGGCGTCCGATGGCGCCAAGCTAATCTGACACTACCCTTGAATTATCAAGGTCAGTCCATCTCCTGCAGCCGGTACACAGTCATGAGGTGACAGTTCGAATTTTAGGAAATGCATCTGTGGGGTTAAATTTGTTTTAATGGTCCGGTTTGCATAATTATGTTGTTCTTATTGTTCTTATATACCACTCAGATACGCCCACTGCCTTTTGTGTCGTGTGTGTGTCTGCGTACGTGTATATATATGTGTGTGTGTGTGTGTGTGTGTGTGTGTGTGTGTGTGTGTGTGTGTGTGTGTGCGTGCGCGCGCGCGTGCGCGCGCGCGTGTCTGTGTGTGTGCTGATGTCAGATGTCAGTGTCATAAAACAGTGCGCATGCATTGGCAATGGGTGGTGGCGGCTGTCTTGTCAGGAATATGTCACTGTACTGTTTTTTGTTGTCAGCGGCTAGACAGTAAGACGTGTGACGCGTCACAAATGGAAACGAGACAACCATTGGGCTGTCGGTAGCGCGTCTTGTCTTGGCTGTGTGTGTGTGTGTGTGTGTCAGTGTGTGTGTGTGTGTGTGTGTGTGTGTGTGTGTGTGTGTGCGTGCGTGCGTGCGTGCGTGCGTGCGTGCGTGCGTGCGTGCGTTCGCGCGCGCATGTGTCTGCGCTTTGCTTAAAAGGATGTTCTTTGTCAGTGATTATATTGCTCAGTTTTCTGCCGATTGGTCTCAACTTTGTTTTACATGTGTTTTGGTAGAAATCCTCCGCTGCCGAGGAAAACACTGAACACCACACAGTTGCAAGAGGTATAGATCCTCATGAGCCCCCGCAGTTGCGGGGGCTCATGAGCATCTATGCCTCTTGCAGAAACCACTTTGTATCAATGTTCCTTTGACGTATGGGGAACGGAAGAAACCCTCAGCATCATACCTCATGTCAGTTCTTTTTCGCTTGCATCACCAATTAGGGAGAATGGATGGACGTTTGTTGCGTCTGCTAGGATTTCTGTTCGTATATACATACATACAATGAAGGCAAAATGCAAAGAAACAAAACAACAAAGAAAGGAAAAAGTTTTGAAAGACAAGCACACGACTATTTACTTGTCCGCTCAAAGCGCATCCCTTTCTTTGTTGGTTATTTCCGTCTTCGTCTATACGCAGGGTAAAGTAGAGAAACTTGATATTTCACAATGTGTAACGTACAGTTGTCGACCTACTCTGTTCCAAAATACATCGTGAAACTGGTTTTTCAACCAAAGCCTGTGAACCTCTGCCACTTGCAAGCGGAAGGAGTCATCGACCCGTGACAGACCTGGAGTCTCAGTTGCATGTGTACGCTTAGTCCTGCGCCAGCCACTAAGCAAGGTGCTCCGCTAAAGCACCTTTCTTAGTGTCTGTCGCAGGACTAAGCTCACTCCTGCAACTGGCCCCTGTTACGTATACTAATTGGGCTGCTGTACAACGACAGTGCCAGTGTGTGGCGTCGCCGCGAGATTTGCCCGCAGCAGCCTGTGCATGCATATAATCACACTTGCATCATTTGTATTTATAGAAAAGTTATTGCATGATGGGAGGAGCTTATTTTTACGACAGGTCTAGGAAAGACGTTGTTACCGCCCCCCCCCCCTCCCCCCTCCCCCGCCCCCCCCCCCCCCCCCCCAACCATGTCCACGCCTTAAGCTGAGTCAAGAAACCGGAAGTCTCGTTTCTGCTGCAAATGGCCTCAGCTGGGTGCTGTTTGTTTGGGTGAATGTCTAGACAGCTCAAAGTATTCCTCTTCAGTTGTGAAAATGAAATGATAGTCGAACCTAGTTTTTAACACGTGCAGAAAACGACTAGCAGTGAAGATCCAAATACTAAGTAGATCAGTTTAGAGACCGGAGCTATATTGTACAGGCGAACCTTGGGGCATTTTAATGGTTGAGGTCTAAAAGATGTAATAGGTTCGTCCCCTGACAGAGCAAGGAACCTAACCTGTATAGGCTTCTTCGTCCTGTGGATTTAGCAAACTAGAAAGGGCTGACATGTACTACCAGCACAAATAAACGTTAAAAGTGTTTCCAGGAACAACAAAATGAAAGCAAATCTCACAGACGGATGTTAGCTAAACAGTCCGCCAAAGGACTGATGCATGTTTATTTATTTAGAAAGTATTTCATTACGTTTTCATTGAGGAAAGCATTCCATTAAAGTATATCAACAGTGATTTATCAGTATACACTTACAATAAAATAGCATCTTGCGCACAGAGTCAAAACATTTATAAAGTCACCCACTAATTAACGCATACTACAAGCATTCAGATTAAACAATTTCGCCTGCGATACACCACAGCAAGATATGGCTCGACCATGATAGTTCAAGGGTGGTGGCAAAATATCTTGGCACCTATAGGCGCCAAGCTATTCTGCCACCACCCTTGAACTATCATGGTCGATCTGTCTCATGAATTGTAATGCAGTCCTCAGAGGATAACTCCAAAATGTGGGTATTTCGTACCTCGGGCACAATGCGTTAATTCTCTTACTATCAAAATGAATTCCTTATTTATATTTATGAAAATGAGCACAAGGCGGAATATTTAAAAAAAAAAATTTTAATGTAACTGAACACAAACATGCAGTTTATGACGCTAATAGTATACCCCGGCACACGGTATACCCTGGGTACTGAAAAATGTCTCAGAAGACTGACCTAACTTTACGTCTCTGACTTCGGGCAAAGCCATTCTCATACTCTCAAAATGAATTCAGTGTACATATTTCACATTCATTAAAATGTGCACAAAACGGAATGAAACATGTAACTGGATACAGCCATGCAATTTATAATGCTGACAGTATACCCTGGCACACGGTATATCCAGACACTGAAAAAATATCTGAGATTGGCCTAAATGCCTTTTGCGCATCGGGATATATGACTGAAGGATCCGGTGTCGAGTCACACAATTTACCCGGGAAAGCCGAGATTGGCGAGATCCCTTTCCACTCGAAAGCAGAAGTCGGTGACTGGTCCTCCCGCAGCTGCCTGCCGCCGGCATTCCTCGCGCAGCAGTAACAATGTCAGCGTAAGAGAAAGGAACGACCCACGCCCGACTGCAAATAGAAGAATTAGTGAGTTCTTTGAGTTTAACGCCGAGCAGGTGACCAACCCCTTCCTTGCCACTGTACGTATGTCGTACGTGCGTCTTTGTTTCTGAGAGTTTGGTTCACTCAACGACAAAATGCCCACAACGTCCAAGAAACATGGATACAAATCGGTCTCAGCAAGAGGCATAGATCCTCATGAGCCCCCGCCTTCGCGGTCTATTCCGGTCTGTGATTTGGACCTTACGTATACAGCAGTAAGGTCCAAAATTCATTATAGGTCAGCACAGTATGCAGGCAGCCTAACCCCTTCCCTACCGCTGGACGCATAATTATGTTCTTTTCAGAATCTTTGTTCATTCAACGAACACAGTCAAAACCGTCCAAGGAACATGGCTTCATCAAGAAATCTAGATCTTCATGAGCCCCGGCAACTTCGGGGTCCTATGAGAATCTATGTCTCTTGCAGTTAGATCGTGTTCACTGTTTCTCGGCAGTGGAGTGGTTCAACATATCATCTCTCTCATAACCAAATAAAAAGGTGAAGACACGTACTGTTGCTAAAAGGAATCAGCGTCAGCGGTTTTGCTGGAGTCAATGTTTCTGTCCCAGTCAATGGTCCTAGCAGACTTGATTCAGATGCAAACTTGTGTTCGCACTCTGTCGGCGTACAATGCAACATCGCCAACAACATTGAAACGGTCCCAGTTAAACTGAACACACGAGCAAGTGCGGATGCCATCATGCAAAGATTCCAATTGCGCTCTAAGAACAAAGTGCGCCAAACGAAAGACGTTGAGGTTTTGGAGTAAACTGATTTTGTCAGCGGTGAACTTCTTGGCTTTATATGCAGTCGTTTTATAAATTATGCACTCGTTTTAACATAACTTCTGACGTGGCACAATTCAACGCGGTAATGTCAGATTTCAACCTACAGTGTTCAATCATGCAGGGACTGACGGCTATGCATGCTCACAATTCTGTTGACAGGTACTGTGCATAAAAAAACAGGGATTTCCTATCTAAATGATGTCATCATCAAACCATATGAATTGTCCCTATTTGGGAAAAATAAGTTGGGGTTTTAGTGTGCTGTTGTTGGTTGTTGGGTTGGGTTTTTTTACTTGACAAGACAAGGTGTGGCATGACAATCGTTGTTTATTACTAGTACAGTCATGCTCAAGGTAAGCTGTAGCTAGGCAAATTGTAATGTATTGTAAGGTGTCTCCGAGGAGCACATATCCAATTATTTCAAGACGCTCAAGGCGCCGCAGGGTTTGGAAGCTGGAGCTTTGAAAGCCTGCTGCCACTAATCGCTACTACAAGTGCGAACCTCCACCCTGCTATTAACAAGTAACAACTCAATGCGCAAAAGGCCTTCGGGTCGACGTCGGCCTGATGGCCTTTGCGCACCGGGAAGAGAAACTGTACATCATACTAGACAAGTGAGCTAAGGTCTAATAGATCTAAGGACAACAACGTGACAGAAAAGACGGGGAGTGGCTGGAGGATGGGTGGAGAGGGGGTGTTGGAGCCCCGAAAGGGGAGGCGCATCTCACAAATACTGAATTTCCCAGGTTACAAAGTAAAGTAGGTTATAGCACTGTCAGGGGAGAGAAATGTGCATGATCGACCAGTGATCATAGATCTACTGTGGCCAAAGCACACCAAAAAAAAAAAGAGATAGGAAAGAGAGGGGGCGCTAAGAAAGTGACTGAAAGCAATGCATATGGGGGGCTTCCATATGCATTGCTTTCAGTCACTTTCTTAGCGCCCCCTCTCTTTCCTATCTCTTTTTTTGTGCGCTTTGGCCACAGTAGATCTATGATCACTGGTCGATCATGCACATTTCTCTCCCCTGACAGTGCTATAACCTACTTTACTTTGTAACCTTCCTAAAATATTAGCACTGGCAGTATCCCCTTTTCTTTTCACTGAATTTCCCAATCCCCTTGATGCATTGAAATTTAGATCTAGCCCTCCCTCCCCCTCCTCCCTCCCCCCCTCTTTTGCGTGTCTACATTGTATTGACAAGCGTGGACAGCTTGGTGACCTTATCAGCACACTGACAGCCGGGCTGAGGAAAAGCACAGGCATGGGATGATCGTTGCGTAATGAGGAATTTCTAATTTCCAGCGGTCAACATTCACATATGTAATTATTTCAAGTGATCTTTATTTGACATGGAACGCACCTATACATACACACTACTTTACACATACACTACCATACAAGACATATTAAGATACACTGTAGGATACAGACACTTCGCTTCACTGAAACATTATTTTTTTTACATACCACTAAACAGCATTCACAAGACATGTTCGTGTGCAAGAATTGTCACTGTTTGAAACGACTGCATTAGTGCCACTCAACCGGGCTTGCGAGCAGGATGGTGATATCGAAAGTGCGAACTGAGTGGAGAGAAGGAAGGTAATTTGGTTTCCGGTGCAAAGGTGACAGGAAGAGGTCATTCTCGATTTTGCCCCAATGCCCTACAGCAGGTGACTGATCGACCATGATAATTCAAGCGTAGTGCCATATTAGCTTGGCGCCTGTTGGCGCCAAGCTAACCTGGCACTACCCTTGAATTATCATGGTCGACCATCTTCTGAAATATACTATATAATTATAGTCGTCAGGTGACACCTCCAAAACTTGGAAAATGCTACCGTAGCGTCAAATGGGTTAAGAGGTGACCAATTACGCAATGATCATCCCATGGTCACAGTGCTATTTACTACTACCCGCGTTAAAGGCGACCAATTAAGCATAGAGTCCGAAATAGCTCAGGCGGTTAAACGTCGGAGCAGGAGAGCGAAGGGAATCGCCGGGTCGTGGGTTCGAATCCCGTCCCGGCCCCGGTAGCTGGACTCACAATCCAGGGGGGAAAAAACGGACTTGTTCAATAGCATGTCCGTCGAAAGGTCCTGGTAAATCAAAGTGGCACAGTTGGAGTGCGCCTGAGTTGATCAGTGTTCAGGTCGTACTCCATAGGCAATAGATGTCCCTCTCCCCCATAACCCGCCCGTCAGGGCCGTCCATGATCACCTCGGTGCTGTGGACGTTAAACCCGAACTAACCAACCAATTAAGCAACGATTATCCCATGGGCGTGGTGAAAAGCAAGACTCCTGCAACTGCAAACAGAACCAGATTTTACTGTCGTTTATGCTGGAGGCATAAACAGACCTAAATTTCATGCATCGTGAGAGCGAACCGACTCAAAATTGGACAGTTATGCTTGTGCCTGTGTAATTGTACGATAATTCATACGTCATTTGTGTTAAGGTGAAGTGTTTGTATCATAGAAAGAGTTTGTTTTTGCCACTGACAGGACGCGGAAACATAGGTTAGGAGCTAACCTATATAGGTTTCTTCGTCCTGTAGCTTCACTGACCAGGAAGTTTTAACGTGTACTACAACCATAAACGTTACATTATTTTGAACAAAGAAATGAAACCAAATCTCACACACAGACGGACACTGACTGAGAAGGTGGACAAAACACGGATTCAAGTTTGTTTTATTATAAATAAACTTTTTTACGCTTTAAGTGCGGCAAATATTCCATGTATGTAAATTAATGATACATTATTTATTTACAAGTGTGAAAGGCAAATATTAAGATTTTCATGAAATAACATCTTTGGTGCAACAAAAAAAAAATGTCAGGTTAAAAACATATCAGATAAACAACTATTTAACGCATTCCGCATGCAATCAGATTTATTTTCTTTCTCTCAACTCAGTTGAATTCTTTTACACGTACATGAAAACGAGCGAAAAACGTCAATAAAATGAAAATGGACACATCTATGCAATGTATAATTCTAATGGCATACCCTGAGCACGGAAAATATCTAAGATCCACCTATCTTAACGCCACTTTCTGTTGCCGGTGTCATGCATGGCTTGATACGACAGGACTGTTAGGCATAGCATCAAGCAATGTCCAGTCTTGACCCCGGAAAGTCTCTTGGGCATATCATGAAAAATAGACTGGATCTTTGGATCCTTGACTCCATGTTTTATCATTTGGCACCCTTTGAGACTAAAACGTGGGCTCCTAGTATTGGACTGCCCATTTTTGTTAACTCATTCGCGGCAAGCCGAATCCGGATGCGGCTGGCCGCGAACGAGTTAAAGATCCAATCCATGTTTTATAATATGGCAGGCTCTTATGCAGAGATTCGAAAGCCTTCCAATTGATAGCAGAAATCGCTGACTGGTTTTCCCGATGCTAGCAGCCTCTGGCACGCCTCTCTCAGCAGCAGTAGTCTCACCGTCTCAGATGTGACTGCACAAAAAGAGGAGGTTTTAACACATTTAACCCCACTACCGATTTCACGAATGCTAGAGGCGTCATCTAACGACTATTACCAGATGCAAGAGATGGAACGACCATGATAATTCGAGGGTAGGGCCAAATTAGCTTGGCGCCTGATGGCGCCAAGCTAATCTGGCACTACCCTAGAATTATTATGGTCAATCCATCTCCTGCTGTACAGCGACGGAGCTAAATGGGTCAACGTGTATTTATGCTTGTTAGTCTACAGTATGGTATACTGTTTGCTGCAGGCAGCTTGTCCAAACAAGCAGTTGCAACAAAACACACAAGCATAAAGGAAACTGCCAGTTTGCTTGGCAATACATACAATATGTTTGTTAACTCATTCGCGGTCAGCCGCATCCGGATGAGCGGTTTATGCCGCGCATCCGGATGCGGCTGGCCGCGAATGAGTCAACCCCTCGAGCTTGCAGCCACTGGTACTGTTTAGAATAACTGTGGTTGCATGCACAAGGCGAGGTATATTCTAGCAGCGATCCTTCTGATTTAACGGGTTGTTTGCGGGGGGTTTTCTGTCGATATAAAGATTACAGATGATTCCGCTAGTGACTCTATCTCATTAGCCCTGCACCACTTCGTCTGCTTAATGTCAGACGAACGATTTGATGAATGTATGCTGGGATTATTGCTGCCGTTTTTATTACAAATGCCAGTATGTCCAGACAGGGGAGATTTTTATTATATGACGATGGACAAACATACATTTGAAATACTGACAACGGCAGATTGCATCTGCACTTATGTGTCGGTCTATCATTTGGACCATACGCACATCTTTCGGTAAGGTCCACTGAAATTATAGACCAGCACAATAGACCAACAAAACAAATTGCAGAGTATTTTAGCTATAAAAGTAATGATATGGCCAAGCAGAAGAAATGCGACATTTTTGGAATCATCGAAAACACTATTCCAAAAATGTCGCATTTATTTTGCTTCTCGATATAATCTTATGATGAAGACACGTACCGTAGATGAAAGTCGTTGGATCTGGTGGAGTCAATGGTTCTGTTGGAGTCAAAAGTTCTATCAATCCTGGTTGAATCGCAGGCGTGAGCTCGGGCACAGGTATACACTCTGTTGGTGCCAAATGCAACATCGCAAACGAAATTGCGAAAACGGCCCCGGTCACAGTGAGCGTACGGGCAAGTGATGTCATCATACCAAGGTGCCAAGTGAGTACTATCGAGCAACATATACCGCACGAATCTGTAGAGGTGTTGGAATAAATGTATCTTGTCAGGGAGGTGCATCTTGCCTTTATATACAGTCGTTTATAAATAACTTCTTACGTGTTGCAACTGCACGCTGCAATGTAGGATTTTCCTTGCAGCACTGAATGCACAACTCTTGTGTCACGTACAGAATTACGCGGAAAAGCTACCGTCTGGACTGCCTAATTTTAGGCAGCCAGGCAGCCGGAATTCAAGTGCGCCCGCTAGCTTATTTGACCACGCCCACTAGTGTGTCTCCAATGCGCAAATGGCCATCGGGCCGACGTCGGCCCGATGGCCTTTTGCGCATTGGGACAAGCTAGAGGCGAAATGATATTCTAAAGATAGGCAAGAGTCATAAGAAAATAGGTATTTCCTATCTCAATGATTTCATCATCGGACCATACAACAATGTGTGACGTGTCAATATTTGTCTAATGTCTGTGCATAATGCGGCCGTAAGACGCAGGTAGGAAAAACAATTTAGTATCGGAGATAACTGTTCATAATAGACCAATGAGCATATTTCTAATTGGTCTAAGCACACAGAATGATAGGAAGGACGGGAGCGGGGAGGGCGGGAGTGGGGGGGGGGGGATGGGGGCGGAGGGGGCGGGGGGGGGGGCGGGGGCGGGGCTGGTTTCTAATCAAGTCCCTGGGAGCAGTAATTGCAGAAGCCACACACCCAACACACCCCACGTCCACCCCCGAAAGGGGGAGGCGTATGTCACAAATACTGGATTTCCAGTCCGTCGATTTATAAATGGTAATTTATATCAAAGATCACCTGTTGAGTTCCAGTTTGTACTGACTCGTGTGGACAGATGTTTAGGTCTTGGCGACCTCATCAGCTCATCGCCGACAACAAATTTCTGTCTACATGCTAAGAGGCTAAAGTTCCATGCCCCAGCTGTTCCCAGACGATTATGTCAAAACTGTTTCGACGAAAAAAAGTGGACTAAAAGCCCGGATAATCGCATGTTTGTCCGAGCTTTATAATCCATGTTTTCGTCAAAACACTGCAATTTTGACAAAATTCTGATTTTCGGAAATCGTCTATTACTATGCATCGTGTGAGAGGGACTACGAAAGAAAAGGGAAAGGTTGTGCCTGTTAGTGTATATTTGTACTATCATTCTTGCGTCGTTTTATAGTCATAGTGAATTAATTGCTTGATAGGAGGAGCTTAGTTCTTAGGCAAAGGGCGATGGTTGATCTGTCTCCTGACTTATAATGTAGTTTTCAGGGGCCAACTCCAAAATGTGGGGATTTCGTACCCGAGACACAATGAGTTAAAAGCGCCATGCAGCACGGGTAGCTTCAAGTCAAAATGCAACTCACTCGACCGTCTTGGCTGAAGGTTTCCGAGCACACACAGGCACACACATACTGGAACACCCGCCCACCCCCACCCCCCAACACCCCACCCCACATGGCCCTACCCTCCCCCTCCTCCCCCCCCCCCTCCCCATCCTTCCTCACCATCATTTTAGACTGCGTTTGTTTTCATACTCATTAAAATGTCCCATTGTAAGTGTGGTTCGTGTTTTTTTTTTTTCTGAGATCTCATTACGAGTCTCTTTTATTTTTCTCTCTCTCTTACGAAGGTCTTAGTGAAAGTTTCCCCTCTTTTGATTGTTTTTATAGCAAAGTCCTTTCGCAATTTTTTTTTTAATCCGTTATAAATGTCTCTCATCTTGTTTCAATCCTGAGTGCAAGTATCTCTCAGTAGTTTCTGTTTGATCAGTAGTTTTCTGTAATTGATTAAAAGCTTTTTTGGATTGATCATGAGTTTTTCCAGATGATTTGTCGGGTTTTTTGGCTGATCAGTCGTTTCTCTGGTTTATTAGTCATTTCTCTGGTTGATCAATCGGGTTTTTTTTTTCTGTTTGATGAGGAGCTTTTCTGGTTGATGAATCTTTTCTCTGTTTGATAAGTATATTTGGTAGAACAGAGGTCGATCATTTTTGTATGGGTCTGATAAATAGTTTTTTCTGTTTGACCAGCAGTTTTTGTGTTTGATCAGTAACTTTCTATGGCTCAGTAATTTTCTCTAGTTGTTCAGTAATTTCTGTATTTGATCATCAGTTTCTCTTCTTGGTCAGTAGCTTCTCTTGTTGTATTTCTCTGGTTGATCCGGGTTTTTTTTTTCTCTGGCTGATCAGTAGTTTTATTGTCTGGCTGATCAGTTGTTTTGCTCTGGCTGATCAGTTGTTTTGCTCTGGCTGATCAGTTGTTTTGCTCTGGCTGATCAGTTGTTTTGCTCTGGCTGATCAGTTGTTTGCTCTGTTTTATCAATACTTGTCTAAGTCTTACCACTAGTGTCTCTGATTTGCACTCTCTTTGTTTCTTCAGTTATTTCAATGACCAGTAGCCAGCTTTTCCAAGTTTCACTAATACTACAAAATAGTTTCTCTAGTTGAGCAGTAGCTTGTTTAAGTAGTCATAATCTGATCAGCACTAACTTTAGTTTCACGAGGAACAATTATATTCTAATGTCAGATCGTATTTTTTGTTTTAGTAGTATGTCTATAGCCAAAGTTTCTTTGTTAGATCAGAACACTTAGTTTCTGCACAAGACCCATAGTACATTTTAAACATTTAAATTTCATTATTTTATATTCAGGTTATTTATTTACAGATCGACGAAATCCCTTAAAAGCTCTTTGGGCGGCACTGGACACGGTATCGGAAACTCTCAGGAGATCCCGCTGTATACCGTCTAATAGGCTTATATGGCGTTTTGAGAAATGCTATAATCACCTATTACGCGTTATACGGCGATTTTAACCCTGTTGGGTGTCGCTAGCGGTTATGGTCGGGATGATTTCAATTTCCGACACGAAAAGGGTTAACGAATTGTTCATGCATATGCCCTTCGCGTATCTCTGACCAACGCCCAAAAGATTGCTGGTGCACAGACAACTCACCAGTGCTACTAAATTACCATTGACTCATTCAGTCCCGACACACCACAGCAAGACGTGGATCGAACATGACAGTTCAAGGATGGTGCCAAAATAGCTTGGCGCCCAGAGGCGCCAAGCTATTTTGGCACCACCCTTGAACTATCATACTCGATCTGTATCCAGAATTGTAATACAGTCCTTCACGATGACAACTTCAAGGATTGGGGATTTCGGTCCTGGGATAGAATGTGTAAAATCTGCAAGTGCGCATTGTTTTGTCAACGGGTGTCTTACACCACTGTTATATGCAAGGACATTTCGTAGAATCGTCGCTCCTGAAAGCACCCGACCTTTGGCAATTTGTAGTCAGGTGGGAATGCACACTATTGTTTTTGGTGAAACACTGAGAAATCTCAACGAAATAAAGAAACACGATTTGAAAGGACACGCACAAAGCAAGGTAATTGTTTTGTGCAAGTCCTTTCAAAGTGTGTGACTTTCGTTGCTTAGTGACGCCTTTGGCAGTAACCTTTCAACGAGTTTAACACTCGAATATACTGACGGGCATTAACCCTGTAGGAATCGTCGGGACAAAACATGCTACCGACAGCCAAAGGGTCACTAAACACCCGAAAGACGCAGCACAAGTATTTGCAAGCAAAGATCCATTATCATGTGACAAAACAATAATTACTATGTTCATTTTTCATCGTTCACTTTAGATATTTAGCCTACTGTCTAAGCTACCTTCACAACAAGTTTGAGTTATCGCACTTGGTTGTCAGTGTGGACACTGGATTTAATTAGTGTCGAAATGAGCAAGCAACTTTCTTTTGAATCGCGTGTTTCAAGCGATGTTCCTGTGAAAGGTGTTGACAAAAATCATGTGTGGGCTGCTAATGGTGTTCTAAACTGACTCAAAACAATTAAACTTTGAATAAATAAAACCAGGGGCGAATTGCACGAAATTTTTAATAGCCAGTTCCTGAATAGCGGCTTTGTTTCGAGCGATTTATAGCCACACGCAAAACTCTCGCTTGGGACAATTGGTTAACCCATTTAGCCCTGGCCGACGCTTTACAGTAGGAAGTGGGTCGACCATGATAATACAAGGTTAATGCCTGATTAGCTTGGCGCCATCAGGCGCCTAGCTAATCTGGCACTAACCTTGTATTGTCATGGACGATCTATCTCCTGCAGCCGACACATAGTCATTAAGTGACACCGTTATAATATGGAAATGCAGCCTTGCGGCTAAATGGGTTAACAGTTGCTGGCTTGGAAAAGCTTCCCGTAACTGGCGGCAGGAGTTCCAGTACAAAAAAAATTCATAAAAAATCATCAGATTTTCTACAGTGTGTATTACGTTCAAGTCATTGTGTATGCTTTACTAATTGATATCGAGATGAAGAACTCTCTCATATCCATTTAATAGGTAAATATGGCCTTGCCACACTAAACGCCACCACCTTTCCTTTTTCATGTTTGCAAGTCTGGGTACTATTAACAAAGGAAAAGTCGGTCAAGACCACTTCGGGCTGATTCTCATTAGTACAGACCCTAGTGACGTTGCTCACTGGTTGATTTTCAGCGGTGTTCTCTGCAGCTGCTCCATATTGCACTTTTAATGTGGGTGATTGTAAGGCCGTTGATGACGTCATAAACTAGCGATATGAAATTTCAAGACTTAGCACTCTTCATAATATTCCCTAACATAATTAATTATGATACCGAAATTAGGAACAGATTTTATTCACTAAACAAAACGGCGTGACAACGCAACATTGAAAATGGTGGTTTAAAAAAAAAATGTCTGTCCGTATAGTTGGCATTCTGAACGTGTGAATAAGTCTTTGTGTATTTTGTTTGTTTGTTTGCTTTTCTAACTCTGGAGCTGGAGAGGAAAACTCTTTTTTTTTTTTTTTTTTTTTTTTTGGGGGGGGGGGGGGGGACTTTCTGTGAGTTGTGACCAGTGGTATGGATAGAAACATCTTCCATCGACAAAAGTAACCATCTGGCCAAAGAAATAATTGTGATTCGCAGTTCTGTCCTGTCCAGTTTTCTAACCCTTTGGCTGTCGGTAACGCTTTTTATCGCAATGATTCCTACAGGAATCATCGCGACAAAAGCTCTAGCCACAGTCAAAGGGTTAAAATAGGACAGTGAAACATTGCTGTCGGAGGGTGATATAGGATCGTCATATTAACCTCTTGACTGCCAGTGGGCGCGGATTTCGCGTCTGAAACCGCTGCACACTGACCGACTTTCGCGTGAACATCACACATGAAGTTGGACTAGACGTGGGCACACAGAACACAGCGTTAACAAGAGACATAAATCCTCATGAGTCCCCGCGACTGTGGGGACACATGAGGATTTATGTCTCCGGCAGATGGGTCGCGTTCGCCTTGCCCCGGCAGTTAAGAGGTCAATACGGCATAGGAGTAGGACTAAACTGACGATTTTTGACTCCGTTGTGCTGTTTACAATATCGGTGGCTGCATGCACAAGAAGGTTAATTGGCTGCATGCACGTAAATGGTAGGGGACACAGGCATCTGACAGTGCACTGGCCATTGTCAAAAACCCACTTGTAGATCATTAATAAATAACCATTTGCGGCGTATTTGGGGGGGGGGGGGATGATTTCTACAGGAATCATAGCGATAAAAACCGCTACCGACAGCCAAAGGTTGAGATCCACTGATAATGTGTTACTTAACTTGTTTTGCCGTTGTATTTATTACTTTACAGATGCGTTAGCTGTTTGCTTTAGAAGTCTCTTACTTTTCTCGAGTACGTGTCTTTCATTTGTTCAGTTTCTATTGTGTAGGTGTTTTTATGCCAACACCCTACCTTGCACCCAAAACAACAAGAACTGCCTATTTCGAATGCTGTGCTAATGCTATGGAATTCCAGGCTGGTAAGCTTGCATTGTGTCATCAGGACATCAGCTGCCCTTTTTGTGACTGCATCGCTTACTAGATCTTTTGAGCCTTCCACTGAACACCTACTACATAAAGCAGTAGGGACTACCCCCAGGCGCCCCGCCATCTGCTGGAGAATATCCAGTCCTCCCCCCCCCCCCCCCCCCCGAGGGGGGATGCTAAAAAATATTCCCAAACAGACATTGGATATATATATATATTTTTTAAAAAGCTGCACGGCTATAGAAACCAACAAACATTGAACAAACGAACAGCGTGTCCCGATGTGCTCGTGTCTAACATTGTATTGTTAAGTTAAAAATGTTCAGGTTTATGCTTAACAAACTCTTCGTCCGTACATCTTTTCCGAGAACGCAGTACAAAAGGATTAGTTATGAAAAAGTTTCGTTCAGTTGTTGAGCACTTCCCGGTTAAGGCGCACGTACAGTTTTGTGAAAAGCGATATTTTCATTGTATTACAATGAAAATATCGCTTTCAACAAAACTGGACTTGCCTTTTTTTCTGACAGCAAATATCGCATTCACAGAAATGGAATGCCTGTCTTTTGTCTTCATAGTGCAGAATAGCTAGCTGTCACTCCGATCTGGAACTTTATCCAGTTTATCCATTACTAAGACGTGCTTTTTACGGATGCAGATGTAATGCTGTCGTTCTAAACAAGCCACACAGAGGGCCCGCGTGCGCGGGCCCTCTGCTGCCGACGTCGGCCCGGAGACCTTTGCATCCCGGGGCTCCACTGAGGTGTACAACGTAATAATGGGGAGGATAATCAAGGACAGTCCAGGATTAACCTGAGGGCTAAGCCGCTCAGAAGCTATCTGTCTTCCATATTTGTACTTGAGCATCTGTCCATTTCCTGCTGCAGTGCGACCCAGGGTGAACTGACATGGGGGAAGCATCCGGTTGCATGCTTTGTTCGAGCCGCTACATAAGCGGCACAGCGGCCATTTGCGTGAATGAGCCGGGCCTGGTCCTGCGCCAGCTACAAAGGTCTTGCTTTGTGTGGGTGAAGAGGATCAGTTGGGCTCAGCGGAGCTGGTCCTGTGGTCCTGTGCATATGAGCCCAGGATAGCAAAATGCAGCAGCAGAGAAAGTGAAATATTCATATTGACCCAAAACGAGAGGCACTGCTTTCCTTCTTTCTCAAATATGACTCATTTGTGTAGAAAGGCAACCAAGAAGGATGTCTAATTATATAATAATACTGGACTGTATCGCATACAATGTTTAACCCTTTGCGCGTCGGTAGCGGTTTTAATCGCGATGATTCCTTTAGGAATCATTGCGACTAAGACCTCTACCGACATGCAAAGGGTAAAATTGTTTGTAATGAAGTCAGTCCTGTTGGACCTGTTGGGGTTCTTCAATGCAATCGCATTTCCGAGCTAAGAGGGAAAGTGACGCATTATTTGAGTGACGCATTATTTGAGTGACGCATTATTTGAGTGACGCATTATTTGAGTGACGCATTATTTATCGCTTATACCAACACTAGAATAGCTAATCTGATAAATCCCCAAAACACCAGACATCGTGATATGTAGTCCTCTGAAGTCCTTTGATCCCCCTTCGATCTGGCGTCAGAAATATTTGGCTTGTTACTCCTGACGTCAGACATAGCTTCGTTGCTTTTAAATAGATCGTACTTCGGACTGCACGACAATGGCATTGAACCGTCTGTGTTGAGTTACTTATCTAGCTGCATCGTGGTATGTAGTCTTCTGAAGCTGATTATCAGACAGTCATCTTCCTCGGACTAATACCACAATTAAAACCCTTGAAGTAACCAAACACAGACGGTTCTATGTCATATTGTATGCATCATTTGTAATTATCGTGAAGCGACTGCTTGATGATAAGGGAAGCTTGATTGTCTCTATAGGGCGAGGAAACATATACAGCATAGGCTCCCTGACAACATCTGTCAGGGCACCTAAACTATACAGGTTTCTTCGTTCTGTGGCTTTACCAGGAAGGATTGACGTGTCCTACAACAATAAAGGTTACATGTGCTTTCGGGAAATATGAAATACAATCAAATCTCACACACAGTCGGACACTAATTGAACAGGCCGACAAAACATACATGCATGTATTTTTGTTAATTATTATTAACACTGTCAGTGTGGCAAACATTCCGCGATTTCATTAATGATAAGTTTCTTTACACCTTGTGAAAGGAAAATATTTACATTTTCATAAAATATCTTTGATGCAGAACAATATGTCAATTTCAAACCTTAAAGATAATAAAATAATAATTACGGTATTTATAATGCGCTTATCTTATAATAATTATAACTCTAAGCGCGCACTCACAACTCGCGCACGCATGCGCACGCTTTAGACATGACTCACGTACCACAAACAGTGAAATACATTACAACGGTCAGCTTGGGGTGGGGAGTGTGGTGATATAATGCTAAAACAAAACTGTTGAAAGAGGTGGGTTTTGAGGGCGGACTGGAAGGAGGAGAGAGAGTGTTTCTGACGGAGAGAGAGTGGGAGAGTGTTCCAGGTGGATGGACCGTAGACGGAGAAGGAGCGGGGGCCGAAAGTGTTAAGTTTGGTGCGAGGGATGTGGAGGCGGAGAGGGTCGGAGGCAGAGCGGAGGGAGCGGGAAGGTGTGTAGGGGTGAAGTAAGTTGGAGAGATAGGCAGGAGCGCAGTTGTTCAGGGATTTGTAGCAGAGAGACAGAACTTTGTATTGGATGCGTTGGGGGATGGGGAGCCAGTGAAAGAGTTTGAGCAGGGGTGTGATGTGGTCGGATTTTTTCTTTCTGAGGACGAGGCGGGCAGCATTGTTCTGGACGCGTTGGAGAGTGAAAATGGTGGAGTGAGGGAGACCGGAAAGGAGAGAGTTGCAATAGTCGATGCGAGATAAGATGAGAGAGACAGCAAGTTTGGTGGCAGCTTCGGTAGAGAGGTATTTTCTGATCTGACTGATGCGTCGGAGGTGGAAATAGCATGCCTGGGTCGTGGCGGAGACGAAGCTGGTCATGGACAGAGAGGAATCGAGGATGACGCCGAGGTTCTTGGCCGAGTCAGAGAGGGAGATGGGGCTGCTATCGAGTTGAAGGTGGAGGGAGGGAGGGAGCTGGGAGAATTTCTGGCGAGTGCCTACCAGCATGGCTTCCGTTTTGTCGTCGTTCAGTTTCAGCTTGTTTGCTGTCATCCAGTTTTTCACGTCTTCGTAGCAGTCAGCCGTGCGAGTCAGTAGTGACTGAGTGTTGTCGAGTTTGTCTTTGTCTTGCAGTTGTGAGTCGTCAGCGTAGAGGTGGTGGTGTATGCGGTGAGACTGGATGATGTTGGACAGAGGAGAGGTGTAGAGTGTGAAAAGGACTGGGCCCAGGACGGATCCCTGTGGAACTCCGCAGGATAGCGTTACCGGGTTGGAAGAGACGCCGTTGATGGTGACGGACTGCTGTCTGTCGGAGAGGTAGGAGAGAAACCAGGAGTGAGCAGAGTCAGTGATGCCGAAGGAGTGGTGGAGTCGGTGGAGGAGGATAGAGTGGTCTATAGTGTCAAAGGCGGCAGAGAGATCGAGTAGTGTAAGAAGGGAGATGCTGCCCGAGACGGTGGAGAGAAGCAGCTCGTTTAAGATATGTAGGAGGGCTGTTTCAGTGCTGTGATGTTTGCGATAGGCAGACTGGAATGGACTGAGGAGTTTGTTGTCAGTGAGGTGGAGGTTGAGCTGGTTGAGAACAACCTTCTCAAGAAGCTTGGACAGGAAAGAGAGATTGGAGACTGGGCGATAGTTCTTGAGTTCGTTTGGGTCGAGGAACTATTTATGACATAGAATTAGCATTCAAATTAACTCATTGGAGACGTGCCGCCTCCGGATAGGCGGCATAAGCGACGTATCCGGAGTCGGCACGTCTCCAATGAGTTAACTCTCTTACTCTCAACACTTTTACACATGTACATTCATGAAACTGAACACAATAACGATATCAAATGTAAGACACAACCATGCACTTTACAATTCTAATGGTATACCCTGGCACTGGAAAATGCCTGAGATCATTGTATTCGCAGATTACAAATAAATATGGACTACTAACTCTACGATCAACGTGATATTTTTTATTCGTCAGGAACAAATATGGTTTTCGAGCAAACACGTTGATCAACAAAGGAACATCAACAACAATTACAACAACAACACAACAACAGATCAACAACAAATCAACAACTGTGATAAGAAGAAGAACGGCTGTCTGAAATAAATATTCCATTACTTTCCGTGTTCGTGTGGCAAATAAAAGTTCCATGCTGAGTTGCGCAATAAAATTTAACGGTCTCGTACAAAGATAATTCACACGCTTTAAAAAAAGATCATAAATGGGAAAAAAACAGGCATAGATTTTTTATGAGTGCCCCCTCAGGTTTCGGGGACTCGTGAGGATCTTTGTCTTTTGTCTATGTGTGAGGCTGGAAAGAGGAATGTTAAGGACTATAAAAGGAGCAGTAAGAGGGATAGATTTAACTGCGGATGCTCATGAGAATCTATGACTATCATGCATGATTGACATTGCATAAAGAATTTTCATAAAAACACAAATATAAGTGAGATAGCAAGAGGCATAGATCCTCATGAGTCTCGAGAATCTATGCCTCTTGCATATAAAATTCATAAGGGGGCTCATGAGGATATATGTCTCTTAAAGCTAGGCAGCATTCACTTTTCTCTGCAGTCAAGGGGTTAATATCTCCCAAAACTGTACGCCGTCTTCAGAGGACAACTGCAACAGTTGGAGTTCCGATCTCTGGGATCCAACTCTGCACACTCCCTCTAACCGGTACATTCCGCATGCAAACAAGTGTGGATTTTTCTTCCAGAGAGTCTCTGGATATGCTTCTCGCTGTTTTGAGGTCGTCCACGTAACTTGACTTGACTACCTCTGGACGGATTCATGGCTTGATATGACTGGAAGGTCCGGTGTCGCTTAAAGCAAGGTCTGGTTTTGATCATGTAAAATCTCTTAGGAAAGTCCCAGTAGTTGAAAGCAAAAATCGCTGACACTTGCCCCCGATACTATCAGCCTCAAGCACGCCTCTCTCAGCAGATGTTCTCTCAGCGTCACTGATTCGATTTCAGACTCTGCAAACAGCAACAAAAATAGATTATTTTAAACTGTGCATGCTCTGTAGTCCACAGCATGATATGATGCAGCACAACGTGGAATCTGCCAACGTGTATGGACGAGTACATATTACATAATTACACAATCTTTGGTCGTGAATTTCAATATTTGAAATATTTTTGTAAACTCCCTCGCGCGTACAGCCAACGATACTGTTTAAAATACCGGTGGCAGCATGCACAAGGGTATTAAGCTATGTCCTGGCATCAATCCCTCTGTTTGTTTGTTTGTTGTTGTTGTTGTTTTTTTTTTTTTGTTTTGTTTTTTTTTGGGGGGGAGGAGTATTTTTTAAAGACGTTTTAGTTCGAGACGCGGTGGAGCGCTTTTAGTAGCCTGTTTATGACGTCATAAGCGGACAGGCCTCAACTCTGACTGATAGTAAATTAACAAGATTAAAATTACCTCATGTCCATTTACGCTAACCTCGCTGCAGAACGTACTTGTGGCGCGGAACGCCGTGTGTGCGTGTTTGTTCGTGTGTGTATGTGTGTGTGTGTGTGTGTGTGTGTGTGTGTGTGTGTGTGTGTGTGTGTGTGTGTGTGTGTGTGTGTGTGTTTGTGTGTGTTTGTGTGTGTGTGTATGTTAACACCAGTGTTTCCGGTGTTTGTGTAAGTACAAACTTAGAAATTGAGGACATAATTTGCTCACTGTGTCTAAATGCCCCGCCACACGAACCGGTTGTGCCCCGATTTTGAAGCCGATTCCGATCCGATTGCGATCGGATGACGTCAATTATCCGATCCGGTCCCAATCGGCTGGGAATCGGGTGTCTAGAACCTGCTCTATTTTCCCGATCCGATTCGGCCCCGGTTGTAAGCTTCAACCAATTAGAGCGTGTCTCACAAAGCACGTCGTTTCACAGTTTGCAAATGGCCGAACACGCCTGTTGTGATCAGTACCACCGCCGTTGCCGCTGATGTTTCGCACGCCTCTTCCCGAATATGATGCAAAACTGCTGATAATGCAAGCACATCATCATCACTGTAAAAACTAGCAGTCATTTTGCAGAACAGGTACGACTTTGATCTTCGGTTCAAACCGGTCGGCTAAACAAGTCGGGACTGTGTGGCAGTGCACACGTTTTTTAGTCCGGCCCGATCACGTACCGATTCGAAAACTGATCGGGAATCGGCCTCAAAACCGGGCTCGTGTAGCGGGGCCTTAAGACAACCTCCGATCATAAACTGATTGGCTAACAGACGAGGAAACACCATTTATAAAATGCCGGTTGACCCACGTTTGAGTCCGTAATTTTCTTTAATTTCACTTTAAATTGTGAATATAGCTAGCTTGGAGAAAGACTTTGGATGACTTCGTTAGCCAGCTTTGTACATGTTAAACGTTTAAGCCAAAAATAATAATAATTAATGGCAAATAAATCAAAGTAGGATTCCTCGACATCTGGAAAATAATCAGTGACGGTGACGTAAAAGTACCAGACACGTCAGTGTAGTCATACAATATTTCTGAATTGACGCAAAGCATGTATCACCCACGTATTGTGCAAAAAGTGATAACTGTGTGCAAGCTCATATAGAAGAGACTTTGTTTGCATGGTGTATCCTATCTTCTTACCTTTTTCCATACTTTTTTCCCGTTAACTAAGTTAATCCCAAGGCCGCATTTGCCAAATTTCGGAGGTGTTACCTATCGCCTATGTACCAGTTGTAGGTGATCGACCATAGCAATTCAAGGGTAGTGCCAGATAAGTTTTACGCCATCAGGCGCCAAGCTAAGCTGGCATTGCCCTTGAAGTATCATGGTCGGGGGTAAATGGGTTAATATAAAGATTGCAGATGATTAGTGCGCCGTTTCGACCATGCTTCTGCTTGAAGCCGACAGACGGACAATTTGACAAATAAATGTATCACTGCATCTACATAAACGCGTGTGATGAACCATGATTACGTATCTTGCGGTCCTCAGCCTTAAGCCCCAGTAAGCTTAGACAATCGCGCCAGTCCATGCCAGTACACCATAATTATGAGGAAACAATCTGCGGGCAACTGAACCCATTCTTCCCCAGGAGCGAAATCCCCAAATTGTGAAGTTGCCCTCTAAAGGACTGTAAACAATTCTAGAGACAGATCGAGCATGATAGTTCAAGGGTGGTGCCAGAATAGCTTGGCGCCTATGGGCGCCAAGCTATTCTGGCACCACCCTTGAACTATCATGCTTGATCGGTGTCGTGTTGTGGTATGTTGGGGCTGAATGAGTTAAACCGGTTCAGTACCAGTAGACGCAGACTCTCTTTTTTTTTAAATCACCGTAGAATTCAACTGACGTCAAAGATCTCTGGCCGCCGAAGGAACATTCGTACAATTTAAATTGTTTTCAGCAAGAGGAATAGATCATCATGAGCCTCCCAACCGTGAAGGGCTTCTGAGAATAATTATATGTCTCTTGTACTTGGAAAGTGTTCACTTTTTCTCGGTAGCGAACGAGTTAAACATATCATCTCTCTACACCCAACGGAAAAGTTTATAAAAGACACGTACCGATGTTGAAGGCTCGATCAGACAATGCTTCCGTTGTTGGAGTCAATGCTTCTGTCATTCTTGGTTTAAGTTTGTGTTCCGGCATAGGTACGCACTCCGTTGGTGCCAAATGCAACATAGTTGCAAACAAAATTGCGAAAACGACCCCGGACAAACTGAACACGTGAACAAGTGATGCCATCATGCGAGGATTCCAAGTGTGTACTAAAAGCAACGTATGCAATACGAAGCCGTAGAGGTGTTGGAACAAATTGATCCTGTCACTGTCACGGGTGAACATCTCAGATTTATATACAGCCGTTTAAAAATAAACTTCCTACGTGTCGCCACTGATTGCTGCGATGTCATATTTCCTTTACAGCAGTGCATGGGCGCAGTTACTCTCATGCGGCGTATTGGCGGATTCGCCACCTTCTGGGACACATTTATTTTCATTCAGCCAGGCAACCTTAATTCAGCTGCGTCCGCTAGGCTAGTTGAGCACGCCCACTAGTGTTACAGGCTGGAGGCGAAATCATCACGATTCTATTGATAGGTACTGGGCATTAAAAATTTGGGATTTCCAATCTCAGTGATCACCATACGTGCGTGTGCTGGTTTGTGATTTTGGACGGTACTGCTGAAGAGGCCGTAAGGCCCGAAATAAAGACCAGCATACAGTAGTGAACAGTCAGCGTGGGCGAAAGTTGTTGTAGTGGTCAGTCCTGACCAAACCTCAAAATGTTGACTATATCTCGTTTTAAGCGAAACTTTCTTGCTTACTCTAGCTCAAAGCCTGGCTCCGTAACGGTGTGTGATTTAACCCAGTTTAACTCCAAGGCCGCATTTCCCAAAGTGGGACAATGCACCACTTGCAGGAGATGGATCTACCATGATGATTCAACGGTAGTGCCAGATTAGCTTGGCGCCTTGCGGGCGCCAAGCTAATCTGGCACTACCCTTGAATCATCATGGTCGATCTTTCTCCCGTTGTAGTGCGTCGGGGCTGAATGGACTGACGGCCCACTACCGCCGTAACTGTTCAAATATACACTTCTGTAACAGACGATTACGAAACGCTACACACAGGTCTAGCTATGGTTCATTTAGACACAGGACAACCCAGTTCAGTACACGTCTTTATGTCAAGTAACCTGACAATGACTCCACGTCAAGTTAGCTTAAAGGCCCTGTCTATATTCTAGAAATACAACGCTATCAGTGTGAGAAACAGCTAAAAATAAACTAACACTTTAACGGCAGCGCAGAATAAATAAGCGCGATTACCGTGTGCTTTAGCTGCGTGTCCAAACTGCTCTTAAAGTCCATTAAGTGTGTCGACAAAGGCATAACAAACGCAAATGGTGCTGAAGCCGTGTCTTCAGATTTATACGTAATGGTACTTTAAACAACGGCTTCATTCACACAGCATTACCTAGCTACGCATATTGCTACAAAAAGAGTTGTAATAAAAATTATGTGGTTCTGCTCTTTCCCAACTTGTTGACTTCATTAAAGAAATGTCCGAAAGTAAAAAAATTATATGACTGGACGCAAGCGGGGGCCACGAGCTGTGTTGGCCTACTCGTTTGTCTGCTTGTTCGTTCGTCTGTTTGTTCGTTCTTGCTTTCGATTATTGGTTCGTTTTAGTTGATTCTTTCCAAGCTTAGTTCGTCCGTTTGCTCGTCAGTTCTATCGTTCTTTCTTTCTTTCTTTCCTGTGTCTGTGTTTGTATTAATTATCTAATGCTTTTATTGTTCAAGTATTGTTGTCGTTGTTGTCGTTGGCGTTGCTGTTGTTGTTGTCGTCGTCGTCGTCGTTGTTGTCGTCGTCGTTTGTAAAGCCCGTAGAAAGGAAGGGTACGTCTCATAGTCACTTTGTGAGGTTACATCCAGCCGCTGCTGACGTCGAATAGGTATCCACTATGTTAACCCCAGTAGCAAAATGTCTTCGGGCCCACGACGGCCGCAGGGGGCCCGTGCACAGTCGTGCGCGGGCCCACTGTGGCCGTCGTGGGCCCGAAGACCTCTGCTTACTGGTAAATTAACGTACGTTGCGCTCAATGTTTCTTCCTAGTTGGATGCCGTTTAAACAGCCACAAGCTTCATTAAACCCCAGATGACCACTTTGCTAAATGGCGCATAGACGTAGATCGGTCCGGACCTTACTAGCAATTGGCAAATATTCTCATGAGCCCCTGGGACAGCAGGGGCTCATGAGAATCTATGTGTCTGCTTTATGTCTGATTTGTAGACACTAGCTTTGAACGGAACTCCTGACTCGCTCCCTAAACGTAACAAAAACTATTTTTAGGTGAGGCTTTTGGTGATTCATCATGCGCGACAGACAGATAAGGAGGTTGGTTGTCTCGCTTGAATGACGATGACATGATAATGTCAGTGTGATTTAGGAGCGGCTGTCCCTATTGGACATAGTGTCCGCATCAGTTCTATTCTATGGGGGGAATCAGTACTTTTACAAAAGTGTCGACTGCAGTTAATGCGTAACGCAGAATGCTGGCATGACGTACAAGCCTGTTTTAACCCTTTCAGCGCCAACACCCTACAGCAGGAAATTGATTGACGATGATAATTCAAGGGTAGTGCCAGATTACCTTGGAGCCTGAATTATTATGGTCAATCCACCTCCTGCAAGTGGTACATAGTCGTTAAGTAACACTTCCAAATTCGGGAAATGCGCCCATGGCGCTACAAGGGTTAATGTTATTGTTATTTCATCGTTCGTTCGCTCGCTCGCTAGCACGTTGTTGTTGTTTTTTTCGTTTGTTCGCTCGTTTGTTTCTTTTTTCTCTGTGTTACTTCGTTCCTTTTGTTCGTTTCGTTCGTTCCGCTCTCTCTAGTTCATAGGTAGTTTGGCTGGTTATTTGGGTGGGTGGGTTTGTTGTTGTTGTTGTTTTTTATTCCTTTTATTTCTTTCTTTCTTTCGTTTTTTTCTTTAATGAATTAACTCATCCATCTCCCTCGCCTTGGATAAACGCTTCTCTTACAGTTCTGTATGTGTTGCTCCGGAAGCAAGATGGCGCAAGAGAATAGTAATGCAGACACAGATTCCTGACGTTTTTTCTGTATTCCGATCCTTCCACACCTTGAATTGGACTTTCCAGTCAAGTCCTTTCTTGCGAATAAAAAAAAACAACAACGTGTGCTGGTCTGTCATTTTGGACCTAAAGGCGAAGCCGTAAGGTCCAGAATGACAGACCAGCACACTTATGTTAGGTAATGACTTCTAGTCGTCATCATTTTTGATCGATACAGGGCAATATCGTTTCCGGCTATTTAAGGCATGGCTGACGCAAGTAAGCTATGATCTGCTCGTTCAATTGAATGATTCCAAGTAATATAAAATTACAATAAATTAGCGTGCAACCACCCACCCACCCCTCCCCACCCTTTCCTGCTGGAGCAATTCACCGTTTTACTGCCGCGACAATTAATCATTTCACTGCTAGCAGGCGCAGACTGTCTTCCTGATTTTTTTTTTTTTTTAATTTCAACAGCAAACCGATTCCGTTCAAATGACATAGACACACGTGGGGTCAGCAAGAAGCATAGATCCACATGAGCCCCCGCAACTGCGGGGGCTCATGTGGATCTATGTTTCTTTCGTCTACGTCTCTTGCAGTTGAAAGATCTCCACCTTTTCGCGGCAATGAAGGAATTAAACACCACTACGCTGCGAAAAGGTACAGAGCCTCGCGCACGCCCACATGCTTGGGGGAGCATGAGGTTATATGCCTCTTGCTGCGCCATGCATAAATTTACATCTCACATCTACAGGACTATTATGGGCCTGGCTGCCTGCGGAGTTTTACAGATAAATCTGTACATTACCACCGGCAGTTTAGGGTTTATTTTTATTCAAACAATTACCACTCAAGGACAACTGCTGTGGAAATAAAAGTAGACGCCATCTGGTCTAACACCCATCACCAGAAATAGCATACTTTCCATTGTTATCGTAAGCATTGCGTGGCTGCATGGCAACCTGCTAATGGGCTTTCAATTCACACAGTTTTCGCGATAAAAAGCACTTAACTAAAATGCGAGGAACACTAACTGGTGCTACATGATTTAGGGAGATGAAATCATTATCATTTTACTGTACTGTATTTTTATTGTAAGCATTGAGTGATTCGTGTCAACGTGCTCGTGGGCTTTTTTAACTCATTCAGCCCGACCCAAATTTTGGAGGCGTCATCTAATGACTATGCACCAGTAGCAGGAGATGGATCGACCATGATAATTCAAGGGCAGTGCCAGATTAGCTTGGCGCCGACAGGCGCCAAGCTAATCTGGCACTACCCTTGAATTATCATGGTCGACCCATCTCCTGCTGTAGTCCGTCAGGGCTGAATGGGTTAATTCATACAGTTTTCGCTATAAAAAAAAGCACGTACTGTAATGTGAGGAACATTAACTGGTACTGGTGTTACATGATTTAGGGAGATGACGGATTTGTCATTTTACTGTACTGAATTGTTAATATGAGCATTGCATGATTCGCGGCAATCTGCTCGTGAGCTCCTGTCACGCTTTAACTCCTACCCCAACACCGAAATCCCCCAAAGTTGCCGTTGTCCTCAGAAGACTGCTTTGCAGTGCAGGACGCAGATCGGCCATGATAGTTCAAGGGTGATGCCAGAATAGCTTGGCGCCCATAGGCGCCAAGCTATTCTGGCATCACCCTTGAACTATCATGGTCGATCCTTATCTTGCTGTGGTGTGTTTCTGAAATGTTGGTTCATTCAACGACCAAACAGCCACAGCCGCCCGAGAAACGCGGATACAAACTGGCCTAAGCAAGAGACATAGGTCCTCATGAGCCCCCGCAGTCGCGGGGGCCCATGAGGATCTATGTCTCTTGCAGTTGGATCGTGTTCACTGTTTCTCGGCAGTGAAGGGGTTATTTCACACAGTTGGGTTTTTTTGTTTTGCTGTAAAAAGCACTTGGCTGCGCCGGACGTCAACAGGTTTCGCGCGTGAGTTAGTGAGATGAAAGAATTGTCATTTATTGATTTTCTCGCTCACACTAACAGCCCAGTGCGCAAAAGACTGTCCGGCCGAAGTCGGCTGCAGTTGGCCGGCGCGGGCCTACAGCAACCGACTTCAGCCCAATAAACTTTGCTTACCAAGGTCTATGGTTGTGACATCAATAGGTCTCAAGTATACGGATGTAGGCCTACTATTTCCCATTGAATGGGAATCGCGTGACAGCCCCCCCCCCCCCCCCCCCCCCCCCCGATAGACTTTGCTTACTGTTAATTGTGACAATAGGTATCATGTTTACGGATGTAGGTCTACTACAGTATTTCCGATTGAATGGTTATTGGCATGGTAGCCGACAATGAAAGATCTGCGTGGGCAGTGGGACGAAGAGAAAGCGGCGGTGGAGGGGGGAAGGGAGGGTATGGGGGGGGTATGGGGGGGTATGGGGGGGGTATGGGGGGGGCTGGGGGTGGTGTGGTCAGGTGTGAAGGGTGCGGTCCGGGGGGGGGGGGGGGAATTTTATGATGGCAAAATTGTTGCGGTGAATCTCTCTCTCTCTCTCTCTCTCTCTCTCTCTCTCTCTCTCTCTCTCACTCTCTCTCTCTCTCTCTCTCTCTCTCTCTCTCTCTCTCTCTCTCTCTCTCTCCCTCCCTCCCTCCCTTCCTCCCTCTCTCTCTCTCTCTTTCTCTCTCTCTCTCTCTCTCTCTCTCTCTCTCTCTCTCTCTCTCTCTCTCTCTCTCTCTCTCTCTCTCTCTCTCTCTCTCTCTCTCTCTCTCTCTCTCTTAGAACGATCTACGTGCATAAATGTTCACTGATATAGCAACAGCGTAACCGTGTTAATACATGATCAGAGAGGCAAGAAAAAGTTAGTTCGTGACACGGTTAAGACAGCAAGATACCTCTACTATATGCGCCTTCTAAACACACTTACTAGGGGGTCTCCAAGTACCGCAACTACCATTCCCACTAATCTTACTGCTGATACATTCAATGACCATTTTCTTTCGATTGCCAAATCTCTAATATCGCCAAGCCAGGATAACACTTATCACCGTTCAAATTTGCTGTCTGAGTTTTGTCAACAAAGAACAATGGGCACAGCCCCCTTCAACATCCCTATGTTAGCTGTTCATGAAGTGGGTTTACTTATAAGTAACCTTCCAAATAAAAAGTCCTCGGGGCCTGATGACATCAGCCCGAAAATACTTAAACTGTCTCTCCCATACATTGTAGAATCCTTAACTTATATTTATAATCTCTGTATCCAGCATAACACTTTTCCTAACGAACTTAAATATGCCAAAGTAATTCCACTTCCAAAAACAAAAGATCGTTCTGATCCTAATAATTATCGGCCTATTTCTTTATTATCTGTTTTGTCCAAACCACTGGAAAGGCACGTTCATAAACACCTGCTTGCTTACCTAGAAAACCGTAAGCTCTTCCACCCTTTCCAATCCGGATTTCGTCCGCAGCATTCATGCCACACAGCACTTACACGCCTTGTTGACACATGGCTCAAGGGTATGAATAAGTCACAGTTAACAGGAGTAGTCTATCTGGATTTTAAGAATGCTTTTGATCTGATTAACCATACTATTCTGACTGCTAAGCTTCACACATACCTCAATAACGGAGACGCAGTTGCTTTTTTCACATCTTACCTTACTAAAAGAAAACAAAAGGTTCTTGTTCATGGCTCATACTCCTCTCTCAAAGATGTAAGCTTCGGTGTGCCCCAAGGGTCTGTACTGGGCCCTCTACTGTTTTGCTTATTTATCAATGATTTGCCTCTACATATTACTTGCCAAGATGTGCAATGCGACCTTTTTGCTGACGACACATCAGTTCATACTACTAGTAAAAATATACAGGTAATTTCCGACAACCTACAACAAAGTCTTCATGAAAATCGATGGTAGTCGCCACGCGCCAAAAACAGCAGATAATGCCTCTATTACTTAACCTTTCACTTAAAGGTAGTCAGGTAGAACAGGTAAATGAACATCGAGTACTGGGGATTAAAATCGACAGTCAGCTAAAATGGCAAGCTCATACAGACGCCTTATGCAAAATAGTAGCCAAAAATCTCTTTATGTTATCAAAACTGAAATATTATACTGATTCAGATACCCGTAAACTATTTTATAATGCTCACATACGTTCTTATATCGATTACGCGTCATCGGTATGGGATGGGTGTAGTGAGGTCCATTTAAAGAGACTCAATTCCCTACACAGACGAGCGGCCAAAATAATCTGCCCTGATCAACACCTTAGCACTGAAGAAAAGCTCTCAAAAGCAGGTCTCCTGCCACTTCAAGATCATTTTAAATATAACAAAGCAATCTTTATGTTCAAAGTGTGGAAACGCAAAACACCTGAGTACATCTCCACTTTGTTCCGTAAGTCTGAGTCCAAGCTTGGAAACATCAGAAAGCTTTTCATAGTCCCAAAACCAAGGATCGATCTATATAAAACTAGCTTATCCTTCTCAGGGGCACTTATCTGGAATGCCCTTCCAGACCATGTAAAATCCGCCTCCTCGCTAGCCTGTTTTAAAAAGGGTCTCTTCAAATATTTTGTGGATCACTCGTAGGGATGACTCAACCACTTGTATTATATGTTTCTTTTTATGCTGGGTCCAATTTATTCCCAATTAAGTCTGTTATCCTTTTCAATTATCATTTGGACTACTTAGCTCTGTCTATGTGTGAAGGGGGGTGGGTGGGGTGGGGGGTGTCTGTGAGTCTATGAGTATGTCTGTCTATGTGAATAGTGTTGTCATCTCTTTGCAAGTATTATGTTTACTTATATGTATGTATATTTGTAGTTAGTCTTGTAGTTGTTAGCAACGGCAGGTTTGTAAAATGGCTGTGTCGATGACGATGTCAATGCCTAAACCGTTGTAAAATAAAGTTTCATTGATTCATTGATTCATTGATTCTCTCTCATGCTGCATGGCAGTGCACGGCCAATCAAGTAGGCTTGAAACAACTAGTCTCCTCTCCCACTGGGATCACCCAATCAAGGGCAACAGTCATAGACCATAATTATTTACTCCAACCGTCCCCAATCCGTGTCTAATGTTAGTGTCGCTGATCTCAGTATTAGTGACCATTATCCCGTTGTCTGCGAGTGGTCATCAAAACTCCCGTTGCGGAAAAAAACATGGACACACTACTATAACGTTTCGCTCTTTCAAACGTTTTGATGAGACAGCTTTTCTAGCTGATCTTAACAACACTCAGTTTCAAACCGTATATAACGAAACTGACCCAGATAAAGCTTTGTCTGTTTGGTACAAACTGTTTAGTACTGTGCTAGACAGACATGCCCCTCTGCGAAAGAAAAGAGTCAAAAATCAAACTCTGCCCCCATGGCTAACTCGAGATATTATTCAAGCCATGTCTTTGCAAGACGAGCTGAGAGAACAAAAACGTTTTTAGGAATATAAAAAGCAGCGAAATCGGGTAAAGACACTGGTTTTTCAGGCGAAGAAATCGCTGTGTGATCGTATGATCAAGGAGAAAAAAGATACATCTTCCCTCTGGAAACCTTGTTACCAGAGGTAGTAGTAAGAAATCACCAGTAATCCCTGCCAATCTCATTGCTAACACCTTTAACGGCCATTTCTCTCTGTTGTCGACTCCATAATCCCCTCGAGCACAAACCACCACCCCTATACATGCCCCGAGAGTTTGCTGAGCTTCTGTGAACAAAGGACAGCTGGCAAATCCCCCTTCTCTATTTCTACATTGGCTGTGCATGAGGTTGGTAAGCTAATCATGTCAATGAAAAGCAAAAAGTCCTCTGGGCCAGATGAAATCAGTTCCAAGATTCTGGAAAATCGCCCTCCCTTACGTTGTGAAATCCCTTGCCGATATCTACAACTTGTGCATTGCGCACAACACATTTCCGCAAGAATTCAAACAAGCCGAGGTAGTGCCATTACCAAAGTCAAAAGACCTGGAAGATGTAAATAACTATAGGCCGATTTCACTTTTGTCAACACTCTCAAAGCCGCTCGAGAGGCATATCCACAAGCACTTGTACAAATATCTAGAGGACAGAGAACTACTTCATCATGTTTTTCAGTCAGGTTTCCGTTCGAAAAAATCCTGCCATACAGCGCTAACAAGACTAGTAGATACACGGCTGACGTCATTGAATAAATCGGAAATTACAGGAGCCGTGTTTCTGGACTTTAAAAAAGCTTTTGACCTAGTTAACCACGAAATCCTGATATAGAAGGTTGAAAAATATATTTGTGGTTCAAGCACAGTATCATTTTTTCGATCTTACCTAAGCAACAGACATCAACGGGTGTTATTAAACGGTACCTACTCGTCACCAGGCATTGTCAAACATGGAGTGCCTCAGGGCTCTGTCCTTGGGCCGCTACTGTTTTGTTTATTTATTAACGACTTGCCGCTTTATCTCAGCAGCCCTGAGACAATGTGCGACATGTTTGCCGACGACACAACTCTCCACACACCCGCTAAAGACTTAGTTACCATTAATGCACGGCTACAACAGAGTTTGCAAGAAGTTTCTGAGTGGTGTGAGACCAACGCTATGGCACTTAATCCTTTCAAAACAAAAGACATGGTAATTGCTACACGCCAGAAGC
>BTPG01000008.1:155519748-155601878 GCA_036245525.1 Semisulcospira habei
CGCGAACGAAGATTCTATAGGGCTTGTCCACGTCGTCTGCAGGCATTTTCGTGGCTGCGGAGGCCAATACGGGACAGGCAGGTTCGACCACAGTGGCTGCAGGGGAAGGTCTGGTCAGGGTTCTGAGTTAGGACAACTCTGTTTTTTCTTCTCAGCCGCTTGTCCTTAAGGTTAGCTCTGCGAGAGTCCTCAAAGGAGACGGCTGCCTTGTGAATGGTAGAGCGCCAGGTGTCACGGTCCGCAGCAAGCGAAGACCACTGGCGGTGGTCGATTTGGCAGGCACTAAGTGACTTCTTGAGACCGTCTTTGTATCTCTTCTTTGGTGCCCCTCTGTCTCGGTGTCCAGTGGCGAGCTCGCCGAACAGAGTGATCTTGGGTAGGCGATGATCCTTCATCCTGGAGACGTGCCCCGCCCAGCGAAGCTGTGTCCGCAGCAACAAAGCCTCGATGCTCACAGTTTCCGCCTGTTCAAGGACCTCGATGTTGGTGACATAGTCACTCCAGTGAATGCTGAGGATGGTACGCAGGCAGCGCTGGTGAAAGCGTTCGAGGAGTCGTAGTTGGCTGCGGTAGAGGGCCCAGGACTCGGAACCGTACAGCAGGGTGGTGAGGACGACAGCTCTGTACACGCTGATCTTGGTGCCTTTTTTCAGCTGTTGATTGTGCCACACCCGCTTGAATAGTCGCCCGAAAGCACTGTTCGCTTTTGCCAGTCTGTTGTCCAGCTCCTTGTCCAGCTTGGCGTCTGACGTGATGATGCAGCCAAGGTAGGTAAACTGGTGTACAGACTTCAGTTCGGACTCGCCGATGGTGATGTGGGGAGGGCGATGCTCTTCCTTGGGTGCCGGCTGATGAAGGACCTCTGTCTTTTTCAGACTGACCTCAAGTGCAAAGAAGTTCAGTGTCATAGTCCGTGGGCGTTTCCTAAAGCCTGCGCGATGGAGCTTTTTGGTGGATTGCAGTGTGCGCAGTACTGGCCCCACCCTTTAAACCCTTGGTTCGTTTGCCATGGCCTAGCAAGCTGGGACGGTGGCATCGAGGTCCTCGGGTCGTAGGTTTTATATCAGACTGTCCTTGTCTTAGTCTCTGGCTCAAAAGCCTTCCCCGGAGACACGGGGGCTTTGATGTCAGGGGTTTCCTCCCTTAACTTTTCCGCAGCCAAGCGGCCAGGCCTGCAAGGCAGCAGGGGACTCGTGGGGGCCGGGGTCGTCTATGTCCCGTGCAGATGTGAACATCTGCCCACTGCCCAGACGGTGACACTTACCAGAGGAGAAAAATCCAATGCCGGAACCCGGTATCAAACCTCGCACCTTTGGCATTGGAGGCAGACGCCTTAACCACTGCGCCACTTCCCCTCTGAAGACATCAGTGTATTGTATAACCGTGCGTGTTACTGAGTAAATTCTACTTGTAACTAGACCACGCATAATTGCGGAACTTGCCAGCAGGTTTATTTATTTAGTTCTTTTCTCAGGTTGTCGATATCGCCAGCTAACATCTCGTCAATTTCACTTGTCAGTCCAGCGACTCGTACGTTTCCTGGCGTCTTTTCTCCGTTCGTGTGTGTGTACGTGTGTGTATAGGATACAAATTTCGAGCTTTCATACACACTAAGAAGTATTTCATTACTACTACACATAATGAGCTTGTTAATGTTGCAGTGTGAGCATATTTTGCGTTTCCGTTTTGAAAATGCAAGTATCATCAAGATCGAGTCTTCTTGGCACGCAAGGGATTTGGGGAAGGAAAGTATCACGCAAATTCATGAATATTAATTTGCTTGTTATACAATATATCAATACCTGTGTCAAAGAAGGGAACACTTTACGGAGTGGGTACTGACATAGTATAATTCATGAATATTAATTTGCTTGTTATACAATATATCAATACCTGTGTCAAAGAAGGGAACACTTTACGGAGTGGGTACTGACATAGTATAATTCATGAATATTAATTTGCTTGTTATACAATATATCAATACCTGTGTCAAAGAAGGGAACACTTTACGGAGTGGGTACTGACATAGTATAATTCATGAATATTAATTTGCTTGTTATACAATATATCAATACCTGTGTCAAAGAAGGGAACACTTTACGGAGTGGGTACTGACATAGTATAATTCATGAATATTAATTTGCTTGTTATACAATATATCAATATCTGTGTCAAAGAAGGGAACACTTTACGGAGTGGGTACTGACATAGTATAATATGTTTTGCTACATGCAGCACGCATATAAACACGCACTGGCAACCAAACATACTCGCATGCAAAAAAGATGTCAACGTTGCATTAGTCAACGTGTACTTATTGCTTAACTTCGCAATATTTGGTCCAGAATTTCAACACATGCAATATCTAGACGGGTTCGTCGTGACGCGTGAAAGCCAAAATACGATCTTCGAGATCCGTGAAAACGTCCTGGGGCCAGTTGCATGAGCGAGCTTAGTCCTGCACCAGCCATTAAGCAAGGCGCGCCGCTATCATGCAACTGGCTCCTGGTCATTTTGTGAAAAATCAGTTTTGCTCTTTAATTTCTACTCAGGAATTTTCAGCCCCTTCTTAACGACATCTCCCCTCCCCCCAACCCCCCCACCCCCACCCCCACCCCCGCCCTCCCCCGCCCCCTACTCCCCTCAGTATTCGGCCGGGGAAAAGAGTCTGCATGGTCTCTTTCCATTGTGAAACGGGTTGTCTCTTGCATTTAGGTGGTTTTCAGCTTGTCTCGGCAGTGAGAGAGGCCCCTGAGGATCTATGTCTCTTGTAGTTGTTGTGTCAACTTCTTTTCGAAAGTGAAGGGTTAAACATGACATCTCTCAAGACCAGATGGAATATATAATGAAAGGCACGTACCATGCGGTGGTAATTCTATTGCAGTGGGCGCGTCTGTCAGTCTTGGTTTATGCTTGTGCTCCGGTACCGCTACGCACTGTATTGGCACCAAATTCGACACTGCAAACAAAGCTCCAATAACGACTGCAGTCAAAGTGACCGCACGAGCAAGTAATGCCATCATGCGAAGGTTTCCAGTGTTTGTTAAGAGCAATTAACACCTCGCGCACCTTTAGATATGACTGAACAAGTTTATCCTGTTAGTGGTGAAATCTAACTTTTATATACAGCCCGGTTTATAAATAAACTTCCTGCATGACAGAAATGCACGTTGCATTGTCAAATTCTCGTGCGGCGTATGGGATTACATAGATTTGCCATCTTCTGGGACACACTTATTTTCATTCAGCCAGGCAACTGAACATTAACTGCGTCCGCGAGCTTAGTTGAACACGCCCAATAGGCCAGAGGCGAAATCATAATTCTATCTTTAGGTACTGGACATAACAAACTAGGGATTCCTGTCTGGATGATCGCATTTTTCATCGGAGAGGGAGCTGTGCCATAAAATCGTGATTTGTTTTGGAAATTATTGAAATTAAATCCAAAATATCCTCAGCCGTCAAAGGTACTTGGATACAAAGTGGTTTTGACAAGAAGCATAGATCCCCTTGAAGCCCCTGCAATTGTGGCGGCTCATGGGGCGGCCCGTGGCGCAGCGGTACAAAAAGCGCCTGCCACCAATGCAAGAGGTGCGAGGTTCGATACCCGGTTTCGGTGTCGGACTTTTCTCCTCTAGTAAGTGTCACCATTAATTCGGGCGGACCGTCGGGGGTTCTTTCTCCAGGTACTCCGGCTCTTTCCTCCCACAAGAATGTGGTATTAATTTTAGTCCACTTAATCAAATTTCAAAAATATAAAAAACGATTTAAATTTCCAAAATTTCAGTAGCTCGCTTGACTGAGCTTGCCCTTAGCACCACGTGAATGTTCTGTGTTTATGTACAGTGTGTGAGAGAATGTGCGTGATTTACGTGAGCGTGCTTGTTGGGTTCAGTACGCGGCTATTTCCTGTTCATTGAGTTATATTATACATTTTATTATGAGAAATGCGCCATATAAATACTACTGGTGTATTATTTTATTATTATTATGAGGATTTATATGTCTCTTGCGTTTGGATAGAGTTCGGCACTTTCTCGGCAATGAACAGCTTACAATGAGTCTCTCTCTCTCTCTCTCTCTCTCTCTCTCTCTCTCTCTCTCTCTCTCTCTCTCTCTCTCTCTCTCTCTCTCTCTCTCTCTCTCTCTCTCTCTCTCGCTATCTCTCTCTCTCGCTCTCTCGCTCACGCTCTCTCGCTCTCGCTCGTTCTCTGTGGAAAGGTTTGACTCAGTATAAAACCATTCGCGTGATCAAACTTTGTAAGCAAAAAAACACCCAAATATTTTAAAACTTTTAAGACTATTTTCCTGTTATCTAACTTTTTGCTTTAAAGCACGCATTTTAAGATATTGGAAATTGTTTTCAATTGCTTTTTTTCAGTTATGGGTATTAACCCATTTAACCCCAGCGCCTCACGGCAGGTGATGGATCGACCTAGATGATTCAAGGCTAATGGCGCTAAGCTCAGCTGGCACTACCCTTGAATTATCATGGTCGATCCATCACCTGCAATTGGTACAGTCATTAGATGACACCTCCAAAATTATGGACATGAGGCCGTATGGTTAAATGGGTTAAAACATGAAATTATTTTTTTTCAGTTAGTAAACAGGTCATGAGACGTGTTTTCGCTAATTACCGATTGACATTATTTTATATGTGCTGTTCTGTGATGTTGGACCTTACGGCAAGACGCATTAAAGTCAAAAATCAAAGACCAGTATGAATATATATTTTGCTGGAATACATCAGGGGAAGTAATCGACCAAGTGTTTCACCTGAGAGTGACTGTGTGTATCTCCCTTGCTCCCAAGCCCCCTTGGCTTTGCTAGGCGGCTTATAATATGGACTTGGCGTCTAATAAACCACGGTCTCCTTAACTCATTCGCGGCCAGCCCCATCCGGATGCGGCTGGCCGCGAATGAGTTAACTTTTTGCGTGTCAGTAGCGGTTTTAGTCGCGATGATTCCTGTAGGGCTAAGTGAAGAACCAACATGTTGACACTGCCTTAGATTCGTCTGCCTCTATAGCCGTCAACTCAGTGATTCTGTGAGCAAAAACGTCCGCGGGCCCACGTCCACAAACAGGCTCATTTCGAGTCTCTTTGACTGAGAAATAAAAGTCCCAAGTGAACAATGTAAAATGTAGAACTGTAATTGCAATTTTATCATCTTTGTGGTCCGCGAACAAAAAAAGAAAAAAAACTACCTATTCGTCGTGGAACATGAAAACCCAAAATTCGTGCAAACGTTCTTGTTATTTCGTGAAACCTGAAAAGTCTGTTGCCAAAAAGTTAATTCACTCTAAAACCTCCCCTCCCCCCCCCCCCACCCCCTCCCCCGAGGCGTTTTATTTTCAGGGCATTTAATGCACATTGTAAAAGCTGTTCCTCAACCACCCAGCCTCTACCCCCCCACCCCCCACCCACCCCACCCCTTACCCCCACCCCGCCTCCCCTGGTGTTTGAGTTTCGACCCGTGAAGAGTGGTTATGAAAGCGGTACTTTCCCTCTCCACTGGCTCTTTCATCTATCATGAAGCATGAATGCTGTTATTTTGAATTCGTAATGTGCGAATCGCAAAAATAAATCGTCGAGAAATGACGGCCCCCCTCCCCCTCCCCCCTCCCTCTCAACGCTCCCTTGGCAGTGGGATCCAAGAGACACTCTAGCTTCCAAAGGGAGTCTTGTGTGACAGCGGCTAAAATTGCTAATAGCTGATAGTTTTCACAGGTTAAAAGTTCAAATCTGGAGAGACTGAGGCGACCCAATGAGAAATCGAAGGGACTATTAGCAAAAGGGTACCCGTCTCCAAGAGACACAGACCCCCATAAGCCCTCTATCTGCACGGACGCAAGATGATCCACGCCTCTTACTGTAGTTGTTGTACAAGTGTATTAGACTCTATGATCTCAGGCTAAAAGGAAATGATTACGTTGTCAGCATATAAACTTACCTTTAGTTTGCATTACTGCAAGAGGCATAAATCCTCATGAGCCCCTGCGACTGCAGGGGCTCATGAGGATTAATGCCGCTTGTCTGACTAGCACTTAGTAGTAGCGATGACTTACTCTTCTCTTCTATTTTGCACAAGGGAAGGAGAGCATGGGGTGTTGGCCTATTTTTGGACGGACTGACGACTCTGAAACAAGAAACCGATTTGATGGAGGAGGAGACTTGACAAGTGTGGGGGGAGCTAATCCAATTTCTGTAAGTGAATCTGTCAGACAATTATTGCTAAATTGAGCTACTATGCACACAGACTGTTCAAACTGCAGTCATGGAAAGGAATATGCCCCCCCCCCCCCCACCACCACCAACCACCACCACCCCTCCTACCCACCCCCCTCCTCGAATATGAGCAGACTGCCAGGAAACAGGTCAACAACACAACCCAACTGCAAGAGACATAGATCCACATGAGCTCCCGCAATCGCGGGGGCTCATGAGGATCTATGCATCTTGCTAACACCACTTTGAATCGAACGCCTGCGGCGCTTTGGCTTTAGAGTTAAAGAAGACTGCAGAAACAGAGGTGGTGAAAGAGTTAACCCGTTCAGTGCCGAGAAAATCTGAACATTGCCCAGCTGCAAGAGGCGGCATAGATCCTCATGAGCCCCCGCAACTGCGGGGGCTCATGAGGATCTATGCCTCTTGCTGACACCACTTTGAATCCATGTTCCAGGGACAGTTGGGGTCTTGTATTGAACCAACGAAGTCGGACTGCAGAAACACAATTGTGCGTTAGTTGGCACTGAACAGGTTAAAGCGATCTGCACACGTAACAGAGTATTTTTACAGCCACCAATTCACGGTACAAATGTGAAAAACAGAAAGCAAACACATTGAAACTTCAAAAGTTAGGTTAGTCTTTTTTGTATAGCATTGCTTATCAAATATACACTGTACTAAGACACATAATAAAAGAGACATTTCAAAGTGTTATTTTTTTAAGGATTTTAGCAACTTGCTAGGTCTCGATCTCTCTACTGACCCAGTTACGCACCCACAATTACAACGGATACAGTGATTGACAGCGATAAGCCGAAACTGATCACACAGCGCTGTAGATCGCAACACGGAACAGCTCCCCACAGACAACTGATTGGAGAGAGAAGTCTCCGTCCAAATTCTTTGTCTCCTGGATGGCTTTGACCTTAAATCCCCAGCTGACCCGGTTCACCGGAACTGTTACAGCCTTAAGCCCTTCACTGCCGAGCAAACCGGAACAACAGTCAAACGCAAGAGGTATAGATCCTCATGAGCCCCCGCAGTCGCGGGGGCTCATGAGGATCTATGCCTCTTGCTGAAAAATCTGTGTCCATGTTTCTTTGATGGCTGGGGTTCTTTGACGCTGAATTGACAGTGATTTCACACGCGCGCGAACACACAAATATAACACACAAAACACAACACACAAAACACACAAACACAGACACACACACACACACACACACACACACACACACAAACACACGCACACACACGCACACGCGTGCGCACACACACACACACAAACACACACACACAAACACACACACAAACACACACACAAACACACTGAACACACACACACACACACAAACACACTGAATACACACAAACACACTGAACACACACAATAGTCCATAAGCTAGGAAGATCTACCGTGCACCCCCCCTCCCCCCCCCCCCCCCCAGTACTCAATAAGATGGGTTTCAAAGTATTCCTTAGTATGGTTACAAAGTAAAGTAGATTATAGCACTGTCAGGGGAGAGAAATGTGCATGATCGACCAGTGATCATAGATCTACTGTGGCCAAAGCACCAAAAAAAAAATAAAAAAAAAAAAAAAAAGATAGGAAAGAGAGGGGGCGCTAAAAAAGTGACTGAAAGCAATGCATATGGAAGCCCCCCCCCCCCCCCCCCCCCCCCCGAAGGGGGGCGTATCACATATCCCACTGTTCCAGCCACTCAGTGCATGGAAATTTAAATCTAGGTCCCCCCGAGGGGGGTCCAGATATTTAGCCGGTGTGGACAGCTGTTTCGGTCTTGGCGACCTCCTCAGCACACCATCGGCGATACTGGAGGAGGCAGGAATTTCTGCCTACCTGCAAAGACAACCACATTTTACTGTGGTGTCTGCAAGGGCATACATTCCATGCCACCACCTAGAGCCAAATTTCCATGCACCCTAAAAGAGAACCTACCAAAAGGGGGGAAGGGGTTGCAGTCGATATTGTAGTAGTAAATGAAAAGAAAAAGGGAGACTGCCAGTGCTAATATTTTAGGAAGGTTACAAAGTAAAGTAGATTATAGCACTGTCAGGGGAGAGAAATGTGCATGATCGACCAGTGATCATAGATCTACTGTGGCCAAAGCACAAAAAAAAAAAAAAAAAAAAGAGATAGGAAAGAGAGGGGGCGCTAAAAAAGTGACTGAAAGCAATGCATATGGAAGCCCCCCCCGAAGGGGGGCGTATCACATATCCCACTGTTCCAGCCACTCAGTGCATGGAAATTTAAATCTAGGTCCCCCCGAGGGGGGGTCCAGATATTTAGCCGGTGTGGACAGCTGTTTCGGTCTTGGCGACCTCCTCAGCACACCATCGGCGATACTGGAGGAGGCAGGAATTTCTGCCTACCTGCAAAGACAACCACATTCGGGGGGACCTAGATTTAAATTTCCATGCACTGAGTGGCTGGAACAGTGGGATATGTGATACGCCCCCCTTCGGGGGGGGGGGGGGGGCTTCCATATGCATTGCTTTCAGTCACTTTTTTAGCGCCCCCTCTCTTTCCTATCTCTTTTATTTTTTTTATTTTTTTTTTTTTGTGCTTTGGCCACAGTAGATCTATGATCACTGGTCGATCATGCACATTTCTCTCCCCTGACAGTGCTATAATCTACTTTACTTTGTAACCTTCCTAAAATATTAGCACTGGCAGTCTCCCCTTTTCTTTTCATTTATTCCTTAGTATGTCCTGAGATGTTTAAGCCATGTTCCCCGAAAATCCTTAGGAACACACCAGAGATGTAGCCGATGGCGCAAGGGTACCCCCATTCACGCTTTTCGCAGGTGCTAAAATGAGGTTGAGAAACATTTTCCTCTAAATAAATCAGAATTCATTCTAGAAACCAAATCAGGCAATATTATGTCAAGGCACACCTTCTGCATCCTCTGCAAAAAAACAGAATGAAAAAAATATTGAATCTCTGGCTCACAGTGAAGGTATTTGTGCACCCAGTAAATGACCATTTCCGCGAAATCGCAAAAAAAGACAAAAATAATGTGTCAGATGGCTTCAGACATTTTCTATAGCACTGACAGTCCATTTTCAGGTTTACATCATTAAAACAGGATGTCACAATTATTATAAACTTGACTAGGTGATGCTGTGATCACTGTGAGTGCCACAGTGGTTGATTTTGTATCCCTACCCCCAAGTTGTAAAAATACACAAAATTAATTAGAAAAAAATTGCTTAAGTTATTCCATTTTATTTTGACCTCTCTTTACCTATTAAGTTTCAATAATGTGAGCATAAAGTGCAAGAAAATAAGGAAAGTCGGCATCCTTTACGGTATGTTCGTGGTGAATGATAGCTTTTTCCCATTTAAAATTGCCGAATTGGGAAACGTACGTTGTTTCTGATGCCCTCAGAAATTTTGTATACAACTGATAGGTCTTTTTGGAAAGAGTACCACAGTTACTCCCAACCTGATTTTATGATGCTGTGATGCATTTAGGGGCCACAGTGGCTGAATCTGCTGCCCTACCTCCATTTTACCTGTACGCAAAGGAACGAAAAATGATCATAACAATTGCTCTTCTGATTAAATATGTTTGTTGCCAGTTTTCTTAACAAAATATGCAGATTGAGCATAAACATTTGTGATCATTTCATTAATTTCAATGTGACCCATCAATTTAATTGTAATTCTTTTTATTTAAGGCATGCTTAAGCTGAAGCTTCTATCGTCTGCACATTCAGCACTCTTGTCAAACTCGGGGAAGGTGTATCTCAGGAAGATGTTGTGTCTGATGCTGTTTTTGGTCTACATTAATGACATCAGTACAACATTACCAAGGTTCGTCTCGAACATCCTCCATGCGGATGACTTTGCAGTGTGGAGCGCAGCAGAACATAAAGAAATAGCACCCTCCAGAATCCAGGATGCTGCCAATAGAATCAGCAGCTGGACTGAAAGAGGCCACTCAAACTGAGCTAGACCATCTCTTTCAATCAGACGGAAGAGGTCACCTCAAAACTGGAGACCTTCGAGTACCAAAGACAGACAAGCCAACTTTACTGGCAACAAATAAATTACTGGATTCACGTGGAGGCCTCACATTGAAGCCATGGAAGCTAGAGCTGCAAAAAAAAAAAAAAAAAGTCTCTGATGAAGAAACTGGTGGGGACCACATTGGCGCAAATTACAGCATCCTGACACAAGCAAACACCTGCTCGGTCAGACCAGTTGTGCGGTACCAAGATACATCGACAACATGAAACACTGCCTGCAAAACCAAAAAAGCCAGGCTTGACAAGATGCAGAACATGGGTCATTCTCATGATGCAGTGACATTCCTAGAGCCATCTGGAGCACCCCAATTTAGGAAATGGAGGAATCCAGACCAAAAAGGTGACTGCCAAGCGTGTGAAATGCAAAGAAGTACCCAACGGAGAAAGAAACACGCTTAGAAAAAACGGTACAACACAATTTATTAATATTTCGTCAAAATAGACAAACAAACAGAGACATTAGCCGCTACTTATCTTCATATGCAGAAGGAATGTGGCAACTGAAGGTGACGTAAAAATAAAAATAAAAATAAAAGAAAAGGAAGAACAAAAGTAAAAATGACGTCAAAGAAAAAAATCATAAGAGAAAGACTCCGAGAGAAACTCAACACGAGAGACAAGAATGTGTATAAGCGCGCGCAGTAGAGAGCAAAAGTAAATGCGTGTGTGTGAGGCCGGGGAGAGAGAGAGAGAGAGAGAGAGAGAGAGAGAGAGAGAGAGAGAGAGAGAGAGAGAGAGAGAGAGAGAGAGAGAGAGAGAGAGAGAGAGAGAGAGAGAGAGAGAGAGAGAGAGAGAGAGAGAGATGATGATGAATCTTTATTTATTCAGGATAAAGCTATTAGGCAACTCAATGCCTGTCTTACAAGCTGTCCTGTAAACAAACAACATAACAGGAAAATAAACATAGCATGCAAATAATAACAATAATAATAATAACTTGAGAAGAAGAAAAACTACGGAGAGAGAGAGAGAGAGAGAGAGAGAGAGAGAGAGAGAGAGAGAGAGAGAGAGAGAAAAGAGATGGACAGCGAGAGAGAGACTGAGGGGGAGAGAGAGAAAGAGAGAGAGAGAGAGAGAGAGAGAGAGAGAGAGAGAGAGAGAGAGAGAGAGAGAGAGAGAGAGAGAACGAACGGGGAGTACCCTTGGGCACGAAGTAGGCTGAGTGTCTAATACACAAAGCCTGCTAAACACCAACCTGAAGGCAAACTTTATATCACCATCAAGTTGAGGACTACCTCGGGGAAAAACGGGAGGACCCCGGGAAAAAAAACAACCCAGCATTTAGCATGGTACACAACAAGGAATATCAATGAAACAAAGCAAATAATCAAATTCAGTAAGAGAATAATGGTATAGGAGGAGAGTAGGTAGTTGTGAAACCATCTTCAAGGGTAACTCAAAAAAAAAAAAACAGGTGTGGGGGGAGAGAAAGACAAAGGGGCGGGGGAAGGGGAGGAGGAAAGGGAAGAAGAGAAAAAGGGAAAAGAGGGAGAGAGAGATGATGATGATGAAACTTTATTTTTCAACGGTAAAAAGTTTTGACAGAAAACAAATCGTCATTTTACAAACTTGCCGTTGATAACTACAGGATAAAAAGGAAGTGAAACTATAAAATATATATGTACATACAAAACCCAATAGCATCATTATATACAGAAAAAATAATAATACTCATCACACACACATGCACACACGCACGCACGCGCGCGCGCCTCTCACACATACACCCACACACACAAACAAACACGAGCACACACACACATGCGCACACACATATAAAAACCATCTGTATGAAATACATGAGGTACAGGAAATATTACAGTACCTGAGAAACGTACTAAGTCTGACTCATCAAGTAATCAAAAAGTTTTGTTTTAAATCTTCGTGGTGAGGTAATAGTTTTCAAATGTGCAGGGATAGAATTCCAAGCAAACGGACCAGAGAATGACATACTAGTTTTAAAAAGGTCAATTCTTGGCAGTGGTAGGGGTAAGGTATTGTTTCTTGAGGTCCGTTCACGTTCTTGGTGAGATATAAATTTAGTGATTAGATACTGGGGTGTCATATTATTCAGTATCTTATGCATAAAGACGCATTTGTTTAATGTAAGTTGCTGACGCAGACCGAGAATGTTTAAATGTCTAAATTTGTCTGTGGTAGGGATGGGGCGTCTATCTATCATTTTTACAGCTCTTTTGTATATGGAGTTTAATCTCTTCATGTGGACATCACTGCAGCCGTCCCACACTGTGGAGACATAATCAACATGGGACTTTATATGAGCATGAAAAAACAATTTACGGGTATTTGTATCCGTTACATGTCTAAGCTGGGACAATAAGAAAGTGTTTTTAGCAATGGTCTTAGCATTTATATGGGTCTCCCAGCACAGTTGTTCGTCAACATGTATTCCTAAGAATTTACGCTCAGTGGCTTGTTCAACAGGTTCAGCGTTTAATTGTAATGGCTGTAGTCGGCGTTGATGTTTTTGCCGCGTGGCGATTAAGATACTCTTTGTTTTTGCTGGGTGAAGAACCATATGGTTCTGTCTACACCAGTCAGATACCTCATTGAGACTGCATTGTAAACTATGGCTAATGTCCGTCGTTTTTTTTTTTTGGCCAGAAACATGAAGACTCGTATCGTCAGCAAATAGATTACAATTAACGTCAGAATTAGTGATATGCAATGGTAGATCATTAATAAATAGTATGAATAGAAGAGGGCCCAAAATAGATCCCTGCGGGACGCCGTATTTTACATTTCCTTGCTTAGAGTATCTTCCATGGGCGTACACCATTTGTTTTCTGTCTTCGAGATATGATCGGAAGAATGCTATAGCGGTTGTGTCCAAGTGATAAACGGTTAGCTTATTTAGGAGAATGTCATGGTCCACAAGGTCAAACGCCTTTTTAAGGTCTAAGAAAACTGCTCCTGACATCAGGCTTTTATTGATTGATTCCAGCCAGCTATCTACAATATGTGTCAGTGCTGACTGACAAGAATGTTTCGGTCTAAACCCAGACTGGTGAATATTAAGTAATTTACCTTTTTCCAGAAAATCAAGGAGATGTTTTTGAATGTGCTTTTCAAGGGGTTTTGACAAAGCTGACAGAAGGGCGATTAGACGATAGTTATTAATATCTTCAAGATCTTTAGATTTAGGGATTGGGATTACCTTTACTTCTTTAAGAATGATTGGAAATGTACTTTGCTTTATGCAGAGGTTGAAAATATATGTTAGTGATTCTACTGTATACGGTAATGAGATTTTTAGGGTTTCATTATCAATACCATCAATGCCAGCAGACCTTTTGTTGGGCATGCTAGAAATATATCTGCCGACTTCCGCAACTGTAATATCAGGGATGGTGAAAGTATTTGATATAGTTGTTTTTTTTAAAGTGTTCTCTGAGAGAACTCGGCACTTCATACGGTTTACTGTTATTTGCAGCTGACAATGCCAATATTTCGGCTGTCGTTAAGAAATGGTTATTTAATATATCAGCTGACATATGAGATGGGATTTCGGGTGCTGATTTACCCTTCGTTATGACGTTCAGAGCTTTCAAAACAGATGCCGTGTCCTTTTTGTCTCGAATCATTTGTTGGAAAAAAGACTTCTTAGACGCTCTAACTAAATATTTGACACGATTGCGTTGTTTTTTGTATTCTTCGTACTTTTGCTCTTTTTTCAGTTTGTCTCTAAATGACATGGCCTGCTTGATATCCGCTGTTAACCACGGTGGTATGGTGGAATGTTTAACTCGTTTTTCACGTATTGGCGCATGTTTATTGAGGACACTGAGAAACAGATCCATCCAGCACGACAAGGCACTATCAGGAGATTGGTTGATTGATTGATTGTACATTGCTTAACGTCCCGACAGCAACAAGGCTTTCTCAGGACGTGCCTGCACTGCTTGTGAAAAAAAAAAAAAAAAAAAAAAAAAACTAAACAGAAAATTGAATGTATGTCGCCAGCCGGTCAAATACGTTAAATAAACCTAACACATGGGGCCTAAATAAAGCTAAGACCATTTAGCAACACACATCCAATATCAAGAGCTACGGGCAGTGCAGACAGTTGGGAGAGTTTTAAAAAGACAAATACAGGTGAATGGACCAAGGGTAGACAGAAGCACATGCCCCAGAATAGAAAGGAAACCCACCCTGTGGGGCTGACCAGGGTGACCCTGGGAACTAAAAAGTACCTAACCCCACCCAAGTCCCCCAGGGCAGACCCGGGTGGGGGGTCAGGAGATTGGTGATCATAAACCTCAGTAAACGGAGCATTGTGCAGGTCCCACAGAAATTCGTCTTTATTAAAGTGTTTAAAGGAGCGATATTTTATAGTTTTATGTTTTTTAGTTTTTTGCTTGTCTAGTTTCATGGAAACGTTACAACATACTGGGTTATGATCGCTGACAGCTAAGGAGGGAACCTGCACATTTGATATTTTATCGTCATTTGTCACATAAATGTGATCAATTAAGGTTGAGGATGTAGATGTGGTTCTAGTGGGATTTTTAACTAATTGTTTTAAACCGAATAAGGCTGTTGTTGATGCCCATGCAGCATGGTGCCCTTTGGGCTTAAGTAGGTCAATGTTAAAGTCTCCCAGAAGAACAATGTTATCTTTACTTTGATTAACTTTATCCATCATTTCTACGAAGTCATCATACCAGTCCAGTTGGCTGCTGGATTTCTATAGATAAAGCCAACCAGGACTGAGGGGGATTTAGATGTTTTCACCTCGACCCATAAACTTTCAACTTCGGCTGACTCTAAGTCCTGTCGTCGTTTAACGTTACTAATTATCGAATCATGTATATATACTGCTAGTCCAGTGTGCTGGGGACTTGAGGCATCTCTGCGGAGTACTGAGAAGTTTGGGACTGAGATGGAGTTATCCCTGACAGTGCTTTTGAGCCTCGACTCGGATACACCAAAAACATGAAAATGTGTTGGCGTGTTCAAGAACACGGACAAATCTGGCACCTTATTAACTAAATGGTAAATGTTGAGGTGACCAATTCTCAACTCATCAGGTCGTTGTGGGGCAGTTTTTACATTATATTTTGGCATGTTGGTAACAGAACAAACGTGGCAATAATATTCAAAAAAATAATAAAAATCTTTCTCTCTTTCTCACTCTCTCTCTCTGTCTCTGTCTCTCTGTCTCTCTGTGTCTCTCTGTGTCTCTCTGTCTCTCTGTCTCTGTCTCTGTCTCTCTCTCTCTCTCTCTCTCTCTCTCTCTCTCTCTCTCTCTCTCTCTCTCTCTCTCTCTCTCTCTCTCTCTCCCCGGCCTCACACACACGCATTTACTTTTGCTCGCTACTGCGCGCGCTTACACACATTCTTGTCTCTCGTGTTGAGTTTCTCTCGGAGTCTTTCTCTTATGATTTTTTTCTTTGACGTCATTTTTACTTTTGTTCTTCCTTTTCTTTTATTTTTATTTTTATTTTTACGTCACCTTCAGTTGCCACATTCCTTCTGCATATGAAGATATGTAGCGGCTAATGTCTCTGTTTGTTTGTCTATTTTGACAAAGGGTATTTACCCGAAATATTAATAAATTGTGTTGTACCGTTTTTTCTAAGCGTGTTTCTTTCTCCGTTGGGTACTTCTTTTCTTAGGAAATGGAGGACATTGGAGCCACTGGAATGCAGAACAGCACACACGATGAAGAAACTTACTAAACACCGACAGCATGGGAGACTACAGGAGCAGACCAAGAACCGTCAGAAATGTCCAAATCTGAACCGCCCAAATCTGAACCGCCAACTGAAGGTCCTGCAAAGGGCTAACACTGACGTCCTGGAACCAAGCCCAAAGATGTGTGAACAGCTCCCTTCAGATACCTGGACATCTCGAAAGAGCCTTCAAGACAACATAAACAATGTTCCAGGACTCTTTGCCAAAGGTCGCGGCACTGCACAAAGCCATCTTGCTGGAGGTTGTGCACAAGCGCTACCCTCACAGCAGCTGTGATACCACACAAGATGCCGTGCGGAATGAAGTAAGTGGCGTGTACATCTGTTGTGCAGACCGCACTACTACCTCCCTCTCCTTACCAGCTGGCGGCAGCAGCTCCAACTATCGTACAGATCTGCATGTGCTCAACACAGCAGCAGAGCACTAGCTAGGGAAAGGCAGCAGCTTGATCCACTGATCTCATCAGGAAGCTTCAAGATAGACTGGATGCCCTGTCCACAAAATAGTGCTGCAGTGGATTCCAGTGCATTCTGGACTAGCTGGGAATGGAGACATTACAACAACAAAGTGATTGGCAACAGCAGAATGGCGGCTGCAGCCCGTGGGCAGATGACATCAACAAGCTGAACAGGGAGAGCCAGGCCACCATCTTTCATCTACGCACTGATTACTCTGGACTGGGTCCATACAGAAAAGCAGGAACGTTTCACAAACCCAAAATGAAGCCTGAAGGTTTACACACTTTAATCAGATCACTCTGTATCATCAATTATTTGAAGCTTCCGTGCCTAATGCATGAAGAGATACCAAAATAAAAGAACGCTTAGCGAATGGTGGACTTCGGTAGAAGCGTAAACAACCAATCAGAATGTTCGGCAGAAAGGCCATGCAGTCACTTTATGACCAGAGCTAAATATCGATCACTTGCAACAAGCGTCAGCATGATCGTTCGCAATGGAATAGTCACAAATTGGGGGGGAAAAAAGAAGTAGACAAAAGTCTGCCAGCACGTTTTAATTTTTTACAAACTTTCACAGACTTTAAGGAAAAGGACTGAAATCGACAGACTTTCCAGGGCCCTGAAAAAGCCTTGTCATTTTTTAACAACTTTAACAAATGTTCACAGACCGTAAGGACCCTGCTGGACTCACCTCGTGAGATTGGGTCATGCGGAAACAGCCCTATGCGAATTTGGCGTAGAAAATCAGTCTCCTTAGCACATTCTCCAAACATGTCCATACACAGAAGCGGTCTGCTGGCAATTGGGATAAAGCGCCTATTTAATGCGCTGGTTTATTTATTTATTTAAAATTAACCACTTAAATGCCGGGGCAAGGTGAAGTCGAACTATATCCAGATGTAAAAGACATAAATCCTCATGAGCCCCCGCGAATGCGGGAGCTCATGAGGATTTATGTCTCTTGTTAGTTCTGTGTTACTTTTGCCTGTTTTTGTCCTATTTACATCTGTCCTCTTCACGCGAATTTCGGTCGGTATGCAGATTCCTACAGACGCGAAATTCGTGATCACTGGCAGTGAATGGGTTACCGGAAGTCTACCGACCTGCTATATTGCTATAAATAGTGCCAGAAGTGACAGTAACACAAGATCATTTTCGATACAGCGTCATCAATAATGGCTATAAGACAAAACAAAAGATACTGAATACAAACACTGACCTTTTAACAATATCGAGCATACCTCTCTCAGAGAAAAACAAACGGGATCATTTATCTCTGTCTTAAATAACGCGTGGGTGATGACTCTTTCAGTCGCACTGGGTGCGGAACCCAGTGTGTGGAACGGCAAAATATTGTTGCAGCAACACTGATTTTGCGGTTCGAGCATGGGCGCGGCCGGAACCGCAAAATGTTGTAATGTAAAATGTTGCTGCAACGTGTGCAGCATTTTGCAGTTCCACACCCAGTGCGACTGAGCGGATTCAACGCCCACATGCCATTTGTGTTGCACATGTTGCACTGAGCAACATTTTACATTGCAACATGTTGCGGTTTCGACGCCTCTGCAGCATGTGCAGCATTTTGCCATTCCACGCACTGGGTCTTAACTGCAACTGGGAACAAAATAATACGAGCTGGAAATTTTTTTTTTTTTTTTAAGAAACCTTTCGAAACCTTTTTTTCCTCCAAGAGATCAGTACAGAAATGCTACTATTTTCGGGTCGCCTTATGCTATTTCACCTGGAGTAGAATCGAAGAAGAAGCACAGGACAGGAGTTGCTGGACATTTTTAACCCCTTCACTGCCAGAGGACACAAACGTTTTCTTCTTTTTTTTAAACCATGGTAAACTCAGCGTCAAAGATCCTCCGCCGTCGCAGGAACAGTGAAAAACATTGGTTTCAGCAAGAGGCATAGATCCTCGGGGGATCATGAGGATCTATACCTCTTGCAGATGGGTGGTGTTTCAGGTTTAGTCCACAGTCCAGCTGACGCTGTGTTTCTGAAATCAACGACAAAGAGCTGCAGACGTCCAAGGAACATGGATACAAAGTTGTGTTTAACTCATTCTACCCCAGACACACCACAGCAAGATAAGGATCGACCGTGATAGTTCAATGGCGCCAAGCTATTCTGGCATCACCCTTGAACTATCATGGTCGACCTGTGTCCTGCACTGCAATGCAGTCTTCAGAGGACAACGGCAACATTGGGGGATTTCGGTGATGGGGTAGAATGAGTTAATGCTGTTGTGTGATTTTGGATCTTAGGGCTGGAGGCCGTGATGTCCACAATTACAGACCAGCACACACAATTATGGGCATTTACACCGCCGACATTTCTTTGTTGTTGGCGCCTGAGCTAAAAGAACTAACCACCGTGCAAAAAAATAATAATAATAATAATAATAATAATAATATAATAATAATAATAATAATAATATGTATTTTTTTTAAGTTTAAAAAATGCTTGCAGCTATAACATGATGAAAACGCGATACGTTTAATTATTACTAAGGTTTCGGGTTGTTGTTTTGTTCTGATGCAAGCTGTCATTTGCCTTTTAGTTCTAAATCAGTAAAATCCTACCCCGACAACGGTTAACGGAAAAATACGTGTCACCTTTCATCACATTTTTTTTAAAGCGATCTGCTTGACAGGCTTTGATTTCTAAAATTCGCCTATACTACGGGTTATCAATGTTGTCTTGTCTGAACTAAGAGTTTTCTCACCTTCTTTTCACCATCTGTTTGAGTAAAGGTTTTGCACTGCCTTTCGATCGTAACAGAGGGAACTCTCCTGCGTACAAAGGAGAAGAAGAGCAAAATCTTCTTTCATTTTACGACATTCAAACGTCATAACTTAACCCATTTAGCCCCAACGCCCTAGAGCAGGAGATGAATTGACCATGATAATTCAAGGGTAGTGCCAGATTAGCTTGGCGCCTGAAGGCGCCAAGCTAATCTGGCACTACCCTTGAATTATCATGGTCAATCCATCTCCTGCTGTAGGGCTCAAGGCTAAAAGGGTTAAAGAGATACACATGTAATAATAGTTCAAGGATAGTGCCGGAATAACACTCAAGGCGCCAAGCTAATCTGGCACTACCCTTAAACTATCATGGTCAATACATCTCCTCCAACGGGCACATGGTCGTTATAGGTGACGCCTCCACAATTTGGGAAATGCGGCCGTGCGGTTAAAAGGGTTCAGTTGGCGTTATTGTCCAGTGTCATTGTAAGACATGTTAAAATCGTATATATAGGAGATATTGCGAAATATTTATACTATTCACCCGGTGTAGGTCGCTTTAATTTATTATCATAGCTTTGACTGTGCGTGCGTGAGCGTGCTCGCGCCTTTGTGTGTGTTCGCGCCCGTGTATGTGTGTGTGTGTGGGTGCGTGCATGCGTGTGTGCGTGTGTCTGTGCGTGCGCGTGAGATGGCCATAGTCGCCTGCTCGGCGTTAAACCCAAATAACTAACTGTGCGTGCGTGAGTGCGTCCGTGTGTGCGTGCGTGCGTGGGTGTGTGTTTGAGAGAGAGAGGGAGAGATGATGATGATGATGATGATGATGATGATGACGATATGATGATGATGATGATGATGATGATGATGATGATGAAACTTTATTTATCAACGGTAAAGAGCTTTGACAGAACAAATCGCCATTTTACAAACTTGCCGTTGCTAACATCTACAACATAAAATAGATTTAATAATAATAATAATAATAATAATAATAATAATAATAAAGCCATTATATTTACACACATTATTTCATGCAACAATTTTTTTTTTAAATAGAAACAAAATAATAATAAAATTAAAAAAATTATATACACAGAATAATAGTAACACACAACATTCATCTTATACCACACACACACACGCACACACACACACACACACACACACACACACACACACACACACACACACACACACACACACAAACACTATACATAAATGCATGTAGTACATGAAAGTATTAACCATCAGGGTTTGTTTAAATAAATGCCCAGTGATGTTATGTTTGGCTCATCAGGTAATCGAAAAGTTTCGTTTTAAAGATTCCAAGCGAGACTATAGTCTTCAAATGTGCAGGAATAGTGTTCCATACAAACTATCCAGAAAATGATAAACTAATTTTAAAGAGGTCAATTCTAGGCAGAGGTAGGGTTAAAGTATTGTTCCTTGAGGTCTGTTCGCGTTCTTGCTGTGGCATAAATTTGGTGGTTAGATACTGCGGTGTCATGTTATTTAATATCTTGTGCATGAGGATGCATTTGTTGAAACTAAGTTGTTGACTCAGGCCGAAAATGTTTAGATGTCTAAATTTGTCTGTGGTAAGATTGGGCCGCGTATCTATCATTTTGACAGCTCTTTTATATATAGAGTTTAACCTGTTCATGTGAACATCACTACAACCGTCCCACACGGCTGTGGAGACATAATCAACGTGAGACTTGATATGGGCATGAAAAAAAAAACAGTTTACGAGTATGTGTATCCGTTACTTGTCTAAGCTGGGACAACAGAAAAGTGTTTTTAGCAATGGTTTTACAGACTGTATTTATATGCGTCTCCCAACATAGCTGTTCGTCAACGTGTATTCCCAAGAATTTACGCTCTGTGACTTGTTTTATCGGTTTAGCGTTCAGTTGTAAATGTAACGGCTGTGGTCGGCGTTGGTGTTTTTGTCGTGTAGTGATTAAAATATTCTTTGTTTTTCCTGGATTAAAAAAAAAAACCCATATGATTCACTCTACACCAGTCGGAAACCTCACTGAAACTATTTTGTAAGCTAAGGTTAATGTCAGCTGTTTGTTTTTTTACCCGAAACATGGAGGCTCGTATCGCCTGCAAACAGGTTGCAGTTGACAGCAGTGTTAGTAATATGCAAAGGTAAATCATTAATGAATATTATAAATAGAAGAGGTCCCAAGATCGACCACTGGGGGACACCGTAGTTAACATGTCCTTGTTTAGAGTATTTTCCATGGGTATACACCTTTTGTTTTCTGTCTTTTAGGTATGCTCTAAAGAATGCTATGGCGGTTTCACTTATATGGTATGCTGCTAGCTTCTTTAAGAAAATGGCATGGTCGACAAGATCAAATGCTTTTTGTAGATCTAAGAAAACAGCTCCAGACATCAGGTTTTTATTTATTGATTCCAGCCACCTGTGTACAATGTGTGTCAGTGCTGACTGACATGAGTGTTTTGGTCTAAAGCCGGACTGATAAATATTTATTAAATTGCCCTTTTCTAGAAAATCGAGGAGGTGTTTTTGTATGTGTTTTTCAAGGGGCTTTGACAGGGCCGACAAAAATGAGATAGGACGGTAGTTATTGACATCTTCAAGATCTTTTGATTTAGGGATTGGAATTACCTTGGCCTCTTTGAAAATAGTTGGAAACGTGCTGTGTTTTATACAGAGATTAAAGATATACGTGAGTGTCTCTACCGTATATGGTAGTGACATTTTCAGAATTTTGTTGTCGATACCATCCATCCCGGTGGACTTTTTGTTCAGCATGCTAGAAATAAATTTGCCGACTTCAGCGACGGTAATATCAGGAATGATGTATGTTTGCAGTATATTTTTGGCCTCACAGTATTTTTCCAGTACACTAGGAACTTAATACTCTGCGTTACTACTTGCAGCTGACTGAGCAAGTGTTTCAGCTGTCAATAGGAAGTGGTTATTTAATATTTCAGCTGACAAATGGGGTGGAATTTCAGGGGCTGATTTACCTTTCGTTATAACGTTCAGGGCTTTCCAAACCGATGCTGTATTTTTTTGTCCCTAATCATTTCAAGGAAAAACAGGGTTTTTTACGCTCTCAGTAGATATTTAACACGATTTCGTTGTTTCTTATATTCATCAAACTGTTTTTCTTTCTTAAGTTTGTCTCTAAATTACATGGTCTGTTTGGTATCTACTGTTAACCAGGGTGGCAGGGTAGAGTGCTTAACTCGTTTTTCTCGTATGGGCGCATGCTTATTTAGGACCCCAAGGAATATATCCATTCAGTACGGCAGGGCACTGTCAGGATAAGTGTGGTTATACACGTCACTAAAAGGAGTATTGCTCAGATCCCGCAGAATTCAGGAGACAGATCGACCATAGTGATAGTTCAAGGATGGTGGCAGAATAGCTTGGCGCCAAGCTATTCTGCCACCACCCTTGAACTATCATGGTCGAGCCATATCTTGCTGTGGTGTGTCGCGGCATTGAGTTAAATAGAGAGAGAGAGAGAGAGAGAGAGAGAGAGAGAGAGAGAGAGAGAGAGAGAGAGAGAGAGAGAGAGAGAGAGAGAGAGAGAGAGATGAAATGAAATGGAATGAAATGAAACTTTATTGAAATGAAATGAAACTTTATTTCTCAAGGATAAATGATTAGGTACACAGACCGTTTTTCAATCATGTCCTTGCACACGTACTCACACAACAATCTCACGCGCGTGACTAAAACTAATAAAATTGGAAAGGCAAAACGTGATAAAAAATAAATAAATAAATAAATAAAATATTTAGCAGTCACACACACACACACACACACACAACACACACACACACACACACACACACACACCACACACACACACACACACACACACACACACACACACACACACACACACACACACACACACACACTAAGAACCTGATTAAACATGAACGTTAGAAGCTTAGTTTGAACAGCAACAGCAAACTCGACAATACAACTCAATGCGCTCGAAAAACGCCGACACAACTACACAACTATGGGCTTAAGTTTCTTTCAGCTGCCGAAATAAGCGGGTCCTGAATGTGGACAAAGAAGGAGCCCCGGTAATGTCGGTAGGCAACAAATTCCATGGTTTGGCTCCTGAGTAAGACAAACTAGTTTTGAATATATCGAGGCGCGGAGAGAGAGAGAGAGAGAGAGAGAGAGAGAGAGAGAGAGAGAGAGAGAGAGAGAGAGAGAGAGAGAGAGAGAGAGAGAGAGAGAGAGAGAGAGTGAACTGAACTGAAACTTTTTTTTTTTTTTTGGTAAGGAGGAAGACAGTAGGCACGCAGACCTTATTACATGTCTGTCCTTTAAAACATAAAAAAAAATAAACTCAGAAAAGGTAACAAGCCAAATACAATTACATTTTTAATAATAATAATAATAATAATAATAATAATAATAATAATAATAATAATAATAATAATAATAATAATAATAATAATAATAATAACAATAAGAAGAAGAAGAAGAGAGAAAGAGAGAGAGAGAGTAATGAGTTTAACGTTTTTATTTAGCAGCGTATGCTTTTCAATCAGCACGTTTTCTTTTTCTTCAGCGCCGCTGCAGGAAGCGAGTCTTGGATTACACAAATGAGAAACGGTATGGAAGCGGCTGATTTTTCTTGCGGATTCCTGAAACTAATCTTCAGAATTGGGTCCATTAGTCTAGTAAGGCTGTCTAACTCATTACATCGTGCGGATGAAATTATCAATTTTTTTGGTTAGATATCTTTTGAGGTTTATGTAACAGTTCTAAAGGCAGATCGACCATGATAGTTCAAGGGTGGTGTCACAATAGCTTGGCGCCTGGAGGCGCCAAGCTATTCTGACACCACCCTAGAAATATCATGGTCGAGCCGTTTTACATCCTGTTGTATAACTTGTCAGGGTTATGTAAGGGCTAAGCGTATTATAGGCTGACAGTCCCCGATCACGGGCACTGTGTCCGAGGTACGAAATACCCACAGTTTGGAGTTAATCCTCTGAAGACTGCATTACAATTCAGGAGACAGATCGACCATGATATTTCAAGGATGGTGGCAGAATAGCTCAGTTGACGCCAATAGGCGCCAAGCTATTCTGCCACCACCCTTGAACTATCATGGTCGAGCCATATTTTGCTGTGGTGTGTCGTGGTCAGAATGAGTTAAATAGAACGAATAGGCAGACGCTGACACAGCACTGACAGTGAAACTTATTCGACTTGATTAAAAGTTAATGACATGTCTTCCCAAAGATGCCTGCGCAGGTCTGTGATCTTGAGCTTACGGCTGAGGACGCAACATCACAGATCAAGACACAATCCCCGGCTTTCGTTTCTAATCTCACGCACATTCTAAGCTGACAGCCATTTTGGCAGCGGTAGCGAAAACGGAATAATCGCGTATCAGTCTCCATCTTCTCGGAGGTGGACAATGACTGTGGTATAGGGCCTGTTCCCGAGGGGGTGGGTCAGTCCAAATGACGTGCCGACTCTCTGAGGGTGGGTTAGGGGGAAGGGTGGGAGGTGTAGTGGGGGGGGGAGGAGGAGGAGGGGAACAAGAGGATAACTTCAGAAACTGTTCTGAGTCTGAGGAACACAGAGGTAGTCAATGGAGTTGGTTCTCCTCAAGGAGCATAATTTCATATAAGCCCTTGCCGCTGCATATGTCCATGATTCTGCCTGCTTCTTTCAATGGAATCAGAGGAAGATTAATGGACAGTGTGGGGGCTGCCTAAAGCGTGATCGGCGAGTGAACGTGCTCCGTATGAGGAACGGAGATGTGAGATAACGGGGCTGGTTGATACCTGCAAGAGGCATAGATTCTCATGAGCCCATCCTGCCGCAGAGGCTCATGAGAATCTATGCCTCTTGCCGACGATGGAATTTACTGTCTGGAGGAGGGACTAACTGGACGGGCAATCAGACAAAACTGATCATATCAGGCTCTCTCTCTCTCTCTCTCTCTCTCTCTCTCTCTCTCTCTCTCTCTCTCTCTCTCTCTCTCTCTCTCTCTCTCCTCTCTCTCTCTCTCTCTCTCTCTCTCTCTCTCTCTCTCTCTCTCTCTCTCTCTCTCTCTCTCTCTGCACGCGGCTGACCGATACTTAACTGATCGTGACATGAGCAAAGGTCTTCATGGAGCCCCAGACAGCTTCTCGTTGGACACGTAAAGTATTCCACCCAGTGTCGTGTTATGTCAGGTCTGATTTGATCAGAAGATGTTCTTCATTAAAAGAGAATATCGAATGCAATGTTAGAATCCTTTTTTACTGACAAGCAAAAGAATTGCGTCTTCTTTCTAATCATTGGAAATATTTCAGTGTTTTCAATGATTCGAATGATGTCACATTTCTTTTGATCGTCAGTAGGTCTGCATATATCAATGTTAAGCGGATACATTATCTGTACGCAAGCGCGCAGTTAAACTGATCCTCCCAATCCCCTCTCTAACTTTGGAGGAAAAGCTTCAGGCAACAGGGCTCCTTCCTTTACATCAACACCTTACGTTAAATAAGTGCGTACTTATGCACAAAGCACTGCACGGGAAAGCCCCCTCTACCTGGCTAAGCTTTTCACTGAGAGCGAAAAGGTAGTTACAACACTTCGAGGAACAGTCTCGTCATTGAACCGCCCCGAATTGACTGGTTTAAATCCAGCCTTTCGTACGCGGGTGCCTATTTATGGAACTCACTTCCTCCACGTATAGAGCGAACGAGACATCTTCCATTGTTTAGGATGAAAGCTTTTAAATACATCTCAGAGCAAACGGGAAAGAAACGTAGATGATGTGTCCAAAAGAGCCATGTCAATGATTTCCTTTTTTAACGCATTGATGTGGTCCTTCGTTTTGCACTTGTTAGTTATTATATATCTTTCTTTACCGTAGTGTTTTGCCTGTTCACTTTATTCCTACACAAGAGTAGATTATCATAAGCGCGCAGTCGCTGTCTATAAACACTCACTTTACATCGCACCCCCCCCCCTCCAAGACCCTGTGAATTGATGTGTGTGTGTGTGTGTGTGTGTGTGTGTGTGTGTGTGTGTGTGTGTGTGTGTGTGTGTGTGTGTGTGTGTGTTTGCGTGCGTGCGTGCGTGTGTGCGTGCGCGAATGTAACCTTCAGCGACTTGGGAACTTATATCGGAATGTAACATAAATGACCTGTTTGTGCTGTTAACATGTTGTTTTAATGTTGTTTTTAATGTTGTAGTTTAGCAAGGACAAACACGAAAAGAGGCCTGTGCGCCTATTGTTTCCATCCTTGAGAAATAAAGTATCATTCATTCATTCATTCATTCATTCAAGGTTTTGAACCGATCAGAGCTTTCAGTAAGATAACGACGCAAAAGGCATATCACTTTGAACACTACCTGTTAATCGTCACAGCAACTGAATCGACCTCAAGAACCGCCGAATTATGACCAAGTCTAATAGGCTTATTTTATTCCTTATAAGTTAATTTTTTCTGCAGACGCTCGTTTTCAGAGGTGAATGACTCGCAAGGTTTCAACCAACTGTTGCCGTGCATTGTCAAAACGCACTTTGGATTTCTGATGCTATCGGAGAGATCCAGCGAAATAGTTCTTTAGCACTTGCTATAAAGGAGCGCAACCTACTATCTTTCCGTACAATAAGCCTGGAACCAGCTGCATGAGTGAGCTTAGTCCTGCGCCGGCAACTAAGCAAGGTGCTAGCACCTTGCTTAATGGCCGACGCAGGACTTGGCTCATTCATGCAACTGGCCCCTGATTCTGATTCAAAAATAGCTCAGTCATGTAACTGGCCCATGAGCAAGTTCTGATTCAAGAATAACTCCTAGAGTGATTAAGCTTGGCTTTGCTTTCAAAAGACATCTAGCCACTGAGGTCAAGGTGCCCCAATAATGATCTCCAAGGTGTTGGAGAAAAAAAGGGAAGCACTTGTAGAGGCACTGAAGTTTCGATTGATTTTCTCAACAGCGCCTTATAAGGTCTCTTGAACCCTCAAAGCAAACTCTCCAGAGAGAAGTCCGTGATTAATCGCTTCTCAGACACCCGTTAAAATACCCGTCACCTTCCAACTACAAGAGGCATATATCCTCATGAGTGCCTGTTGCCGTAGGGACTCATGAGGATATATGCCTCTTGTTGATAAGTATCCAGTCCATTAACTCCCATCTGTGCATAGACGAAGGAAGTCAGCGGGTGGGCCTTTTTAAAGCATGTAACTATGTTCTGCAGTGCATAGGACATGCCACAAACGAGATTTAAAGGGACATATATTCAAGCGGGAGAGATCACCATTCATCTATTTTGAATGCATTACATGTTATGGCACATCGGGGTGAGTTTTGTATTGGTCTTTTAACCCCTTCTCGGCCAGAGATCACGAATTGCGTGTCTGAAGCCACCTCACACACTGGATAAAGAACATAGAACTGCAGGGGCTCATGAGGGTTTATCTCTCTTGCAGATGGGTAGTGTTCGCCTTGTCCAAGCATTTAAAGGGTTAAAATACAAAGTTCTACATGCACTAATGGCATTTGATTATATAGAGAACACAAAATATAATGTAGCTGAACCACTTTGATGCAGACGATTTAAGAAATAAGGCCGAACAGAAGTAATTTTAAATCATTTGTCCTTTAACAAAACTTCAGACATGATTCCTACGGGCAGCAAATCTCACAACAACTTGCGTCCACATGTAACGTCCCAGCAAGTAGGCTAGTATTCGCTTCAAGCAATCACTACCTATCGCCCACCACCCACCCACCCCCACCCCCCACATTACCCCCCCCCACCAACCCCCCTAACCCCCCACCCTGATACCACCCCCTCCCACCCCCCACCACCACCCCTCCAGACACCCCTACCACTTAATCCTCAACTACCACTAACTCAAAACTAATTATAATACGATTTTCCAAACCGTGCGAATAACCTAAAAAAAAAAAAAAAAACTTTGATTGGTCATAAATCACAGTCACGTGACCTCGGGCTAGCTATCCACGTGACAATTCACCCAAAAACAACTGGATCTCGATTTCTCAAACCGCGCGACAAATCTTAAAAAAAAAACAACCGTCATTGGCTATAAATCACACGTGCGCTTATTCACGCGTGGTTTTCCGGCATAATCTGCGAAATCAACCGTGAAGCAATATCGTCCTTCAAGAAGGCTCATTAGCTCCTTCCACATATTATTAGAACCTAGTTAGGAGAAAGTGAGGGGGACATGCCAATATGTCTAGGACAAGAGAGACCACAACTCTTGTCACAGCAAATTAAATCCGTCTGCAATAGGCATAGATTCTCATGAGCCCCGCTCCATGCGGGGGCTCATGAGAATCTATGTATCTTGCTCTTGATTTATATATAAGTGTCCTGAAGTGAAGGTGGTCACATAGCTATAAGTCTATGATGTATATGCAGTCTACGATGATATTTGTGAGCTTTAGAAGTTTGATGCACTGAAGTCTAGCTGCAATGGAATCCAAGGGAATTGAAGGTTCGATCAATGAGTGCACTGCATCAGACTTTATAATTTTCTCTTTGCATTAGTTGCGAAGGTAATATCTAAGGCTGCGTGATGATACGAATGATGGTTGGTCAGTTGTCTGGCTGGTTGGCTGGCTGGCTGGCTTGTTGACTGGCGGGTTGGTTAGTTGCTTTAAGTGGTTGGTTGGTTGGTCGGTTGGTTGGTTAGTTGCTTTAAGTGGTTGGTTGGTCGGTTGATTGGATGGTTGCTTTACATGGTTGGATGGTCGGCAAAGTGGGTGCTATATTGTGCTTTTTTCTTCTTTTTTGTTTTTGTTTGTTTGGTTGGTTGGCCGGGTTTTGGTGTTTTGTCTTCGCTGTTTATTTGTGTTTTCTTTGTTTGACCGTCTGCCCATTTTCACTTAATTTCAATATAATTAAACCATTTGACACACTGGAATAAAGCGATACCTATTGCAGACGCACACTACTACACACAGGTCGTGTTTGACAAAATACAAATTATCTGTATTAAACATATATAGAAAAGACAAACAATTTAACATTTCATTACATTCCAGTGTACACCGGTTCGCCTTTTCCCAGATTCTATTAAAGGGCACTCACTGACTATTGCATGACTTCGATTTTTTTTGATTTTTTTTACTCTCTTCGAATCAGTTCTGCTTCAATCATCAAAAAGCTTATTCTGTTTCCACCAACGGCAAATCTTTTTTTTTTAAATTATTATTATTCAGGAGGTGTCCTTTTCTAGTTAACTCTCATGTGCATGCAATCACCGGTACGGTATACAGTACCGGTGGCTGCATGGACAAGGGCATTAATCAGTTTAATTTATTCAGCCCGACGGCCGTATTTCCCAAATTTTGGAGGCGCCATCTAATGACTATGCACCAGTTGCAGGATTAGATGGCTCGACCATGATAATTCAAGGGCAGTGCCAGAGTAGCTTGGCGCCGACAGGCGCCAAGCTAATCTGGCACTACCCTTGAATTATCATGGTCGACCCATCTCCTGCTGTAGTGCTTCAGGGGCTGAATTGGTTAAACATCCGTGTGCAATCTCAAGCGCTCATTTTCAGTTGACCCGATCACTGCCAGTGTTCGCAGTTTTTGTTTCTGAAATCGGAGTTGACACCTCAACACCATGCGTAGTGTCCAAGCCGCCCAGGGAAAAATGGGTACGAAGAGGTGTAATTTAAGCAAAGGGATTAAATCCTCGTAAGTCCCAGCAACGGCGAAGGGCTCATGATGATCTATGTCTCTTGCTGTTACAGGTGTTATTCACTTTCTTTTCGGCAGTGAAGGTGTTTATTGATCTATGCCGCTCTTGCTGCGACCAATTTGCAGCCATGTTTCTTGGGCGGTTTTGGCTTATGGTCGTTGAATGAACAAAGATTTCAGGAACAAAATGGTAAGTACATTGGCGTAGAAGAGGGGTTCATCAATGATCAACATTTGTGTGTAACTGCAGCTGTAATTTTCAGTCAAGTCCCAGAAACGAGTATACGAAATATGGCAGTTGAAAATACGACAATTGTAACCTAACGTGTGTGACAAACTAGTTTCAGGGGATGCGAATCTGGCCGGCAATGGTAGTTTTACCGCAGTGTCTAATAAGCTTAGCGTTTTCTCTCTGTTACTGATGAATCATTTTATCGCCAGCTTGAAAGGGGGAACCAACGCCATGTATGTTTTTTCGACTCAAAGAGTACAGATACGCGTATCGCATTATAATGCAAAGTACTCCAGGGGTTTCTACTCCTGAGGCCGTGATTTTTTGTAGCTACTCTCACATGATCCTTCTCAGTTTTTTTGCGGTTAAACCCTTCATTATCACTTCATGACAGCGGCTAACCAGACCGCTTCAGTCTTTGTCCTTCCCTCTTTTGAGGAGCAGCGTCAGAAGGACCCAGGACTAAACTGAACACCACCCAACTGCAAGAGGCATAGATCCTCATGAGCCCCCGCAGTTGCGGGGGCTCATGAGGATCTATGCCTCTTGCTGAATTCACTTTTGTGTCCATGTTGTTTTTGACCGCATGAGGATCTTTGACTCTGAAGTTTACCATAATCTCAAAAACAGTCTGCTGTCCTCTGGCAGTGAGAGGGTTAAAGTGACGAGTATTAATGCACTTGTAACTCTAGCATTATGCTTCAGGTTATGATTATAAAAAAGAGGAGGAGATTTTTGCGAGTTATCGTGTTCGTTCATTAGACAGCGCATTGATCGGGGAAAATGTCTCCTTTGATGTCGCAAAGCCCTAAGTTTTTGCTATCAGGGCCTGCAGCAAACCTGTCATTTTTGTCAGAATTACTGCAAGTATTTTGACATCATGACAAAAAAAAAGATAATGGGCAGCTCTGATTTCTTTCTCAGAGCAGGCGAGGAGCGGAAATGAGATATACTGACATACAAATAAACCTGCACACATATATTTCAATTCGCTAATTCAGTCAACAAGTCCGTCCGTCAGGCACTTCAATTTAAGGGGTATAATATAAGTTATTAGTTTGCTACGCGAACCCTTGTAGGCCTTCGGGGGGTCAAATTAACCATTGCGCTCCTTAGGCCTTTGGCTACAAACAGCTCCAGTGTGCGTATTGTTTCGAACAACACTAAGCAAGTTCGTACATTAGAACGTTTAGACGATAAGCCCTAAACGTTTAAAGTTGTTTTTGTTTTTTTTAATGTAACACTTGACACGACGTAATTTTTATCTTGTTACTAAAGTTATCAGACGTTGAGGTCTGCCTGCTTATGACGTCATGGGCATGCTATTGAATTCGTTTCACCGCCACCCACCCTAAAAAGTCCCTTCTATAAACAGAAGGGACTTAAAAACTAGTATCCAAGGCGCGTCGTAATGTGAGCTACATGGAGTTTTGTAGTGAGGTCGCGTGGTACTGTTTGTGGTATCCCTTGACTCGGTCGTGTCACGTAGGAATGCAAACATAATGTTATTGAAGGCTGCGTTTATGAACAGTGAACAATCCATCCATTCATCCATCCGTCCGTCCGTCCGAATATCCATCCATCCATCTATCCATCCATCCGATCTCATTCTTTCTCATGTTTTCCTTATTCCTTATTCTAGGGCACTTCTTTTATCACCCAAGTATCACTATCACTGCGACCATTACGCCTGTTTTATTCAGTGATACTAAAGCACCATCAAAACTGGGTACCGACATCCATAAACCATGAATCGTCATATTATAGGTCTGTCTACTTCACTTCCTGTGCCAAAATGTTAGAGATGCGTCCACTGTGAAAGCTGAAACGTCCTGAGTTACAAAATTTAATGGTCTTAAACGCTGTGGGCGGATCCGCTCTCAAGAAACTCAGGGTATTGCCTGGCTAGCTTGGCGCCCTACCCATGAGCTGATAATATTAGACCAATTTCTCCTAGGCCGAACATTCGAATGATATTACTGTGTACTGTGAATCCATCTGCAGGGACCTCTGTCTAGCTTTTGAGAGTATTCTAACTTATTTTGCGACCCGGCGTGGAAGTGGGACCTTAGTTCTGATTAACAGCGCACAAATTGCGTGTAAAAAAAACGTGTAAAAGAGACCACAACCTTTCCAGCACTGTGGTTGTAAAAACGCAAACCCCCTTGTAGAGCGCGGTAGCCTACTGACAATGTCCTCATAAAGAAACAGGCAGTAGTAATTACGAGGGTCATAGTCGATACTTTAGATCGATAAAGGGAGGGAGCTTGTCTCGCCTTCTCTGGGAGTTATCTCCCTTACCGGAAGTTCAGTGTCTCTTTAGGGATAGTAAAATACTGGATCCCAGGAGAATGGAGCGGCATTTTTGATTCACAGTTAAGTTGCAGCAACTTTCATTGTTGTTGTGTCTTGTTTTGTGATTAGAACATTAAAATTAAAGAATGAAAAAAAGCGTATATGCTGGCATGTTAGTCAGTAACATTGATGTATATGAGTCGTTAATACCCGCAGATCAGTGTAAGAATATGCAGACGAAAGCACTCGAAACTCCAAGACCGCTGATAATAATAATAATAATAATAATAATAATAATAATAATAATATAATAATAATAATAATAATAATAATAATAATAATAAAAAGAATTCAGTATATCGCGCTGAATCCTCAGGAGCAGTGGGCTCTAAGCGCGTACTGAGGAGCAAATGAAATGTTGTGTTTCTTTTGCTCCTCAGTATATCCGTTCTAGATAAGTTCATGATGATTCATATATACCACATAACAAAAGCAGCATGACGAAATAAGCAAGGGGCTCTAATTAGAGGAAATGAATCCAACACACAGCTGACTGAAAAGCGTCCAATGTGAAAGGGTGAACATCAATCATATCGATGGTCCAACCGTTCCTGTTACCACCCCTGGAGTCATTGCAAAGGTCTCTTGTCAACAAGCATGAGACCGATTTACACTGACGCATTTACATTTGTGTACCTCGGGCAATGAAGCTCGTTGGTTCACAATGTTTTATTTTCTAACCCTTCTCCTGTCGCCGGCAACGCTTTTTGTAGCGATGATTCCTGCAGGAATCATTGCGACAAAAAGCGCTACCGACGGTCAAAGGGTTAATTCCCTTATTTGTTCTCGTCTCCTTTTGTGCGGAGTTGTTTTTTGCGGGGGTGATGGTGCTACCGGAAGACAACCAAAACAACACCCAGACTGGCGCAGTCGCTTGGTCCCATGAGAATACAAGCCTCTTTCTGGCCTCTTTTATGCACACGGGTTCATCCACACTGCTTGTCTCCCTCGATTCGCTACCGCTGGTAAGCGGTAGCAAATGAGGGGGACAACCAGTGTGCGGTTTACCTCAGGCTGCGAATCTCTGAGGGTTTCAGAGACATTCTTTTGGCCGCTGGTTGCGATGGCTGCGTGTTTAACTCATCGGAGAAGTGTCCCAACCGGATACGCGTCATAAAGCCGCGTATACGACTGCAAGGCGGCACGTCTCCAGTGTGTTAACCATATCATATTGAGGCTAACAGCTTCAGATTTGTACACTGCCATATGCAAGCTACATTATAGTACTTACTGATAAGGAGATAGACCAATGACTTTAGTTCAAGGGTGGTGCCAGAATAGCTTGGCGCCTTCAGGCGCCAAGCTATTCTGTCACTACCCTTGAGCTATTTTTGTCAAACTTATTTCACATAAATTATTTGTGTATTCCGAATGATAAGGGTTAAACCTCTGAGGGAGGGAGGTAGGGAGAGAGAGGTGAGATGGGTGGTGTTTGTCGTTAGCTCAGCGACCCTTTGTGCGTGCGTGTTGTTGGTCAACACTGGGCTGTCAGCCCTCAGACGAAAACGGAAAGGGACTTATTGATAATGGGGGTCGGCAGGCGAGGATAATGTGAGGCAGGAACTTGACCGGGGAAGGGGAGGGGAGTTGTGGAGGGTGGGAAGGGTTTTTGGAAGGGGTCATTGCCAACAAAGGACTGTGAGCAGGCACATTGGTTGTCTTCCTCGATTCGCTACCGCTTATCCAGCGGCGGTAGCCTGCGAATCGAGGAAGGCAACCAGTGTGAGAAGTGTGATGGGGAATATCGCAGAAAAGGGGTTTGTCTTTGAACAAAAAAAAAACACTCAGAGAAGTAGTGTAGATCATGAAAATGACTTTGCGGTTCTCTGCGAAAGACTGAATTGCAATAACGAAGGGGTGGGGGGAAAAGAAAAACGGGACTGAATTGTACAAGGGAGTATTTTAGAAATAAAAGAAATGGTGTCCTCTTTGTAGCAGATACAGAAGCATCTGAGTGAAGCCACAAAACGATGAACGGTGCTCAGTAACAGGATCTATGAACGTCAGTGGCATGCGTGAAAAGGATAAAGTTGAATAACTTGAATATAAAGATAAATTAGTGTCGTATGTTGCATTGACATTACAACAATAAAAGACTAGAATGTGCCTTGAAGTGAAGTATAATTTAAATGCAGACACACTTTATTATTATTATTATTATTATTATTATTATTATTATTATTATTAAGGTAAAACATTAAATAATAATTAAAGATACAAAGCAGAGCCCGGAATTTGGAATGCATCTACAAAGGAAAATACAGTTCTGTCAGCATTAACCCGCCGTGAGATGGCCTTAGTCGCCTGCTCGGCGTTAAACCGATATAATTAACTGTCAGCATCAACGACGATGCTGCGGCTCAGTACGATAAAGTATTTATAAATCCATGCTCGTTTAACTCATTCAGCCCCGGCACACCGCAGCAATACATGGATGGAGCATAGTAGTTCAAGGGTAGTACCAGAATATCTTCAGTGGCGCCCATAGGCGCCAAGCTATTCTGGCACCACAGTTGAACTATCAAGCTCGATCTGTCTCTAGAATTGTAACTTACAGCCTTTCAGATGGCAACCTCAAAATTTGGGGATTTCGGTCAGTCCTGGGGCTGAATGTATTAAATAGCCAACTACGCTCTCAAAAGTCACAGAGCTTCATCCATCCTTCGTCGGAGCTGCCTGTCGTGCCAGGCTGCTCAGCTTCGAGCCCTGTATTTGCTGATTATGAGCTAACGGGAGACAAGCTGAGTCAAGAACTGCTATGAACGCGATTACTTCAAGTTATTCCGAGTCATATCCGTCATCTGGATCCGTCCGTCATCTGTGCCCATGCGATTATTTTGTGAAGGGGGTCTGTCATTTTGGACCTTACATTTCTAGGCCGTAACGTCAAAAATCACGGACCACGCCACATTTAAGCCCATGATTGGTTGACTGATATTTCTCTTGCGCTCAGTTCCCGATTTGTGCAAGTCAAGCATGGATTCTCAAAATACAAGTACATGTATGCAGATCAACGGCCGAACTACCAGCCTTGCTGCACCACAGGGCATTCGCGCATCCAAACTACCCAGCAAGTAGTGAGCCATAAGGCCAACGTCGGCGGCAGATGGCCCGCGCCTGATAAACTGTTGCTTAATGGGTAGCCTTCTTCAAACACACGACTTAGAGGTTTTGTTTCTCATTAGCGACATAATCGCTCCATCTTGAAGGACATCCATAAAGTGAACGTCTTGTTTTGTTCCGGGAGATTGTTATCACTTAATACGAAATAACTAATGTGTGCTGGTCTGTAATTTTGGACCTACGGCTTGCAGCTGTAAGGTCCAAAATCACAGACCCGCACACAATTGATGGTTAAATTGTTTTGTGCAGTAATGGCAGAATAGTTCCCTACATAAAGTGCAGGAAGGGAAAGAAATTCCATCCAAAGACGATCGGTTTTATACAAATCGTACGTTTTAGCTGCAGCGTAATTTGATCTCCTGAATAAAGGAGCATCCTCCTTTCATTTTGCGCATTTTTTTTTTTTTTAATATTTTGTTTTAGATTGTCAGCCCATGTCGTGATGCCTTGGGACGCTATGACCGTGACCATGCAGCCACATCTTGCCAATAGCTGTCACGGATTTGCATTCACGAAGGATCGGCCAGTTAGTGTGCTGGAGTCAGTTGCATGATATGAGTGAGCTAAAAATCCTGCGCACTTACACTAGGCAGGATGATCCTCTATAGGAGCATCTTGCTTGGTGGCCATGCGTAAGATTTAAGCTTACTCATGCAGCTGGTCCCTGGGTCGAATTGCACGTAATTTGCAATAGCCAGTACTTACTGGGGGCTTTGTTTGAGCTATGTATAGCCCCAAATAAAGCTCTCCCTCCAACTTAGTTGGGACAGCTGGCTGACAGTAACTGGTTTGGAAGTTTCCTGCAAGTGGCGGCTGGTCTCTATTTCTTTTTCTTTCTTTTTTTTTTTTTTTCTTTTTTTTTTTTTTAACCATGCTGCCTTCAAGAGAATCACTGACTAGACGTATACTTGAAACGCCTGTGACGCAGCTGTGTGTGAATCAATAGACCTATTATAGTTTGTGCGTCAGTCAGTATTCCCTCGTTACGCTTGCTTTGTCGTTCCAGAACTCGCAGTCCATCCTTGGCGTTTGATCAGTGTGAAATCGGTAGATCTAATCCATAATTTCACACAAACATGCTGTCCACGCACCATTACGCAATTTGCCGCATTGATCACGCCTTTGAGAAGCGTGTTTGTCAAGCTTAACTCGGTCAATGTCGGAAGAATTTGAAGCCCACCCAACTGCAAGAGGTATAGATCCTCATGAGCCCCCGCAGTTGCGGGGGCTCATGAGGATTTATGCCTCTTGCTGAAACCACTGTTTGTGTTCTTTGGACGGCTGTGGATCTTTGACGTTGAATCTACAATGACGTCAGAACACAATCTGCGTCCCCTGGCAATGAAGAACTTAATCGTGCTATGAAACTGTTTGATCTCCGCCAAAATATCTAGTTAAACAAAACGGCTCTTGTTTGCTAATTCACTTTCTCTCCAGCCTCGTGTGGTATCCATGACAACCAAGAAAAACCAATCTGTCTTTTTGCGAAGACGGAATAGGGCCTACATGGCTCAGTTGTATTTTAAAATAAAACAGCAGATTTCGTGATTCCATTAATGGCGTCTTTGGCAAATTTGCATTTCTGTGCTGATCCGTGATTTTGGACATTATGGCTGCAAGAAAGCCGTAAGGTCTAAAAATCACAGAACAGCACACAAATTTGTATTGATTCTGGTCATATTGAAAAAGTACTGATGCTTAAAGCGTGCCGAACTTTCAATAAACTCAACCCTAATTTTTGAAAAACCTCATATAGAATGTCCAAATTATTTTAATGTTGCCGCAATGTTTGTTATTTATGTGCGGCAAAAAAGGAAGGATTAGGGTTTCTAATGTAAAAGTCATAATAATTTTTTGTTTTGGCGCGCTTAAAAGGGTACCCGAAGTCAACACAACATGGGGATGTACTGTTGAAATCGAAGAAGAACAAACAGAGTATTTGTGGCGAAATAAATATTTTTTTCTGAATACTAAGACACAGTGAAGACAATTACTGACGCAAAAATTTGAATGCTCTTTTCAACACTGTTGCGGCCGAAAAGCTGCTCCGATTTCAATATTTATTTCTGCAAGCTGATTCTGTTGTGTTGGGTTATAGACTACAAAAAGTGTTGTGTTGACTTTGGGTCGCCTTTAACCCATTATATCCGAGGCTGCAAGTTTTCAAATTTGCCTAACGTCCTTTTAAGGCTACATCACAGATTAGAATATAGATCAGCCATTTTAGTTCAAGGGTGGTGCCAGAATAGCTTGGCACTAAGCTATTCCGGCACTACCCTTGAATTATCATAGTTCAGTTTATATCATGCAAAATGTATCAGGATGGAAAGGGTTAGGTCAACGATATAATAGCTCAGAACAGTGTGTGCGGCTGCAGGAGCTTATCAGTATGCATGTGTGTGGATGAGAAACTGCCCCAATGAGGTAGTTGACATGACGCAAAAAAGGGCTGAATCTGGACTAAAGCCAGTAAGTCAGCAAAAGGCCCTCGGGCCGGCGTCTGCCTCATTTGGTCCGCGCACTACTGTGCGCGGGCCAAGTGAGGCCGACGCCGATCCGAGAACCTTTTCCTTAATGGGACCGAAGCTGCTGTTGCGGTTTCCTGTGTGACTTCCGAATTCCGCAATCGATTATTGAAATCAGGAAGTATACCGTTTCTAGCGAGTTTGCAATCTGAGAAGTCTTCACCAGTAGCCTGCAAGAGAGCCCCATTCCATCTACTCAGTACCGGAACCACAGATAATTAAGAGACCCTGCATTACACTTGATGACGCCCGGGCATCGTGTCCGTTGAAAGGTCCTAGCTAATCAAAGCTGAAGTTGGAGTGCGCGTTCAATTGATCCGTGTCTAGGTCCATAGGCAATAGTTGTCCCTGTTCCCCGTATAACCTGCCCGGTAGGACCGTCCATTATTACTCCTGTGGCCTGAACGTTAAAGCCCGAACTAACCAACCAACCAAAATGCTGTCAAGCTTTGGCCTTTTTAGTCAAGATCTTCAGATCTCCTGGATTCAGAATCCTGGATTGTTCTGTTGGCCCATGCTGTGATGGCCCTGCTTTCCAGTATGGTTTTGATCCTAAATAGAAATGCAGATCGCCCAGCAAACAAATCAAAGAGAGCTTTGGCTACAACGTACTTCAACAGAACCTGTTTTGGCGACCACCTTATATCATTAGAGCACCATTCAGGTGTCTTTAATGGCAGGTGACACTTTTTGCCTGCATTTGAGACTTTTCTTCAGACCAGTATTTTCAGTCACGCAATAAAAAGTTATAGCTCAAAACCGGTTCTAATGTACAGCGCCAAAAATTGGAAATGGATCGACCAACATCCAGATAAACGGCATGCACTGAGTGCCTGATTAGATACAGTGGCACCTGACTTTAGAGTCAGAAGTACTGCGATCTGATTAATGCACGCAGTCGATGATGGTTGCCTCAGTCGCGACGTGAATGTGGCCACCAATTTCAGTCAGTGGCAGACGACACTTGCTCCGAGTAGTCAATATTCAGATCACAAAACCTCCGGGTTGAATGTCCTTCTTACACGTACAGCACGTCTATCAACAAGTTCCTTGCCTAACTCCTTTAATGCAAGTTGTGGATGCATGTCAGTTGTGTCAGTTCGAAATCATTGTAAATTCATCGTCAAACACATGATCCCCATCCGTCAAAACCGGGACATCATGCAAAGCGGTTTCTTCAAGAGGCATGAGTCCTCATAAACGGGGGCCCATGAGGATCTCTGCCTTTTGCGCTGAGATGGAACGTGTTCAGCCGTTGTTCTTGGCAGTGAAGGGGTTAAAGCCTGCGACATACATGTATTCTGACTCGGATCTGGCCGTGGAAAGGCCAAAATGGTCTGGATAGAGCCTGAAGGATCTGGCGGTTGCAGCTGGGCGGTAGTGCTCGCGGTTTTTCTCGGCATTGAGTAAAGGCCGTAGTGGCGAATGCAGTCAGCTACATGTACTTGGATCTGGTGGTGGAAAGGTCACAAAATGGTCTGGATGCAGGCCTGAAGGGACGATAGGAACCGAAGTGATCGTTCTAAGAAGGAAATTCCGGTAGTGTTAGACTTGAATACTGAATGCCCGGCCGGGTCTGGCAGGGAGCCGGATTGGCAATAGGAAAGCAATTCATTCCAACGGCTCGCGCCTGCTGAAAAGACGAGCTCTCCTTTCAAAGAAACCACTTACGAGAGGGCACGTTCGGTCAAAAAGGAAGTGTGTGCTGGTCTGTGATTTTGAACCTTACGGCTTTCAACCGTAAGGTCCATAATCGCAGACCAGAGCACACGTCTTCCTCGATGGCTAGAGTATCTACACCAAGTGTACAAGGATCTAGAAGGCTTACTGGTGCCTCGGAAGTCTTCCGGCTGGTGACTGTCCCTAAGAAATACTGAAGCAAGTTCCCTAGACCAAGAACTGTATAGAATTCCAATCAAGTCAGTACTAGAACGAATCTATCGGTGAGCCGGCACAGTGCCGAGTTTTCACAACTATAATCACAATCATATTATTTTTGCCGTACACGAATGCTGAGGTCAGCGGTTACTATCATCAAGAACTGAGGAATTCAGTGACGTCACTACGTGAATTGTCCGGCATGGTTTCCTGTAAACAAATAGTTATAGGTAACTGACTTATGATTGAAAGAATGAAGAACATATTTTCTTCATATTTTCAATAATATATCATACAGGGAGACGGAAGAAAAAAAACTTGTTGAGTAACCAAGAGGGACTGATTGTAAGAATAACTGAACTACTTACACTGGTTGTTCCTCTCAATTCGCTTCAGCGGTAGCGAATCGAGGGGGACAACCAGTGTGCAAACTACTATTCAAGTTGTGTAGTCTGTTCGTATGTGTTCCTCTGTCGCCGAAGCGGAATTCCACAACTTGTTTAGAATAAAATTCCTGTGTACCCTGTAAAGCGTGGGTAGCCGGCCGCTAAGCTATACAGAGGTATAGAATTTCCCGCCAAGCAGTTTCTATGGCCACCGGCAAAAGCTGTTTATCTCTCGCCCACCGGCTCTTCCCAACAATTCGTCTGAGGAAGCTATTGATCTACATGGGCCCTCGCACTCTGCAGAGATTGATGAGTATTTGCGCTTCGATTTAAAAACCGTTTTGACTCTCGTTTTCCTTAGCTGGAGGTTGTCACCGAGATCTCAGTTTGCCGCCAAGATCTACACGCGGCATAGACGTCCATGTTACGCTAGTAACGACAGGGCTTCGTGGGAAAACGTTCGTGTGCTGATTTGTGAATTTTGGCTTATGGCTTAAAACAGTCAGGTTCAAGTTCACGGTAACCTAAGCATTTATTCTTGCTCAATAGCAAAGATCTGTGCCATTTATACCTCTGTCCCTAGCAAGGACAGGTAATTAGGGTTTAACTCTCGGGAGCTGAGACGGCTTCATCTCCGGCTGTCCTTAATGGGAAGCGTACACTGAAACTGGTGAACGACTGACCAGTCTATGGACAAGACCCACTGACATCGTCAAAAGGCATAGATTCTCATGAGCCGCTGTGTCCGCAGCGGCTAATGAAAATCTATGTCTCTTGTTGAAAAAGATCTGGTTCTTGTTCATCACTGACTCTAATCCCTGCTGCTCAGGGCGGAGGGAGTTGGGTCATTTTGCGTCAGTGATATTAGTGTCCGAGTGACCTTTTTCCCAGGCCTTGATGCCAAGCCGACCACCGGCGCTTGATTCTTTGCCAACATCACCAGCAGTAGACGGAAACTTCCACGACCTAACCCGCGGGAGAGACACGGATGTCAGTGATGAATGAAGCAGTTGCAGCGGTGTAGATCGTCCTGACATCATGTGGGACAACCGGCCAAATGACAATGATCCTAAATAGCCCCTGCACTTGCTGAAGGCTGTTTCGTATGTATGCCATTTACATGCGGTTTCGCATAGTAATATCGGTGTGATGTGTTCGCTGTGTATGCATACATGACAACACATCAGCACTTTTCAAAGTGTATGTGTAAAGCTCCGCATAGCAAGCAGTGTTGTTTCTCTCTACACTGCGGAACCGGCATCAGCAACCGAAGGTTGCTGGCTTCAGCAGCCAGCAGGAGCTCGTGAGGATCTATGTTGTCTTTGATAGATTTGTGTCTGACGTTTTCTGTGTAACTAAACACTGAACCGACATCACTTTCGGGACAGAGCAGAATATTCCCCACGCACAGTGAACTTTTTCTTTTGTACCAAACCGTCACACAACTGGGCAGCCATGTTCTCTTCTGCTGCTGTCACCGAATCATGGAATCGCCAGAACAAAAGACAGAGGCGGCGAAACGCCAGCGACCCGAGGACGAGGACACTCATCCAGATCTGAAACCGTTCGAGCTAATCCTGCCACGCTTTCTTTCTTCTTCCTCTCTGTCACGCGTTATTTTTAGCACTGGCAGACGACACAACCATTGCGCGCGGGAAAGAATACAATGCAGACACCGCGGCCTAGCGACCGCTACTACGTGCTGTTTCTCAACGTTCGCCGATGCGGTAGGTGCATAAAACATTAATATTAGTAATATTAGTTTTTATTACCGTGTGCAGTAGTAGCTGGCAGGACATGTTTCGACTATTAGCCATTTTAGTTATCTGTCAGCGCGAAAATAGAAAGAAAGGTAGAAACTCCGTCGAAAGTGACGTCTGCCGCTTGCAGAGACAGTTTACAGTCGTAGGAAGATTTCGTGCTGACCTCCTCCGTTTAAAACATACAGTCTGGTGTGAGAAAACTTGTTAGCAAGAGGCATATATCTCCTAATGAGACCCTGCATGGCATGTGTTTTTGAGGATCTATGCCTCTTACAGATGGTAGTACCGCTTTGGTTTGGGAATGCCTGCAAAGTTGTTTGGGGTAGAAGCGGCCCAGTCTTGCCTGCTATCATCGATTTTTTATTGACGGCAAGCGACTGGCGCCAGACCTTGTACCGGGTGCTTTGTTTTCAGAGCTATCTGGTCGTAATGCCGGGTATCGCTGCCGTAATCAGTTGTGCCATTAACCCTTTTCATCCTGAGACATTATTACTTGCAACAAGATTTGACTATGGTAGTTCATGGGTGGTGCCAAAATAGCTTGGCGCCTGAGGCGCGAAGCTTTTCTGGCACCACTGACCCTTGAACTAAAATAGTTGATGTAACTCCTAATGTAGCCTTCATAAGACAATATGCAAATTTAAAAAATGCAATCTCAGGATGTAATGCAATGGGTTAAGCAATTAAACCTCCGTACGCGTTTCATAATTATAAAGTGACAGACTTTCATCTTGAACGCATTCCTGTAAATTAGTCCGCCGTTGTTGAAGTGAAATGCAAAGCAGAGCTAAACCTGAAAATGGTGAGACTGTTAATGACTGCGAGAGTGAGTAAGTTGTACTAAAAGAATATATTATGCAAAGAAAAATTAGTTTAAAACAGCTACCGTGTTATGGATTAATTACCATTTAAAACGATGCGATAGTGGACACATAAAAACTAAAAGTAAAACTGAATTCAGTGGTTGTTTACAACATCCCTGTTTTTTTTTTTTTTGCATACGGTTGTCACAAAAGCCGTATATATATAAATATATATATATATATATATATATATATATATATATATATATATATATATATATATATATATATATATATATATATATATATATATATATATATATATACTGATCAACAAAAGAAACGCGACGTAGCCCCTTCAAATCACATTTAATCCAACGTTTGAAAGTCGAGTTCGGACAAACCATACAACGGATGTTATCGACATTTTAGGAATTAAATCATGGACACCAGCGTACTCAGTGTGGAAGTTTATTCTGTATTTGGAGCAAGCATGGCACAGCACAAAGTCAATATGGCGTTTGATCCCCATTGGCTTTGATGACAGCTTGGCAGCGTTGGCGCATAGAGTGCATCAGGCGGTTGACAGCTGCCCTGGGGATGTTGTTCCAGGCCTGGACAATGGTATTCTCCAGTTCTGCGGCTGTCGTTGGTCTGGGGCGTACAGCGTTGACCTCCCTTTGCAGTTGGTCCCAGAGATGGGATTGAGGTCCGGGCTGAGGGCAGGCCAGGGCATGACTGCAATGTTGTGCTGCTGCAAGAAGTGCTGGGTGATACGTGCAGTATGTATACGTGCATTATCTTGCTGCAAGATGGTTTCTGTGTCCCTGAGAAAATGGCAGGACATATGGGTGTAGTACTTGGTCAATGTAGCGCGGAGCTGTGATGCCATTTCCGCGACCTGGTACGAGTCCACGGAAGAACACAGGTCCTACTGTCTGGTTCAGGGTAATCCCATCCTCAAATCATCACGCTTGGCTCGCCCCAGGCATTGTTCTCCAGCACACAGCCATCAGCATAGCGTTCACCCCTTCTCCGACACACTCTTATGCGCCCATCTGCATGGCTGATGCAGTAGTGGCTCTCATCCGTGAACAGGACGTTCTGCCACTGTCGCCAGGTCCAGTCGACATGAGCCTGTGACCACTGAAGGCGTGCACGGCGATGACGGTCAGTAAGAACAACTTGAGTCCACGGGCTGGACGGCGGTTGTGCAGATTATGCTCCTCTATCCGTCGTCGCACCGTCTGGCCACTGATGGGTGCCTGGTGGTTGCCGATAACTTCTCTTGCTGTGCGATTTCGCACGTGAGTCCGGAAAATGTGGCGGTCTTGCCGTGGAGTTGTCACACGTGGTCGTTTGCTTCGGGGAGCGTCAGCAGAAGACCCGCTGGCATGATAGCGTTGCTGCAGCATGTAAATGGTCGAAATGTGACATCTAAAAACCACTGCCACAGCTTGTGGATCTTCTCCGGCTTCCAAACACCCAAGAGTTTGATCTCGCTGGGGAGCACTAAGTCTTGGCATGGTTGATGTGGCAACGGCAAAAGTGACAGAAGGCGTAACATTGCTGATTTTTTTTATTGCCTTGCATTGCTGAACACAGTTCATGACCCAAGATAACTCTGCAGTGTATGCACGTGTGTGGTAAGCATACGCCGTGCGTCCTAACTAATACGGGTGCCTCGTGCACAGGGAGGGTACACGGTTGCTACAGTACGGTGACTGCATGCTTACATGTTGTTGCTCGTACATTGGCTATCAAAAATAGTGTAACTTGTATTTTCGTGGATTTCTCATACAAATACAACATACACTCGAATTTCGCGTTCCTTTTGTTGATCAGTATATATATATATATATATATATATATATATATATATATATATATATATATATATATATATATATATATATATATATATATATATATATATATATATATATATATATATATATATATATATATATATATACGTAAATCAAATCAAAACCTTCATCCACCTGGTGTTGCCCTGATCTCAGCTGCATGAGCAATCTTTAAATCATGCGCATGTTACTAAGCAAGGTGCTCCGCTTTAGCGGAGCACCTTCCGTAGTAGCATACCCAGGATTCAAGCTCACTCATACAACCAACAAGACGCCGTGCTGTGGTTCATGGCTCTGCATCAAAATTCGTCAGACAGACGAGCAGGCATTCCCCATGATTCTTGGCGTTGTGGCACATCGTCTTTTACATGACCGCATTTGCCAGCGTGTCACTGAGTCTTTGTTGCGAGTCGGTCCCAGAGCCAAGCTGAAAACTGTTCCATCTGTAAGAGTCAGATTCTCATTTATTGCTTCTGCAATCGGACGAAAATGCCGGTATGCGTCAGTATTGCTCAGTGACACTGTATGATGAGATCGGTTCAGGTGTTCTTCACTGAGGTTGAGGATGCTACTTGAGATTAAAGTACCTTTTCGCATAAATCTGAACATATCAACACCATTCGTGTGTGTTATGCCTTGTCGACACACATAATGAACTGTAACAGCAGTTTGGACACGCAGCAAAAGGACACGCGTCAGTCACAGTAATTGCACTTATTTACTGGTCTGCGCTACCGGTTAGCGTGTCGATCTGTTTGTATCTGTTTCTCGTACTAAAAGCGTTGTAGTTCTAGAACGGAGTGGAATCATTGTCAGGTTACTTGATATAAAGACCACGTGTGCTGAACTGGATTCTCCTGTGTCCAAATGAACTACAACTAAACCCGCGTAGTGTTCCGTAACCATCTGTTACATAAGTGTATCTGTGAACAGTTACGCGGTAGTGGGGGTTTAACACATTCGAGACGTGCTGCATTCGGATACTCTGCTTTATGCCGCGTATCTGGTTGCGGCACGTCTCGAAAGCTGTCTCGACGTCTATGATCAGATGCCAGTAACACTGAGCCTCTACGGTTCCCTTATCCCATATCATACTGAGGCTAAAAGCTTCAAATTTGTACACTGCCATATGCAAGCTACATTACAGTACTTACAGATAAAGATATAGACCAATGGCTTTAGTTCAAGGGTGGTGCTAGAATAGCTTGGCGCCAAGAGGCGCCAAGCTATTCTGACACTACCCTTGAATTATTTTAGTCAAACTTGTTTCACACACTGGTGTATTCCGAATGATAAGGGTTATGAGCTGAACCTTACGAACATATCAGACAGGTATAAAATAAATGAAAAGAAAAGGGGAGACTGCCAGTGCTAATATTTTAGGAAGGTTACAAAGTAAAGTAGTTTATAGCACTGTCAGGGGAGAGAAATGTGCATGAGCGACCAGTGATCATAGATCTACTGTGGCCAAAGCACACACACAAAAAAAAAGATAGGAAAGAAAGGGGGCGCTAAGTGAGTGACTGAAAGCAATGCATATGGAAGCCCCCCCCCCCCCCCGAAGGGGGGCGTATCACATATCCACTGTTCCAGCCACTCAGTGCATGGAAATTTAAATCTAGGTCCCTCAAGGGGGGGTCCAGATATTTAGCCGGTGTGGACAGCTGTTTCGGTCTTGGCGACCTCTTCAGCACACCATCGGCAATACTGGAGGAGGCAGGAAATTCTGCCTACCTGCAAAGACAACCACATTTTACTGTGGTGTCTGCAGGGGCATACATTCCATGCCACCACCTAGAGTTAAATTTCCATGCAGCCTAAAATGTGGTTGTCTTTGCAGGTAGGCAGAATTTCCTGCCTCCTCCAGTATTGCCGATGGTGTGCTGAAGAGGTCGCCAAGACCGAAACAGCTGTCCACACCGGCTAAATATCTGTACCCCCCTTGGGGGACCTAGATTTAAATTTCCATGCACTGAGTGGCTGGAACAGTGGATATGTGATACGCCCCCCTTCGGGGGGGGGGGGGGGGCTTCCATATGCATTGCTTTCAGTCACTCTCTTAGCGCCCCCTCTCTTTCCTATCTTCTTTTTGTGTGTGTGTGTGTGCTTTGGCCACAGTAGATCTATGATCACTGGTCGCTCATGCACATTTCTCTCCCCTGACAGTGCTATAAACTACTTTACTTTGTAACCTTCCATATCAGACAGGTGTTTGTCGATACGTGTATCATCCAAATTAGATGTAGTTTGCGAAATTAACCACTTCACTGCCAGTAGACGCAGATTGTGTTTGGAAATTATTGTAATTTCAACCTCAGAATTCCCCAGCCGTCAAAGGAACGTGGATACAAAGTGGTTTCATCAAAGGCATAGATCCTCATTAGCCCCCGCAGCTGCTGGGGCTCATGCGGATCTATGTCTCTTGCATTTAGATCGGCTTCACCTTTTCTAGGCACCCAATAGTTTACAATTAGTGTCTGTCTGTCTGTCTGTCTGTCTGTCTGTCTGTCTGTCTGTCTCTCTCTCTGTCTGTCTCTCTCTCTCTCTCTCTCTCTCTCTCTCTCTCTCTCTCTCTCTCTCTCTCTCTCTCTCTCTCTCTCTCTCTCTCTCTCTCTCTCTCTCTCAAAATAACTACCGCAGTCGAACACATCCACCAGTCATAATTATACAGTATCACCTGACAACAAGGTGACATAATTGCTGGCGAGAACTATTCACCGACGTTGTGCTTTAGTGCCGCGACTTCTGTCGCCTCAGCAATTTTGCCCCTCAGTGTCCGGCATTTCATTCTTCCTTCCTCGAATCAAGTCCAAACGCAGTCTGCATTTCATCACAACTGATGTCCAACACACCTTACGCGATGTTGGATCAGAACATAATAATTTTCCGCCACCGAGTGGTTCGTAAGCAAGGAATGATCTTGCGTAATCACGGGTACAGTTACAGTTTAAAATCTCGACAGCTTTGATCAATTATATCTTGCTTTGTTCCAAGTTTTAACTCCTTTACTGCTGGGACGCGCGCAGAATCAGTCAACTGCAAGAGGCACAGAACTTCATGAGCCCCCGCTGTCGGCGGGGGCTCATGAGGTTCTGTGCCTCTTGCTTGCCTTATTTTGTATCCGTGCGTTTTGTTGGACGGACTCTGTATTAACGATTGTTTTTGTTGCGTTTTTAAAGTGCATACCTGTAGCAGGAAATGGCACATGATGATCGTTGCGTAATCGATCGCCTCTGCGCCACCGGCGGTAGGAAACAGAACATGTCTGTGATAATTCCATACTACCGGTGGTAAAGAGCTATCGGTGGTGAATAGCTGATGAGTTATGCAACGACCACATCATGCATGTGGAGTGGCTCTCTTTTTACCCCGTCAGCGTTACAGCAGTAATGACGCAAAATGTAGTTTCAAATGTAGTTGTTGTTTTTATTTTTTTACCCCACCCGGTCAAAGTGCAGAGGCGGAATCAAGCTCGAACCGATGCCAAACACACCAGGATGTATACCAGGATTGACTTTTTATAGCAAGGACGATAACTTATTCGTCTTCAGGGGCGGATCAGTTACCTCAGTGTGGGAGGTGTTTGTTTGGACCTCCAACCTGACTCAAAAGGCCTCCCTGACGCTAGACCTTGCTTCCAGGGACCGAAAAGTGTGTGTGTGTGTAGGGTGGGGGCCCGGGGGGGGGGATTGAGAGAAGGCGCGTGCGTGTTAATTAAGACTAGCACTATTCGCCAAAATATCAAACAACGGAAGGGGGGAGGGGGTTGGGTTCCAAACACATCAAACAGGGATTTTGTTACATCACTTTATAGAATTTTAGGTCGGGGGCGGGGGGGGGGGGCGCTGTAACCCCCTGCCCTCACACACACCACACCACCACCCTCCGCACACACACACACCACACACACACACACACACCACCACCACCACCACCACCACCACCCAGATCCGCCCCTGCGTCTTTGAACCGTTCACTGCCAGCGGATGCAAAATCGTGTCTTTAAACCATGATAAATTCAACGCCAAGTAACTCCGTTCCGTTCACACAAAGAACACAGGTTTAGATTTGGGCAGCAAGTGGTGAAAAATCTCTTGAAAAAGCCCCCCCCCCCCCCTACCCCCCCCCCCCCAAATGCCCAGGGGGTTCTTTGCCTCTTGCAGTAGGATAATGTTCACATTTTCCCGGCATTGGATGGGTCAAACGTATTAACCTCTTCACTGCCAGCGGAGGAAGATCGTGTTTGAGAAACTATTGTTAATTCAATGCCGAAGATCCCACCGTCCAAGACACGATACAAAGTAAAGTCAGCAAGAGGTCTAGATCCTCATGAGCCCCCGCTGTCGCGGGGACTCATGAGGATCTATACCTCTTGCAGTTGGGTGCGGTTTAGGTTTTTTTTTTTCTCGGCAGTCAGACGTATTAGTAGAAGACAATAAGAAACGATGTTACCGCCTGAAGAATTCGATTGGGTTTTTTTTTGGGTGATAAAGTTATGTGGGCTACGTTAGCCATTCTTGCTTACCTGATAATGTCAAACTACTGCTTTTGTCCTAAATTATGTGTTGGTCTGTGATTTTAGACCTTACGGCTTTTCAGCTGACGAGCAAAAGAAATGCGACACCATTGCAGTCTTCGGAAACACTGAAGCGGTTCCAATGATATCGCATCTCTTTTGCTCGTCATCAGTGTTTCCGGTGATTTCAATGATGTCGCACTTGTTTTGGTCGTCTGTGTATAACGTATCAAGTTTCCAGCATACACACAAAACCTTTCATGTGCTGTCGTGACCGACTGCTTCGGCATCGATCGATTTCTCCATTGCTTTCAGACTTATTGCCGATTGGACTTAACCTAGATCACAGTCAGGGACGGTGGTGGTGGTGGTGGTGGTGGTGGTGGTGGAGGGATGGGGGATATAAGGAAGAGAGACTTCAGAGAGAGAGGACACTAAGTGTGCTTAACCCTTTCATTCTCAGGGATAGCTGGGATGGATTAGAAGACTGTGATAACCCCAGGGCACAGTGCCGTATTAGCTTGCAGGCTTGACAGTTTTCAGACCTATCGCCAGTTCGTCTACAACGAACCTGTTCGCAATATGGGTTGGATGAATTGCGAGAGAATGAAGACACTCGCTTCACCAACCCTCACACGAGTTATCGAGTTGTCTTCCTCGACGCGCTACGGATGGAGACAAACAGTGTGGCGGTCAACTCTTTCACCTCCAGTGACGAATCCCGGGGATGGATCGGCCTAGGTGACTTAAAATGTAGTGCCTGGTTACCTTTTCCCTGGAGAAACACTTTCTGCACGTTTAATTAAGTCTTCACTTTTCAACACTCTCTTCGGTAGAAGGATCAATCATGATAGCTCAAGGGTGGTGTCTGATCAGCCTGGCGCCTGAAAGGCGCCAGGCTGATCAGGCACTAACCTTGAGCTATCGTCGTCCTTCCATCTCGTAGCAATATATTCACAATATAAATTGCTTTACTGACCAGAGAGTTTCCAATGGGCGTGATGTGTTCTATTTTCATGCTTGTAGCACAGTTCTTGAAAATGTCAGCACTGGGCCCTGGAAGTTAAAGAGGTCATAGCGCACGAGCCGGCAAGTTAGAGGTATCCTTGGGGATTTATTGGTTGGTTACCACTTCCCACCCACAATGATTGCCGTGCATACATATGTAGTCACGGAAGGGGAAATTTTTCAGCATGGACAGGTTCCAGTAGCCGACTAGATCTGATGAAGAGAACACAGTTTGCGGTAAAGAAATGCGCTTTCACGATGTATAGAATGTATATTTTCTTCTTCTAGTCGTTGTGTCTTGTTCTACAATGTCTAGAAAACACTAAAAATTGTGCATTGATGCACAATGAACATTGATTTCTCTACCCCAGCCTGTGGTACACATACCAAGGGAAACTACTCAGCGCTTGAAGACAAGCGGTTAGATCCCCTGTATCCTCGTATGCGGCAAGCGTGTGTGTGAGCACTTTCTCGCCAGCCGGCGAAATATCGAAAAAGAGGTGGGGGGGGGGGGGGAGGGGCAAGTCCGTTGGGCCCATACAAACATGTGATGTAAGGGCCCGTTGCCTACAGAAACTAATGGGTGATTGACCTCTCAGCTCAGAATCTTATGGGTCATTTTGGGAAATGATGCGTCAGTGGCGCACGGCGTGTTCGAAAATGAACTCTGTTAACCCATGGGTTTTTCTGGAGCGTAGGAAGTAGGCTAGAGAAAGACACAATACACACGCAAGAAGGTGCACTAGTAAATGAAATGTGGGCGTGTGAAGACCCTGAAAGCCCACAGTAGACGAACAAGACAATAAACAGCAAAGTCAGGATACAAATTATACCTCGAGTTACCGCATACGCCGCACAAACCAAAATAGGTGAGGCTAGCGTCTTGGCTGAATCATACAAAACTGATTTGCGGTAAATTTTATGTTGTAAGAAACAGAACTGAGAGGGTGGGGTAGTATACTATTTATTATTATTATTATTATTATTATTATTATTATTATTATTATTATTATTATTATTATTATTATTATTATATTTATAGGGTGTAATAACACCAACAATCGATGACCCGTGATGTGAAGTTACAACATAATAAAAAAAAATTCCAGGTATTCGGGCCTCTAGTCCTGGGAATTTCTCCGGGTCCACACACCCGCAGAACTGGTCAAACTTCTTATAAATAAATATACAGACAAAAACACAAATAGCTGTTAACATCAGCGAGACGGGTCAAAGTTAATGTTATTAAAAAACAAAGCGTAAATTTGGGAGATTCTCATTATAAATTACGCAAGACGTGTGAAGAATTCTTTTAAAATCCAACAACAAGGTATTACAAGCTTCACTGTGTAACGTCTCCCAAAAATTTAGTCGTTAATTACGTGAAGACCGCTACTACTTTGACATGTAATCTCGTCGAAAACCTCTTCTCATTTCCCGCATTACGCGATTTTAAAACAAATCTCTCTCCCTTCTCCCCTCCTGGCCCCTTGATAGCAGGGAATCTGTTATTTATGACACGATCTTTACAGGGTAACGTGTTTTTTGTGTCAAAATTATTATGGGTTCCTGACGGTCGTTACTTTTTCTTTTTATCTTTCGTTTTTGGTTGTTGTTTTTTTTTAAATGTGGTATGAACCGTCATCCAGCAAGATCCGTCTGCAAGAGGCATAGATTCTCATGAGCCCCTGCAGGGGTTCATGAGAATCTATGCATCTTGCTTGACTTCTTTTACATCCTACAGTTTAGTACAGTCTACAACTTTGGTAATTACTAACTCCTTCCGTCGCGCGCGCCCGACTAGCGTAGATGTACTGATAGAGTGCACCATTACAAACGCTGCGTTATTTATGACTGTGACATGATTTTTTTTTAATTTACTGATAAAAAGTACAAGTTTCTCCAAGTACAATTTTCTTGCGAACAGTATTTATTCTTTTGTTCTATATGATTTAATTATTTGATTTTTTTAATATTAAGCACTGTGGAATATTTCTCAACCTTGGGATTATTACAACATCAATATGATGATATGATGATGATGATGATGATGATGATGATTGTTTTAAAGGATACAATAGTTTTTATCTTCTTGTCTTTTCTCTTCTTATGATCCTGTCAGGATCGATCGTGTTTGCAGCTCAAGACGAGAGCTGCATACACTAGTTGGCATACAGCCAGATAGACACACAGCACACATTGCTACGAACCCATCGTGTAGATGTTATCGGTGTTATCGGGGGGGGGGGGGGGGGGGGACTTAACCCCTTTCCTGGCCAGTATACGTACATTTCTTGCATCTTGCAGTTGAATCATGTTCACTTTTTACTCGGCAGTGAAGGGGTTAAAGTGTGCTAATTAGGCACGACTGTTTGAGTATCACGTTCGAACAACTTGCAGATCTCATCATGTTTGGGTGTGCTAAACAAGCACTATTTTGGAGATATCGACCCTCTCAGATGCCCCCTCGCCCCCCTCCCCCCACCCTCTCTCCCTCCCCCCCCCCTTACCCCCCCCTTACCCCCCCCCCCCCACTTACAGCTTCCTTCAGGTTCTCGGTGACTGGAGTGCGTTCGATCGTTCAGTCTCCCACAGTTGATTAGGAAAATAGACACCTTGCAGATCCTGTGGTCGGGGAGTTGCGAGTTAGCGAGTCAGCCCCGCACAGATGCAACAAGGTGTCTTCTTATAACCCCTTCGGCCGCCCTTCGAAAAAAAATGGACACATCTCAACTGTGGTTGCGGCGGCTAATGAGAATCTATCCCTCTTGCTGGCACAACTTTGTATCATCCTTGTTTCTCGGAAGGTTTTGGGCTCTTGAAATCGCCTTGAAAGATAATGTTTCCGTGAAGTCTGTGTTCAGTGTCCACTGGCAGTGAGCGGGTTAATCTCAAGCGACAGAAACAGGAAACGCTATTTTTTCCCCTCCTATCCCCCTGCAGGTCGACGTTTTATGGTGAAATTCATACAAATGCTTTGTGCTATTGGCCAGCTTACGCACACGTCGCAGAAATATGAATCGAATACACGCAAAGGATGCGGTCAAGGCATTTTTATGGCTGGGTGTAATGACTGCGATTTCCGTCTCGTTCCATAGATCACAGCTTGAGATGAGAAAGGCTGACCTTTTACACGGCGGGCCATAGATCACAGTTTGAGTTGAAAAAGGCTTTGCCTCTCTAGGGCATCCCATCAGTCACTGCTCGACTTGAGACAGCGTGGCCTCTTACACGACAGTCTGTAAAGCAAATTAATGTCTAACGTTGGGTTTCAATATGACGTAAACTGTGAGCTTGGTACACGAGCTGGCTACGGTGTAGAATTTTTTTTTTTTTTTTTTTTTTTTTTTTGGGGGGGGTTGCGGGGATGGGGGGTGGGGGGGGGCCCTCTCCGACGCAAAAGCCCGCTCTCTCAGTCGTCGGATCTGCCCATCTGCAAGTGGCGTAGATTCTCGTGATCAATGGGTCAGTTGCATGAAAAAGCTTAGTCCTGTGCCAGCCACTAAGGAAGGTGCTCCGCTATAGCGAAGCACCTTTCTTAGTGGCTGGCGCAGAATTAAGTACACTTATGCAACTGACTGAAGCGGATAAACGCCTCTTGCTTCGTGAAATTTAAGAACCTTTGCCTCTTGCTTTCGGTGACTGGTCCATCTGTTCTACTAAGTCGTTCAGTCGCTGTCGCATAGACGAAGACAATCAACATTTATTTTTTAGGCTGTGACTGAGTTATCGAACGTTGATCCAGCCATACAAGTACGCAATAGGCTAACGGGCCGACGTTTTCCTCTCTCTCTCTCATTTAAAGTCTATTTCAAAGTTATCTATCTTCAGAGCTCGCGTCCATAAATATTTGCTGTCGTTGTGACTGTTCTATCTTTCTGCTTAGTATGTTGCTCCAGCACAGCAAATTGCTGCAGGTTATGTAATAGTTCGACTGTCTGCATTAATATGTCAGGTTCATACGAGTGTGTATATATATATATTGGTTTAATTTCTTTCTTTTTCTGAGGGTGGGGGGGGGGATGGGTCTTTTTACTTTTATGTGTTTTATCTTTTGCTGTATCGTCTGATGTATTTTTATATGTGTAGAGTAGCAGGACAGTTTGGAAGATAGGCATTGCTATGCCTAAAACTTTTTATCCTGAATAAAACGTTTCATCATCATCATCTCTCTCTCTCTCTCTCTCTCTCTCTCTCTCTCTCTCTCTCTCTCTCTCTCTCTCTCTCTCTCTCTCTCTCTCTCTCTCTCTCTCTCTCTCTCTCTCTCTCTCATTGCTTGGTTGTCCTCCCCTTCTGTCGATCTGCAAAAACCTGTGACATCTTGAAGTCGGAAAACGTTTGAGAAAATTGGCAGCGCCCTTAGAAACAGACTGTTTGTGGCTCCTGTATTATTTCTTCAACCCCTTCACTGCCGAAAAAAAAAAGAAAACAATCCAGCCTGAAGAGACATAGATCATCATGAGCCCCCGCAACTGCGGGGGCTCATGAGGATCTATGCCTCTTGCTAACACCACTTTATATCCATGTTCCTTGTACGGCTTCAGCTATTTGTTGCTTGATTAACAAATATTTCAAAAACACATTATTCTACCAGTGGCAGAAAATGGGGTAAAGCAAACAGAATGGCATTTCTTTTTTTTTGTGTGGAAGGTATGTTTTGACGGTGTGCTTTCCAGCTGCAGATGAATAGCTCGTGATCGTTCAAGGGTAGTGATTGATTAGTTGGACGAAGCTTCCGATGACCCGTCAAGCAAAACATGCCCTGTCCTCAGATGGCCTTGTTTAACAAACGGCACGCCCGTTCCGCTTTTGGATTGGAATTGGGGGAATTGGGTCCCAATCAAGTTTAAATGTCGGTCCACGGAGTGAATCTGCCCTTTCAGACGCGAGACATGATTGGGTGCTTGTAAAAAGATAGGGTGAGAGAATGTGGGTGGGGTGGGGTGGGGTGGGGTGGGTGCGATGGTGAGGGGCGCCGAAGCTTAGAGGTTAGAGCAGTAAGCGGGAGGAGGGTGCGGGACTGGGAAGGAGTTGGGGGAGGGGTAGAGGTGGGGAGGGGAGGGGGGTGGGGCTGAGTATTCAACACAGTGGATCTTAGTTCAGAGGCAATATTCCACATTACCCCAGTCGCCCATTCACACAATATAGGTGAGCTTTTAGTGGACTCAGAACAAGCTGGACAACGCGACGTGTGTTGGGATACTGCCAGTTTAAGAAATTCTCCCCAAAATTGAGAGATGTTCTACCGACGACTAACATACCAACTGATCGGATACAGATCGACCATGATAGTTTAAAGGTGGTGCCAAAATAGCTTGGCGCCTTCAGGCGCCAAGCTATTCTGGCACCACCCTTGAACGATCACGGTCGATCAACACCTTTTTGGTGTGTTTTGTCGCTGTTTTATGGTCAGGTAGGGGTTGTTGAGGAGACAACTTGGCAAAGATTGCCCCCTCTTCTTACTTCAGTTGTGTTCATTGTGCTTGACATAAAACAAGGATCCCTAAGATCTGAAACCCTATGGGATCCTGTCCAATTATGGGAATAGTGAGATGGGTCTGTGATTTTGGGCCTTAAAACCCAAAATCACAGACCAGCTCACAATATTTTTTTTCAACACTCAAACAAACATGACGTTGGTCTACAGTGGTAAGAAAGAGAGCGCGACGTGGTGAGAGTAGAGGTTTTGGAGTGAAGTGCCTGCATGGGGAGAGAGGGTATGGGTGTAGGGGCTGGGGGACAGGGTGTTTTCCTTCCTTTGCTTTCTCTACGTTCTGGGTGGCTGTTTCAGCGGAATATTGTCTGTGTTTTGTTTTTCTTCTTCCTCTTCTTCAAAACCGGCAGACGCATTGAAACTAGAAAATTGACGTTGGCATGCATTGATTTGATTTCTTTTTCCACAGAGTGTTTGCGAATGATCGGCATGGAAAAAATAAATATGATTTATGTTTGCACTTTGGTCGATATGCAACCTGTGTGTGTGTGTGTGTGTGTGTGTGTGTGTGTGTGTGTGTGTGTGTGTGTGTGTGTGTGTGTGCGCGTGTGTGTGTGTGTGTGTGTGTGTGTGTGTGTGTGTGTGTGTTGTGTGTGTGTGTGTGTGTGTGTGTGTGTGTGTGTGTGTGTGTGTGTGTGTGTGTGTGTGTGTGTGTGTGTGTGTTTTGCTTGCTTGTTTGTTTGGTGGTGTTGGTCAGTGGTGGTTTTCTTTTTTAATTTTTTCTTCTTTTTTATATCTTTTTTTTTTTTTTTTTTTTTTTTGGGGGGGGGGGGGTTGGGGGGTGAGAGCAGAAGAATATGGCACTTTTGTGTGTCTTAGCAATGTTTCTACACCAAAAAAAGAGAGTTATGAAGGGAGCGGACTTGGGCTTGACATCAGACCGACATCCCTCTCCAGTAACATTAACATGAACACGGTGCTCTAAGGTAATTCCCAATTTCTGGCAGTTGTCTTCTACAGATGCCCTTTTATGGTCTAAATCAGTCGTTACAGTTCATGGGTACAGTGCATGGGTGGTGTCAGATTATCTTGGCGCCTCCAAGGACCAAGCCAGTCTGACAATACCCTTGAAAACTGTCATGGTCGATCCTTCTTGTGCTAGAGGGCTTAATAGGTTAACTTCCTCTTTAGGTTACTTTTAGTAATTTTTAGTAGTCACATGGTACAATTTTGGGATGGCCTTAGTTATCTGCTCGGCGTTAAATCCCAAGAACTATCTAACTAACTAACTGTCTTTTTTACATTCCAGAATGATGCCGTAGCCAACTCGCCCTAGCAGCCCGCGCAGAAGTGCCTTTAAATTCGCAGCATCCGGGAGTGTGAATGCAGTGCCTTTAAACGAGGGTCCGCGAAAAGTGTGAAGGTGCCTTTACTGCGAGGCAGCCGGACGCGCCATGGGGCCCTGGGGGTAGCCTCGATGGCGCGCTGGTCACCTTACAATGTGGAAGAAGACTTCAGTATGATCGTCACCCAGTCCAGCATAGCTGTAGACGTAAGTATCGATTCCGGGTAATACGTATAGACTTATTTGCGAAGGTCTCTGATCTTGGGCGAACGGATGAAGACCATAGGTCCAAAATCACAGATTTTGATACCGTGTGATGGTCAGTGATTTTGGAACCTTACGGCTTCTATATGTAAGGTCCAAAATCACAGACAAGCACACATTTAGCCTGTCACTCTTGATTGGTGGACGTCTGGTAAAAGCAATTTTCTGATACAAAATTGTTTAGTTTTTGTTCTTATTTGTTTGTATGTTCATTTGTTTGTTTGTTTGCTTGCTTGCTTGTGCGACCACACCATGAATATGTGCCTAGAAAAGTTTAAGAGAGCTCGCGTCTTGAGCTGGACCAAATTAGTCACTTACTATTCTTGAATTATCACCATCTTGGTCCATCCATCTACTACACTTGACTTGAAAATAAACCGCCTATCCAGACCTTCTTCTTCTTCTTCTCCTACGTATGCGTTCATATGTTACTAGTCGTGCGTACTATCCGCATCAAAAATAGAAGCATCGCGTGCCCTCCACCAGACCAGACCGGCCTCACCGATGATTGCGGGTCCCGAATGTTAAGATAGGTCTTGACCCGACATATAACGTCTGCCTCGTCCATAAATATGCGCGCTGGTCTGTGACTTTGTACCTTACGGCTTGCAGCCGTAAGGTCCAAATCACAGACCAGTTACGCGCGAGAGACGCGTGCTCACGGTAACGACTTACTCAGGGGGGTCAATAAGCCATGAAGTCCGTTGCAGTGTCCGGCTGCGGTCGATGATACCATCAAGACAAGGACACGCGAAGCTGAGGATGTACGGCTGATCGTTAACCTTTCTTTTGTTTTTGTTGTTGTTGTCGGTAGCGTTTTTTGTTGAGTTGATTCCTGCAGGAATCGCCTCGAGTAAAAGCCCAACCACACAGCCAAAGGGCTAGGAATGATTTGTCAATAATCTCTCGAGTCACACAGCGGCATAATCTTCTACGAGTACCTTAACGGGGGTTCCACTCTAAACGGAGAAGAGAAAAAAAGTCTTATGAAAACTGTGTTTAACGCGTTGAGACTTAACTCATTCGAGATGTCCCGCATCCGGATACACGGCATGAAGCCGCGTATCCGGATGCAGCACGTCTCGAATGAGTTGAAGTGGACATTCCAAAGATGTGGGCGTTTTTACTCTAATACAGATATTTGGCACATGGACCAGCTAACAGTTCCAGGTGACGCCAGAATAGCTCTAAAGGACGAAAAACGCAAATAGTTGTGCTGTAAAGAAAACTTTACATTCATAGCAGTGTAAGTGATAGATCGACCCTCACAGTAGCGCCAGAATAGCTTTACTAGATGTGGTCGCTAAACTATTCTGGCCGTATTTTGCTCTTGAACTATCCATCATCCTTGCCGGATGATGCCATTGTTGTCGTTAGCATGGCGATTATTTTAAAGAATCGATCAGATTTTTTCACCCCAGTCTTTGGGTGCATCTCCTTTGCGCGTCTCATCTTTCTCGCGTACTTCACTCCTCTTGTGGAGAGATCATTGCTAGATCACGACAGTGACGATGTGAAAAGGAAAATTTGATTGCAGTCATAACGATGTCCTCGCGTCAGTGCAAAGCAATAAGCGTGCTGTTGACAGGAGGGTTTAGTGTCTTCGTTGTCAACCCGTCGTGGTCTTCACAAAGGCTTTTGCAACACAGAACTTGTATAATAGTAGGCTTTTACTAGATGTTTGGGCCGCAGACTTACCTACGATGACCGAATCATCTGTAATGACCTTAAGTATATATATGCAAAATTTCGGATATATCCTATAACAAAACGCCGGGGAGGGGGGGGGAGGAAGGACTCGTGAGAATCTATGCCTCTTGCAGCTGGATCGTGTTCACTTTGTTCGGCTGTCAATGAGTTATAACATGTCTGCGAGGCCTCCCATGACCCCAACCTGACACGAGCTGCCATGTTTGATTCGTTTCCTGTTTTGTGAAATGTACGCGGCAGAGGCCACGCGATGTTGTCCTGTCCATGCGGCACAAAAAAAGGGGACGAGAGTGATATTGTGCTTCCAGACGTGGAGGGTGAATATGAGAATTTGATTGATCGATCCATGTCACGTGTCACGCGGCGACACACTTTGACAGGGAGAGTGGACACAGCAGGGGGCATGGTGAGGAGCGAAGACATAAAGGGGTGGCGAAGGGGAACACCGTGATTATATTTGAATGGATGGAGAAGGGTATTGATAGGAGTAAGGTGGGCAGAGTGCGGAGGGGGTGGGGAGTGAAGGGTATGGAGGGGAAGGGGCGATGGGAGTAGGGGGGGGGGGGAGCGCCGGGGATGGGGATAGGAGGAGAGTAGGGGGTGGCACAGACGTGGGTTGAGAATTTTTTGTTTTTTGTTTTTGTATGTATGTCGATGGACAGCTTGATAGTACCTATTTGAATGAATGGAGAAGGGAATGGTGACGGGGGTGGGGGGGGGGAGTGAAGGGTATGGAGGGGGAGGGGCGATGGGATTAAGGAGGGGGGAGAGAGGCAGGGGTATGCACAGACGTGGGTTGAAAAATGTGTTTTCACGACGTACAATATTAATCTCTTCTGCTTACTGTCAGAATTTTTGTCTTCGAAAAACAAAATGCTGACAGCGTTCAGAAGAGATCGACACTGTCCATTTATATTCGTCGTGAAAACACATTTCTCATCAACCCAAGCCTGTGGAAGGATGGATGAGTGAAGATCCAGTGTCGCTGGAGGAACGAACGAAGCAGGTTAGGACTGAGGGTGTTAACTCTTCCCGCCAGTGGGCGCAGACTGTGTTCTTGAAATTATCGTAACCTCAACGTCAGTGATCCCCAGCCGTCGAAGGAAGACGGATACAAAGTTTTCCGAGCAAGAGGCATAGATCCTCATGAGCCCTCGCGAATGGGGGGCTCATGAGGAGCTATACCTCTTGCAGTTGGGTGGTCAACTGTTCAATTTTCTCGGCAGTGAAGGGGTGTTAAACACAGATGAGATCGATATGTCTGGTAATCACAGAGCCTCAGGAGCGGAATATGGTTATAAGTTTCTTTGATATCCCCAGACCACTACATTCAGAACCTGTCGAGAATTTTGCAAGGTTACCAGCCAGCCCTATGCTTAACGTCAGTTGCAAATTGTGGCTTCCAGAATGCGTGCATACAAACTCTGTCATGAAATTTGCACTGGCAAGCTAGACTGCTATAATTAGACCCTGTCCATAGATTTCCAAGATAACCATGTTAGGCTAGCGTTTCACGTCCGACAGCTATGCGAGAATTATAACCTATTCAAGAAAATTCAGCGCTGATTCACTTTTTTGCGTGACAGGAGACCATAGTTGAAGAGTGTTGCCAGTATGTTTAAGCGCCTAGAAATAAGAAAATCGAGACACAAAACCCCCACATAAATCTTCTTCCCGTTGAAACAAAAGTCGACGCAAATTACAGTTCTGCAGTCGAAGGCAAAAGCCAGATAATTTATTTTTGTAAAAAGTGAGATTCTCATTGTAAAACTTTTTTTTTAAATCTCGCCTGTCGCAAAAATGGACTTATTGTCTTTTGCATTAATTCCCAGGGCAGAGCTCAGAACTCTGTCTCAAACCGGATAACACAGTGTACAAAGCGCATTGCAAATCTACCCTCATGTGACAAAAATCAGTATGTCGATCGCTTTAGTGAATAACGTGATTTTCATTGTCTTACAATGAAAATCTCGCATTACGTAATATAGGGACACACTGACTTTTGCCAAAAGAGGGCATACATTTAGTGCTCAGTTTAGGCTTTCCGTTACAATTTACGGGCTGTCAGAAACGGGTGATTCCTGTAAACAAAACGCCGCAGCTAGTCATGTTTGTGTGCTGGTGTCTTTCCTCGATGGCACGAAGGCTTGCTGAAATCGCCTGAAAGAGGACGTGTCATCTTTGGCGTGGTCACTCACCCATCGTCTCATTTTCCTGATGGAGGATTACAGATGTGGAGGGGACATCATCCTTCAGTTTCGGCAAAAGGCGTTGATCTTCATGAGCCCCTGCATCTGCAGGCGTCCATGAAGATCTACTCTTTTTGCAGAGGGGAGTTTGCGCTTGATGTGTGTTTGTGGACACCAACATCCCCTATCCCATGGTATTACAAATAATCGCTCGCAGAACCGTTCCTGTCTGCTAACGTTTGACCAACCTCGAGCCAGCTTCTTCCAATTACTGGCACACGTTGGAGGTCATATGTTCTTGGCTGAGCTGGCAGGCTGGCTGGTTTGCTGTTTTGTTGTTTTAGCTTGTGAATGAGCTTTCAAGCTGATTCACAATTTGGGCATTTACTGAGCCGTGGGTTATTGGGGTAAAAGCAGTTGTCCACTTTAACGTGGACACAAACCGGAAGGGAGTACTCCCCTTATGTAATAGCCTACATACTCGGGGAATGAGTTCGCCACAAGTACACATCTATTCAAATGAGATGCTTCGCATCTCATTTGAATAGAAGTGTACTTGTGGCTTACTTCCCGAGTGGGTCTATCTGGGAAATACTCCACGAACGGTACGGGCAATGATCAAAATAGTGTCTTGCTATCATTGTGCCACTAGTTTAGTGATTTCTGACAGAATCTATGATGCATTCGTCCTATGTGATCTGCAGTTTAGAGGTTCGATTAAAGCCAGTAACAATTAAGAGGTATTGAGTTCTAAAACAGTCAGGCCATTTCAGAATTTGTTCTGACTCGGCATGATAGTCAGAACAAATTCTGAAATGGCCTGACTTGATCATTGAGTTGCACGTCACATAGAGAAAATTTCATCAGGTTCAACTGAATACATTTCTCACTGGTTCCCACTTAATTGACTAGACGCGCTCGTGCCGTATTTATTGTAAGCTTTTTTGACGTTATTTTTTATTTACTTTTCCTTAATCGGTGTGCCTTTTCTAAACAATTATTTGTTAAAGAGAAATACGATTCTGGGCGCCGCCTGAGCCAGTGACTGTGTCGGAATTGTCAAATATGCATCATGTATGCCCCTGACTGCCATTTTGTGTTGTCTAGGGATTAGGTATGGGCAGTGGGCAGATGTTCACATCTGCACGGGACATAGACGACCCCGCCCTCCACGAGTCCCCTGCTGCCTTGCAGGACTGGCCGCTTGGCTGCGGAAAGGCTAAGGGAGGAAAACCCTGACATCAAAGCCCCCGTGTCTCCGGGGAAGGTTTTTGAGCCAGAGACTAGGACAAGGACAGTCTGATATAAAACCTACGACCCGAGGACCTCGATGCCACCGTCCTAGCGTGCTAGGCCATGGCAGACGAACCAAGGGTTTAAAGGGTGGGGCCAGTACTGCGCACACTGCACTCCACCAAAAAGCTCCACCGCGCAGGCTTTAGGAAACGCCCACGGACCATGACAACGACCTTTCCAAGTCCTGTAGCGATGGGCAAGGGGCGAAACGGCAGGTGAAAGATGTCACTGGAAGCCGCAGTCTCAAACCTGCATGCAGGCGGTTCAGGATATTGGTCGCCTGATGTTGACCTGGGGATGACAACGTCACTCGGCACACCCTGAACGACCAAGCAGCCTTCTCTAGGGACAGCACTGCTTGCTCCACACGGAGAGGGGCCTAGAAAAGGTGGCCTAACCAAAGCTCATCCCCTCGTAACCCCAGTTGGCTAGCCGCGGTCAACGGGCATCTTCTCCTGCGGTCAGAAAACAAGAAAAAACAATGGATCCACTTTCATGACGACCACGACCGGACTCAACGTAGCATGCTGGAACATCCGAACCATGCTCGACACAGCAGACAGCGGACGCCCTGAACGTCGCTCCGCCCTTATTGCCCATGAATTGCGGAGGTTAAACATCGACATCGCCGCGCTCAGCGAAGTACGCCTCCCGGAGGAAGGCAGCCTCCAAGAACTTGGCGCTGGCTACACCCTCTACTGGTCAGGCAGGCCTGCATCAGAAAGACGGCTCTCAGGCGTGGGCTTCATGGTCAAGACCCCCATTGCGACTAAGTTGGAAAACCTACCAATGGGTCACTCCGACCGCATCATGTCCATGCGCCTCCCACTGAGACACCAGCAATACGTCACCCTTCTCAGTGTGTACTCCCCAACCCTCCTGGCAGAGCCTGCAGAAAAAGACAAGTTCTACTCTGACCTGCGCAGCCTCCTGCAGAGCACCCCCGCAGACGACAAAGTCATCATCCTTGGCGACTTCAACGCCAGAGTGGGCCAAGACTCTGAAGCCTGGAAAGGAGTCCTCGGCAAGCATGGCGTTGGGAACTGCAATGACAATGGCCGCCTGCTGTTGGAGTTCTGTGCAGAACAGCAACTTGTCATCACCAACACTACTTTCCAGCAAAAGGACAGTCGAAAGACCACCTGGATGCATCCTCGCTCCAAGCACTGGCACCTTATCGACTATGTCCTTGTGCGTCAGAGGGACCGCAGTGACGTCCTCCTCACCAGAGTGATGCCCAGTGCAGAGTGCCACACTGACCACCGCCTTGTCCGCTGCAAACTCAGGCTCCACCTCAAGTTGAAACCCAAGAAAAGAGGCCCCCTCAAGAAAAAGCTTGATGTCGCCAGCCTTCAGCGTGATGACAAGAAAGCTGCCCTTCAGACAGATTTACAGCGCATGCTCAAAGACACAGTTGATCCAGCAGACTCCTCCCCTGAAACACTCTGGGAGCAACTGAAAACTGCTATTGTAAAATCTTCTGTGGAAGTCTTGGGCTTTGTTAGAAAGAGGAACAAAGACTGGTTTGACGAAAACGACGTGGAGATCCAGGAACTTCTAGCAAACAAAAGAGCCGCCCACCAGGCCCACCTAGCCCAGCCTTCCTGCCCTGTGAAGAAATCTGCCTTTCGCCTCATCTGCAGCAGTCTCCAGCTCAAGCTTAGAGAGCTCCAGAACGAGTGGTGGTCGAGACTGGCACAGAGGACCCAGCTTTGCGCTGACAACGGTGACTACAGGGGCTTCTATGAAGCACTGAAAGCAGTGTATGGCCCTAGGCACCTGGTACAAAGTCCCCTGCGAAGCGCCGATGGACAGGCACTCCTCACAGATAATACCTCCATCTTGAACCGCTGGTCAGAACACTTTCAGGACCTCTTCGGCGCTGAGCGCACTGTTCAAGAAACAGTCATCCTCCAAATCCCACAGCTCCCACTAAAGGTTGAATTGGACGAACCGCCCACCGCCGAAGAGACCCACACAGCCATCCACCAGCTCAAGAGTGGCAAAGCAGCAGGCATTGACGGAATCCCGCCAGAGATCTGGAAACATGGAGGCCCAGCACTGCACAACAAGCTCCATGACCTCTTTCTCTGCTGCTGGGAGAAAGGAACACTACCAAAGGATCTCCGTGATGCAGTCATCATCACCCTATACAAGAACAAAGGAGAGAAATCTGAATGCTCTAATTATCGTGGAATTACCCTGCTGTCCATTGCCGGGAAAATTCTCGCAAGGCTGCTCCTGAATCGGCTGGTACCTGCCATCGCTGAAGACCACCTCCCAGAGGGCCAGTGTGGCTTCAGAGCCAACAGGAGTACCACCGACATGGTCTTTGTGCTGAGACAGCTTCAGGAGAAGTGCCGCGAGCAGAACAAAGGGCTGTACGTAACGTTTGTCGACCTAACAAAAGCATTCGACACTGTGAGCAGGCAAGGCATGTGGCAGATCCTGGAGCGACTTGGCTGTCCCCCAAAGTTCCTAAGCATGATCGTCCAGCTCCACGAGGACCAGCAAGGCCAGGTTAGACTCAACAGTAACCTCTCAGAACCATTCCCCATTATCAACGGCGTGAAACAGGGCTGCGTGCTGGCACCAACCCTCTTCACCATCTTCTTTAGCATGATGTTGAAGCAGGCCACAGTAGACCTCGACGATGACGATGCAGTGTACATCAGATATCGTCTCGATGGCAGCCTGTTCAACCTCAGACGACTGCAGGCCCACATGAAAACCCTAGACCAACTGATTCGTGAGCTGCTCTTTGCTGATGACGCTGCCCTTGTTGCACACACAGAGAGAGCCTTGCAGCGCATCACATCCTGCTTTGCAGATGCTGCCCAGCTCTTTGGACTCGAGGTCAGTCTGAAAAAGACAGAGGTACTACATCAGCCGGCACCCAAGGTAGAGCATCGCCCTCCCCACATCACCATCGGCGAGTCTGAACTGAAGTCAGTACACCAGTTTACCTACCTTGGCTGCATCATCACGTCAGATGCCAAGCTGGACAAGGAGCTTGACAGCAGGCTGGCAAAAGCGAACAGCGCTTTTGGGCGACTTTTCAAGCGGGTGTGGCACAATCAACAGCTGAAAACGGGCACCAAGATCAGTGTGTACAGAGCTGTCGTCCTCACCACCCTGCTGTACGGTTCTGAGTCCTGGGCCCTCTACCGCAACCAACTACGACTCCTCGAACGCTTTCACCAGCGATGCCTGCGTACCATCCTGGGCATTCACTGGAGTGACTATGTCACCAACGTCGAGGTCCTTGAACAGGCAGAAACTATGAGCATCGAGGCTTTGTTGCTGCGGACACAGCTTCGCTGGGCGGGGCACGTCTCCAGGATGGAGGATCATCGCCTACCCAAGATCACTCTGTTCGGCGAGCTTGCTACTGGACACCGTGACAGAGGGGCACCAAAGAAGAGATACAAAGACGGTCTCAAGAAGTCACTTAGTGCTTGCCAAATCGACCACCGCCAGTGGTCTTCGCTTGCTGCGGACCGTGACACCTGGCGCTCCACCATCTACAAGGCAGCCGTCTCCTTTGAGGACTCTCGCAGAGCTAACCTTAAGGACAAACGGCTCAGGAGAAAAAACCGAGTTGCCGTAACTCAGAACCCTGACCAGACCTTCCCCTGCAGCCACTGCGGTCGAACCTGCCTGTCCCGGATTGGCCTCCGCAGCCACGAAAATGCCTGCAGACGACGTGGGCAAGCCCTATAGAATCTTCGTTCGCGAAGTCAAGCCAAGAGGGATTAGGTGCCGGTTGCTTCCCTTTGGTCGCTTACTTTGGGAGCTGTAAGCAGTCCCTTCTCCTGTTCCGTCTGAGCATAGACGCATAGATCTTCATGAAGAGCTCATGAAAAGCTGTGCCTCTTCCTGGCCGAGATCGACCCCACTGTTCCTCAGACGGAGGAGGTCAACTGTGTCTCAAAGTATGCTACTCAACCCCTTGACTGCCGAGTGAAATTGAACACGGTCCAACTGGAAGAGACATAGATCCTCATGGGCCTCCCGCTTTAGTGGGGGCTCATGAGGATCTATGCCTCTTGCTGAGACCACTTTGTATCCATGTTGCTTGGACGGCTGGCTTTCTTTGGCGTTAAATTAACGAACTATCAGGGAAAGGTTAAGGGGTGAATTACGGGACAATTTTCTAGTGTCCACAGAGTTTTGTTTTCATGGATCGGTGTTTTTATGACCCTTTATTTCGTATGTATAGCATCAGGGTGTTGGATCTGTTGGAACACTTTAGGTCCATACTGTTTTTGAAGCACTCCCGGGACGAGAGAAGTTTTTCATTAGAGTTGGGCTGTCATATTTGATATAGTGTTTCTGAGATAAAGATTTTTTTTTTATTTGATTATTCGGCCCTTACTAGCTTTTGTATGTGGGCTTTTGGGGGTGAGTGGAGGGGGAATCATGGAGGGGGCGGGGTGGGGGGGGGGGACGGGGGCGGGGGCTGGTTGCAGTGGTAGGGGACAGTATCGAGGTCTGCCGAATGACGTCATCACTTTTTGCGGTAACGCCCTTGGAGGGCAGCTTGGCGGAGTAGGCAGGGGACTTTGTTTACCGATAGCCGTTTGATCGTTGCGTTCACTTCGGCAAATGTAAAAATGGTGAACACATGCTGTGTGAGCGGCTGTTTTATGAGAAGTTCATCGATTCTAAAACCAAAGTTCTTCAGAATTCCTTCTTTAAAGGGGATAATTCAGTTACGTGAACTGAGCGAGGGACGTCAGTCGCAGGGCATGGTTTGCGAAAATCACGAACAGGAAGACCGTCACAGAAACAACAGTGAAGTCCGCATGGACCCGTGTCTGCTCAAGACATTTTCTAATGGTAAGTGCATGATAAGTCATTCATTAGGTGTATTATATGTCATCCATTAGTAGGACAGCTAAATCAAGCAACGGTAACCAACTGAACTGCCGTACTACTTCGAGCATGGCGGCCTTACTATGCCTGCTTTCTCTCGTTTGTTATGTTTCTTTGTAATGTGCTGAACTGTTAAAAATAAATCGTTCAAACTGTTTTATTCAAGAGGCAGTAAGTCTAATGTTGATCACATAGTGGTGAAATTGGTACACAATAATCATTGTGTAGCAGTGGGGATTGCTGTCACAATCACTGCCAGACTGTTCACACCATTGCATTATTCTACACACTGACTTCACATGAATTACAATAATATGCTACAGGTCTGTAGCAATTTTTTAGCCGGTTGGCATCACTCCACTGTAATAAACAGCAAAGCCAAGACAGGCAAGCTGACATGTGACACTAAATCTAGAGTGTTCCTCATAGTAATATTGTCTTTTATTTCACAGGAAAACCAGCCGAGCTCTATGATGACTGGGCACCAACTCTTCATATGGGTTAAGCCTGCAAAGCAGCCAGCGTGGGCCAATTTCAGCGGTCTCAGAGTCGCGAAGAAAAGAAACAACAGGGCAAAGGAAGTACAGAGATAGAGTTCGCTGAAGATGTGCCGGTGTAAGATGCAGAGGACACTGACAACACTTCTCTTGCTGAGCACAAGGCTGATGTAGCAGACCTACAGGCTAGTATTGGGAGACTGACTTTAGATTGGCAGCGGTTAGAGAGAGAAAACAGTGCCTTGGCAGCCGAGGTTTCAACACTGCAAAAAGACAACGCGGGGCTGCTGTCAGAAGTTCAGTGTCTTCGTAATGAGAACATAACTCTCAAAACAAATCTCTATGACCAGAACTTCAAAGAAGAAGCTTTCAAGAAAGATGATGATAGGTCAGATACTACACTGGCCTACCTAACTACCTCATGCTGCTGGCCGCTCTCCTGAATTTTATTTCTCCACACATCTCCAGCGGGCCAAGAAGTGTCAATACCAAGTTCCAAGAACTGCTGATAGTGCTGATGCGCCCGAGGTTGGCTTTGCCAGTTAGACTTCTGGCTGATGTGTTCAGCATCCACCTTTTCACGCATTTTTTTTTTTTTTACAAATGGCCAGACAGTGAAAGCTTGTGCCGCACAATGCCACTGGAGTTTATCAGAAGCTTTGGGAGAAAAGTGACTGTAATTATTTATTGTTTTGAACTGTTTATTGAAACACCGTCTGGTTTGAAGCCTAGGTCACAAACTTTCTCCTCGTATAAGCATCATAACACTATAAATACTTGATCGGCATCACACCTCAAGGCGTTGTCTTTTATCACAAATGGCTGCGGTGGTCGATGTAGTGACAAACATGTCACTGAGAACAGCAGCTTCTTTGACAAACTGTTACCTGGTGACCTTGTGTTAGGAGACCATGGGTTTAACATTCATGAAAGTGTAGGTCTGATGTGTGCCGAAGTGAAGATCCCAACATTCGCAAAGGGTATAAAGCAGTTGTCGGCGTATGATGTCGAGTACACTCAAAAGATCGCACGTTAGAGTTCATGTTGAACGTGTCAGTGGCAATGTGATCCAGAATACTTGACTCGACCATTCCTGTCACATTCTTAAATGTAGCAGAGGGTGATACTGTTACAACTTTGGACAAGGTCGTTGCCATCTGCTGTGCTCTAGTAAATAGGTGTCCTTCAGTTGTGCCATTTGACTAAAATCGGATATTTGAGTCCCAGTATGTTAAACCCTCGGTCAGCTAACACAATGTCACCAGGCAACAGTTTGTCAAGGAACATAATTAAAGGTGACAGGGGATCATACATATTTTTCCCTCTTAAATCCAATATTCCATTCCAAACCTGGTACAGAGATACCTGATGGTAAGAGCTTCCTATGCATGCTAACGAGGATGACCTCTTGCAAAGGTCAGGGGTCACAAGAGATCAGCAAATGATGTGAAAATGTCTTTTTTTTAGAACACTTAGTTATGGTCACAAAGTCATTATGTGGATTGGATGCACGTAAGCATTGAGGGCTTTGCTATTCTTGTTATGTAATAAAGATGCATTTTAGAAGATGGTATTATCATGGGCAGTGGGCAGATGTTCACATCTGCACGGGACATAGACGACCCCGCCCTCCACGAGTCGCCTGCTGCCTTGCAGGCCTGGCCGCTTGGCTGCGGAAAGGCTAAGGGAGGAAACCCCTGACATCAAAGCCCCCGTGTCTCCGGGAAAGGCTTTTGAGCCAGAGACTAGGACAAGGACAGTCTGATATAAAACCTACGACCCGAGGACCTCGATGCCATCGTCCCAGCTTGCTAGGCCATGGCAGATGAACCAAGGGTTTAAAGGGTGGGGCCAGTACTGCGCACACTGCACTCCACCAAAAAGCTCCACCGCGCAGGCTTTAGGAAACGTCCACGGACCATGACACTGACCATTCCAAGTCCTGTAGCGACGGGCGAAGGGCGAAACGGCAGGTGAAAGATGTCACTGGAAGCCGCAGTCTCAAACCTGCATGCAGGCGGTTCAGGATATTGGTCGCCTGATGTTGACATGGGGATGACAACATCACTCGGCACACCCTGAACGACCAAGCAGCCTTCTCTAGGGACAGCACTGCTTGCTCCACACGGAGAGGGGCCTAGAAAAGGTGGCCTAACCAAAGCTCGTCCCCTCGCAACCCCAGTTGGCTAGCCGCGGTCAACGGGCATCTTCTCCTGCGGTCAAAAAACAAGAAAGAATAACGGATCCACTCTCATGACGACCACGACCGGACTCAACGTAGCATGTTGGAACGTCCGAACCATGCTCGACAAAGCAGACAGCGGACGCCCTGAACGTCGCTCTGCCCTCATTGCCCATGAATTGCGGAGGTTAAACATCGACATCGCCGCGCTCAGCGAAGTACGCCTTCCGGACGAAGGCAGCCTCCAAGAACTTGGTGCTGGGTACACCCTCTACTGGTCAGGCAGGCCTGCATCAGAAAGACGGCTTTCAGGCGTGGGTTTCATGGTCAAGACATCCATTGCGACTAAGCTGGAAAACCTACCAACGGGCCACTCAGACCGCATCATGTCCATGCGCCTCCCACTGAGACACCAGCAGCACGTCACCCTTCTCAGTGTGTACTCCCCAATCCTCCTGGCAGAGCCTGCTGAAAAGGACAAGTTTTACACTGACCTGCGCAGCCTCCTACAGAGTATCCCTGCAGACGACAAAGTCATCATCCTTGGCGACTTCAACGCCAGAGTGGGCCAGGACTCTGAAGCCTGGAAAGGAGTCCTCGGCAAGCATGGCGTGGGGAACTGCAATGACAATGGCCGCCTACTGTTGGAGTTCTGTGCGGAGCAGCAACTGGTCATCACCAACACTACTTTTCAGCAAAAGGACAGTCGAAAGACCACCTGGATGCATCCTCGCTCCAAACACTGGCACCTTATCGACTATGTCCTAGTGCGTCAGAGGGACCGCAGTGACGTCCTCCTCACCAGAGTGATGCCCAGCGCAGAGTGCCACACTGACCACCGCCTTCTCCGCTGCAAACTCAGGCTCCACTTCAAGCCAAAACCCAAGAAATGGGGGCCCCCCAAGAAAAAGCTCGATGTTGCCAGCCTTCAGCGTGACGATGTGAAAGCTGCCTTTCAGACAGATTTACAGCGCAGGCTCAAAGACACAGCGGACCCAGTAGACTCCTCCCCTGAAACACTTTGGGAACAACTGAAAACTGCTATTGCAAAATCCTCTGCAGAAGTCTTGGGTTTCGCCAGAAAGAAGAACAAAGACTGGTTTGACGAAAACGATGTAGAGATCCAGGAACACCTAGCAAAAAAAAGAGCCGCCCATCAGGCCCACCTAGCCCAGCCTTCCTGCCCTGTGAAGAAGTCTGCCTTCCGCCTCGTCTGCAGCAGTCTCCAGCGCAAGCTCAGAGATTTCCAGAATGAGTGGTGGACCAGACTTGCACAGAGGACCCAGCTCTGTGCTGACAATGGTGACTACAGGGGCTTCTACGAAGCACTGAAAGCAGTGTATGGCCCCAGGCACCTGGTACAAAGTCCCCTGCGAAGCGCGAATGGCCAGGCACTCCTCACAGATAATACCTCCATCTTGAACCGCTGGTCGGAATACTTTCAGAGCCTCTTCAGCGCTGAGCGCACTGTTCAAGAAGCAGTCGTCCTACAAATCCCACACCTCCCAGTAAAGGTTGAGTTGGACGAACCGCCCACCGCTGAAGAGACCCTCACAGCCATCCACCAGCTCAAGAGTGGCAAAGCAGCAGGCATCGATGGAATACCACCAGAGATCTGGAAACATGGAGGCACAGCACTGCACAACAAGCTCCATGACCTCTTTCTCTGCTGCTGGGAGGAAGGAACACTACCAAAAGATCTCCGTGATGCAGTCGTTATCACCCTGTACAAGAACAAAGGCGAGAAGTCTGACTGTTCCAACTATCGGGGAATTACCCTGCTGTCCATTGCTGGGAAAATCCTTGCAAGGCTGCTCCTGAATCGGCTGGTACCTGCCATCGCTGAAGACCAACTCCCAGAGGGCCAGTGTGGCTTCAGAGCAAACAGGAGCACCACCGATATGGTCTTTGTGCTGAGACAGCTACAGGAGAAGTGCCGCGAGCAGAACAAAGGTCTGTACGTAACATTTGTCGACCTAACAAAAGCGTTCGACACTGTGAGCAGGCAAGGCATGTGGCAGATCCTGGAGCGACTTGGCTGTCCCCCAAAGTTCCTCAACATGATTGTCCAGCTACACGAGGACCAGCAAGGCCAGGTCAGACTCAACAATGACCTCTCGGAACCATTCCCTATTCTCAACGGCGTAAAGCAGGGCTGCGTGCTGGCACCGACCCTCTTCACCATCTTTTTTAGCATGATGTTGAAGCAGGCCACAGTGGACCTCGATGATGACGATGCAGTGTACATCAGGTATCGTCTCGATGGCAGCCTGTTCAACCTCAGACGACTGCAGGCCCACACGAAAACCCTAGACCAACTGATTCGTGAGCTGCTTTTTGCTGATGATGCTGCCCTCGTTGCACACACAGAGAGAGCCCTGCAGCGCATCACGTCTTGCTTCGCAGATGCTGCCCAGCTCTTTGGACTCGAGGTCAGTCTGAAAAAGACAGAGGTCCTCCATCAGCCGGCACCCAAGACAGTGTATCGCCCTCCTCACATCACCATTGGCGAGTCTGAACTAAAGTCAGTGCACCAGTTTACTTACCTTGGCTGCATTATCACGTCGGACGCCAAGCTGGACAAGGAGCTTGACAGCAGGCTGGCAAAAGCGAACAGCGCTTTTGGGCGACTTTTCAAGCGGGTGTGGCACAATCAACAGCTGAAAACAGGCACCAAGATCAGCGTGTACAGAGCTGTGGTCCTCACCACCCTGCTGTATGGTTCCGAGTCCTGGGCCCTCTACCGCAGCCAACTACGACTCCTCGAACGCTTCCACCAGCGCTGCCTGCGTACCATCCTGGGCATTCACTGGAGTGACTATGTCACCAACGTCGAGGTCCTTGAACAGGCTGAAACTGTGAGCATCGAGGCTTTGCTGCTGCGGACACAGCTCCGCTGGGCGGGGCATGTCTCCAGGATGGAGGATCATCGCCTACCAAAGATCACCCTGTTCGGCGAGCTTGCTACTGGACACCGTGACAGAGGGGCACCAAAGAAGAGATACAAAGACTGTCTCAAGAAGTCACTCAGTGCCTGCCAAATCGACCACCACCAGTGGTCTTCGCTTGCTGCGGACCGTGACACCTGGCGCTCCACCATTTACAAGGCAGCTGTCTCCTTTGAGGACTCTCACAGAGCTAGCCTTAAGGACAAGCGGCTCAGGAGAAAAAACAGAGATGCCGCAGCTCAGAACCCTGGCCATACCTTCCCCTGCAGCCACTGCGGTCGAACCTGCCTGTCTCGGATTGGCCTCCGCAGCCACGAACAAGCCTGCAGACGTCGTGGGCAACTCCTATAAAATCTTCGTTCGCGAAGTCAAGCCAAGAAGAGAATTATCATTCACGTGTGTGGGTGATGCATGTATAATTTCAAATGTGTCTTGTGTCGGAACCAAAATCAAAGTGTATCAAATTTTGAACCTTGACAGTAAAAGAATAGTAACTGATGTAACAGGCACCATGGAAAGCACAAAACTTATCAGGTACTATCCTTCACTGTCGTGGTTGTACTGTAGTGTGCCATAAATGAGTTCATCATTTCAACTTTCCATTTGATAAAAACATATGCATGCATACCAATAAGTTTATAATCTAATATCACTTCAAACGTACTTCTACTGCATCAGAAATAACTCGAAAAGAAATAACTAATTCAAACATAAAATTGTTGGGCACATTTATTATGCACATGTATGTATAACAACTGCAATCACTTTCACAGAGTATCCGCTTTGTGTTTGCAGCCATCAGTAATCTTTACAGTACTGGTGGCTATACACACACGGGGGTTACTAATTATACAATGTGTAATACCAGTAACAGGTAATTATCCCATTTAGTCCTGCCACACTACACCAGGAGATGGATCAATCATCATGATTCAAGAGTAGTGCCAGATTAGCTTGCTCACTTAGCAATATCATTGAATTATCATGGTCGATCCATCTCCTGGTACAGACAGGTCCTAGGTGACACCTCCTAAGTTGGGGAAATGCAGCCTTGGGGTTAAATGGATCAGCTGCAAGCTGACTGAGTGACAGTAGCATGACTTGAGTTCTGATTTCACTTCCATCTTCAGGTAAGATTTGCCTTTCAGTCGAAATTCAGGAAGCTGGCGACGGTCAGGGCAGTACCAACGTCCCTTCTGTGTAGTTTTGATGCCCACACAAAAAAATGAAACCACTGCATATTGCCGTTATCATTGTCACAAGCAGCCATGTCATCTTCCTCCTCTCCACGGAATAGCAGTAGAGTGATCTGCCGGTAGCCTCAGTGTTGGCCTTGCTGGGGGAAGTCTGAAGTGGTTTGTCGGCGGGGTTGAGAAACTGTGAGCGATAACATCAGGCACAACAGCTACTCTATTCTAAAGAAATGTTCCATTGTTGGCAGCATCCTGGCCCACCTTGCTGCATCTGGAAACACCCTCTCTATGAAAATGTCCTTGGGTGTCCACACAATAAAATTACAATACTCTGCCTCTGTCCGGCCATACATGTACAATGTGCAATAATGATGTTGCCATCCGGTTCTGTGATGACCCTTGGTCTCAGCAGCTTGTCTGTCAAGGACTGGGAATGATATACCTGTAAAACAGACAGGTAAATATAAATAAATGAATAAACCAACAAATAGTGGAAGCAGATCACACTGATCTATGTAGTAAACAACACACAATAATAATGCAGCAGTGCATGTCTACAGAATCAAGAGTGACTGTGTGAGATACTCGGGATCATTCGCACATGTACATGTATGCATGATTTCATCTACATCAAAGTTAAAGTAGTTTCCTTGCTTGCCATGTTACGCCATCAACCACTGAAAAATCCCACACAAAACGGTCTTACCACATGGTCTCCAGTTGAATGTTCTTTCTCTTAAAACTAAAAGTGTTGATAAAAAATAACCGCTTCATTCTCACCTGCGCTGTGATGACAGTGTTCTGGCAGCCTTGTGGTCTGTGGCGGGTCTGGATGGGGCGCTGTACCCAGCCAGCAGTCAGCTGGTTGTGAGCCCCCAAGCTCTTCAGTGTCTGCTTTAAACTTTTTCCTCGTGTAGAAGCTTGTTCTATGTACACGGTACTCGCTGATGTCAGCTTGCTCGATGTTTGGTAAACACTTCGCTTCGTCAGTCCGACCACTCAGTGTGCTGGTACGGATCTACGCCCCCACCGCGCTCAATTTTTGCAGATACCGAGTTTTACTTACACTGTCTAGATTGCCTACATACTTTTCAAAAGTTTCTTTTGACATCTTTGCCATGAAAACAGGAAAACCAAGGAGAAGAAATGCACGCGCTCGCTCAGTACAGAAAGTGTTGGTTGCCCTCCACGCCTCTTTGTGTGTGTCACGTGATACGCACAAACAGGCCGAAAGGTACGCAATCGGCAGACCTCGATAGTCGTCAGTGTTGGTATGTGTGAACCAGTAAGAGAGGCAGGCAGGCAAACAGAGACATTAAGGCCTTAACCCGTTCAGTGCCGAGAAAATCTGACCTTCACCCATCCGCAAGAGGTATAGATCCTCATGAGCCCCCGCAGTTGCAGGGGCTCATGAGGATCTATGCCTCTTGCTGACACCACTTTGAGTCCATGTTCCCGGGAAAGCTAGTGCATTTTGGTGCTGAATTAATAAAGAATGCAGAAAAACGATCCGAGTCATGTGACACTGAACGGGTTAGTATACCACAATGTGCCGATGCTACCTCTGTAAAATGGACATAACGAGACGACTAATTTAAATAAATATCTTTAGGTCATTCCCTAACTTCTTCAGCACCACGCCTGAACTTGATCCATTTCAACTTAATCCGACAATGAAAATAGACTCTGATACTCAGTAGATGTTCCTTTAAATACTGTTCCCCTCTCTCTCGGCGAGGCGCGTGGTGATGATATATACTGCCGGATAAACTTCGTCCGTGTGAAGCAGACGATGATGCACGAGAGCCCAGCTATAGATCTTCATGAGCCCCCGCGACTGCGGGGGCCCATGAGGATCTATGCCTCTCGCATACAGACGTTTTTCTGTGCGGTCCAGTCGGGAAGGGGTTACAGGCGGCTTTCTCTCCGCCGCGAAACACCTTTATCTTGTGATCAGCAGCAAAGCCCGACTCCCTCCAGTGGATCATTTGTCAATTTGGAACAAGAGCTGTGCGCCCTGAGGGACTCGAGGAATCGTGTGTCAGGTTTTGACGCCAGCCGGAATGCACATTTCCCATGGGCGTCCTTGACGGTTGCTGATTATGGGCCGGCGTTCAGTTTAGTTCTGTTCAAGTTAAGTTCCTTCAAGATGATGTCTGTATGCACTCGGAAAGGCCCACACGCGCTCCTTCCGGAGCGCATGTGGGCCTTGCCGAGCGCATAGATATATATTTTTTTCCGTGTCAACGGTTAATGTATGCCGGACAGATGGGTAGGTGACTGGACGGATGGGCGGTCGGGTGGGTGAATGATTGGATGGATGGATGGATCAATGGTGTGTGGGTGGGTGGTTGAAACGATGAATGGGTAGGTAGGTGGATGGATTGATAGATGGATGAATCGATGGATCGTTTCATCAGTTCATGAATCATTCAGTCTTTACATACAATTTTCATTTACCTCTTTGAACCTGAATTCACACACGGCATCATTCATTACCCCCCCCCCCCCCTGTGGGGGCTCATGGGGATCTATACCTCATGCGTTTGGGTGGCATTCACGTTTTCTCGGCAGTGGGCGGGTTAAACGCCTTTACTGCTAGCGTGTAAACCTCTATCTTTGAAACCAAAACAGGCTCACTGCTGCATTTGCAACGCTGTCTCTCTGTGTCAGCCTGATAGAACCGTCGCCAGCAGAAATAGAATGCACTTGGGTATTGCTAGTTTGCATTTCAGTAGTGACAGGGGAGAACAAGGGAGACAGGGGAGAACAAGTTGATACGGAAAACTGTAGGCGGTTAACCCACTCGAGACGCGCCGCATCCGGGTACGCGGCAAATAGCTACGTATCGGCAAATAGCCACACATCTGGAAAGTGTTAACCCTTATCATTCGGAATACACCAGTGTGTGAAATAAGTTTGACTAAAATAGTTCAAGGGTAGTGCCAGAATAGCTATTCTGGCACCACCCTTGAACTAAAGCCATTGATCTACATCCTTATCTGTAAGTACTATAATGTAGCTTGCATATGGCAGTGTACCAGTTTGAAGCTTTAGAGAAAGGAATACTGAGTGGTCTGAACCAGCATTAACACAATGACTGAGTTAACCCCCTTGATTATAAGTTTTTGACCCTTCATTTTCCATGTCTCCCGCACAGAGTTAATACCACTGGAAGTTACCCCTAAATCATTATTATTTAAACAGCCACATTTTTATGAAAATCAAAAATAATACTTAAGGGGTTAACTCAGTCATTGTGTTAATAATACTTCAGTTTACTCAGTATTCCTTTCTCTCTTAATTAGCTCATATGACTAATGTCGCAATGCCACTATGTACGTAAACACAGCCCGTCGCCAGCACTCTAGGCAGGACACGACGCGTTGCAAGCCAGCTCACCTGTGTTGCCTTATCGTTGCTACGCGCTGGCACAGTAGCGCGCCGCGAGACCTGACACTCTATGAATAAGCAGGCTCTAAGGCTTTGTGAAGTCGACTTTATATATACTTATGACTGGTTCCCGAGAAATCAAAACGGAGGTCATACTCTGCACTAAAAACAGCCAGTTGGAAAACTAACAAGTGATATCTTACACACACACGCACGCACTAACACACACATGCACGCACACACACACACACACACACACACACACACATGAACAGACACATATACACATAAACAGACATACATACACACACATATACAATTATAACATCTCATCTGATTTTGTACAAGCCTAAATCAGTGGTGCGATCTCAGTCTTAACAAAACTGTATGTATTATTATATAGGCTTCCATTGTGTAGTGCGTAGCGTGTTATTGGTTTTTAGTTGCTAGGGGGGTGGGACACTGCACCACTGTAATCGTTTCGTAAGACATTTCAAGTCAACTGTCATGTGTGTGTCAGCCGTCACTTTGAAATAAATGACATATGTTATATCTTGAACAAAACAGATTTTGTTAGAGGTGGTAACACACGCAAACACGCGCACGCACGCAAACACACACACACACACACACACACACACACACACAGACACGCACGCAAACACACGCACACTAACACAATCTTACCCAACATGACACCTGTCGCCAAACGCACAAGGTCTTTAAGTACGGCCTCACATCAATGCAATATCATTGTAAGATATTCCTTTCGGGAGCATACCTGATTAAACATGTCTGATGCATGCAATTTGTAAGCTCACCTGTGAGTCGATCTGGTGTACATGTTTAGACTGGTGGGTGTCTGTGAAAGGCACATTAAAATCATATGCTTTAAACAGACGCCCGACTGAGTACATAAACAACAGATCCTCAAGAGCCCCGAGCCCGGGCTTGACTCCCGTTTACAACGTTTTATTCAGCTCTACTTTCTGGTCTCTCTTTTGAGTAGGTTGACTAGACTTTACTATGAACATTTACAAGTTGTCATGGCATAACCTAACCGTAGCACTCCTGAGAACTCCCTATTAAGTGTGTTTCGTTAACGATATATATGTCACACTTTCCTCTTTTTGACGACACTCTAGACTAGTTGACGAGACTTGTTTACCCCCCTTGAGGCAAAAGAGTTTGCTGGTAGTTGAGTTCTGAAAAAATCTTTGCCTTGCGCCACACCGCAAATTATTGACTTGTTATTGTACCTGGCACCCTAACCAGGCTCAAACAAGTTTGCCTTCCCATTGCGTCAGCTTTTCTAGACATTGCATCAGCCTAATTTTATTGGCTCAAAGAATTTGACCAATCTATGCCTAGAGCTTTCTCATATATATATAACCCAGCGCACAGCAACGCGGCACCAAACATGGCACAACCATTTGGAGAAAATGCGATATTACGAGCTGGTATTCTTCGTAAGCGGCATTTCGACTGTAGAAAAAAGGGCAGACATCTTGAAAATGGATTAAAACTCTTGGAAAATAAAGTACAGGAGTTTAAAAGAGATTTAACAGATATTGAAAATGAAATAACAGCATCTATTGCTTTTTTGGTAAAGTACAAAGATGAACCGAATGAGGTTGCGTTTTCAAAAGAGATGGTACTTCATGGAAAACTTGTTAAAAAAAAAGAGAAAATTGAACAAAATATCAGTGGATTGGATCGAAAGATACTTCGTCAAAAGAGTACCATAGAGCTGAATGAAAAAAAAGCAAAAGCTCTCAATGAAGAATTAACACAAATTGAAATGAGCCCCTCAATTCAAAATGTGCTTGCATCTATGAATGAAATGAGAACAAGGCTACAACAGCAAAATTAACCAATGGATACAAAGTAGTTCTACAGTGTAAAGTCGCTTACGAAGAACCGAAATTTAAGCGGCTTTTACATTGCTCTCGGACTCTCTCGGACTTTGTGCTTACCATCAATTTTGACACATCACAAGACATACTATTTAGTGTGGTGTGTTGGAAAAACACTTTCACGTGATATGCGTTTATTACGCAGCCCGGGAGTACCACGTTCAAGTGTTTTTCCTAGGGTGTACCAAACAGCTCACACATTCATACACACGAAACTACATCCGAGAGCAATACACCTGTTTGGCTTGGACATGTGGTCTTTGGTACAAAATAGGTGACCACAAAAATTTTTCATCTTCATTGAGCTGTCAGGGGTTGATGACCCTTCTGATGAGACTAATTAAGTCGAAACAGCTCCCCCGACTTTGCTCAAAGGTAAGTGTTTCATTTTTATTTTACTTGTCTGTAACTGTGTATCCAGGCTTTTGAAAACTTATCTCGGGCTGTATGTGGTACCGCACACGACGAGTGTGGTACCCAGTATGTTATATTTGATGTTTCATTTAACTCTTACTTGACCAGGGTGTGATTTATAATTTACTGCAAAGCCAATAATCGCCAATACTGTGTCAGGTCTGTTCGCTTTAAAGGACAGGATTATTGTACATGACACCACAATTGAAATCTGTGAATCATGATATTAATAAGCCCACTGAGAGAGAGATAATATGGGACAGGTAAGTCTTGTCTGGGGTAAACTCAAAAACTATTTGGCAATATTGCTGGAGTGATGCAAACGTAAAAGGTTACTGTTCAGTTTAATTTCCTAGAAAACATGATTCTGCTTGATAACAATTTATTCTTTTGTTTGTCCAATAAAAATGACAGACGGACAAATCATACAAGTGCTTGATCTCACACACCTTTTCAAAGATGTTATGCACTTTACTGACTTAATATCACCCAAACAGACTTACATAAGCCTTTCAGCACCATCAGAAATATATGTTACATACAGTGTGACTTTGGATTATGTCGATGAGCATCCAAATGTGGAGTGCATGACAGTTGATTTAAAGACACCTACTTTTAAAGTTGATGATACCAACTATGGTTGGTTAGGGGAAGTTTGTTATAGCATATTTAAACAACTACGCAAACTAAATGTTTATATTGACAGTGTTACAATTAATAAAGTGGTATTACACAAGGTGAGCCAGCGGTAATATTTTTTCATTTATTATTTTGTCGGTCAAATAAAAATGACGGACAATGCTCAAAGCCCTGGCTCATCTAGTTTAAGAAACGTGTTTCACACAACAAACTTGCCTATAAGCAATACTAATAATGTCTATCAATCAATAGAAAACTCTTTTTCTGTCATACAGCAAAATCTTCTCACAGGCAGTGTGAAGATTCAGATTGTTGCTAAAATCGAATTCACTAGGGTGGACGGTGAGGTAATTGTATCGTATATATCAACAAGACAACACACTGTTAACACAAGAAGAGAACCGGAGGTAGAGAACGTGTTTAGAGACAGACTATTACCAGACTTTCTACAGGCAATTGACAGTGCAAAAATGAAGGGGTCTGGCTGGCACGAAGGACATGTACATGAACTACAATTAAAGCAGTCTAGGTATCATCCTATACTAGGTAAATCATGGTTGCCACTGCCAACAGAAGTTTCGAACAAAAAGGCTGTCGTCAACATACAGAACAATGACAACTATTGTTTCATGTGGTGTGTGCTTGCTAAACTACACTTTGTGAAATCAAAACCTGAACGTGTATCTAACTACACTAAATTTGTAAACGAACTCGTTTTTAGTGGCATTGAGTTTCCTGTTAAAATAGAGGACATAGACTTGTTTGAAAAACTAAATCCTGGTATATCCGTGAATGTGTTTGTGTGGGATAATAATGCTGTGAACAAGTTACAGCCAATTAGAGTATCTCCACTGGCACCAACCTATGGTCAGTCAGAAGATAAGCATGTTGACATGTTGCTAATCGGCCCTACCGGTGATAATAATAACTTTCACTACACAATTATCAGAAATATGTCACGTCTAATTCATGGACACACAACAAAACACAATGGGAAACAGGAAGTGTGTAAAAGATGTTTACAAAGATTCTCCTCCATAAACGTAGCGCACAAACACGTTCTACACTGCAGGTCAGCTGATGACATACAAACTGTACTTAAGTACCCAGATCCTGGTAGTCAAGTGTATTTTAAGAACTATGGGAATCAGCAAAAGTTGCCGTTTGTAGTGTATGCTGATTTTGAATCATTGGTTGTACCATATGAGGGTCCTGTTCCAGAGTCATTACCGAAGACTATAAAGTTGAGTGACCAAGTGGTGTGTTCTTTTGGATACATTATTGTTAGGTCAGACGGTCTTCATTCAGAACCTGTTATCTACAGGGGTGAAAATGCAGCATGTTTGTTTTTAACAGAAATGAGACATCTGTATAGTCAGGTAGTACAATATCTCACAACATGTCAGATGCCTTTGGTGATGACAGAAGAAGACAAACTGAAATTTGATACAGC
>BTPG01000008.1:155601898-155656898 GCA_036245525.1 Semisulcospira habei
AAAGAGGCTCAAATTGCACAAGGAATTAAACTTACATGGGATGAAACAGTAACAGAATCATCAAAGGTCTTTATTGCTATTACAAAAAATGTTGATGTTATTAATGTTTCGAGCAGTGTTCCAGCTGTCAAGGTGGTGGTCGACAAAACAACTTTTGTTCGTCTAACTTACATAAACCTTGAACACATTGATCTTGTTGCATTTTATTATGCCAGCAAATTGTATACTTTTGAAGAGTTGCAAAATGTAATTGCTGATTAAATAAAAAAAAATATTTGTCAATAAAAAAAATGGTAAACTTCTATCCGCAACTACCAACGCTTGATCCGACTGAAACAAATGTGACGACTAAAACAACACTTGCGCCTGATCCACATATGCCAATTGCTTCAGATAAAACATTACAGGCAGATGCATTCAGATTAAATAATATTACAGAAGCTTTGAAATATTTGGAAGGAGAAGAGGCTAAGTACTCACGGTGCAAAAGGAGGTATAAGTCAGTATTTAATTCTGTTCAAAACACTTCTATGGCTATTGGTGCAGTTTCAGCTTCATGTTCTGTAGGGGGTATTGTTCTGTTCGCCACAGGAATTGGGAGTTTGGCTGGAATAGCAGTTGAGGCTGTTAGCGTTGCTACATGCCTGGCTTGCTTTGGTTTGGAAGCCTTGAACAAGAGGTTTCACACGAAATTACAGAAACATGAAGCATTGAGTACGCTTGCTGGTGCAAAGCTGAGCAGTATGAAACTTATTATCAGTAAGGCATTGAACGATAATTTTATTGATGACGAAGAATTTAAGCGAATCCAGGATGATTTAAATAATTACAAGAAACAAAAATCTGAAATACAGAATAAGATGCGTAGTCAATCTCCCGTAAATGTTGAAGAACTTAAGGCCAGTTTTTTAGCAGAGGGAAAAAAGATAGGGGTACAGGAAACCACAGAAAAACTACACAATCTTTTAAACAAATAAAAATCAGATTTGGTAATCGTTTATTAATGTCATACACTTCACAGAAAAATGCCATGCCACTTACAACACTTGTGCCTGATTATTTAACCCCATCTGCACCACCACCAGAGTACTACTGAGAAAAAAAAGTTTTTTTATTGTCCTTGTATCTTGTCAAATCTGACCGAGTAAGTTGTGACTTAAGTCAAGTTGTTGTAAGAACTTAGGGTAAGTACTTGTAAGAACTTAGGGTAAGTACTTGTAAGAACTTAGGGTAAGTAAATAATAAGTTCTTATGGCAACACACTTAAAGGTTACCTCTGCAGGTTCCTAAAAGTTAGTTGCAACTTGTTAATAAGTATTAAGTTTCACTTGGCATCACTTGATCAGGTTCATGATTAGGTTTTTATAGAGACAATAGTTATAGAGAAAGATAATAGGAGACCCGTAAGATAATCAGATCAATAAGGCCGCATCAGTCATACTCATCACTTTTAAAAAATCAAAGGGTTGATTCAGAATTAACGGGGGTAAAATTGGGGTCAAAATTTTGATATTAAAAATGGCGTAAATTAATGACTGATGCGGCTCTATTGAATTCATTGTCTTACGGGTCTCCTATTATCTTTCTCTGCTTTTAGCCTCAGTATATGGGTTAAAGGTGTGTAGGTGTTTTTGCATATTATGTCTGTGTTGTACTTCCGTAGCTTACATAATTAAGCCAGTCCATCGACCTGCAAATTCGCCTGGTCCCTTTAATCAAAGTTATTTAGTCGGCAGTAAAATGCCACATTAATCAGAGCCGTGCCAAAATCCTATTCTTGAGCTCTCGTGCTGGCGGTGAATGGTTTGTTTTCCATTAATTTTTCATCATTTTTTCCTCTCGCTGCTCCTTCCCTTCGTGAATAAAACAAACATCGCACGAAGTTAAACCAGTAATGAAACAACGGAAAAACTTACGGAGACTCGCGCTGGATGAAAGGGGGGGGGGGGAGGGGGGGGGGGGAAGAAAGAAAAGAATCCCACTGGATACACATCTACAACTGCTCGTAACAAGATTTATGGCAAATGCTGTCACTGACGTAAAGCGGGTAGTGCCGGGCTGGATAATTGTAAGCCTGAATCCATTCGTTCAAAGGTAGTGCCTGATTAGCTTGGCGCCGCTAGGCGCCAAGCTAATCAGGCACAACGCTTGAACTATCAACAGCGGCTGAATTTCCCTGTACGACTTGCAGATAGACGAACATTCAGAAGATCATGCTGAAATAGTGAGCAATATTGAATTGGGAGTTGGGAGCGAAAAGAGGGGAGATGTAACATTGACGTTTAATGTGTCATTATTATGTGCGTGCCGGTCTGTGAGTTTAGACCTTACGGCTGAAAGCCCTAAGATCCAAACTCACAGACTAGCACACGGTTAAAGTCAACTAACAGTAAAAAGACTTCACGGTCCTACATCAATACTGAAATGCGCTGGGTGGAGGGAAGTTCGGCGGTAAAACCTAATTACGGCGGAAAACTTCTCCCTTTTGTCATCGATTTGCAAAGGTTGTGTTTTCCTTTGTACGTACGTTCTACGAACGAATACTTTGTAAGACAGTCTTCTTGCGTGTTTCATTAGTTTAGTTTAACTTTCTCTAAATATGGCGCACTGCGTCTCAATTTAACTCATTCGAGACGTGCCGCCTCCGGATACGCGGCTTAAGCCGCGTATCCGGAGGCGACACGTCTCGAATGAGTTGAGCGGGACGAAAGTCGATGGGACAGAGTTCTGTTTGGTTGCTTAGAAATTCAGAACAAAGAAAGAAATGCAATTTTCGGATTTTGTTTATTTTTCCGAAATAGACGTACGGACAGAAATGAACTACTGACGTGCACTTATCTTTTCCAATGAGGCAAGGAGTACATGTAGTCCGTTTCTGTCTGTCTATTTTGAAAAGAGGTCTTGACCCGAAAATGTATTTAATTGTGTTGTACTTATTTCGTTCTAACCGCGTTATTTTTATGTTTGGAATTTATTTTTATTTTACGCGCTTAGCAGTCCCTTTTAAAGTCTGGATTCTGTTCGGCTTTTGGGTTGGTTGGTCGGTCCGTCCGTCGGTTGGTTGGTTGTTTGGCTGGTTGGCTGGCTGACTGGCTCGTTGCTTGTTTGTTTTCCTGGCTGGCTGGGTTATTGAGTGAGTGAGTGGGTGACTGACTAGTTAGTTTTGGTCGGTTGGTTATCAATCTTCCGCCGACAAATATTGGAACTAAGGGATTTCGCGCGAAAGTCAAGTGTTATCTTTGACCCATGGTGCCAGGACTGCTCAGACGGTAAAGCAGACGGACTGCAGGGTCTCAAGTTCTAATCCCTTCAAACCCACTAAGTTTCTTCTGTCTTGTCTGATATCCAGTTATTATCATCACTTAAAACCAAATATGTCCTTAACCACTTCGCCTCCAGTGTACACAGATTATGTCTCTGAAACAGTTAATTCAACGACACAGAGCCCCAGCCGTACAAGAAACGTGGATACCAAAGTGGTTTCAGCAAGAGGCATAGATCCTCAGGAGCCCCCGCAATGCGGGGGCTCCTGAGGATCTATGTCTCTTGCAGTGGGATTGTGTTTGCTTTGTCGTCTGCTCAAATTGCTAAATTCGTCAATGTCGGACCGAAGAAAATCAGAGAATAATGGATAACCTTGTGTGATCATTGAAGATTTTTCTTCATTAATTTTCAGACAAGCTTCCCCGGACAGGAGCCAACAACGAGATTTTTCAGTCATCATTTTTCTTCCCTGATTATGTGTGTGTCTTTCTAAGATTGTGGAACTAACGTCCGCTGTAAGGTCCAGAATCACAGACCAGCTCGATTTGGAGTCAACTTTTCAGCAGCAGTTTAGATGTTAGGTCCAAATATGTGATCCGAGGCTTTCGACGCAAAATACAGACTAAAAAGGGTGTAAAATGCAGAGAAAATCCCAACGGAGAAAGAAACATGTTTAGAAAACATTCTACAACACAGCTTATTAATATTTCGGATTTTCAAAATAGACATGCATACAAGTACACAATTTGCAACTTATCTCAGAGGCGGATCTAGTGGGGGGGGGTCCAAGGGTTCCTCCCCCTCCCCCTAGACACCCCAAAGTCATTAAAATGCTATAACAAAGTCCCTTTTTTGGGGTGTTTGGACACCCCCCCCCCCCCATGCTCCCGCTTCCTCCCTGTTTGACTTTTTGGCGAGTTTCGACATGCACGCTACCCACCCACCCCCCACCCCCCACCCCTACCTCCCCCACCCCTCATTGTTTGATTTTTTTTATATTTTGGGGAGTGGTGAGAGTCTTGACACGATCGCGCCTTCTCTCCTTCCCTCCCTCCCCCCCCCCCACCCCCCTTCCCAGCGTCAGGGAGACCCTTTGTGTCAGGACGAAGGTCCAAAGAAGTTGGACACCCCCGTGCCCCAGCCCCTCGAAATAACTGATCCGCCCCTGTATCTTATCTAAAGGCAGTGCTGCTGTAGATGGCATTGAAGATGTGCGCATGTGTGTCACATTCATTGTGTGTGTGCAGTGTGTGTGTGTGCGTACGTGCGTGCGTGCGTGAGTGAGTGGGTGAGTGGGTGCGCGCGCGAGGGCAGGGACAGGGCAGTGCTTGCGTTAAAGTGATAGCTTTTATTTTCTTAGTGGCGATCATTTTCTAGCCCTACACCATGATAGTTCAAGGATGGTGACTAAACAGTTTGACGCCCGTGGGCGCCAAGCTGTTCTGGCACCACTCTTGAACTGCCATGGTCGGCGTTTATGTAGCTGCGATTTGTCGAGGTTAAATGAGATAACAAAAGCCCAGCAGTTCAATGATCACGAACAGGCTCATCGCTTTAGGTGGTACGTGCGATGTTCTGCAATTTTCGACTTTACGGACTAGAATTTGTGTTTATGCTGCCCTGTGATTATGGACTTGCGGTTCTTGTCCACAAGATCCAGTATCACATGCCAACGTTGCTTGTTATTCGCAGCAGCAGGCAGCAATAGAATTACGGCAGATTTGAAGATGGCAGAAACGTGACTGTGCATTGTAAACAATCTTCTCGGTTGAAGATCATCTTTTTTTCTAGATCGTGCATGAAACTTAAGAAAACTTTGGAGAATGAATGTGCTGGCCCGTAATTTTAGACCTTTCGGTTGGAAGCCGAAAGGTCCAAAATTACTGACCAGCACATAAATATGTAACGCTTAACCCTGTCACTGTCAGTGGACGCAGCCTTTTTTTTTTTTTTTTTTGGTCGTTGTAAATTCAAAGTCGAATATGCCCCCCCACCCCCCCCCCCCACCCCCACCCCCCGCCGTCAAGGAAACTTCGATACAAAGTTGTTTCAGCGAGAGGTATAGAACTTCATGAGCCTTGGAGGTTCATGAGGATCTGTATCTCTTGTTGCTGGGTGTTGTTCAATTTTTGTCGACAATGAAGGGGTTATCGTGCACCCCATGTTCACAGTCCGCACTACAGCAATGACGTCCAACCGTAAGGCGTTACAAGTAATACGGTTTTTGGATGTACTGTCTCTCCCGGATGCTGCAAACATACGCTGGCTATATAATGTCTGCGGGTATTGGTGTTAACAGATGTTATGTCCTAGCAGGCGCGTGTCCCTGCATTGCAAAATCAGTTTTCGTGGCCGTGATGAATTTGGGACAAAAACGCGTGGAACCCAGATGAATTGAGAAAGACAAACAAAACGAAGACGCTTGCAGGAAGCAGCGTCTTTCTGAGCCGCAGGATGAAACCTCAGTGACTTCAGCAATCTGAGAGACACAGATGTAAAAAGAAAAGGTGGATGGTGATGTAGGGGATATCTCAAAGATTAACAGACATAAATTAGTGGGCGCAGGGGCTCCGGATGAAAGAGACAAGTTCGGCAAACACAGTTGCGAAAGTGTGGGACAGTTGTCTTCCTGAAACTTCGTCGCTTCTGATTCCAACGTAAGCTGGAAACAAAATGAAGACAGAGGAAGCCCCAGGCAGTACTCTTGTATAGTTACAGATCACTCCTTTTCTCCCTTTGTTAGCATCCGGCCTTGACACATTCAAATGATACTTCACAAAACCCGTCTTTTTTCTGTCATCCGTTAATCAAATAGTGTGCAACCTCCACGCTCCCCGCACCCAACCTTCCCCCTCCACCCGATCCCCTTCCCCGTTTCCGTTAGTGCGTGCTTATGTGTCTGTGTGATGGATGCATGAGCGCTTAAAACCAATTCTTTAAATTAGATATGATGCTTTATAATCAAATTATTATTGCAGGGTGTACATCTAAAAAGAACTGAACTAAAAATTATAACATTGCACAAAAGCAAAAGCAGGAATTAACTCTTTTGATGTCGGCAGCGGTTTTTTGTCGCTATGATTCCTGTAGAAATCATTGCGACTAAAACCGCTATCGACAGCCAAAGGGATAAGTACTAATTTGTTGTAAAGCCGAATACTGCGAGTCTTCAAATACTTTGTTAAAGTTGTCTTCTCACCACAATTTAAGGTTGTAGAAAAGCAGAAAATACAACCTTTGGAAGCGAGAGAGTCGCGCTCAAAGACACAGAATCTTTGATGTTTTGTCACACACAGAGGCTCCGTGCTTTCTCTATTACGGCCCCTCACGGAGCGAGAGAAAGGCGAAGCTCTGAGATTCTCTCGTGATAGTCTCACACTCTCGATTGTTATCCAGAGGGGCTCTGACGGCACTGTGCATGATGTGGCGTCTCACTGTGATCTCCAGTGACAGAAATACGCATTTAAGAGTCTGTTTGATCTTAACCCAAACCCATGAGAATCAGTGAAAGAACCTGAACACTTCAGTCGACAAGCCAAAATTTAGAAGGTTTGCTCTGATGACTAAATACCAGAAAAGAGGAAAGGTAAAAGGATGGTGCCATAATAGCTTGGTTCCTCCAAATAGTTCCAGAATAACTTGGCGCTTTACGTACGAATCGAGCATGACAGTTCAAAGGTGGTGCCAGAATAGCTTGGCGCTTTCAGGCACCAAGCTATTCTGGCACCACCTTTGAACAGTCATGCTCGATTGGTGCCAGTTGCAGCGTCAGGAGGCGTCAAGCTATTCTAGCACCACCTTTGAACTGTCTGGTCGATTCGTACCTGTTGCGGTGAGCTAGTCAGTGCTGAATGGGTTTAGTGCTTCTCAGTTCTGCGAGTGGCTTACTCCCTGAGTATGCAGCCGAGAGAAATTAAAGACCGAAAGAGGAAGTTCCACTGATGCGGCGTCCAACTTCATACAGCGCGCCGGTGTTCGGTGATCAATGGCAGCGAGTGTGTATCGGTGCCAGGCCGAAACCAAACCAGCGCTGACAGAACTCCTTCAGCCAAGCCAGACCCCTCTTAAAGAGGCATAGACTGCCATGAGCCAGTGCAGCCGCACGGCCTCATGCCAATCTACTCCTCCTGTGCTCAGTTGCCAGGATCGTATGTAGCCCCTTATAGGAGCTGACAGAGAGGGGTGTCGTGGCGGACCAACACCAAACCAGCCCTGAAAGAGTTCCTCGGCTAGTTCAGATCAAGCCGCAGCAGGCATAGAAGTTCATGATCCCCTGCAGCATCAGTGGCTTATGAGAATCTGCGCGGTTCTTGCTTGCCAGGATCGATGGAGGGTGTTGTTGCGGACCAACAGCAAAGCAGCCCTTTCAGAAATGATCATTAGTTCTAAAACTTGGACTGCTCACAGCGTTGGGGGAGGTTGCGGCATTGCTGTCATCAGTGGTGTAGAGTGTAGATGGTGAGGGCGGTCTGTGAGTGAGTGACTGATGTGTGTGGGTTACTGGACAAGAGACGTTGCTCGTTGGAATGGACATTCTTGTTCTGACGGAACAAGGACGGCTTATACTTACTGATTGACTGATTGCAAGCAGCGCGGACTATCTCAAGGTGAGGACAGTTTCTTCAAACGGTGAAGGATCAGTTTGCAATGACGGAGCGTGGACAGTCCATTCTCATTAATAATAATAATAATAATAATTATATTTATAAAGCGCAAACTCCCTGCAGTGCAGGCTCTAAGCGCTGTACAATGCAAATCAAAGTTAAAACCTAAACACAAATCAATAGACAGAAAAAACACAAAATACAAATATCACAATACAAATTCTAAAAATTAACAGCACATAAACACACCCAAAGCACAAACAACCATTGCAACAAGGACTGGCACAGGATCATCATAATGTTATTGTGAAACAGAAAAGAGACTGGAATTTAGTAAGACAGCGTAGTGAGACTGGAAAAGATGTGTTTTAAGCTGACTTTTGAAAGAAATTACTGACGGGGCATCACGAATGTGCTTCGGAAGCGAATTCCAAATGACTGGGGCCTGGAAACAAAAGGACCTTTGACCAAAGGACTTTGTATTTATTTTCGGTACTTTCAAAAGTTTTTCACTGCTAGAACGTAAGGTGCGGGAGGCTTGATAAGTAATTAGCATACTGGAAAGGTAGGGAGGTAGTGTACCATCGAAATGACGGAAGGCGAAAGTAGCTACCTTGTACTCAATCCTAGCTTTGATGGGAAGCCAGTGAAGTTGGTACAACAAGGATGACACATGATCTTTTTTTGATTTTTGAAAAATGACGCGAGCTGCACTGTTTAATATTCTCTGAAGTCGAGCCAGTTCTTCAGATGGCAGACCAGCAAACAAACAATTACAATAGTCAATGCGGCTCAAAATCAGTGAAGACACAAGCTGAGTGGTGGCAGACTGAGTCAGGAAAGATCTTACAGAGCTGATTTTCTTCAGCTGGAAATAGGCTGCTCTACAGATGGAAGTGATATGGTCATGCATAGACAAAGTAGAGTCCAAAAGAACACCAAGGTCACGAACACAGCGTTTGAAAGGTATGGTAGCTTCACCAACAGTCAAGCTGCTGCAGGTGACCTGGGAATGAGTGTGATGTGACGCGACACACATTGACTCAGTTTTGCCGCCATTCAGCATGAGCTTGTTCATTAACATGCCTTGCCTGCTCAGGCAAGGCATGTGGCAGATCCTGGAGCGACTTGGCTGTCCCCCAAAGTTCCTCAACATGATTGTCCAGCTACACGAGGACCAGCAAGGCCAGGTCAGACTCAACAATGACCTCTCAGAACCATTCCCTATTCTCAATGGCGTAAAGCAGGGCTGCGTGCTGGCACCGACCCTCTTCATCATCTTTTTTAGCATGATGTTGAAGCAGGCCACAGTGGACCTCGATGATGACGATGCAGTGTACATCAGGTATCGTCTCGATGGCAGCCTGTTCAACCTCAGACGACTGCAGGCCCACACGAAAACCCTAGACCAACTGATTCGTGAGCTGCTTTTTGCTGATGATGCTGCCCTCATTGCACACACAGAGAGAGCCCTGCAGCGCATCACATCCTGCTTCGCAGATGCTGCCCAACTCTTTGGACTCGAGGTCAGTCTGAAAAAGACAGAGGTCCTCCATCAGCCGGCACCCAAGACGGTGTATCGCCCTCCTCACATCACCATTGGCGAGTCTGAACTAAAGTCAGTGCACCAGTTTACCTACCTTGGCTGCATTATCACGTCGGACGCCAAGCTGGACAAGGAGCTTGACAGCAGGCTGGCAAAAGCGAACAGCGCCTTCGGGCGACTTTTCAAGCGGGTGTGGCACAATCAACAGCTGAAAACAGGCACCAAGATCAGTGTGTACAGAGCTGTGGTCCTCACCACCCTGCTGTATGGTTCTGAGTCCTGGGCCCTCTACCGCAGCCAACTACGACTCCTCGAACGCTTCCACCAGCGCTGCCTGCGTACCATCCTGGGCATTCACTGGAGTGACTATGTCACCAACGTCGAGGTCCTTGAACAGGCTGAAACTGTGAGCATCGAGGCTTTGCTGCTGCGGACACAGCTCCGCTGGGCGGGGCATGTCTCCAGGATGGAGGATCATCGCCTACCAAAGATCACCCTGTTCGGCGAGCTTGCTACTGGACACCGTGACAGAGGGGCACCAAAGAAGAGATACAAAGACTGTCTCAAGAAGTCGCTTAGTGCCTGCCAAATCGACCACCACCAGTGGTCTTCGCTTGCTGCGGACCGTGACACCTGGCGCTCCACCATTTACAAGGCAGCTGTCTCCTTTGAGGACTCTCACAGAGCTAGCCTTAAGGACAAGCGGCTCAGGAGAAAAAACAGAGATGCCGCAGCTCAGAACCCTGGCCATACCTTCCCCTGCAGCCACTGCGGTCGAACCTGCCTGTCTCGGATTGGCCTCCGCAGCCACGAACAAGCCTGCAGACGTCGTGGGCAACTCCTATAAAATCTTCGTTCGCGAAGTCAAGCCAAGAAGAAGTTCATTAACATCCATTTTTTAACAGATGATATACAGAGTTCGACTTCCTTAATTACAACTGGGACATCACATGGCTTGGAGTCCCTGAGCAGCTGTGTGTCGTCGGCATATTTGTGGAAACCACAACTATGCCGACTCACAACAGATGACAAGGGTTGAGTATACATTGAAAACAGTACAGGCCCCAAGACAGGCCCCTTTGTCCTTATCATTAGATAAGGACAAAGTGTGTTCTGACGAAAGCCAGGTGCGTGAAAGAAAGAGAGCAGCTTTACCTGTTTAGCCCCAACGCACTATAGCAGGAGCTGGATCGACCATGATAATTCAAGGGTAGTGCCGTATTAGCTTGGCGCCTAATGGCGCCAAGTTAATCTGGTACTAAATTATCATGGTCGAACCAGCTGCTCCGAAATTTAAGAAATGCGGGTTTGGGGTTAAATGAGTTAATCTTAATAATAATGTACACTTTATATGGCACCTAACCTCAAAACAAAACAACAACAAGATATATTCGTTAGGGCATCATTATCCTTACCACAAAAAAATCAATAGCTGACAAGACAAGACAAGGTGCAGCAGCTGCTGTACGTAAGGCTTTGATTGCAATGAAGCGTCGTGAGTTTTTCGACAGAGTGGCATCAGTATTGGACACTGGACGAAATACAGACAACTGTGAAATAATACGGTACGCAGCTGCGTGACATAGTGACCCCAACCCCCCCCCCCCCCCCAAAAAAAAAAAAATAAATAAATAATAAATAAATAAATAAATAAATAAATAAATAAATAAAAAAACAAAAAACAAAAAAACAAAAAAAAAGCGCAATTAAGAGTTTTGAATCTTTGACTAGAATGGGATAGGGCTTGAGACTCGACATTTTATCATCTTGGCCTTCTGATTATGTCTGGAGTCGGTAACTAAATACTGGAGACATCATGTGCTTGATCTTCAGTTCTTGTTTTTACTGGAGATGGCAATGTGGAAAGACAGAACTATCCGGCAGTAAGAAATATTCTTGACGTTTCAAGCACCGTGGAAGTATAAAAATGTTAGACGTCAGAGTCAGATGATCCCTTAAAATAAACCGCAAGCTCACAGCGGTGGATTAATCATTACATGTTTTACAGGGCAACGAGACGAAACAAGTAGCTGAGGTTTATGACGGGCAATGAAATAGTACCATCGTTTCTGCCCGTACGCAAGGTACACATAAAATACAAACGTCTCCCAAATAGATCTTGTGTTCTCGCCGGTTCCTGGCCTTTTTTTTATCTATTGTTTGTTGAGCAGAAGATGGCGACTTAACTGTTTGTGCTGGAACATGACTTCTTCGACAGCTGTCCGATGTGTTTAAGCCAGAAGGCCTGGTTTGAAGAGCTTTGTTGTTTGTGTGAAAGATTGTGCATGTAGGTATTGGACCTGCGTTTTGATAAAAATATATGTGTGCTGGTCTGTGATTCCAAAATCACAGACCAGCACACAAATAGATTATTTAGCTTGCGGGCTTTTTTTCTGAGTAGACTTTTCAAGATTCAACAGCTTTTTGTCTCTCTCAAAAGAGAGAATTACGTGTAAAGAATAAGGTGTCCTGAAATAGCTTACCTAATAATCTAATAATATCTAGACATAGTATATTATTAATACATGGTATTTATATGGCCTATTTTTTAATTAACCCGTTAAAGGCGCCTCGCATCAATAGCTGCAACAGTGCCGAATAGCGTTGCCGTTTTATACCGGTCGCCTTGAATGAGTTAACTCATTCTACCCCAGACACACCACAGCAAGATAAGGATCGACCATGATAGTTCAAGGATGATGCCAGAATAGCTTGGCGCCTATGGGCGCCAAGCTATTCTGGCATCACCCTTGAACTATCATGGTCGATCCGTGTCCTGCACTGCACTACACTCTTCAGAGGACAACGGCAAAATTTGGGGATTTCGGTGTTGGGGTAGAATGAGTTAAAAAGAAGAGCCTGCTAACTTCGTCGCTAACGTGATAATACTCATGTTAACGGTATGGATGTGTAACGAGTGTGCGTTGGAAACAAATCTCAGCGTAGGCTGACCGAAGTCTAGAACACGGACGGCCCAAGGATGAGGCAAGCGTCGAGGGAGTGATGTTCCTGCTTAGAGCAGTGAAGTTGGGAAAGTTCTTGTTCATCGTGGCTGATTGACACATCGCACCCCGCGTCGCTAGAAGGCGCGAACGAAAGTGTTCTTTCCTACTCTTAGCCAAAACAAGTTCCGACTCAGTACGCAATGGCCAGCGGGCCAAAGTGAGCTTGCGCAGGACTGTGCGCGAGCCCACTGCTGCCGACTTTAGCCCGATAGCCTTTTGCGTACTGAGCGGAACTGATAATCGGCCTTCAGGCTAATCAAGAGCATGTTGCCAGAGACACCTGTGGAGTTAACGCTGACATCAGGACGGAACTCTTTGCCTTTTATGCAGATGTGTTTGCCGCTGGTCACAGTCTGTGATTACGGCCTATGGTCGTAAAGTCCAAAATCACAGATCAGCACACATGCGTTTTCCACCCTCAGTTGTTTGCGTTTGCCTCGCCGGTAGCTTGTGCTGTCGCTTCTTGTTCTTCATTATCCTCCTTTTGAGAGCAGGGATCGTATAGACGTTGGTGGTTCTGCTTGCATGGTGTTACTGAAAAGCAATCCATCAAACACCCAGATTCAACTGATCGTGCCAAACAGTGCGTATACAAATGGCGCTTTATTGCTGAAATAACAATACGCCAAAACGGTTGATCTTAATTAACTTCTTATCGTTTAGTTACTTTCGAGTGATGTAGTGTGTGCACACTAAGCAGTTACACGTTCGTGTGTGTTTCAAGGGAAAATCATGTCGTAAAACTCATCAGCACAGCGAATTAAACGACCAAAGACTCATAGACACGGACATTCGTGTATTCGTGTAACAGTCCACGCACAATCTGATGATTATTTCTATTAATCAAAATTATTCCGTTTGTGAAAACAAAACTTAATTCTGAAATCTGTGATTTTGCCGCGTGAAGCAAATGAAAGAATCAGAAGCTCGTAAACTGGACATTCCTGTATCTGCGTGGAGTGCATCAGTCTGAATTATCGCCATTTGAAGGTTAATCTAAAATGGACATCATTTCTTGTGTGAGGGGATTGTGAAATCTGTGATATTACCGCGAGTACGACGAATGCTGCTTTCGGGAAACATCGATCGTTTCAGGCCAAATTGATCATCGAGTGAAAACACTAACAGCACGGACAAACATGCTACTGCCGAGAGAATACGACCAGGTGAGTGAAGGTTATAGAGCTCAAATTGATTGAGTGGAAGGTGTAAAGTTTGTGGCGGTGGGATAGAGGTCTGGCTTTATTGCGTTACGGCGGACCACAAGCTTTGATGGAGCATTTGCGTTTTCACGGCGTATATAACAATTATATTTCCTTCAAGGGTGGTGCCAGAATAGCTTGGCGCCTGTAGGCGCGAAGCTATTCTGGCACCACCCTTGAACTAACATGGTCGATCTGCCACCCGGCCTGTTGTGAAAATTTGTAGAGAACAACTTAGGAATTTCCATCTTATGGTTTAGTGTGTGAACGGTAAACGCAGCGAATTCTTGCTTCACCGAATGTGTCCAGTCTCCGGCACAGGCAATTGTGGAGAAATGCGTTTTTTTACGATATGTAACGACGCACGGCATTTATTTCCTCCAGTCACTTGTAAAACAAGACAAGACCTACTTTCACATTTACTGTGAGAAATAAATATTCACGACTTGCATCACAAATACGGTATTTGTTTGTTTTAGTCACTGTGAAACAAGACAAGGCCTTCTTTTAGAGGGACTAGAAGAAATGAATTCTGTATGCATTGTGAAAACGTATTTCTCTGCTCCAGTATGTGCAGTGCACTGGACACATTCGATGAAGCAGTGTTAATACTCTGAGCTATTTTGTAGGAATTCCTAAATTTGGGGGTTGTTTTCTAAGATTTTCAAAACAATCCTGATGACACATCGACCATGATATCTCAAGGGTGGTGCCAGAATAGCTTGGCGCCTACAGGCGCCAAGCTATTCAGGCACCGCCCTTGAAGGAACTAATTAGTATGGTTCGTCAGGGTGGTAACAGATGAATTATAGTTATTATCATGGTCGATCATAACCTTCTGCTGGTGTGTCAGGGCTTGGTGTCAAGCAGGACATTCGAGGGCACTGTGCAACCTTTACAATATGCTGGAGCTACAGGCCTACAGGCGCGAGGCTATTCTGGCACCACTTGTTGAACTATCTTGACTGATCCATATCCTGTTTTAGTGTGTCAGGACCGAACGCGTCCAGCAGGACAGTCCAGCGTTCTGTTACAAACGCAGTGAATGTCATCACAACGTGTTACATTGGCCAAATCTGCGTTGCAGTCGTTTTCATGCTCAGAGAACTTGGCTGAGGACCTAACAGAATCCTTAGAAACGGAGATGGGATTCCGAAGATTTGAATTATGTTCTGAAGCCCTTTCCCAGAGAGGTAATGGGATGGGAAGAACACCACGTCGGAGCACTCAGATTATAAAAATTGCCAGGAAGGTCTGATGACACCGGCTGAATCCCTAAATGAGACTACCACCCCACCGCCGCCGTGTCCACTCACCTTATATATTGTTTTATTCTTTTCTGAATTATGTTCTTTCCCATACGTCTGCAGTATTTTTTATAGCAGAGGCTAGGCAGGGATACTTGGAAAGAGAAGAGGGGATCTGAGTCCAAACACAACTGACTCTTGAAATTGTGTGTGTGTTATGAAAGCCTCAAGTTTGGAACAACCTTTTTTTTTTTTTTTTTCTTTTTTTTTTTTCTTTCTTTTTTTTTTTTTCTTTTTTTTCTTTTTCCTTTTACTCGGAAGAGAAAAGGGAAAGTTCAGATATAAGCGCCTTTTGAAGTTATCGAAGTTCTGTCTTTTAAAAATGCAAACATGATCGATATTTTTATCTCTTGTTTCAAGTCGGCAACTGTCTTGACCAGCGATGCTTTATTTACTAGCTATAGCAACGCTCCTTGAATGTCCAGCTTGTATTTCAATCGTGTGTGTACGGTAGGTCGTACAACTGCTGCAGATTTTTTACATCAATCATTCAGGGGGAAAATGTGTGCTGGTCTGTGATTTTGGACCTTACAGATGGAAGCTGTAAGGTCCAAAATCACAGACCAGCACTCAAATGACTGCTCAGACTGAATTACGGGGTCAATACAGGCGACAGCAAGATAATAGTGTATTTAAGCTTAATTGATTAGCTGGTGCGGTGGTCTGTTCCGTTGTGCTGCTGATTGCATGGGCACGAATGAATGTTCAGGTGCATTTGTATGCACTCACGCTATCCTTTATAAACACACACGCAAATGTGCACGCATTCAGATACGCACTGCTGATTTCTCAGGCTTCACTGAATGATCATATGCGATGGCATGCTCTCTCTAGCATATTAGCCATATATATATATATATATATATATATATATATATATATATATATATATATATATATATATATATATATATATATATATATATATATATATATATATATATATATATATATATATATATGTTTACGTGCATGAGCTTGCGTGCGCGTGTGATTATGCGTGCATTTGTTATTGTATGATATGAATGCGTATATTTTTGCGTGTTACACGCACACGCATAAATATACGCATTCATATCATATAATAACAAATGCACGCATAATCACACGCGCACGCAAGCTCATGCACGTAAACACACACAATCACAAGCAGACACACAATCACATACGCGCGCGCGCACACACACACACACACACACACACACAGACACACACAAACAAACACCTATTCCTATACGCAGCTGCTGGGAACCTGGATGGCTCGGTGGTAAGGTGTTTGACTCTCGTCCGCTAGCTCCCGGGTTCGAATCCAACTGGGGTCAACATTTGTTCAGAAGCTATTCAGTGCCCCGTCTTTGAAATCACCTTCGTAAGCCCTAAACATTTGACGTTTATACGCAGCTGCAGCTGCTGCTGTTGATGCTGCCTCTGCTTCTACTGATAATCATGATGATGACGACAACAACGATGATGATGTTGATGACTAAGATTCACTATTATACTTTTACACCAAAAATCCATGTACATGACTGTGTACTCTGTGAGTACTCATGGCTATTGATACACCAATAACTAAAACACGCGAAGGATGGAGGCGGATTCCGAGGGAAGAAAGAAAAGAAAGATGCCAATACATTTCTTTTACTCCATGTATTTATTTTATCGTATGCCATCGTCCCTGACACGTACACCCCGGGTAGACAGAATCAATTAAACGGGCCTTGTAATTCTACGGGTCGTGCCTGTTTAAATAGATTTCCTCGTTAATAATGCAAGCATCTACGACCGCCATTTGGCTCATTCCCTTCTGCTTCCGAAGGTCATGCTCTGTTCCGTTTTGAAAGCGCGTTCGTAGAAAACGTAGTGAATGGATTGACCGTGAAATTTCAAGGGTAGTGCCTGATTAGCTTAGCGCCTTTAGGCGCCAAGCTAATCAGGCAACACCTTGAAATATCATTTTAATTAAGCTTAGTTTACATCAGAGTTTAACCACGGACAGACTTCACATGGCGAGCTTTGGCAGAACCGTGGCGCTGGCAATGTAAGAGATTATGAGAAGAGTTGTGTTGGGCGTGCGTTTTGACACCCTGGTTTTGTGATCAGTGAAATGGTATTTAGTTTCACTCAGCCCCCTATAGATGGCGTCAAGGTAATCGGGCACTATACTTAAGCTAATACGGCCGGTCGAGCTAAAATGCATACCGTTGGCGATGGGAAAAGGGTGGAGGTTGTTGCGAGACGAGTTGTTTTAGACTTGTGTTTTTACTCCCGTTTTTTATGATCAATGAAATGGTGTTTGTTTCGCATGAGGCGCCAAGCTGTCACGCTCGATGGAGCTTTCACACAAAACGTCGGGCGAGTGGAAAATGAGATTGTACTGAAAGCATTGTTTTACCTCGGTATTTTGTTTTACCCCAGAGCTTGTCAGATCAATGAACTAGCATTAGTGTCACTTCAGGCGCCAAACTAATCATGGCACTGTCATCGAGCAATTACAGTCACAGTCGATGGAACTTTCACAGAACGTTGGCGCTGGGAAGTAAAGAGATTGTAGTAAAAGGGTTGTTTTAGGCCGGTAATATAACACCCAGAGTTGTGATCAATGAGATGGTATCAATTTCACGCCAACCCGTAGATGGGATTTTTGTTGTATTAGTTGATAGCGGGTCGTTTAATGGTGCAGTTAGTTTTATGTGTGTTATTCCTGTGCTGTTAAAGTAGGATTAGACAGACGCTGCTTCAAAGAAATAATACTGTAAATCACCTCTGCCAGAATGCGTCAAGTTGCCTTCATTAATTAACCCCTTCACTGCCCTGGACGTATATTGTGTTTGTGATGAAATCTGTGATGATACAACGCCAGAGAAAAGAACCCCATCCGAACAAGGTATATGGACACAAATTGGTCTCGGCAAGAGACATAGATCCTCATGAGCCCCCGCGACTGCGGGGGCTCATGAGGATCTATGTCTCTTGCCATTGGATCGTTTTCGCTTTTTCCGGCAGTGGAGAGGTTATATCCGTAGGGAAAAAAATACAGTCACGTTTTTCCCTAAATAGTCACGTTTTTCCCTAAATACAGTCACGTTTTTCCCTAAATACAGTCAAGTTTTTCCCTAAATACAGTCACGTTTTTCCCTAAATACAGTCACGTTTTTCCCTAAATACAGTCACGTTTTTCCCTAAATACAGTCACGTTTTTCCCTAAATTCTTTTCATCGTAATTTAATTTAAAAGGGGAAAATAATGTCATCCGTCTGATCGACTTCGACACACAATGTCTAAATAATTTATACTAGGCTCGGTGGTGTAAACAGGCGTACTATAGTGATGTCTTTTGAGTGTGGACTAAAAAAAAAATACAATGTTCAATTACTCACTCATACTCCATTTTCATGTCCCTTGGGGATCTGCGATGATCAGGGACAATGTTTAATGGATTTATTGAGGTTAAAAAAAAATGGTTGCTTAACTTTTGAGCATCAGTTTATATGTGACCAGACTACCACACAGTTATATGTATGTTTTCTTCTGATAATGTATTAACCCTGTGGTTGTTGGTAGCGGTGTTCGTCGCGATGATTCCTGCAGAAATCATCGGGACAAAAAGTGCTACCGACAGCCAAAGGTTTCGGAAAAGAGTTCCATTTTATTCTATTTGAGCTGCGTTTTGATAAATATACAAACTCTCCAGTTTTTGGTGATTACTCCTGGCTGTCAAAGTCATATGTTCGTCCAGCCTGGAATAACACCATTGTCAGGACATACCTCTAGCGTGGTCAAACATGTTCTTTGTGTAGGCTGTATTGGGTCCATTGGGAGAGGAAATGATGAATCTTCTTATGTGTCAAAAAAGCTCATAGCTGTCAAATCCATCTGTTTGTCCAGACTGTTGCAACACCGTTACAGCTCCAAAGTCGTGTTGTAAGCGATTAGTTGGTCCTCTGAATGCAAAAGAGGGTAAGTCCATTTTTGTGAAAAGCAACATTTTCATTGTAATACAATAAAAAAAAATCTAGCTTTTCACAAAAATTGACTGCCTGCTTTTTGCCTTCAGGGCAGGGTGAGTCCTTCCGCAAACAAAAACTGTGTAGTTACACAGTCGTCTGACGGACTTTGCGTATGCTGATCTGTGCTGTGGATCTTACGACTCTTGTTCGTGAGGTCCAAAATCACGGCCCAGCACACATAGAGATTATTGGTATGTTAGGCTTATGGTCATCCACTGTAGACTGATAAATCCACGATCTCCTTGTCCGCGTCAGGCGCACAGGTCTAAACTAGGTTCAGCCACGCCTTCCGTACGAGTCTGATCCACTCCAGATAGTTCTGTGCCTTGTGAAGATGGAAACAGTTTACTTATGGACTTGTCTTTTTCAGAAGTCCTATGTGTGCTGAAGAAGATGGACCATACATTTATATTAACATCTAACAAGATCAGACCTGACACACTACAACAAGAGATGAATGGACCATTATAGTTGAAGAGTATTGCCCGGCCAGCTTGGCGCCATAGGCGCCAAGCTGGCCGGGCACTACTCTTCAACTATCATGGTCAAACTATCTCTCGCAATCTTTTGATGCTTGAAATTTTAAATTTTGGCCGGGGACTACACGAACTATCATGGTCAAACTATCTCTCGCAACAAACAGATGCTGCAAATATGCACTGAAATAAGGCGCCAGTCTGACCCGGCACTACCTTTGAACTGTCATGGTCAACCTATCTCCCGCAACTCTCTCATGGGAATCCTCTAGATGTTGGAAATTTGGGCTAAGGACTGAAATACCGTCCTGCAGACGGGCCTATTGAATTGGCAAAGTTTGAAGGACTGTTTACCTGTTCAATACCGGCATTAACAAGACTCGGAGGTACTAGCTCGATATTTACACGGTTTACCAAATCTTTACCAAAATCAAATACCTACGGTTCTTGACCTAACTCAAACACGTGGAGTTCGTTACCAAACTCAGATAAGTACAGTTCCATGCAATTAAATCTTACAAGACATTTACGCCCATCGTCAACCGTTTTCTGGTGTATAGGACACAATTATAATACACGAGGTGTGGCTATGCAAAGAGGGTTTGATGTTTCTTTGGCGAGTTCTGGCTAGTTCGATCAGTATTCGATGTACTGAGTTTTTACCAAACTCATACACGGACAGATTGTGTACAGGGCGAATAAGTATGTCCGCCGTTCCTGTTTTTTTTTTTTTTTTTTTTTTTTTGTTGTTGTTGTTTTTTTTGTAGTACGTAATGTGTTTGATGTCTTTTGCAACACTGAGGTGATTCCAATGAAAAAGGTCCCAACAAATGTTTATCCCACATCAAACTGAGGCTAAAAGCTTTAAATTTGTACACTGCCATATGCAAGCTACATTACAGTACTTACAGATAAGGATATAGACCAATGGCTTTAGTTCAAAGGTGGTGCCAGAATAGCTTGGCGCCTAGAGGCGCCAATCTATTCTGGCACTACCCTTGAACTATTTTAGTCAAACTTATTTCACACACACTGGTTTATTCCGAATGATAAGGGTTATTCCATGGATTCGAACCTACGATCTTTTGACTCGGGACCAAACATGTGAATGCCAAGCGTGTAAAATGCAAAGACGATCCCAACAAAAGAAAGAAACACGTTTAAAAAGGACAATAACAGCAAAATTATGTTGTAATTGTCCTTCGACAGCGTGTTCTTTGCGCGTTCTTTTAAGGGCAAGAGTATTCGTATATTCTACATGAGATGTGAGAATCGCTTTCGCAGGTCCTCCGTTTAACACTTTTGGTGCGGTCATGCAAACCAAAGGTTAGTTTGACATTTGCTGGTCAGTTAATGTTCACCGTTCCACTGTTGAGGCGCCGGGTAATCTTGCCATTGGTGTATTCCTTGGCGGTCGTCAAGAAGGCTTTAACACGGTCCCGGGTCACCAAATGTCTGTCTGGCACCTTACTTTGCTGGTCCACCCCTTCGCTGTCAGAACAAAGCAAACGCCGTCTAATTGCAAGTGACATAGACCCGAATGAGCCCCCGCGTTAGCGGGAGCTCATACGGGTCTATGGCTCTTGCTTGGCTAATTTATATCTACATTCCTCACCTAGCCTGTGTCTGTGATTGTTTCGAAAGTTTCATCTACAACCGCTTTCAGTGACGAGGTTTACCCCGGGGTCTTCACTGCCTGCTTACGCAGATTGCGTTTTTGAAGTCATAATAAATTCAGCGTCCAAAAAACCCTGCCGTCAAAGGAACAGGGATACAAAGCGGTTTCAGCAAGAGGCATAGATCCTCATGAGCCCCCGCAACTGCGAGGTCGCATGAGGATCTATACCTCTTGCAACTGGGTGCCGTTCAAATTTTCTCGAAGGTGAAAGAGTTAAAGTCTGATACCACATTTTCTTTGAACGCTAATCCGTCGTCTGCCGCCGTAAATGCAGGGGCATTGTGTCCCTTTGTCGTTACGTCCCTTGTTCTTCTTGTCTCAAAGGACGATCGGTAAATTGCCTGGTCCCCCTGACCTTTAAATGATTAATTTCCTTTGCAAGGATAGTCTGGCGCAGCAGATGGGTAGATTAACACTTCACCGCTAAGACAGCGTGCTCGTTAGCGCCTTGGAGCTGCATTAACACCGTCGCCGCCACCCAACTGCAAGAGGTATGGATCTTCATGACCCTACGCAGTTGCTTGTGCTCTTGCGGGTCTATACCTCTTGCTGAAACTACTTGGTATCTATTCAGTTTCCTTTGACGTTGACTTTACAATGATTTCAAAAAGCACAACCTGCATATACTGACAGTGACGGGGTTAATCCTACGTATGAAGCCGTCAGTTGATAGTTTTGCATGAGAAACGCAGGGTTAGCAAGAGGCATAGATCCTCATGAGCCCCCGCGAATGCGGGGGCTCATGAGGATCTATGTCTCTTGCAGCTAGGACTGTGCGTGTGGTCGGTCAGTGAAATGGTCAAGAGTATTGTTTAACTCAACCACTTATAGATCCGAAAGACACACAACCACCTATTAAATTTCGTGGAAGACGAATTAGCCATGAAAGCCGTAGTAGTGTCTCGTCATAGAGTAGCAACACTTCAGCTATCACGATCCAACTTCCGCTATATGCAATTAGTGCTTTTCAAAAACGAGTTACACATCATGCAGTTGAAAAGAAATATGAGTAGTTCAACAGCATTGTTTTCTTGTCTGAAAGGGTCAAATCACGAAAGTGTCCTAATTTGTATTGGAACTGACGTTTCTAAGCGCGTTTCATTCTTTGTTGCGATTTTCATTTCAAAATTACGTCTAGGGATTGTTGCTCAGTCGAAAAGAACTATTTGCAGTGTGCTAAATGTAATGCTCAGAATATATCATATATAGATTTGCCATTTCGAGTTCTCCTGGATTGTGTCCTTTTGGGATCTCTGAAGTGGCAAAACTTTGCATATCATGTGTTCAGAGCAATGCTTGAAAAACTGCACCCGCGCAGACAGAATTGATTGGAATATAATTGTTCTTTGCTCTTGGTGCGCGGTCTTTGAATTGGCTTACTGAGGGCTGGTCACCTGAGATATTTGCTATTTGTTTTTTGGGTTCAAGTGTCAAAACTGAATTAGTGTTAGCATAGTGCTTCCATTCATAATTGCAGCGTTCAATTAAAGAGAAAAAAACAGAATTATGTTCGAATTTCATGTATGTGTACTGATCTGTGATTGTGGACCTTACGGCTTGAAACCGTAAGGTCCACAATCACATATCAGCACTCATTTATGTTATCTTAGAAGATTTTTTTCGAAGTTGGGACCAGGTGTAGATTCAAAAATACACTCCATTACAAACGCACTTTTCATGAGTCAGAATATCCTGGGGATAAAACGATTTCTTTAAAAGTCTTCAAGGTAAACCTGTTACAAAATGTAAGGTTGTTAAAGCTGACTCCATTTCTGTTCTGGGAATGAAAAAAACCAACACCACGGTAAGTCCAGTTTTGTGAAAAGCTAGTGAAAATCTCGCTTTGCACAAAAATGGACTTACTGTGTTTTGCCTTCCTAAATCGGATCTAGCATACTTCTATGCCTTCAGCAATACCGGCGAAAGTCATGTCCCCTTCAACAAACTTTACGGTTCTATCCTTCGGGAGTTGTGTCGCTTTCACAAAGATCAAACTATCTCTGAAATAAATCCCTCTTCATAGTGAGCACTCCATCCCACACCCTGAAGGTGCAAAAACTGAAGTGTGATTACATTTTGAAAAAAAAATCTGGTAAAAATAATGTTGTCATGCCATCTGCATAGACAAGAAAATGAGTCCTTCTTTAGCCCGTTCAATGCCGAGAAAAATTAAACACCACCCAACCGCAAGAGATATAGATCCTCATGAGCCCCCGCAATTGCGGGGGCTCGTGAGGATCTATGCCTCTTGTCGACACTACTTTTAATTCGTGTTTTTTGTACATCTAGGGTTGTTTGGTCTTGAATTAACGAAGATTGCAGGAACAGTCAGTTGTCACTGTACAGGTTAAGCAGTCCAACCTCATTTAAGTGGGTTTAACTTGCATTAAAGTGAAAAACATGTGTGTATTTCTTACACAGTCCCTTTGAGCTCCAGAGCATACTTTCCCGGCCAAGTTTAAAAGGACTTAAAACTCGCCTCGAGAAATTTCGAATCTCTGGAGTGTCGAACACAAACATCAACTCGGCTGCAACAAGTTTTAACGAAGAAAGCTATTTAATTCAGAAGCTTGTGAAAGAAACATTTTACGACTCGAGGGAGTTTGTGCATAAGAATTGAGTGTTTCAGACTTTTAAAATCTCTTCTTGACGGCCAAATGCGATTAACTGTTTAAACACATGGTTGGACTCGAAATCACCTCATGAAACTTTTCATTTTTCCTGTGGGAACGCCTAGAGTGTGTGTTTTAACCAAAGAGTTTTGCCCGAGAACGCATACCCCCTTCCACGATCGTGAGTTCACGTCATGGAAGTCTGTGATCCAGCTTCGTTCTGCCGCAAGGAACGCAGATTCACATCCATTTTTTCGATCTGCATGAGGCAGAGATACTCATAAGCCTCTGCATCCGCAGGGGCTCATGAGAATATATGTCTCTTACTGGGGCGAGGATTTTACCTATAGATAAGTATGTGTCCTCAACTATATACTCTTCGTTCGTCTGCATATATTCTTGTTGCTTCACCACACATCTGCAAGAGGCATAGATTCTCGTGACTCTCTACATCCGCTGGGGCTCATGAGAATCTACACCTCTTGCTGGTACGTGGATCGAACCCGTCGATTAACATGATACGAATTCGTCCTGGGTTTAAGTCTGTAGCTGTGAAATCAGTTTAATTTAGACACCCTCGGAGACTAACACGGAAGCAGCCCGTGGTACTAAGTAGAGAACAAATTTGCGGTGCCACTTAGTCGACCCTCGGCGCGACAAGTTAAGCTTGTCAGAAGTTTTATTAGTTGACCGCCCAGAGGTCTAGCACGAAGACCTGTGCATCTTCCACACGAGACGCGGATCCTCGTGATCTTTAGCAGCCTGGATGGACCTACGAGGACTTAATGGCAAAGATCAACTACATTTATGTCAGTGTTAGTGAGTATCTTCTTTACTTAGTTTAGTGTTCCTATCATTTGCATAAAAAAAAACAGAGCTTTGTGTGCCCATGAAAACCACTGCATTTTTTGGGATTTCAACTGAACTGCATGTGCTGGGTTTAATGTATCTATCTTTATGTGTGCTAGTCTGTGATTTTGGACCTTACGGCCTACGGCCGTAAGGTCCAAAATCACAGACTAGCACACCTCTTTTGTAAGAGTCTTAGATCCTCATGACCACTAGCAGGCAGCAAGAACCTTTGATGATCTGTTTCTCTCTCTGATAAAGATTCTCTTCGTTTAAGTCTGCACTTCTCATACGAAAAAAAAAAATTAGCTTACGCGAGTATAAATGAGGTTTCGCACTGGCAATAATCTGTGTTGAGCTCTCATTTTGCTGGCGTCTGGGGATCTTGCGAATCTATTCCTTCTTGTTGGCGAGGACCGACCTGATCTACGTATGTCGTCCTCTGATATAGGTAGTCACTGGACTTTCAGCTTGTAATATCATTGAGCTTAGCTGAGACAGTGGACAGACACTTCTCACGACATCTCGTGTGACCAAGGGAGTCGCTGGAAATTTGATTGGTCGCGAAACGGGGGGAGAGTCGACTGTTTCAACAGTGACGGGATTAACCCATTGACTGCTAGAGCACTGAGAACAACACAATTGCAAGAGACATAGATCCTCATCAGCCCCTGCGACAGCGGGGGCTCATGAGGATCTATGCCTCTTGCTGGCTTTATTCGTACGTTAATGTATGCCTGCATTTGCTGGACTGAGTTACCATACAGTTAACCGCGACGGTCTCGGAGACAATCATTTCTAGCCTCTGGCAGAAAAGGGGTTAAAGGTGGTGATTTTCCTCTCTCTGAAGAGTAGATTTGTATACGTGTATAGATGGCCGATGTCTACTGACAAGAAACATAGATTTTCATGTGCTCCTGCGGCTGCAGGGGCACATTAGAATCTATGCCTCATGTGGCTAAAGGAGACTGGCTGTTGGACTGGTGGTGGACTTGAATGTATGATGCATTTAGTTGATACACTAAACGGATTGGAGCACTGGTGCTGACTGTAAATCATCTTTCGCTGCCACAGAGGTGATAATACCTGTAAATACTGCTAATACATGTAAATGTAACACCCAAAGCAATTGAAAACAGGATTTTGCCTCGAAATTTCGAATAGACCTGTATCTGGCTCATGAGTAAAATAAAAATATTATGGACATGGTAGTTTTCTAAGTGCACAAGTGCAAGAGACATAGATCCTCATGAGCCCCCGGAGACACTAGCACTGTATCGCTAACGAACATGTTACGGTGACTAACAAACTGTTAGGGTCTATGTGCAATATCTGAAGTTTATAGCTGAAGTTTGTCATGGGTAAAGTAATATTTACACAGAAAACCTTTCTATGCAACCTCTGAAAGAAGCATTGAGTGGTGGTAGCCTACATGTATCCTAGTTTCCTCAGTAACCCGGTTGCAGACGCACAATGCGTTTCTGAAATCTTCGTTAGTTCAACGCCCAAGGACCCCAGCCGTCCACGGAGCATGGATACAAAGTGGTCTGAGCAAGAGGCATAGATCCTCATGAACCCCCGCAACTGCGGGGCTTACGAGGATCTATGTCTTTTGTAGTTGGATCAGTATGCCTCTTGTTGATACCATCTTCGCGTCCATCTTCCTTTGACGGCTGTGACTCACTGGCTTTGAAATTTAAATGACTCCTGAAACACAGTCTGCGTCCATGGGCAGTGCAGGGGTTAAACCATACAACACAATTAACAGAGGTTAACCCCTTTACTGCCAATGGACGCAGACTGTGTTGTTTTGTGTGTTTGTTTTTCTTTAAATCATCGTAAATTCAACGTCGAAGATTCTCAACCGTGAATGAAAGATGGATACAAAGTGGTTTCAGCAAGAGGCATAGATCCTCATGAGCCCCCGCGACTGCGGAGGCCCATAAGGATCTATGCCTTTTGCAGTTTCATCCGTGCCTCTTGCAGTTGCATCGGGTTTTTTTTTTTTTTTTATTGGGCACTCAAGGTAACGTTAAGCCTGTTCTAGTTTTTACTAGGGTTATTTTGTGTGTGAATTTGGCAGTGTACGACACGTAAACCGATAAATGTTGGGCGAAGTACGTTTCACCGGTGGAATGTAAAGGGCCGGGGTTAACGATGCGATTATCCAACGATTTCGTTTCTTAACGCACGTAACACGCACGGGCGACAATGCTCACAGACGGTTCAGTCTAGACGCGATCAATCAGGAATTGAACCGCGGAGAACAGCGCCATTTTTCCTTGTGCTCTCTCGCTCGATGTTCCATTTACACCCCGCTGTGGTTATGTTGGTGAGGCGAGGTGAGAAATTTGTTGGAGTGGTGGATGGGGGTGTGTGGGTGGTTGAGATGTTCATGCGGACGGATTGGGGGGGGGGGTGGCGGGGGAGAGGGGGTGAGGTGTTCATGCTGGTGGATGGGGTGGGGAGGGGTGGAGGGGGAGGGGGGTCGCGGGGGGGGGGGGTGATTGGTTGGTTGGTTGGTTGGTTGTTTATTCTCAGGGTTCCTAGGCGAAAAAAGTCCAGCCAGGGCCAGCGTGCTTTTTCTTATTTCGGTCCAGTCACCTGGAACGACCTTCCAGCCCATCTCAGACATGCTCCAACTCTGTCTGCTTTCAAATCACTGCTCAAGACCTATCTTTTTTCTTATGCGCATAGATGCATTTTCAGTGTGTTAGCAATCGTTGGCAGTAACTGTTCTTGTATCGGTGCGAGTATGTATGTGTGAGTGCGAGCTTCTGATATGTGTCATTTTAGCTTTTGTAATATTTATTGTAACTTTTACCTTCTTGTACTTTTTGTTGTATGTTTTTTGTTCTTGCAAAGCGCTTAGAGCATCATTCATTTGGAGGTTAAGCGCTATTTAATGTACATTATTATTATTATTATTATTATTATTATTATTATTATTATTATTATTATTATTATTATTATTATTATTATTATTATTATTAACGCCCTGACTGCAACGAGACGAGGATGTACATGCGCTGCAAAAACAAAGACAATATTTGATCTAAGTCGTCATCAGTCATGTCTAAATGAAAAATAATCCTAGGACAGGCTATGGACGCGGGACTTTCATGCTAATGTATCGAGCCCTAGTTAGTACCAAAAGAAATGCTGATAATCATTAGAATTACAAAATATGTATTTAAAAGATCCATGTCCCCCTTTACGGACAGCGGACGCAGATTGTGTATTTAAAATCATTTTAAATAATTACGCAGCATCAAGAATCCCCAGTCGTCAAAAGAACGCGGATACAAAGTGATTTCAGCAAGAGGCATAGATCCTCATGAGCCCCCGCAACTGCGGGGGCTCATGAGGATCTATACCTCTCGCAGTTGGGTAGTATTCAATTTTTCTCAGCAGTGAATGAATGGGTCACCCACAAACACATAACATACCGTGGGAGAGAGGATTTCTGAAAGAGAGAAGAATGGATGGGCTGGGATGTTGAGTTTATATATAATGCCGTTGGGTCTTGGTGTCAATCAGCTTCAGGTGCCAATTTAAACTCATCGGACACTGCCCATGAACTGTGGATCATGTCAGCTTCCTGAACACAGTACTATAGATCAACCAGGTTATTATCATTTAACCCCTTCACTGTCGAGAGAATGACCGGGGGGGGGGGAATAGCCCTTGTGCAAAAGGTATAGATCCTCATGCGCCCCTCGCGATTGCGGGGGCTCATGAGGATCTATGCCTCTTGCTGAAATCACTTTGTATTCACGTTCCTTTCACGGCTGGGGGTCTTTGGCGTGGAATTGACAAACGCAGTCTGACGGCTCCCAGAACTTGCGAAAGTCATTATAACTTGAAGTGTCAGTCAATTCAACCGAGGGATATGCCTGGGTAAAACTACATGTACAGCCTTTCTATATTGGCACTTAACCCGAACCGAGAAAATCTGAACACAACCCAACTGCAAGAGGTATAGATCCTCATGAGCCCCCGCAATTGCGGGGGATCATGAGGATCTATGCCTCCTGCTAAAACCATTTTGTATCCATGCTTATCAAGATCTGCCCCTCTTTCTTAACCCATATCATACTGAGGCTAAAAGCTTCAAATTTGTACACCGCCATATGCGAGCTACATTATAGTACGTGCAGATAAGGATATAGACCGGCCCAATGACTTTTGTTCAAGGGTGGTGCCAGAATAGCTTGGCGCCGCCTAGAGGCGCCAAGCTATTCTGACACTACCCTTGAACTATTTTAATCAAACTTATTTCACACACTGGTGTATTCCGAATGATAAGGGTTTGACGCTGAATTTACAAAGTTTAAAAAAACGCAGTCTGCTCCCACTGTCAGCGAATGGGTTGCAGACACTCATCTCGACATTCTTCTTATTTTCTTTCTTTTTTTACTGAGATGTGTCATGGAGTTGCAGACTGTGCTCGGCATGGGGAAACATGCAGTATTCACAAACATGATAGCGCCAGGCAGATCAGGTGTCGGCTGATTTCTCACCTACACCAAGCTGGTTTCCTTAAATATTAATAGCGGATTCACCCCCAGTCCTGAGTGTCGATTTAGACCAGGAAACACCAGTCACCGTGACGCATCTCATTATTGATCCTCGGGAGCTTAACCCCTTGGCCGCCAGTGATGCGGATTTCGCGCCTGAAGCCACTGCACACTCACCGACGCAGATTAAATGAGACCAAACAACGGCAAAAGGAGCATACTCTAACAAGCGACATAAATCCTCATGAGCCCCCGCGACTGCGGGGGCTCATGAGGGTTTATGTCTCTTACAGCTGGGTATAGCGTTCGCCTTGCTCCGGCAGTTGAGGGGGTAAGGCGATCTGCTCCCAGCTCCACAGCCTTGCCCCGGCAGTTGAGGGGGTAAGGCGATCTGCTCCCAGCTCCACAGCCTTGCCCCGGCAGTTGAGGGGGTAAGGCGATCTGCTCCCAGCTCCACAGCCTTGCCTCGGCAGTTGAGGGGGTAAGGCGATCTGCTCCCAGCTCCACAGCCTTGCCCCGGCAGTTGAGGGGGTAAGGCGATCTGCTCCCAGCTCCACAGCCTTGCCTCGGCAGTTGAGGGGGTAAGGCGATCTGCTCCCAGCTCCACAGCAAGCTTTGACTGCTAAAACTCGCTGATACAACGGGTTATCAATGTTGTCTGAGACTTTTATACCGTCTACCCTTCTTTTCACAATCCATGTGAGTACGTACACGTACCAAAGGTTTTCCACTACATTTTGAGCATAACGGAAGGAAGAAGAGCAGAAAAGTTTTTAATTTTATGACATTCAGGCTTTTTTTTTTTTAATTTCGCCTAACTCTTTGTCCAGCATAGTGGTAAAGCTGTTCTTAATTGGACGAACCTTTGATCGGCAAACCTAGATCGGAGAAGATCGGCGATCTTTTGGTTTGTTTCTTAATTGAGGTTGAACGAGCCTAGGCGAACTTCAGCAAACCAGGTTTGCCATGGTTCTTTTTCTTAACTGAAGTGCTTGATTCGGCGTACTTACAGTCTGCGAAGGTGTTCAAAATGGCTGCCGCTATGCCGCTTCGCGATTTGAACGATGTTTGTTTTTGTACTCCTTGCAGTAGCGACCCCACAAACAGCGTTGCGCCTCCCACAAATCAATAAAAATAGGTCTTGTTCTTCGCACGAGTGAAATATCGCCGTCCGCCATATTTGTTTGTATCGGTGACTATCTCCTTATCTCCAACGCAGAAGAGGGTAAAAGTTTTGACCAATCAGAGAAAAGGTTCGCCTTGGTTTGCTCAACACGCTGAGCGAACGTTTTCCGACAGCGAACTATGGTTTGCCGAGGTTCGTGAACTACTACGAACTAGGTTCGCCGTATCTTTTGATCGTCCAATTAAGAACCAAACTGGTTCGCCCGAGATCGTGAACTCTAGATCGTCAGAGTTTGCGAACTAAAGTTCGTTTAATTAAGAACATGCTTAAGACATACTAGGAACATCTCATCTGTACAGGAGATATTGCTGACTATTAACATGTTACTGCCTGGTGTAGGTCACTTTAACTCTTTCGAGACGTGCCGAATCCGGATTCGCGGCGTAAAGCCGCGAATTCGGATGCGTCACGTCTCGAAAGACTGAGTTAACGGTGAATCGTGTTTGAGTGGTAATATCTAACGCCCGTGAACCCTTCAATGCCAAGAAATGAACCATCATCACGAGGATCTTGGCCTCTTGCTGACACCTCTTTGTATCCAAGTTCCTTTGACGGCTGGGGATCTCGGACGTTGCTTTTACAGTGATTTCAAGCGACAGAATCTGCATCCACTTACAACTGCGGGAGCTCGTGAGGATCTGTCTCTTGCAGCTGGGTCGTGCTGACTTGAAGGGATTACAAAAATCCAGACTGTCTTTCCTTGCCTTGATTCTTCAATGCAATTAAATTATTGTACGTATTTTAATGCATTTTACACGCTTACAGTGGCTTGATCGGTCGCTCTTTTCTGGTGAATATTGCATACAACTGGCGATAGAGGGAATTGGTGTACGTGTGCCGGTCTGTGTTTTTTTTATATTACGCCTCAAAGCCACAAAGTCTAAAGTCATAGACCAGCGCACCTATAGCTTTTCCCCGATAGGAGAGATAGGAACCAACTGAGCTGAACAGCAGCATGGCTACCATATCTGCTCTCGTTTCCTGTTAACGGGAGATGTCTGTGTGTGCTGCTCTGTGATTGTAGACCTTACGGCCAAAGGCCGTAAAGGTCCAAAAACAACTAGCAGCGCACTTTTATGGATTTCTGCCCCCCCCCCCCCTCCCCTCCTACACCCCCTCCTCCCTCTCTCCTCACTTTCTAAAAAAAATGTTCCCAAGTGTCATCTAAATGGATGCCTCGATATTTGTTTCTCCCACAGGGGCTTGAATCTTTTGATGAAAAAAATCAATTAAAAAAAATTAAACCTGCTCTCACGGCGGAGTTTCAGGGTAGTGCATGATGAGCGAGGCAGCAGTTGATGCATATGATGATGCTTGTGGGAGCTTTGTATTGTTGAAAACCGAATCAGAACATTTAAAAGTGTTAAAAACGCTGCCTGATTTTCTTTCTTTCTTTTTTTTTCCCCTTATTAAAACAGCTCGGTTTCCTATTTTCATTGGTTTTTCGTTTGCCAAACAATGTTTAACAAAAATGTGCCTCGTTTAACTCATTCTACCCCATCACCGAAATCCCCCAAATTTTGCCGTTGTCCTCTGAATACTGCATTAGCAGTGCAGGACACAGATCGACCATGATAGTTCAAAGGTGATGCCAGAATAGCTTGGCGCCCTTTGGCGCCAAGCTATTCTGGCATCACCCTTGAACTATCATGGTCGATGCTTATCTTGCTGTGGTGTGTCTGGGGTAGATGAGTTAAGAAATGTAATATTTATTTCTGGAGTTAATCTAAAGTTGGGCCAAATATCATTCAGTTTCCTCAGACGTGTTTGTGGGAAGATCAGACGAACAAGTCGCTTGCAGTTATTGTGAACACGGACGACGAACACAAATTAACGTCGATTTCGAAATAAACTAGAAAGACAATTTTAACTTATTGTGCGGATTTCTCCACTTCAAATTGACCTCTTCTAATAAATGTTCTTTTTTTTTTCCTCTCGCATTTTTTGCCCGTCTGGCAATCTGCAGCATGTTCTTTTGCTTCAAAGCACTGCACTAGTGTAGCACCGGGAAACAGTCTTTTGGCGTAGTTTCTCAGACTCCACGACATTTTTTTAAAACTTGAAGAATGGAAAATTACTTGGCACTTCAGCGTCCTATATCTACATGCTTCATCGAACACCTCACTCTTTCACGTGTAAATCTAACACTCAAATATGTAACCCCTTCAGGCCTGAGAAGAACTGAACACCATCTAACTGTAAGAGATAAAGGTCCTTACCCCAGTAGCTAAACGTCTTCGGAATCACGACGGCCACAGTGGGGCCCGCGCACAGACGTGCGCGTGCCCACTACGGCCGGTGTGGGCCCGAGGACCTTTGCTTACTGGGTATGTGCTCCCGCAGTTGCGGTGGCTCATGAGGATCTATGCCTTTTGTTGAAACCACTGTGTATTCGTGTTCTATTGACGGCTGACTATCTTTGCGTCCACTGGCTGTGAAGGAGTTACATTTTAATATCTGTCAACCTTTCTGTTTGGCGTCCAGCCGGCAGTCTGTCCGTCTGTCGGTCTATCTGGCTGGTTGGCTGGCTGTCTAACTGGCTGGCATTCTGTTTGGCTGTCTATCTGTTGGCTGACTGTTTGGCTAGCCGGCAGTCTGGTTGTGTGAATTGACTGCCTGGTTGTCTGGCTGGCTGGCTGGCTGACATGCAGGATGTCTTGGTTGGCCGGCTTGCTTGCTATCTGACTAGGTGTCTGGTTGGCCGGGTGGCTGGCTGGCTGGCTGGCTGGCGGGCTGACTGGCTGTCTGGCTGGTTGGCTAGCTGACTGGGTGTCTGGCTGGCTTACTATATAGATTCCTGGTTGGCTGGCTGGCTGTTTTGATGGCTGGCCGTTTGACTGTCTGACTGCTTGGGTAGATGGCCGCCTGACTTGCTGTCTGGTTGGCTGGCTGGCTGTATGGTTAACTGGTTGATTGGCTAGCTAGCTCTCTAACTGACTAGCTGGCTGGCTGTCTAATTGGCTGGCTGGCTGGCTGACTGTCCAAGTAGCTATCTGTTACGACTGAGCCGTGTCCTTCAGTTTCCGTTAGAACTGAAACCGGTAGCTGTACAGCAGCGTCATCAAGCACTTAACGCCAGCAGTGAGTGGGGGTGCGATGGCCATGTAACACGATTATTCCACGTCTGCGAGTGCTCAAACTAGTCGGCAAATTTCATTAAAACTTTTCCCACAACAGCTTGTAGCGGAATGAGTGCGTAATGAAAAAAAAAAAAAAAAAAAAAAAACTGGGGTTGGGAGGACGAGTAGCTAAGTGTACGGTTTTATGGATACACGCGTTTGCCGGTTTGATTGGACAGCTGTTGATGTTTCAAGAGTGGAGCTCTGAAGCGTGAATATGTTGACAGCGAACTGTCAGAATCGTGCGGTGGTCTGTGATGTTGGACCTTGCGGCCTCTGGCCGCAAGGTCCAAAATCACAGACCAGCACACATTCACAGAAAATCAATCTGATCATGCATATCGCTTTGCGAACTAGGCGTCCATCTAGCAGAGTGGCATGAGCCACATTTCATAAACTTAGACAGGACTAGTGACCCCGCTGAACTGAAACAGGAAAGCGCCGGGAAAAGGACCGTAAGAACAAAAAATAATTTGATGGCCAGTTTAGACTTGCGATGTATTTCGCTAGGTGACCCGCATGGGAAGGTTTTTTTCACAGATATTGAAACGCCTTCGTTCACCTTCCTGTAACTGACATGTCTTTTTCTGGATGAAATACAAACTTTCTTTGGCGGAAAAGAACCAGAAGAGAATCTGATACTCTTGCATTGATCTGCTGGTTTGTTGTGCGAAACTAAAGCGTCTAGCTTTTAATTGCTACCAGTGCAGGCCCTTTTAGGGCAGATTTCTTGGGAGCACATCGTTTCAGGTGGGTTGTTGTTTTTTTTAACTCGTTCAACCCCACGCACGTATTTCCCAAATTTTCGAGGCGTCATCTAACGAATATGCAACCGTTGCAGGAGATGGATCGTCTATGATAATTCAAGGGTAGTGCCAGATTAGCTTGGCGCCTGTCGGGGCCAAGCTAATCTGGCACTACCCTTGAATTATCATGGTCGATCCATCTCCTGCTGTAGTGCGTCAGAGCTGAATGGGTTAAGTGTAAAGCGGAAACTGTGTTATTGCTTAAGCGTGTGGTGCTAGATCTACGTCCATCTGGCTAGCGGAGTCATACATGACGGAATAAGTTCTACATAGCTCTTGGGACCAGAATGAACTTATACTAAGAAAAACAAGCAGAGTCAGCCAAACGTTCTCTGGCCGACTCCAGCCTTAGCTGGCCCGCGCACAGTCGTGCGCGGGCCAACTAAGGCTGGAGTCGGCCAGAGGACATTTTGCTCGTCGGGAGCCACAGACCTGGCCGCGTTATGTCCGATTTCGCGATATTTTGATGCGCGTAATACTGAGGCTGGTCCATACATTTCTCAGTGAGCAAATGGTCAGCGGGCCGACGTCTACATTATCTGAGTGACGTTGGCGCTAGGCCCTTGCGCATGCTTGCTGCATGTGATATTCTATTTCGCTCCATCAGCCTGAAAAATTTCTTTGGTGTGACAAATTAAGTGCTTTTTCGATGGCTTTTCGATATTTTTCTGCGCGAAAATGACGCTTAACCCCCAGTGTTTCGGAATCTTTGATGATTCAACAACAAATAGGCCCAGCCGCCCGAAGGTAAAGGATGCAAAATAAGACCAGCAAGAGGCATAAAACCTCACGAGGCCCCGCAACTGCGGAGGCTAGTGAGGATCTATGTCTTGCATTTTGGTCGTGCCCCCGTTTTTCAATGCGAAAATGACACTTAAGCCTCGAGTTCAAAGACATTTGTCAAGCTGATTTATTGCAGCGTTTATTTTTCTCTTTTATTTCGATTATTTGACACTTGCGTGGAAAAAAATTGTTTATCTTTCTTCCAATGGGAGAAAAAAAAATGACATTAAAGCTTGGAAATTAACTATTTGTCACGCGGATTTTGCTGGGCTATCAATTGTTACCTGAATTATACTTTATCGGCTTGGCACTTTTGTGAGAAAGAATGTCTTTAATTTTTCTATTTATTTTCTGTTAATTTCATTTATTGTTTGGGGAGAACATATCAGTTACACTTTCCTGTTAACACATTCGTGACCTGCTGCTTTCGGATAAGCGGTTTTATGTGGCGTAGCCGGATGCGGCAGGTCTCGAATGAGTCAACATTAATTTGCACGGATTTTTCTTGGTGTTTCTTCAAGTATGCCTTGTGTTCATACTCGTTCGTTACTCCCAACTAGTGCATGACCTCAAAAATCGTGATGATCAGAAGTCTTCCCAGAGTTTCTTTCCACATCGCATTAACTCATTCGAGACGTGCCGCCTCCGGATACGCGGCATAAGCCGCGTATCCGGAGGCGGCACGTCTCAAATGAGTTAAAAATAGTCTTATTTATACAATGGATCTCTTGTGTCCTTTCACGTCTGCTGCCTTTGTCCAGGTGTTTGATCGACTGTGCTGTACCTTGGCTCTCAATCAATCAATGAATCAATAAACTTTATTGTTCCAAATACATGTTGCCACGTACAGGAAAATTTGTTTCGCTACCTCAGGTGCAACTCGCAATCACCCACACTTACACAACAGTTTACAAACAACGACTGGGCAATGGCTCGGGACGGGTGAAGCCCGTCGCCACAGCGTCTCATGGCCGGCGCCTACGGCCCGAACCCTACCTGAACCTCCCTAACAACAAAGCAGACTAAAGACAGCCCTATATAGTATCTCATAAACACGTAATATAATGTTTTTAAACTTTCTGCTTGGCTGAGACTAGTTACACAAATGAGAAATACGCATAAACAACCCCCCCCCCCCCCCCCAAAAAAAAAAAAAAAAAAAAAAAGACGAATTATACTTTCACAGTTGCTACCTGGGGGCCCGTCGCCATAAGAACAGCGCCGGCTATTAGACAGTCGCTCTGTCACTGGAAGTCTTTTCTCGACGTTCCCTGTCGTAGTGTGGTAAATGCCCCCACGTTCGTTTTTATGTAGTCAGATTATCAATGGAATACATCCTTTCTTTCAAAAGCCAATACGTCCAGTTTGGTGAAAAGTAAGATTTTCAATGTAATATATTAAAAACTTCTTGTTTTCAATAGCCAATACGTCCATATTAGTACCATAGCGAGATTTTCAATGTAAAACATTGAAAATCTCTCTTTTCGGTAAAATATTTGTTTAACTCATTCAATCAATAGCTGCGATAGTGTCGTATAGCGTTGCCAACGGCAACGCTATACGACACTGTCTACGTTATTGATGTGGAGCGCCTTGAATGAGTTAAACTGACATACTGGCTTTATGAGATCAGGGCAGTTCTAACCGTATGTGATCTGCCAATCTCTGTGGAAGTGAAAGAGTAATACCCCACTGACGGTTAGCGTGCATGAATCTTTTTTGTCACTTGGCCCCCGTGATCTTTTCAACTCCTTAAAAGCCCCTTCCGCTGACAGTTTCACAGATGTTTTTGTGTTCGTGACAGGAAAATCGCGCGGCATTCACCCAGGAAACTTTTCAGTGCACGATCCTTTTGGAGTGTTCCCTCTCGAGCACTGAAAATGTTGCCACAAGTTATGAAGATCGTGTAAGGCATTCTGAGAGTAAGAGGCTTTCCTTCGTCTGGCTACGTTGGCACAGTTCTTTTGTAACGTTGGAACCTGTAACTTTGTAGTTTATTTCCAAAGACTAGTAAGTGTGTGTGTGTGTGTGTGTGGGGGGGGGGGTTGAATGCGAGAAGGGGGACAAGGGGGGGAGGGAGGAGGAGGAGGAGAATTGAGGGTGTTTTTTTTTTTTGTTTTTTTTTTTTTTTGGGGGGGGGGGGTTCAGGCGTTTAGTATCCAGGGGGAAAACGGGCTTGTTTATACCATGTCCGTTTAACCCATATCATACTGAGGCTAAAAGCTTCAAATTTGTGCACTGCCATATGCAAGCTACATTATAGTACTTACAGATAAGGATATAGACCAATGGCTTTAGTCAAGGGTGGTGCCAGAACAGCTTGGCGCCTAGAGGCGCCAAGCTATTCTGGCACTACCCTTGAACTATTTTAGTCAAACGTATTTCACACACTGATGTATTCCGAATGATAAGGGTTAATGATCCCGGAAGTCAAAGTGACACGGTGGCAGTGCGCCTAAATTGATCAGTGTCCAGGTCGTGCTGCATAGAAATTAGCTGCCACTGTCCTCATAACCCGCCCCATAGGGCTGTCCGTTATCAATCCGGTGCCTTGGACTGTCAACTCCGAACTAATCTATCTACCGTTTAGTTGTTGTTGTTGTTGTTTTTCGAACAGAATTGTGAAAGAAAACCGACTAAGAAAGACGGTTTCAAATCACTAACCAGCCGCAAAAAAACGGATCGTCATGCGCCTTTGCGTACTGTTGGGGATTCATAATACAGATATATATACATTTATATATATACATTTATATATATATATATATATATATATATATATATATATATATATATATATATATATATATATATATATATATATATATATATATATATATATATATATATATATATATATATATATAATAGTTTCTCATTCAATTCTGAGAATGCTCTTGCTGTGCTAATGCCATGGAATTTCAGGCTGGTAAGCTTGCACTGTGTCATCAGGACATCAGCTGCCCTTTTTGTGACTGCCGCGAGATATAGAAAGAAAGGGTAGTGGGAGAGAAGGAATGACAGACCTATCTTTTTTAGCCTTCCATTGAACACCTAATGCATATGGCAATAGGGACTACCCAGGCGCCCCGCAATAGAATATCCCGACCTCCCCCCGAGGTGAGAGTAGTACATGAATATTCCCAAACAGATGTTGGACCTACTGGGTAGATTTTTGTTTTTGTCGCCTACGACCGGTTTCGCCCCAAGGGGGCAGGGGGGAGGGGAGCTCTTCAGGTAGGCATAAGGCGTAATCTGAAAATTGCAAACACAACGCATGTACTAGAAGCCGCCTCCAGAATTTACTGGTAGCACCACTAGTACAGCGCGGATTACATCCCTAAAGCTTTATGAGGTGTTGCAGTGGAAGAAGACAGATAATTTTGAAAAGGCAACACCTACACAATTTTATGGTGCAATTATTCTTTACTTTTAACAAAGTACCAGCCTGGAATTCCATGGAATTAGCACAGCAAGAGCATTCTCAGAAATGAATGAATAATTACGTCCCTTGGAGCTAATCTGATTGAGTGCATTTTTGGCTTTGGGCGACGCCTTTGTTAGAAGTAAAGTGTATATATATATATATATATATATATATATATATATATATATATATATATATATATATATATATATATATATATATATATATATATATATATATATATATATATATATATATATATATATATATATATATATGCATTTTTGCAATGAGTTATTTTGTACAATTAGGTTTTTTTATGTTAAGCGCCTTGAGCTCTAAAACTACTCCAGGGCCGGATGCAGGGTCGGGGGGGGGGGCAAGGGATCTATCCCCCCCCCCCCGACCCCAAATTTGTTAAAATGCTATAACAAAGTCCCTTTTTGGTGGGGTGTTTGGACCCCCCCCCCCCACCCCAACCCCCCACCCCACCCCTACTGTTATAATTTTCGGCCCCTGGAATGGAAGCAAGGTCTGTTGCTTCCCGCTCGCCCCTCCCCCCCCCCCCCCCCCTACTGATTTTTCGGTCCCTGTAATGGAAGCAAGGTCTGTCGCCGCCCTCCCCCCCCCCCCCCCCCACACACACACACACACACCACTGTTTGATTATTTGGTCCCTGGAATGCAAGATCTGTCGCCTACTCCCCCCCCCCAACCCCCCCCCCCCCCCCCCGCCCTGTTTGAATTTTTGGGTCCCTGGAATGGAAGCAAGGTCTGTCGCCTAGCCCTTCCCCCTCCTCCCTCCCCACTGTTTGATTTATTGGTCCCTGGAATGGAAGCAAGGTCTGTCGCCTACCTTCCCCACCCCTCCCCCACACCCCACCCACCCACCACTGACTTTTCGGTCCCTGGAATGGAAGCAAGGTCTGTCGCCTACCCCCCCCCCTCCCCCCGTAACCCCACTGTTTGATTTTTCGGTCCTTAGAATGGAAGCAAGGTCTGTCGCCTACCGGATACCCCCCCCCCTTCCCCACCCCTACCCCCACTGTTTGATTTTTCGGCCTCCGCGGAAGCAAGGTCTAGCGTCGTGGAGGCCTTTTGTATCAGGTTCAAGGTCCCAAACAATTAGTAGGACCCCCACCCCCCACCCCACGAGCTAAGTGATCCGGCCTTGTACTCATTATTATTATTATTATTATTATTATTATTATTATTATTATTATTATTATTATTATTATTATTATATTGTCGTTGTGACTAGAAAACCTCTTATCTGAGATGGGACTTTTTCCATTTACACCGACGTCATGTCTTTTCGTTTTTCTGGTAAAAGTAGATGTTCCTTGTGTGCTGGTCTGTGATTTTGGATCTTACGGCCTGTGGCCGTAAGGTCCAAAACCACAGACCAACACACATTTCTCGGTAGGTCGTTCACTCAAAAGCTATACGACTGCCAAAACTTGGCTGCAGGCTTCTAAATGCGACAGAAACCCATGGCAACCCCGTACAATAGCCTCATCGTAACCTCTTCCCGTTTGCTGAGCTCTTGTACAAGCTTGTGCAGGTGTCGTTGCCATTCGTGTGTTAGGTCTGTGGTTTAGGAGCTGACGGTTCTAGACCAGCAAGGTCCGAATTCACAGGCCAGCACACGTTTCTTGTCCAAGTGATCCTGCAAAACTGTCACGCTGTCAAGATACTATAGGACAAACCAAGGAACGGATCATTCGCCCACAAGCTACGAAAGCCTACGCGAACTGTTTAACTTGCTGTCGTTTCTTGTGTGCTGGTGTGTGATTTTGGACCTTACGGCCTACGGCCGTAAGGTCCAAAATCACACACACCAGCATACAAACTTTATCGATGATCACCGGCAATGAACATATCTAAGCTTCCGAAACCTGTGATCGACTAAGCAGCCGAGGCCCCGGATCGAACCGTTCCTTCCCTTCTTTTGTTGGAGAGTGAAAGAAGGGGAGCGAAATCTTCCTCGTTCTCTTGGGCGGGAATTACTGTCAGACTAGACAAATAGATAGGAACTAGTGCATACGAGCTGGGCTACGGAAAGGATGCTAAATTTGGAGATCATTACACGGCGTGAAGGATGGCAGACTTTGGATAGAACTTAGCAAAGAAAAGGATGCTAAGTGTACAGTTATCTTAGATAATAGATTTGTCTAGATGTGAGCGACCGAAAAGATTCTGCCATTATGTGTAGTTACCAAATACGACAGTCATGTCTATATTTATTTTGGCTGGGACTGTACAACGTAAAGGGTGTTACGTGAGGAATAAGAAGATATGATGCCTAGATATTGATGGTGTTCGCGTGCAGCCTCGTAAGTGACATTTTAGCGCGAAATCAAGTTTTGATGCGGTTGCATCCGTTCATTTGTTTTTCCCGTTTTCTGACGAAATCTGGAACCTGCAGCTCGACAGGAAACGCTCATAACCGCCTTGTGGAGAAAGCCTTGGATCCCATGTTCTGACGAAAATAATGTAAACATTGGGTTTGTTTTCTTTGTTTGTTGTTGTTTTTGTTGTTGTTGTTGTTGTTGTGTTTTTATTGTTGTTTGTTTGTTTTTTTTTTGTTTTTTTGTTGTTGTTGTTGTTTTTTGAAGGTGTATGTGTGGAGGGGGTGGGGGTCGTTTCGTTTCTCTTAGTTTCGTTTCGTTGCTTTTCTCTTCGTTGCTTTTCTCTTCTTTCCTTTTCTTGAGCAGGGGCGGGGGGGGGGGGGGGTAGTTTTTTTAATCATATATCGTTTTCTCGAGAACAAAAATTACCAGTTACGGGTTGCATGCGAACAGCATCGATATAGGTCATATTTGTGCCTGCTGATTTTTCATGCTCATTTCCTAGCGGATTTTTGAGGCCGTATGCCTCAGCGACTGGAAGTAAAGTAAACCAAACAACTGAATGTAATACTAATCATTATACGTGCCAGTTCACACACCAGCCCACCCCGACCGCTGCTATTTCCCTAATTTAGCTGCAGTGTACACTAACCGTTATCAGTTCGATGGCGAGCGTGAAAACATTCAAAGGAATGATTACTATTTACCTCAATCGACACGTTTCGCATACGGATACGCGGCTTTCTGCCGCGTATCCGTATGCGGCATGTCTCGGACGAGTTAATTGGTAAAATTAAACATTATGCAGGCCGTGAAACGGTATTTGCTTTGGACGTGCCGTGTGGAAAAGGCGGCAAACACTTGCTTTGCACTCAAACATGAGGACACGTTTGCCAGTGCCGGTAATAGTACAAGAAGTTTTTGTTTGATTTGCTTCTTCAATTCCGGCGTCATATGCAAAGGAAACGGGTCGAGGGCGTTAGTGTAACGCCTTCTAGGCGCTCCGCGTCAATAGCTGCGGACGTGACGACACTTCCGCAGCTGTTGATGCGGGGCACCTTGAAGGAGTTAATCATCATATAGTGTTAGCTGTAGAACCGAGATCCGATGACGATATTTTAACTCCTTCGCTGCCGGACATTGTGAACATCATCCAACTGCAAGAGGCAAAGAACCTCATGAGCCCCCGCTGATGCGGGGGCTCATGAGGTTCGTTGCCTCTTGCTTGATCCTATTCATATCTGTGTTTCTAGGATCGATGGGATAATTTCGTTGTTGAGTTTGCCCTGCTTTCAAAGACGTATTTTTTTTTTATTACACTGACCGTGAAGAGATTAGAAAATCGTTGATTTTCATATATTGATGAAAAAAGAATGAAAGTAAAATATGTCTGTGCTGATACTATTGTCATTGAAGATGTTGTTTGTTTGTTTGTTTTTTTTGTCTATATGTTAATTCTTGTTTTCTTCTCTTTTATTGTTCCAGAAGTGGAAACCCCTCTTTGACCAGGTGAGTATGTATGCATGTAACTGTTTGGTGTTTGAGTAGAGTGTATATTTGTTTGTTAATCTGTTTAATTCCTTGTACTTTCTCTTATTCTTTTTTTCTCGTGGAACTGTTACGGTTACATCTAGCTGATTCAATAATGCCAAAGATTTCAGAAAAGAAATGCATGTATAATCACAGGTCTATTACTATAATAATAATATACGTGTTATATGATATATAGGAAAATGTGGAAATGAAATACAGTTGAGCCTGTTTTGAGCTAGTATATATTCTTTGCAAAAACAAATGGTAAAAAAAACAGGCTCTCAGAAGAAATGTCTTGAAGAGGAAAATAAGTGTCACCTGTCAATAAAGACCATCATTCAAGCGGCTACAGCCACCTAAATGATGGTCTTTAATGACAGGTGATCTCTCCTAACGGTGGTCGTTCAGGACAGGTTCTGCTGTAGTGTCATCCTTACAATTTGAAACCCTCTGAGAGGCTTTGGTCAGTGTGTACTGTACATGAAGGGCTTTAACCCGTTCACTGCCAAGAAAAAAATGATCATCCCCAACTGCAAGAGGTATAGATCCTCATAAGCCCCCGCAGTTGAGGGGGCTCATGAGAATCTATACCTCTTGCTGTAACCACTTTGCATTCATTTTCCTGGAGATCTGTGGCGTTGAATGTACCATGATTTAAAAACTCACAAACCAGATAGGTGAGGTTAGCGCTGGCAGAATTGTACACAAACCAAGGGGAATCACTCAGCGCTGGACAGACAAACAGTTAGATCCCCTGCCCCCGCCTATCAGGCACCCATTCGCCAGCCCACAGAGAAATACGCAGGTATAAAACAAGACGATCATCTGCATCTCTTGTTCTATACCTGCGTATTTCTCTGTGGGCTGGCGAATGGGTGCCTGATAGGCGGGGGCAGGGGATCTAACTGTTCGTCTGTCCAGCGCTGAGTGATTCCCCTTGGTTTGTGTACATGATTTCAAAAGCACAGTCAGCGTCCACTGGCAGTGAAGGGGTTACGGGTGAAGATGCTATCATTGATTGTGCCTACCCGTACTGAACTCACGCCGAATGTTGGTCCAGCGTTCAAACTGACCGTGCGGCCTTTCATGCGGGGAAGATAATCTTAGAAAGAGCCGCTGGCAGGGGACTTAAACTCGTGCAGGCTCCCTACGCCTGTAGTTTCACTTACTGGCCTCTGTACACGTTTAACCCATTCAGCCGCCCTGACGCACTACAGCAGGAGATGGGTCGACCATGATAATTCAAAGGTAGTGCCAGATTAGCTTGGCGCCGACATTAGATGACGCCTCCAAACATTTGGGAAATACGGCCGTCGGGCTGAATGAGTTAATGCGTTTCGGTTGACGGATCATAAAAGTCGTAAAAGTCATAAAAGTCGTAAAACCTATTTCTTCATTGTGTCGATGAGACCGCCGCCGGCTGGTCTGTGATTTTGGATTTGCGGCTTTAATAGTTCAAAATCATAGACGAGCACACCTTTACCATAAGGTATAATCGCGGAACAGCGCACAGTTACAGAAGTCAGTTTTGTACTTTTAGTTTACCTGTAGTAGGTCATGGACTTGTTGAATTCGCTGTCTCTGGTATGCTTCGTTTGGGTTGCTCGGTGGTAGAGCGTTCGTCTCTCGTCCGAGAGGTCTTGGGTTCGAACCCAGCTGAGGTAAAAAATTGTACAGACCTGTTTTCGGCGCCAAATCTTTGAAATCACCTTCGTGGTAAAACAAACGTTTAACGGGTTGGTTTTTTGTTGTTGTTGTTGTTGTTGTTGTTGTTTTGGGGGGTATTATTACACACATGCAGTTTTCGGACTGCATACAACTGGAGCGTTTTCGGGAGGTCTTATTGTGTATTAGCTTGGCGCGCTATTTGTGTTCAAAGCGGACCATACAGTTCGAACCCAGCTGGGTCCAGTTTTGTTCCGACCATAATTATTTGATGCCCCATCTTAGGAGGTGTGGTGGGACTGACGTTCAGCGCGAGATATCTGTACGTGTCATTTGCGATTTGCATGTTCATCATTCAAATTAAAGACATCTCAGCGAGAGATGCCGGAATCGGTCATGACTGTTTGCGGCTGGTCTTTCTCGCACAACTGGTACGTTGGGTTTTGTTGTTGTTGTTGTTGTTGTTGTCGTTGTGGTGGTGATGGTGGTGGTGATGTTGGTGGTGGTGGTGGTGGAGGTGGTGGTGGTGGTTGATGTTTGCTTTCTGTCGCCTCTCCACATCCATGTCGAAAGTCAACCGTCCAAGCTATACCATGAATATAAAGTGGTGTCAGCAAGAGGCATAGATCCTCATGAGCCCCCGCGAATGCGGGGGCTCATGAGGATCTATGCGTCTTGCAGATGGCTTGCGTAACTTAAATTTTCCCCGGCAGCGAACACGTTAAACATGTATCTGATCCCCTTTGTTTCCCACTTTGCAGTATGACCCCTACAGACGTGGGGAGATCCTCATCGAGGACTTTGCCTATCTGCTCCGCCACCCGCAGATCCGCGCCGAGATGGACGCTCACACGCTGGACGTGCTGGAGGTCAAGGCCAGCGAGCCCTGCCGCACCACCGTCAGCTATCAGGAGTTCGTCAACCTTGTGAGTAGACGCCGCATATATGGTCAGGTGCATCAGTTTAGACATGAGACGATAAGACATCAGACATTACCCCCAGCAAGCCCTGACATGCTATGAGAGAATGTGGATCAACCAGGACAGTTCCAGGGTGGTGTAAGAACAGCTTGGCGCCTGTAGGCGCCAAGCTGTTCTGACACCACCCTGGAACTTATCGTGGTCGATCTGTCGGCTCCGGAACTGTGACATAGACCTCAACAAGAAATCTGAACCCAACTGCTACTTTCATCCTCCGGGTGTAATGAGTGAGGTAATTTACTTGTCCACAAAAATTGTGTAAAGTCGGTTTCACAATCTTATAAGAAAGTGAAACCCGCATGACGCAGACAGAGTTTCGCAAAATAAGTCTGTTGTGGTCTGTAATTCTGGACCTTGCGACATGTATTTTGAGGTGCGTCATTATGTGTTGGTCTGTGATTTTACTCTTTACGGCCGTGTTCCATGAGGCTTAGCGAACCGTTTAACCCTTTTAGCCCCACGGGTGTTTTTCCCAAATTTTGGAAGTGTTACTTAACGACTATGTACCAGTTGCAGCAGATTGGTTGATCATGATAATTCAAGGGTAGTGCCAGATGAGCTTGGCGCCTGAAGGCGCCAAGCTCATCTGCCACTACCCTTGAATTATCATGATCAATCAATCTCCTGCTGCAGGGTCCCGGGGCTAAATGGGTTAATCTCGCGCATTAACGATCTGGTTATCAGAGCTGTGTGCTCCATGACAGGTTGCGATGGCTAAAATTCGCCGATACAAGGGGTATTCAAAGTTGTCTTATATTGAACTAAGACTTTTGCACCCCGTTTCTTTTCACAATCCATGTGAACAGGCACACGTACTGACCAGAGGTTTTAAACTGCCTTTTGAGCGTAACACAATGGGCTCTCCTGTGTACAAGGCAGAAGAAGAAGCGAAAAGGTCTTTCATTTGACCACATTCACAACTTCATACTTGCTTGTCCAGGATTATTGTAAGTCATACTTAAGAACATCTAACTTTAAAGCTTGTCCAGCATTATTGTAAGTCATACTTAAGAACATCTAACTTTAAAGCTTGTCCAGCATTATTGTAAGTCATACTTAAGAACATCTAACTTTAAAGCCTGTCCAGCATTATTGTAAGACATACTTAAGAACATCTAACACACTCTGCTCCAAGACCGAAATCCGCAAATTCTGAAGTTGCCCTCTGAAGACTGTGTTACACTTCTGGAAACGGATCGAGCGTGATAGTTCAAGGGTTGTGCCAGAATAGCTTGGCGCCTATGGGCGCCAAGCCATTCTGGCGCAACCCTTGAACTATCACGCTCGATCCATGTCTTGCCGTGGCGTGTTGGAGTTGAATGAGTTAACCCTTTACTGTCTGGAGTAGGTCGCTTTAAAGAACCATTACGCGTAAATATGAAGACACATTTCAGCACCATTTGTGTTTATTATGCCTTGGTTAGTTCGGGATTTAACGTCGACGGCACCGAAGTGATAATGGACTGCCCTGACGGGCGGGTTATGGGGACAGGGAAATCTATTGCCTATGGAGTACGACCTGAACACCGATTTATTCAGCCGCGCTGCAAGTGTGCCACTTTGATTTACCAGGACCTTATTATGCCTTGTCGACACACCTAATTAACTTTAACAGCAGTTGGGACACGCAGCAAAAGCACGCGCGTAAACACGCTTATTTATTCTGCGTAGTCGTTAGCCAGTCAATCTATTTTTAGCTGTTTCTCGTTGATGATGATGATGAAATTGAACAGGGACTTCCAACTTCCGTTGATTTCGTCCGGGGGGGGGGGCAGGGGGTTTGGGGGGGAAGTTGTCTCACTGTCTGTCTGCCGCTCCGTCGCGCAGCCGGCTGGTGGTAGTGCCGGGGCCGGGGTTGGTGGTGGAGGAGGCTGGTGGTGTGGCCGGGGGTCCGTTGCTTATCGCCAGGCTGGTGGGTGGTGGTAGGCCAGCCACTCCAAAAGATCTTGCAGGAGTGGTGGCGGGGGTGGTGGTGTCGGCCGGGGAAACCGTGGCCGGTTGAGGTAGGGTTTGGGGAGGTAGGGTGGTGGTGGTGGCGGCCAGTCGATTCTTGGTCGAGGGGTCGGGCGCTGGAATGGGCGGGGTGGGTGGCGATGTAGAGGTGGCAGGCGCATGTGCGGTGGTGGCGTGGGGAGAAGTGGTGGGCGCTGTAGCCTGAAGCGCTTGGGCGGTCGGTGGCGTCTTCTTTGTTGCTTTGGGCCGGTGACTGGTCCGTTGCCCTCCTGTGGTGGTTGTTGTTGTTGGGGGGGCGGGTCTGTACCCGCATCCTGGAGGGTCTTTGTTGGTGAGACTTCTGTCTCTGTGTCTTTGTCCTGCAGTTTTGGTGGCGTGGTGCCGACTGATTTCTCGGCCGTCTGTGGGGAGTCGGTGGATGTTTGACTCCCCGTTTGTGTTGTCAGGGCTGTGGCCTGGCTGGCCGTGTCCTTTGACGTTGGGGGCTCGAGGTCCTTAATGGCGCCCGAGTGCACAAGCCACCGGGCGGCGACTAATGCCCGGTGGTATGGGCTGCCATCGGTCGCCGTGATGACTGGGACGGCGTCTTGTAGGAGGAGCACCAGCTCCTCGAAGTCAATCCCCCTGAGCCGAGTCGCCCCCTCCTCCAACGATGCCGGCCGCTCCCGAGTTAGTGATTCGGGGACTACGACCGGCGGTGGGGAGCATGGGGAATCGGCCCATGAAGACAGCTCCGACGAGGGCTCCTCTTCTGATTCTGATGGTGGTGGTGGTGACTGGGGGCGAGCAGGGCCCGCTTCGTCCCCGTTGGTGACAGTTGCCTGTTCTTGCCTTGGTGGGCGCATTCTGTCGTAAAATGCGTCCATTTTGGGGAAGAGTCCCCTTGGTGGCATAGGCGGGGGGCCAAACTTGTTGAATGCCTCTCTGAGGCTCTGGTCGATGTCTGCCACTGTCAGTGGCGGTCCGTTGTTGACTGGTTGCTGGGGTGCCTGGCGGTGAGGGGGTGAGTCCGCCACCTGTTCCCAGTACGCCCTCTGTCCTTCTTGCGGCCGAATTGGCGGGGAGAGAGGGGGCTTGTAGCTCCTCGTCTCCCGCCTGGCCGGTGGTTGCTTTCTCTGTGCTTGGGGGAAGGTGGAGGCATACTCCTCCACCTTTTCCTTGTTGGTCTTCTTTCTCTGCTTTCGCCCTTTCTCCATGCTGGCTGATTCGCTTGGCTGGCTGTTGACTGGCTCGCTTGATCGCTGGCTTGGTTGTTGTGTGTGGAGAGAGCGGAGAAAAACCGTCCTCTCTCCTCGGCTGCTGAGCTGGCTATGATGCTGTTTCTCGTGCTGAAAGCATTGTATTTATAGTACGAATTGGAGTCACTGTCAAATTACTTGAGAGAAAGACGACGTGTGCTGTACTAGATTGTCCTGTGTCTAAAGGCGCCAAGCTATTCTGGCACAACCCTTGAACTATCACGCACAATCTGTGGTACCGGTTTCAGGCCACTTTATAAAATTTCAAATACAAGCGATCAAAATTTCCGAAACCTCAGTAGCTGAGCTGATCCTTCGCACCACGTGAATGTCCTGTGTTTGTCTTGTACTGTGTTTTTCTTCAGTGTGTGTGTGTGTGTCACGTGAGCGTGCGTGTTGGGTTCAGATCACGGCGCTTTGAGCCGATTCGCAGAATTGGGAAAAGCGCCTATATAAATAACCGGTATTATTATTATTATTATAAATAAACGGCCATAATTAGACCTGCGTTTAGCGTTTCGTAACCATCTGCTACAGAAGTGTATCCTTGAACTGTTACGGCGGTAGTGGGCCTTTAAAGTACAGACCGTTTGACATCGGGGCGCACAACGTTCTTGACAGATATCTCCGCAAAGAAACACTTTTCTGTACCATTTTAACTCATTCAGCCCGACGCAGGTACTTCCTCAATTTTGGAGGCGTCATCTAACGACTATGCACCAGTTGCAGGAGATGGATCGACCATGATAATTCAAGGGTAGTGCCAGATTAGCTTGGCGCCGATTGAATTATCATGGTCGACCGCATCTCCTGCTGAGGTGCGTCAAGGGTGAATGGGTTAAGAACAAATATCATTTAGTGCCAGTTGACCTAATATGGAATATTTTTTTTACTGAACTCCTGTGATTTGTCGATTTTGCTCTACTGTCGTAAAAAAAAAAATTGGTGAAAAGACAAGAAAACAAGCCATTTTCAATACCCTAAATGGAGCCCCGGCAGAGTTCAATATCGAGGTCAAGCATGCAGATTTCAGTGTATGCCTGCGCTGTTTCCGGGTTTGAAAACAAGGCAAATTCACGTGGAAAATGGATCTGTCCGCTTATACTGGGCTGCATACATCCGGGGCACATTTCGGGATGTAAAATCAGGCATTTGAGGAAAAAAATCCGATTTTTTTACGACGGGACAGCGAAAGTGACACATTGTTTCAGTTTCTTAAAAGTAAATCGTATTAGGTCAACTGTCACTGAATGATATTTGTTCTAAGATTGATATATTATAGAAAAGCGGCTTTTTGATGAAATACTGATTCATGAAAAAACATTGTGCACTCCTATGTCAAACGACCTATAGACTGGTAGAGGTTTGGGGCATATAATGTCTGATCACATCCTACTTTTGTGGGTTTTGAGATCTAAAGTCTCAGACCAGCACATAGCAACTTTATGCTGGGCTTTGATTAACCCCTTCCCTGCCAACGGACGTACAACTCTGTGTGGCAGTGAACGACCGAAATCCACAACTGCCAAAGAACAACATGGATACAAGTTGGTGTCAACAAAAGGCATGGATCCTCATGAGCCCCCGCAACTGCGGGGGCTCATGAGGATCTATGCCTCTTGCAGCTTGGTGGTGTTCAAATGTTCTCGGCACTGACAGGGTTAATGTTTGCGGGAGTCTTTGTGTGCAGAAAAACGTATTAGTACTGGTATTGCATTTAAAATCTGACGTTTGCTACTAAAGCTCTTAGTGTGAATGGGGTGTGAATTGGGAATAGCTGTTTGCTGTGGAGGGGGGGGAGCGGGGGGGGGGAGGGAAGGGGGGGGGGTGAGGGGTCTAAATAGTGACAGGAAGTTTTACGGCAAGGGATATAACTCGAGCCTGACTGCTGGGGGAAACAATTCTACAAATTTGTCTAACCTTGCACAAGCACGCGACTTGCCTGCGGGCTCCATCATTTCATATAATTTCATAGCAATTTCTACTCCTTTTTTTTCTTTTTCTTTTTCAGAACCTCAATCATACACTCATTCGAAACGTGCCGCATGCAGATACGCGGCTTTAGCCGCGTATCTGGATGCTGCACGTCTCCAATGTGTTAATTCCCGATGCGTGACTTCAAGTCCCCTGTCTAAGACGGAGAGAGAAAATAGGCTGGAATTTCATACCAGCAAGTATCATAGATTCTCATGAGCCCCTGCAGCCGGCAAGAGGTATATATTCTCATGAGCCCCTGCATGCGCAGGGGCTCATGAGAATCTTTATAGGTTCTTGTACTTTAAAATAATAATAAAATCATTTTGATCCACTGTTCAGTGTAATTTTTTTTTTTTTTTTTTAAACACACCTTAAAACATGACTGGTTTCAGAGTGCACATTTTTTAAACCTTTGAAATGGTTTTAAACAAACACCGTAAAATCTTGCAATAACCTGAGATGGAAACAACGTAGCTTTATTCAGTCTTTGTCTTCTATTTCATTTTCAAAGAAAGATAACATTTAGGATATTTTTCTTCTGAATTATTTATCAGTTTTGCACACTGCATCTTTTTGCTTTAGACGAGTCCTTTTTTTCCCCCCTCTCACTCTCTGTTTTTTGTTAAGTTTTTTTCCTTCCATGTCGTCTATTGTTAATTACCTTATTATTCTGAGTGCATCCTGTTGCACATTTATTCAGACTACTTTTTCATATAAGCCCCCCCCCCCACCCCCTCCCCCCCCACCTCCTCCTCCCCCCCTCCCACCTCCCCCACCCCCATCCCCCCCCCCACACCCACCCACAGTTCTGAATATAATGCCGGCAGACTCATCTGTCTCAGGTGGTTTTGAAGGCTTTTAAAAGTTTATTTTAAAGTCTCAACATTAAAACTTCCTCAGTCTTTCATCGTCTTTTTTTATTCTGCTGCTTGTTCTGCAGCAGTCATCCTTTGCGAGGCTTTCCCGCAGCCTAGGCTTTTTTCACCCGCTCACTCTTCCCCCTGGGACGGTCTTTTTCAACAGCGTCAGCTGTGACGAATCCCGCGAACAAAGGGTCTTAGGGCCGACGTCAGCCGTAGCTGGCCCTAGCACAGCTGTGCGCGGGCCAGCTACTGCCTACGCCGGCCCTAGGACTCATTTGATTGAACACTGTTTATGACCGAAGCGTGTGTACAGACGCGCGCGGCTTGCCGGTTGACAATTGCCTGCAACAATCCCTGGCATTCAATTAAACCCCCCATCCACGCCCTCCGAACAGACATTATTAAAGGACCGATTCGTTCATGCAAGAGGCATAGATTCTCGTGAGCCCTTGCTGCAGCAGGAGCTTGTGATAATCTATGTTTCTTCAGTGCAGCCGGCTGAAGAGGTTTCAAGCTTATTTTGGCAAAGGGGAGAAACCGCTATCTAAGCGTGGTCGTGAAATTTTGATAAGGTGATCGCGCTTTTCTCCTGTCTCGAGTCAGTTGGCAAGCTCAGTGCAGACTGGGTGATTAAGCGTCGTTAAACTGCTGTTCATTTGAGGAGTCATTTGCTGCCGGAATTCATTCCAGCAGAGATTCCAGTAAAGCTGTCCTAGTGTACATAGCTCTTCAGGGGTGTTTATATGTAATTATGAAACACGATTATAATACTGCGACAACAGGCTGGGATAAGTTCCTGTGAAAATAATTGCGGCCCTGACATAAAACGTATTTTTATTGTTTTAGCTTAATATAGTAATTATTTATTTTGTCCACGTTATTATTGTTATTTCACGTTTTATTTTTGTCTGTCGTCATCATCAGTATTGTTTATGTTCATCGTTGTCTAAATTGTAAATTATCTGGCGAGATCAACTGACATTGTTTGTTTGTTTTGTCTGTTTGCGTTTGGGGGGTGTTTGTTTGCTTGTTTTTATTTGTTTGTGTTTTTATATTGTTTGTTTGGGGTCTTTTGGTGAAGGGGGGGGGGGTGTAGTAAAGAGAAGTTTTGCAGGGTGTCGTAATGGAGTCATCAGATTGACCCGTCGGACGGCCATATGTTAAAATCGATTATGTTTTGTTGCGTACTCTCAGCTTGTTAGGCTGTGAGGATTTGTCAAATCCACCTTTTCCACCTGTTTCTGTCGTGTGCGGCTCGTATTACCACGCCAATAAACACAATGAAAGATCGTACGACACATGTCCAGTTAACAATAGCAAACGTCGCCCTTCTGCAAGAGACATACATCATCATGAGATCCCGCAGACTGCGGGGCTCATGAGAATCCTTGTCTCTTGCAGACCACACTTAAAGCTATGTCCCTTAGTCATAGATGTTCAATCTTTGGTGTGAAATGTAAATATTCGTGTTAACCATCTGCATGAGACATAGATCCACATCGGCTTCCGAAGGCTTCATGCTGTCCATGCTGTGTCCCTGGGTCGGAAACGTTCAAGCGTTTAGAACTGTTCTTCTGTCGGTGGAAAATTTTTAGTCGCAGTGGGCAAACGTGTCATCGTTTCCTAATTTCACATTTTAAACACACACCTATCTGCAAGAGGCATAGATCCTCATGAGCCCCCGCGGATTGCGGGCGCTCATGAGGATCTATGCCTCTTACTGATCCCATTTAGAACTGTCTCCCTTAGATGAAGACGTTCAATCTTTGACGGCAAACGCAACATTCGTGTCTCGATTGCTGCCACAACCATAGTTCACACACGCGGCAAGTCCAGACAGCCTTCGCAGAACGCTGAAATTTTAATGAGACGGTTTTACATACCTGAAGATTCTTACCCTGTTTGGCCATACATTTTTCAGCAGTTTCACTGGCGTTAGCTTTGTTTTGCATACTGGCACTGTGTCCCGGCCTGTTCAAACAAACCCACACCAGCAAATACTGAGGAGTGTTGCAGTTATTGCTATAAAACTGGCCGATTCAGGAATTGGCAGCTTTAGAAGTAGCACATGATCCGATTCTGTAGTTTACCTTGGATGGGGCCTTGTTGGTTCGTAGTCGACGTGATGTAATTGTTTTTACAAGTTTTCAAATTTGACCGTTGTGGAGGATTGCGGCGTAGGTGCTTTCAGATGCATTGAGGATACCACTGCGGAATAAATTTATGTGTTTTGGAAGACGAATACATGGGTAAGAATGTTTAACTCATTCTGCCCGCGACACAACACAGCAAGATATGGCTGGACCGTGATAGTTCAAGGGTGGTGGCAGAATAGCTTGGCGCTTATAGACGCCAAGCTATTCTGCCACCACCCTTGAACTATCATGGTCGATCTGTCTTCTGAATTGTAATGCATGCCTCAGCGGATAACACCAAAATGAGGGTATTTCGTACCTCGGGCACAATGAGTTAAACTGATGTTGTAGTTCATCTAATTGCTACCTTCCTGTTTCGTTATCGTCGTGATGCTGCCTTCCTGTTTCGTTATCGACGTGATGCTACCTTCCTGTTTCGTTATCGACGTGATGCTACCTTCCTGTTTCGTTATCGTCGTGATGCTGCCTTCCTGTTTCGTTATCGACGTGATGCTACCTTCCTGTTTCGTTATCGACGTGATGCTACCTTCCTGTTTCGTTATCGACGTGATGCTACCTTCCTGTTTCGTTATCGTCGTGATGCTGCCTTCCTGTTTCGTTATCGACGTGATGCTACCTTCCTGTTTCGTTATCGACGTGATGCTACCTTCCTGTTTCGTTATCGACGTGATGCTACCTTCCTGTTTCGTTATCGACGTGATGCAAATGTTTTAAATGTTCAGCATTTCGGTGGTTTAGGTTTGTTTGTCCTTTTCCCTTTCAAAAGCGAACTAAATCAGCGGTTACCTTCGTCTGAAATTTAACCTCTTCACGACTAGGGGACGCAGATTGTGTTGTTTTTGTTGTTGTTGTTGTTGTTGTTGTTGTTGTTGTTTGTTTGTTTGTTTGTTTGTTTGTTTGTTTGTTTGTTTGTTTGTTTGTTTGTTTGTTTGTTTGTTTGTTTGGTGTTTGTTTGTTTGGTGTTTGTTTGTTTGTTTTGTGTTTTTTGTTTTGTTTTTATTAAATCAGCGTGAATTCAGCGTCAAAGATCTCCAGCCGTCAACGAAACATGGATGCAAAAGTGGTTTCAGAAAGAGGCATAGATCCTCATCAGCACCTGCAGTTGTGAGAACGGATCTATACCTCTTGTAGTAGTCGGGTGGGTGCGATGATCGCGTTAACTGCGTTTCAAAGTTGTCCATGCGTTTGTGGTTCTGGCTTTGTACGCTTGAGGTTCTTCCAAAATGTAATTCAGTTTTCAAAAATGAATAAAGTATATGTGTACTTGGATAGATGATTTGTTCTAGAGTATATTTTTCTTACTGCGATGTTTCAAGTTAGTTAGCTATTGGGGTTTAACTCATTCGCGGCCAGCAGCATCCGGATGCGCGGCATAAACCGCGCATCCGGATGCGGCTGGCCGTGAATGATTTAACGCCGAGCGGGCGACTAAAGCCACCTCACTACGGTGTGATGTTTCAAGATTTTGATTGTCTTAGTGTGTGTTCGACCTTCCGCAATTTAGGATCTTAATCTTTTCTTTTCTTTTTAAATGGCCGTAAGGTCCAAAATCACAGACCAGCACACAGACGACAGTCTTCGAAAAAGATGAGGCGCATCAACGAGGCGGAATGTGCATACATGACCACTGCTTGCGGAAAATTGACAATCGAGTCGCGAACATTTGTGGCGATTGTTTGTGCTGGGCAAAGGCCGTTGTTTCTGTTCTCACGGTTTCAGTATTGACTGAGTTAACAATAGAAACATCTTTGGACAGAACATTTTGTTTGGGGCTCAAAAGAAGTTAAAGAGCCTTAGACACACAATTGTGTACAGTGGATTAAAAGCGTGTTTGTCCTGGTTTTTAACTCATTCTACCCCAACACCGAAATCCCCAAATTTTGCCGTTGT
>BTPG01000008.1:155661898-155837444 GCA_036245525.1 Semisulcospira habei
CACCTTTCAAGGTCACCAGTGGAAAACATTGAAACGTTTACGTTTCCACTGATGATATATTATAACATTAGTATATATGTTTTCATCATAATATGTCAAAGATTGGACACCTATTCTTCTGGCAAGAAGGCTATTTCGCGTACAATGAAAGATATATTTTAAAAAAAGAAGATGGCGCCGCGATGACGTCGCCATTTTGCTTTTTAGACATTGAATCGTTGTAAATGGTAGGTAAATGTATTCCAAAGATACCAGTCATTTAGTTCTGTGTGCTTTTTTACGGGAACTGCATCGTTAACACCAACCCTACCCCCAAAAGCAAAATATAGGGCTCAAAGAAGGAAAATATGACCATAGTACATGCCCTCTTATTCAATACGGTATTTATTTTTGGCAAACACCTACGGTTCGTCTACATAGGTGCTAAGCTCCCGAAAAAAAGTGGTCTCCAATCCCCCGCATAAGTGTGGGGGGGGGGAGGTGTTCACTGCCTATCTGACGGTCTATGAAGACTCTGTCTTGATTTAGCAAAATCCAGTTCGTATTTCCATTTTTGTGAACAGCGAGATTTTCAACGTATTACGTTGAAAATCTCGCTGTTCACGAAAACGGACATGCTGGCTTTTCCAACTCAGGGCAGAACTAAGCAAGATATTTCCCCATCCTTAGAACGGATTTTCCCGAGACTGCTGCTCCACTGACCCCACTTTTTGTCCTATCCTGTGTGTCCTGTCTCCATACAGCTCAGCAACCGTCGCAACCCCAGCTTCCGCTTGGCCGTGGAGTCGCGCGTGGAAGGGGACACATGGACCGGCAGTGTGTGTCTGCGCGGTGAGACCACGGGACGACCCCCTACTTGCTTCCAGAGAATGGTGCGGAGACTGGCCAAGGATTTCCTCATAGACGAGGCGGACCGACGCTACTATGCTGACAGATACACCTGCTGCCCACCGCCGCTCTTTGTCCCCATTATCACACTCCTAGAGGTGGGTTATAAATGTTATCACACTGTTTGGATTGGGTTATACTTGGTTATATTTGGTTATGCTTCTGCCTTTATTTGGCAGGAACCAGTATGCCTATTTATATACAGTGAAACTTGCACATTTCTAAAAATTGGATACGCAAGCTTTTGACAAATCAGGTCATACTTGGTGTCACAATTTGCACATATCATTAATATAATATCAGTGTTGTGATCAAAATATCTATTTAAATAAAATAGGCGATACTCCTTTAGTCCACTGCAGTTTCTTTTTGTCAATTTGGTTTCAGCTTATCGTGTTCTCTTAAGTGTCGTATCTGTAAAGTGTCGTCCCTTGAACTTTTGTTTTTAAACAGTTCATAACCGAATGCCTCTGTCTGAAAAAGAAAGGAATTGCAAACAGTCACGCTCTAAACCGTGATGTTCTTGTCAGATTTCTGTATTTTTGTATTCAACTGTTTCTGTGTCATATAGATGAGCAAAAAAAAAAAAAGAAGAAGAAGAAAAATACGGCATCGTTTGAAGCACTTCAGTGTCTTTGGAGTGTTTCGCTCGTCATTATAGCCGGTTACATGGAGTTCCGTATGACCTCAGCTAACGGTCACGTGACCAAACACAATGTTTTATATTTGCAAATATATAGTGCATAATTTTTATTGTACATTTGTGTGTGTTTTAAGGTGGGATGCTTCGTGTACTATTGCATGGAGTCCCGCATGATCACGCTGAATGGCCCCGTCCCCGTCCACAGTATTTTCATCTACAGACCGGACAGACGGCTGGAACTCTGGAGGTTTATACTCTACATGCTGTTACACGCAGGGTAAGGTCCTCTCAACCATGTTTAACACATTCTACCCCAAGACCGAAATCCCCAAATTTTGAAGTTGCCCTCTGAATGACTGTATTACAATTCTAGAGACAGATCGATAGTTCAAGGGTGGTGCCAAAATAGCTTAGCGCCTATAGGCGCCAAGCTATTCTGGCACCGCCCTTGAACTATCATGCTCGATCCATGTTTTGCCGTGGTGTTTCTGGGCTGAATGATTTAAGTGTGAGGTATTTCTCTGTCCGAGTCAGCCGTAGTACGTAGAACATTGAAAGAAACTGTTGCCCAGTGTCGACCTGATCTAAGGTACTTATGCGGTATATAAGAAAGGTTATGTTTAGACCGAGCGATTCCCAACAACGTACGAGGGAAAAGTCAGGCGAGTGACCAGCCTGTAACATATCTGAGCACAGACATCAGTCCAAGAGGCATAGATCCTCATTAGCCCCCGATAACCAGCTTGTACCATATAAGCATAGACAAGACTCCAAACGTCTCCAGAGGCAAAGATCCTCATGAGCCCTCCGGGCTCATGAGGATCTATGCCTCTTGGAGATGTTTGGAGTGTTGTCTGTGCCTATGGTACAAGCTGGCCGTTACCCACTGTAATTTCGCCTTCGTTCGTAGCTGAGAGTCGTTCGTTGTAAACGCAACCTTTCTAGTAGCAATACGGCTTTTACGAAGACGAATGCCGCAGTGATCAGGACGATCCCGTGAAACGATTTCTTTAGTTTTTACTATTAAAGGAAGCAACCTACTGTCGTTGCTTACTCTAAAAGGGTCAGTCTACTGTCTTTGCCGTGTTCCTGATTCAGGACTAACTTTAATTGTGATTTGTTCTGACTTTGTGTTGCAGCTATGTCCACTTGCTGTTCAACGTGATCGTGCAGGTGGTGGTGGGCATCCCCCTGGAGATGGTGCACGGTAGTTTCCGCATCTTCATCGTCTACATGGCGGGCGTTCTAGCCGGTAAACATACCCTCATCATATGCTGCACCCTTCAGGGCCTCGATCGGCTAGTCACGCATGAGATTTCGTGGCACACTATTTAGTTCACTCGATCCTCCACTCATGTGCCGCTAAACTCCTTCACTGCTGGAAAAATTCGAATGCCAACCAACCGCGAGAGGCAAAGAACCTCATGAGGTTCTTTGCCTCTCGCTGACTATATCGATATCGATGTCTAGGTCGGCTTTAAATCCAGTTTCCGTCGAAGCACTGTTTCTGATTTCCGAGCAAGGTCTGCTTGACTCATGTAAACATCAGCGACGAAAAAGGCCGTGCTGTTGTTTATTGAAATGAAACTCAGTCATAGCTGATGTGTTCTTTATGGTTTGGTACTTTGCAGGTTCATTAGGTACATCAGTGTTCGACATGAATGCCTTTCTCGTGGGTGCCTCAGGAGGAGTCTATGCACTTCTTGCAGCACATCTCGCAAATATATTGTTGGTAAGAAGCCCCTGACTGTCCGCACTTTGATTTCCATCACATTCTCTCCGGCCTTCAGCTCACATTATTGCCTGCCTGTCTCTTGCCTTATTTAACTGTCTGTGGCGGTATTTGTCGAAGTGAATCCTGCAGGAATCACCTCGAGAGAAACCGCTACCGACAGACAATGGTTAACACACAAAGCACTTGCACACCTATGTTTGTATTTCTGTTTTTGCTGATTTCTGTGATACTTCTACGAAGTAAAATGGTAGTGACCAGTGCTGGAATGATATATTGAACAAGGGAGACAACCCCTACCTTTTTATACCAGCTTTAGATTATTTCCCATGTTGCAAGGCAAGATTTCTCGGCGTTCTCTCTTATTGGTGACATTCGTGTCTGATTGATCAGTTATTTGTAATGCACTATATTGCTCCTTTAACCAGCAAATATTGAAAGTAGTATGCCACCGTATTTCCGATTTTGTTTCTACACTTCTTAATTGGTTTCTTTCACAGAATTATTCCCAGATGGAACTGGGAGTTCTCAAATTGGCAGCTGTTCTTATTATTGGTGAGTTGCAAGTTTACTTTTTCTGACAAGAGACCTTAAGCCACCAACGCAGAGTGCAGTTAGATGACACGTTGACATTTCCAATTGTAATAGTTCGCATTTGTTTTAATACTGTTCGATCTGATTCATGAAAATGAGTGTGTGTCCAAAATTCAATGTACACTAGTGTAGATATGCTAGATAATACTAAACAACGTTGCAAATCCTCTGTCAAATTCGTTAACCCCTTCACTACCAATTGTAAAAAAGTCTTTAACCCGTTCATTGAACATCATCCCACTGCAAGAGATATAGATCCTCATGAGCCCCCGCAGTCGCGGGGGCTCATGAGGATCAATACCTCTTGCTGAAGTCACTTTGAATCTATGTTCCTGGGACATATAGGGGTTTTGGTGTTGAATTAACGAAGAGTGCAGAAACACGGTCTGCGTCAGATGGCACTGAACAGGTTAAAAAGCAGTGAAAATTAAACACTGAATAACCCCGTCCACGGAATGCGATATGGATTCAGCTAGAGGCCTCATGAGCCCCCGTATCATTCTGCGGGGGTCATAAGGTTCTTGGCCTTTAGAAGCTGGGTCGACTGGTGTTCGCATATTTTCGGCATGGATTAAAAGGAAGGGGGAAAACACACGCTCGTATGCAATGAACTAAAAGAAAATTTAGCAGTACAGGAAAACCCGAAAATTAAGAAATGTTTCCATAAAATTAATAACCAGTATGTCGATTATTACATTAAACGTCAGATACTGAAAAAATCGGTCAGATTTACAATGCTATTTGATTTCATTGTTAGCGCTTTATATTCTGAGGATGACATTATTCATTTTTTTAGATGTCCTTTGAGGTCATCATTTCAGTTCTGATTGGCCATGATAGTTCAAGGTTGGTGTCGGAATAGCTTGGCGCCTACAGGCGAGAATCTATTCGGACACCACCCTTGAACTGTCATGGTCGATCCACATCCTGTAGAACAGCATGTCACGTTTTTATGGGTTAATTATTTTTTTCAGCAAGCGCAGACGTGGGTTTCGCCATCTGGGACCGCTACACGTACAAGGAGTTGTCTCCCCCAGTGGGTTACACCGCACACCTGATGGGGGCGCTAGCGGGCCTGACCATCGGACTGGTGGTGCTGAAGAACTTTGAACAGAAGCTCCATGAACAGTACGTGTGGTGGATAGCGCTGGCCGTCTACCTCGGATGTGTCGTTTTCGCCATTTTCTGGAATATTTTCTACTACTGACGACGTTTTGGTGTATTGTTGTGTTCGGGGAAAAAAAAAAAAAAACACTATTGCACTACGGTTATCGGAAAGCGAATGCGGTACACGATGACTCAAGTGTAGTGCCCGAATAGCTTGGCACCAAGGCGCCAAGCTATTCGGGCACGACACTTTAACATTTCTTCAATAAACTCCGATGAGGATTTTGTGTTCGAAAAATATTTCACGGCCATGAACCGAAGAGCAAAATTATGCTGCTCATGCCCACAGAAAGGCAGAGACCTTTATTGATTAAAGTCTGAGGCCGTCTCTAATAAACGGTAGTGCCAGTTTAGTTTGGCGCTTAGGCGCCAAGCTAATATAGCTCTACCGTTTAGTACTTCATCATGAAACGCCGTCGTCCTGCGGCAACCGAGAGGCACAGATCCACGCCGGCAACAGCAGCCGACAGATCAGTGAGGTCTTCCGGCGACTTCAGATAAACCAGTCTACACCTTTCGGCACTTCTTCCATAATGCCATCGTTTACAAGTACACTAAGATCCTCGTGAGCCACCGCAGATGACAAATAAATACTTTGTTCTTCGAGTTCTGATGAACACCTAATGATTAAGATTTACACACTAAGATCACAATTCCCAAGGTCGGGGGTTGTTCTCTGAAGACTGCATTACGGTTTAAGACACAGATTGACCGTGATAGTTCAAGGATGGTGCTGGAATAGTTTGGCGCCTTTTGGCGTCAAGCTATTCCTGCACCACCCTTGAACCATCATGGTCGATCTATGAACTGTCGTAGTGCATCAGGGTTAAATGGATTAATGACTTGCCTGTACTTTGGAATACGCACAGCAGTGCCTGGATCTGACCAAAGACTTCTCGCTGTTCTGCTTCGAAACACAATGAAGATCTGTCCACATATTCACGCAGTAAGAAGGGGACTGAACTCGATCACAAACGGGGTTACAGTTCATGAAAGTTTCACATCACTGCCATTCCAGTTTGTGAAAGCGTCGCAGTACTACCATTCCAAGGATCATATTCCATTAGACTTTATTCTGGTTGTGCATCGACCATTGTAAAAAATTCGAGACGAGCTGCATTCGGATACGCGGCTGAAAGCTGCGTATCCGGATGCAGCACGTCTCGAATGAGTGCATGCTTCGGAGCGTGCGGGCGTAATTTGTTTTATGATTATTTTTCAACGATTGCTGACCTGTGACATTTCGTAACAGGTGTTTTCTAGTGGCACTACCGCCACGGCTGCTTCACTGCCATTTTACCAAAATTGTATAACTGCTTGGGTGAGTACACGTAGTGTTGATTCGGCGTTCAGTTCTGTGTAAATAAGTAAAATTTGCTGGTCTGTTTTTGTTTCCAAAATCGGGACACTTTGTATGTGAGACGCTTTTCCCTCTGTAAGTTTCCACACATGTGGCTCCTGTGTGTATGTGTGTGTCTGTGTGTGTGTGTGTGTGTGTGTGTGTGTGTGTGCGTGTGCGTGTGTGTTGAGATGTGTGTGTGTGTGTGTGTGTGTGTGCGTGTGTGTGTGTGTGCGTTTGTGTTTGTGAGTTTGTCTGTGTGTGTATGTGCGTGCTTGTGTGTGTGTGTGTGTCCTGTTACCTACTTAATTATTAAAAGCTTAAAACGTTGATAGTTCAAACCACTATGAATCATGCGGATGATCAGTATTGTTGCTGCTTTGTGTGTGTGCGTTTTCGTTGTCTCTTTTAGATCAGACACCATATTCCCGTACACATTGTATAGTAAAGAAACAACAACATGCTGATCTTTACCTTTTGAGTACTGGTCTGTGATTTTGGATCTTACGACTTTAATCACAGACCAGCACACATTGTTTTTATACTCAGGGATATGTCAACTACTTTTACAATTATGAAATTTGATTGTTTAATTTTTGTAACTTTGCGTATCGTCAGCTGATATTTGTATTCATTCATTTCACCGCTCCGTCAACATTACACAATTTAGTAAGCATGAAATTTTCGTGCTGGTGCCTGTGTTTAACCCTTTGACTACTACTGACGATACCGCTTGGTGGAAAAGACGCGTATCTGCGCGTCTTTTCCGACGCGAGGTATAGTCAGCGGTAGTCAAAGGGTTAAGTTACGTTTCGTGTGTGTGTTCTTGTGCAGAAAAAAAATACTTTTGGCATCAGTTATGCTTCTTAGTCGGTTTGTTAATTTGTTGGGTGTGTTGGTTGGTCGGTTGAAATTTGTGTGGATGCAAGCTGCTTAGCTTAATGAACTTTGATTACATATCTTTTTTCTTCTTCTTTTTTCGTCTCGTTGTGTTTTGTATGAGTTGTGTTTCGTGTCCGGTTTAGTATTTGTACAGGGGTGTGCGAGAACTTTGCATTTTTGACAACAACCGATGTATTAAAATGTGTATTTTGTGGAAAACTGGTCCCGACGATTGATTTCTGTAAGGTAGTTAACTCATTTAAGGTGTGCTGCATCAATAGCTGCGGAAGTGTCGTAAGGCGTTACATCCGGCAACGCTTTACGACACTTTCGCAGCTATTGATGCGGGGCCTCTTGAATGAGCTAAAGCATGTGCTGGTTTGTGTGTGTGTATGCCCACGGTTCTGTGTGTGCATGTGTATCCGAATGTGTGTGCGCGCGTGCCAGTGCGTTGATGTGTATGTGCGTGCGTATGTGCGTGTATGTGTGCGTATGTTTGTGTTTATGTGCGTGCGTGCGTGTGTACATTCGTCACATGACAATAGCAGACTCGCAGTCTACTACAAAATAAAAGACACAACAGAAATGCAACAAGGTTTATTAACCAGAAAAATACAGAGTGTGTCTTTGTGTCTGTCTTTCATCCTCTTTGTGTCTTTCAGTCTGTCTGAGTGTCTGTTTCTCTCTTTTTTTATTCTGTCTGTCGATGTTGTGAGTACGTTTCTGTGAGCACTCGTTCATAAATCACTTAAAACAAAAACACGCAAATTTTAATATTGGTTCTGTGCTTGTAAAATATTAGAATCAATGGGTTTTTTTCACAAATAGACATAAAGACTGCTATTAACTGACAAAACCCAATACGTCCATATTTTTGTGAAAAGCGAGATGTGTTATTGTATTACAATCGAAATCGTGCTTTTCCCAACAAACAGAAATGACAGAACACGAGTCATATACTCATATACATATTTCTTTATAATTACGCAGGGGCGGATCAGTTAACCCGAGGGGGGGGGTTTCCAACTTTTTGTTTGGGACCTTCAACCTGATACAAAAGGCCTTCCCGACGCTAGACCTTGCTTCCAGGGGCCGAAAAATCGAAAAGCTGGAGGGGGGAGCGGGTGGAGAGAAGGCTCGTGCGTATTAAGACTCTCACCGTTCGCCAAAATATCAAACAACGGCTGAGGGGTTGGGGGGGGGGGGGAGTGTGTGAAAACTCGTGGGGGAGAGTGGGGTCCAAACACCCTAAAAAAAGGGACTTTGTTATATCATTTTAAAACAGTTGGGTTCCTGAACCCCTGGACCCCTTCCCCCCTCCCAGATCCGCCCCTGTTACGAAACAACAGTGAATTATAAATGCAACCCATTTAACCCCACGGTCGCATTTCCAAAATTTTGGAGGCATCACCTAGCGGCTATGTACCAGTTGCAGGAGATGGATCGACCATGATAATTCAAGGGTTGTGCATGATTAGCTTGGCGCTGTCAGGCGCCAAGCTAATCTTGCACAACCCTTGAATTATCATGGTCGCCATCAGGCGCCAAGCTAACCTGGCACAACCCTTGAATTATCACGGTCGTCATCAGGCGCCAAGCTAACCTGGCATAACCCTTGAATTATCATGGTCGCCATCAGGCGCCAAGCTAACCTGGCACAACCCTTGAATTATCACGGTCGATCCGTCTCCTGCTGCAGTGCGTCAGAGCTAAATGGGTTAACGTTTTTGTCATTTGGCCGTTCTTTTCAGACACATTAGCAAAGTACGTGTCATCATTAATGACCTCCGCTGAAGTGTGTTTGCCATGGACTGAACTAAAACATTCACCGTCACACGACACGACAGCTGGAGTTAATCGGCCTTGATAGTTCAAGGGTCGTGCCACATTAGCTTGGCGCCTGGGAAGGCGCCAAGCTAATCTGGCAACTCCCTTGAACTGTTATGGTCGATCCATCTCCCACAGCTGCTAAAGTCTTCGCGAATGACTTCCTAAGTCATTATTAGTGTGGTATTGATGACACGTGCGAATCGAGTACAGCACAAACGGTAGAGAAGCTTATCACGAGGTGCTTCCCTTTGCTTCAATTGTGCTTATGCGGACAAGATAAGTTCATACACACACACATCCCATTCGAGAATTTGACCAACGAATGACCAGAAAATGTGTATCATTGTCATCTGCACAATTTCTCAGCAAAACATATTTTTAACTCATTCCAGACTGTATTTCTTTTAAGGTCGGAACTGAGTCGGTCTCTATCAAAAAATCAAGACTGTGACAAATAAAACCAGTGGGAATGCATTTTGTGATTGTGGTTGTGTTGTCAGTTCTGTGAGAGCGTGCATGTGTTAATCGTAGGAAACGATCCGATATTTATTTCAGCTGTCATGGTTACGTATCACGCACCTTTTCAGTGAGATTCTCTATTGTTCGCGCAGATAGCAGTTATTGGTTTTGTTATGATACGCTAAGTTTAGTCCGGAAGCTTCTAGCAAAGTCGCACGGAGAATAGCGGTAGTAAAGCTGATCTATTTTTAGTCATAGTTGTTTTCTGTGAGCGTGAAATTAGCGGCCGTTCTTTGCGGGTTATGAAAGGTCGTGAACGGTCTGCCATACTGTTGTGTGACGTCATTACAGACTCTGATTTGTGGCTGAAATGAGCAGTCAAGTTTTTGTAGACTATTGTAGTTATTCTAGAAAGTTCTTCATTTATTAATATTTATGAGTTTCAGTTACGTGTTCCGTTCTGATTGGGTGCGTTGTGTAAATTCATTAGATTTTTCTGGAAATTCGTTTTACTATAAAAATTGGTGCTAGGAAGCACGTGTGTACATTGTCATGCATTGTCAGTTGTAGGGACACACAGTTTATCGTAGGTACGCGGCCCGTATATGGTGTACATTGCGAGAGACGCAGCGTAACGGTGGTGTACGTTGTATGAGGAACTCTGTGTCGCCAGTGTTGACATTTGCAGAAGAGACATTGTATCAGTGTTGGTGTATTTGGGAATGCATTGTGTGGAGATCGCATCGCTGAATTAAAATATTGTTGGAACTGTTACTCCAGTGTAGACTACATCCTTAAGCCACGTGTGACGGTTGCAGCTGAATGAAGTTTATTTAAAAGAACCTTACGTGCGTGCGTCTGGTGTGTTTATCATACTACGACTACAACTCTACCAGGTAACAATGCATAAGCGGCAAATATATAAGACGAGATTGGCAATGTATTTCTACTCGATCATTGTTTGCCGCTTATAGTTATACGTATTATCCTTCAACATATACTAACGTGCAAAAGAAATGCGACATTTTTGGGAACCATCGGTTCCAAAAATGTCGCATTTCTTATGCTCGTCAGTCGGCTGTAGTTTGCCAAACTCAGCTCAGACGATACCAAATTCACTCGTTAACTCATTCGAGAAGTGCTGCATCCGGATACGCGGCACGCCCCGAATGAGTTAACCCCTTCAAATGACGCAATTTTTTAATGAAAATTGCATTCCCGTTTCGGGTTCGGATCGTATTCGTATCGGGTTTGTGCTTATGGAAACGCAGCTTTAAGAAAAATATCAGAATAGAATGTCACAGTGATCCGAGGCTTTCTTCACAAGGTGGTTATAAACATGTCCTGTTGAGCTGCAGGTTCCAAATCTTGTCACAAAGCAAAGACGCGATTTCACGCCAAAAATGTCACATAAGAGATTGCATGCGAACACCATCGATTATTTTATTATTATTATTATTTTTTTTTTTTTGGTAACGTTACAGTTTACCCTTTCACGACAACGGTTTGTATTTGTAAATTGACGCCTCTAACGTGCACATTCTGTGAATTTTTACACCTGCGTTTGGGACGAGTTCGTTCTCCACACCGTTCATACTCCTCCCATAATCTGTTTTAACACATTCAGCCCTGACGCACTACAGGTGCATAGTCGTTAGATGACGCCTCCAAAATTTGGGAAATACGTGCGCCGGGCTGAATGAGTTAATTCGAACGTGTGATACATTATTATTTGTCAGGTTACAGTTAGCATTTCACGTCATCGGTGTGCATTTGTAAATTGATGCTTTTAATGACGACATCGTGAGACGTATTGCTCACGCATGATCGTTCACTGACGAGAAAGAAAAAAAAAATGAACACCACCCATCTGCAAGAGGCATAGATCCTCATGAGCCCCCGCGACAGCGGGGGCTCATGAGGATCTATGCCTCTTGCTGATATCTCTTTTTCACCGTGCTCCTTCTGGATGGCTTGGAATATTTGACGCCTTACGATTATTTCCAACATACGTCCAGTTGCGGGGAACGGGTTACACCGAAGAAGCGTGGACTTAACCCTCTTTGGGCACACAGCTACCGGTATAGTTGACGGTACAAGCCACTGCACACAGAAGGGGTTAACCCCTTTACTGCCGGGATACGGACGACACCAACCGACTGCAAGGATCATAAGTTACGCGCTCAATGAGCTAGGGCGCCTTGAGGTCTATATGGCCTCCGCCTTACCGTCCTCGCTTACATCAACGACGAGATACGGCTTAGCAGACCTTGAACTGCACAACGGGTCTGAGAGAAATAATTCATGCCCACATGCAGTGAAGGGATCACAGCGCGCGCCGAGGACTTCTCCTTTTACAGAGACGCGTCAGTTTTTACCCGCTCAGTGCCGAGAGAAAAAATGAACGCCACCTCGCTGCAAGAGGTATAGATCCTCACGAGCCCCTGCAGTTGCGGTGGCTCATGAGGATCTATGCCTCTTGTTGACACCACTTTGAATCCATTCCTGGGGCAGCCAGTGTTGAATTAATGAAGACTGAAGAAACAGTCTCCGTCAAATGGCACTCGACGGAGTAAAGGGTAATGAACTCCAGAACTGTGACATTACACGAGAAAATTTTGATACACGCACAATTCTTTCGCCTCACGTGTTATATAACCTTTTAGCAAGGCTACCATTACCATTCCAGGATAGTTTGCCGAGGAGGAAAACGCACAGTAGCTTTGTTATTTCCGCCCTTAATGCGGTTGTTTATGTTCTGAGCATCCACATAATGGGTTTCGAAACCACTCTTTTAAGGTCATTCGAAGGAACACGAGAACAAAGCCAAACAAATATGCCCTGTTGATGTTCCTCAACAACCATAAAGAATAGGCGAGGCTGCTTTTTTTTTTTTTTTTTTTTTTTTGCTTCGCTCGTCACTCCTTTTCCTGGAGTACTGATACTGATATAATCTTTGCCAGAGAATAGACCCATTCACACCAGTGGTCTCAAGTTATGTCTCACAGATCATTGCAGTTCAAAGCCCGGTTGTCCTATCTGTCCAAGGAAAACAGATACACGTCTATCCAGTTGAAATCATTTACAGTCATCATGGGTATCATAATCCGCACAGCGGTGATAAATCGAAGATTTTTTTTGTGCCAAGAGTTCTGTCCCCTGACCGCCTGACCCCTGTCCCATTGGCGTGAAAAGAATGTGTATACTACAGCACGGTTACGCACTTTAAGAACGCGACAGCATTTATATGCCGCGCAATACATATTTTTCTAGGCACATCTAGGCGTTGCTAGGTGCCAAAGTCTAAACCCGTGTGAGCAAGAACCGAGACCCAACTGCAAGATCTATAGAACCTCAAAAGCTCCCGCAGTCGCAGGTGCTTATAAGGTTCTATGCCTCTCGCTTACTTTATTTTTAATACGTGTTCGTTGGACAGCTGTTACAGTGCATGACTGTATCAATTGACGTTCGGAGCCCTTGTATTCAGGGGGCATCTGAATCCTGTGGTATATCATGAAAGACAAGTCCCTTTCAGTCCCATCGGCCGTGATTTCTCTCACGTATTAGCATCGTCTATTTAGCAGGACGCTTTAGTGACAGGAAACGAATCGATCATGAATGCCTATGAGTAGTTCCGAGTTGCCTTGGTGCCTGGATACGTCTCCAGCATAGGAAAAAGAAAAATAGACCACCTCAGAACCCTCTACCTAGAACGCAAAAGACGATCGGGCCGAAGTCGGACGCAGTGGGCACGCGCACTGTAGTGCGCGGGCCCACTGCGGCCGACTTCGGCCCGATGGTCTTTGCGTGCTGGGTATGGACAGGGTACACAGTCCTGTGAAGGCAAACGACAATTTTTGTGAAAAGCGAGATGTTCATTGTATTACATTGATAATCGTGCTTTTCACCAAAAACAAAAGGGCGTACTGTTGTTGGTTTGGATTTTTTTTTTTTTTTTTGCGTTCAGAGAGCACGCGAAACAAACAACAAATCCCCCACAAAATCATTTTACCCCAGTTTAACCTGTAATGCGTTGTATAAAAATATACGCTGCAACTTAAGGCGCTTTACACATGTTGTTCGGTTTTAATCCGTTCAGTGCTGAGAAACTCTGAACACCACCCATTTGCAAGAGGTATAGATCCTCATGAACCTCTGACACCAATGTGAATCCATGTTCCTGGGCCAGCTTGGGTGTTCTGGTGTTGAACTAACGAAGATTGCAGAAACATAGTGTGTCAACTGGCACTGAACGGGTTAAAATTAACACACTGTGTATCTTTTTTTATATACTTTTCTATGTACTAGACCTTCTTTGCGCTCACTAGTGATTTAGCAGCATGTCTGGACTTAGAATTCAACTAATGACAGTTCACTTGGCTTGGGATTTAGTGTCACTAACGTATGTCAGATCAAAATACAATAGAACCTGTTTGGAACAACGACCTTGTCGGAAGAAAAAGAAAAGTGGTCTTAACAGACTTTTCTTGAGAAAGTCCAGACGGGCAAAAACAAGTCTCCAGCCATTGAAGAACATCACTGTGGCTTCCAACATCGTATACGATGTAACCCCACGGCCGCAATGCCTTAAGTTTGGAAGTGTCACCTAATGATTATGCTCATACAGAGCACCCCTGCAGACGACAAAGTCATCATCCTTGGCGACTTCAACACCAGAGTGGGCCAGGACTCTGAAGCCTGGAAAGGAGTCCTCGGCAAGCATGGCGTCGGGAACTGCAATGACAATGGCCGCCTACTGTTGGAGTTCTGTGCAGAGCAGCAACTGGTCATCACCAACACTACTTTTCAGCAAAAGGACAGTCGAAAGACCACCTGGATGCATCCTCGCTCCAAACACTGGCACCTTATCGACTATGTCCTAGTGCGTCAGAGGGACCGCAGTGACGTCCTCCTCACCAGAGTGATGCCCAGCGCAGAGTGCCACACTGACCACCGTCTTGTCCGCTGCAAACTCAGGCTCCACGTCAAGCCCAAACCCAAGAAATGGGGGCCCCCCAAGAAAAAGCCTGATGTTGCCAGCCTTCAGCGTGACGACGTGAAAACTGCCTTTCATGCAGACAGATTTACAGCGCAGGCTCAAAGACACAGCGGACCCAGCAGACTCCTCCCCTGAAACACTTTGGGAACAACTGAAAACTGCTATTGCAAAATCCTCTGCAGAAGTCCTGGGTTTCGCTAGAAAGAAGAACAAAGACTGGTTTGACGAGAACGATGTAGAGATCCAGGAACACCTAGCAAAAAAAAAGAGCCGCCCATCAGGCCCACCTAGCCCAGCCTTCCTGCGCTGTGAAGAAGTCTGCCTTCCGCCTCGTCTGCCGCAGTCTCCAGCGCAAGCTCATAGATCTCCAGAATGAGTGGTGGACCAGACTTGCACAGAGGACCCAGCTTTGCGCTGACAATGGTGACTACAGGGGCTTCCACGAAGCACTGAAAGCAGTGTATGGCCCCAGACACCTGGTACAAAGTCCCCTGCGAAGCGCGAATGGCCAGGCACTCCTCACAGATAATGCCTCCATCTTGAACCGATGGTCGGAGTACTTTCAGAGCCTCTTCAGCGCTGAGCGCACTGTTCAAGAAGCAGTCGTCCTACAAATCCCACAAATCCCAGTAAAGGTTGAATTGAACGAACCGCCCACCGCTGAAGAGACCCTCACAGCCATCCACCAGCTCAAGAGTGGCAAAGCAGCAGGCATTGATGGAATACCGCCAGAGATCTGGAAACATGGAGGCACAGCACTGCACAACAAGCTCCATGACCTCTTTCTCTGCTGCAGGGAGGAAGGAACACTACCAAAGGATCTCCGTGATGCTGTCGTTATCACCCTGTACAAGAACAAAGGCGAGAAGTCTGACTGTTCCAACTATCGGGGAATTACCCTGCTGTCCATTGCTGGGAAAATTCTTGCAAGGCTGCTCCTGAATCAGCTGGTACCTGCCATCGCTGAAGACCACCTCCCAGAGGGCCAGTGTGGCTTCAGAGCAAACAGGAGCACCACTGATATGGTCTTTGTGCTGAGACAGCTTCAGGAGAAGTACCGCGAGCAGAACAAAGGGCTGTACGTAACGTTTGTCGACCTAACAAAAGCGTTCGACACTGTGAGCGGGCAAGGCATGTGGCAGATCCTGGAGCGACTTGGCTGTCCCCCAAAGTTCCTCAGCATGATTGTCCAGCTACACGAGGACCAGCAAGGCCAGGTCAGACTCAACAATGTCCTCTCAGGACCATTCCCTATTCTCAACGGCGTAAAGCAAGGCTGCGTGCTGGCACCGACCCTCTTCACCATCTTTTTTAGCATGATGTTGAAGCAGGCCACAGTAGACCTCGATGATGACGATGCCGTGTACATCAGGTATCGTCTCGATGGCAGCCTGTTCAACCTCAGACGACTGCAGGCCCACACGAAAACCCTAGACCAACTGATTCGTGGGCTGCTTTTTGCTGATGACGCTGCCCTCGTTGCACACACAGAGAGAGCCCTGCAGCGCATCACGTCCTGCTTCGCAGACGCTGCCCAGCTCTTTGGACTCGAGGTCAGTCTGAAAAAGACAGAGGTCCTCCATCAGCCGGAACCCAAGACAGTGTATCGCCCTCCTCACATCACCATTGGCGAGTCTGAACTAAATTCAGTGCACCAGTTTACTTACCTTGGCTGCATTATCACGTCGGACGCCAAGCTGGACAAGGAGCTTGACAGCAGGCTGGCAAAAGCGAACAGCGCTTTCGGGCGACTTTTCAAGCGGGTGTGGCACAATCAACAGCTGAAAACAGGCACCGAGATCAGCGTGTACAGAGCTGTGGTCCTCACCACCCTGCTGTATGGTTCCGAGTCCTGGGCCCTCTACCGCAGCCAACTACGACTCCTCGAACGCTTCCACCAGCGCTGCCTGCGTACCATCCTGGGCATTCACTGGAGTGACTATGTCACCAACGTCGAGGTCCTTGAACAGGCTGAAACTGTGAGCATCGAGGCCTTGCTGCTGCGGACACAGCTCCGCTGGGCGGGGCATGTCTCCAGGATGGAGGATCATCGCCTACCAAAGATCACCCTGTTCGGCGAGCTTGCTACTGGACACCGTGACAGAGGGGCACCAAAGAAGAGATACAAAGACTGTCTCAAGAAGTCACTTAATGCCTGCCAAATCGACCACCACCAGTGGTCCTCGCTTGCTGTGGACCGTGACACCTGGCGCTCCACCATTTACAAGGCAGCTGTCTCCTTTGAGGACTCTCGCAGAGCTAGCCTTAAGGACAAGCGGCTCAGGAAAAAAAAAAAACAGAGATGCCGCAACTCAGAACCCTGGCCATACCTTCCCCTGCAGCCACTGCGGTCGAACCTGCCTGTCCCGGATTGGCCTCCGCAGCCACGAACAAGCCTGCAGACGTCGTGGGCAACTCCTATAAAATCTTCGTTCGCGAAGTCAAGCCAAGAGAGAGATGCGCCAGGAAATGTGTCGACCATGATATTATTTCAAGGGTCGTGCTAGACAAGCTTGGCGCCTGATGGCGCCAAGCTTATCTCGCACTACCCTTGAATTATCATGGTCGATCAGTCTCAAGCTGTCCCTAGATTTTCAGTGCTGAAAGGGTATTTTTTTCAATGTCGCTGAGTGAAGATGAATGCGATTTGGAACTACATGTGCTTATCCGTAGCCTCACCACGCAGCAGAGTCAAAGAATAAATCGCTAAATGGGTCAATGATGCTCTGTACCGAAAGGTTATCTTTCATAAGGGCGGTGGTTCGAACCAGGTTCTATTGTAACCGACGGTTGTCCTTAATGGTTAGCGTCCAAGGTTAGGGATTTGCCGTTCACAAATGTCTCGGCGAGATATCGAACGTATTGCACGAGAGCTCCAGCAGCCACTGTGGTGCGGTGACACAAACAGCCGTCGTCCAATCGCCGCTCCTCTCTCTTCACGATTCTGTGCATTTGTGGTGCTGCAACATGAATAAAGTGGCTATAAGACCGAAGTCTTGAACTTTATGTGATTAAACAGTGAAACTTTCCTGACCTGAACCTAGTGTTTAACAGAATTAACAGACCAACATAAGACTCTTTGCTAGAGTTTGGACGTTAAGAAAAGTACAAAACGATGAGAACCTACACGAGTTAGGTCCCCTGACAGCGGCTCTTTAAGAGCCGCTGCCAGGGGACCTAACTTGTGTAGGTCACCTCGTCGTATGAGCACATTACAATCAATCGATGGCGATCGAGTTGGTGAATGTTTCCTCCTCATGTGAGCAACATACAGTTAATGATGTACTCACCATATTTTTCCAGCGGCCACCCCGCCCACCTGTAGCATCCATTTTTCTGATCCTGCCAGCCGAGCATCTGGTCCAGCCACTCGTAACGGAAAAACTCCCAGTACCCGTACATCCCGCACAGGGCAGCTGCACAAACAACAAAAAATAAATCGTCGTCTTCGTGAATATTGGTTGGTTGGTTGGTTGGTCGGTCGGTCGGTCGGTCTTTTGTTTGCTTGCATATTTGTTTGGTCGGCTGATCGTAAAGATGGTTTATAACTCTGGCTGATGCTGTTGTTTAGATTTGTTGTTGTAGTTGTTGTAGTTTTTGTTGTTGTTGCTGTAGTTGTTGTAGTTTTTGTTGTTGTTGTTTACGTTGCAGCTGTTGCTTCTAACGATCATGATAATAATAGCAAAATAGGAAATGTTAATATGCATATGAGACAACTCCACCCTCCCTCCTCCCCCCCCCCCAAAAAAAAAAAAAAAAAAAAAAAAAAAAAAAAAAAGTAAGACAGTCTTAGCAATTATCTCTTTATAAAACTCGTCACAGCCTAATTCTCCTACGACCTTGCCCTATTTAGACTGACCTTGCTCCATAAAAAGGTCCTGGTGCCTGGCCGGGTAGCCTGCACGTGCAATATGTTTGGCCTCTTTCAGCATGTTAGCGCAGAAAATGTCCTGCAATCTGTGTAGGCCCGGCTGCTCGTGCATGAGGATCTTCCACATCATTTGAGGTAGACAGTCGACCTGAAAACGTGCAGGGCACTTGACATTTTAATCAACATACAAATGATGATGAAAACGTAAGACAGGTGATGCTTTTCAACATGCAAACGATGACGAAAACTGAGGACTGATGTCATATTATCACGCATGTGTAATCTTGTATTGTGATGAATAATGCTGTGTGTCCTGTGATGATAAATCATAATGACAACCTAGTACAGATGGTGATATTTTTCAACATGCAAATGCTGCTGAAAAAATAAGACAGATGTCCCATAGCGATATGTGTGATACATGCGTGCTATATAGTGATATATGTGTCCAGGAATGCTGTTCCAAAGATAGATATGCAGGGCTGTGATTTTTTACCTTACGGCCTTCAGGGCCTTAAGGTCCAAAATCACAGACCAGCACATATATTTATATCAATATAATGATAATGATATTTTTAAACATTACTATTAATATGGCGCTTATCATTTATCAACTGTCAGCACAAGGCAAGTATAATTGTCGTCATTATCGTTGGCGTCGTTAGCACTTACTACAAATATAAATCTGCTTCTTTTGTAAAAGGTTGCATCAGCGAAGATTAATGAAACTTAACCTAATACTCCTCAACATGATTACTGCTCCTTTTAAACTGAACACTAAACACAAATTTTCACGGGATTCTATGCGTTATCGTGCATAAACAATCCTTCGAGAGAGAAAAACGTAATAATAACGAAAAGGACATTATTCGTATGTGTTCGGGTCTGTGATTTTTTAACTTACGGCTCGAAGAATAAGGTCCAAAATCACACACAAATTCAATTTTATATACGGTATAAATAATTAGTAAATTGTGCAATAGAACTTGTTTCGAACAACCCTTTTTTTTTAAAGAACAAAATGGTCTTTAAGGACAGGTGCGCTCTCAAGAGAAGTCTTGAATTGAAAAAGAATCACCTGGCATTTAAAACCATCAGTTTGGTGGCTAGAGCCACCAAAATAATGGTCTGTAATGACAGGGTGTTTTTTTTTTTGTTTTTTTTTTAGTATGTTCCCTCCAAACAGGTTGTGTAGTAATATATTTGAGCTTACCAGTTCTGCTAACTGCAGGTAGAATATTTCGTGAGATAAAGAGTACTGGTTGTAACCCATCTTCGTCATGCGAGTCCAGCATTTTTCACTAATGGCGCACTGTTCTGACGTTCGCCTTCTGGAAAACAACAGCAAATAAAAGCATTACTCGGCGTATGTCCGCATAAAAAATCTTAATACTGCAGTAATGACTTTGCTTTTTTGCGTTCGATGTCAACGGAAAACAGTTAAATAGTCATAATCACCAACCGCCCCCTCCTACACCGCCGCGCATATACCCTTCACTGCCGAGATAAAGTGAACACGATACAACTGCAAGAGACATAGATCCTGATGAGCCCCCGCGACTGCGGGGGCTCATGAGGTTCTATGTCTCTTGCTGAGACAACTTGGTCTCCATCCCTCAGTTGCAGGAAACTTTTCCAGCAAAGTAACTGCCAACCAACTGTCCCTCTGCATTACAGCCAGACTTTTGCGTGGGGGGAAAAAATGACTAAAAGCAAAGCCATTGGAACTTTGACAGGCAGATATTGACTGTTGAAAATTATGTGCAACTCCACTCATGTTCTTTGGAAGTTGTAGCTTTTAGTCGTTCAGTGAACAATGATTTCAGAAACAAAGTGCACGTACAGTGGCAGGGAAGGGGTTAAATTTTTATTGTCTGTATGTATAACCAGCTGTGTTGTATCGTCCTTTTCTACGTGTGTTTCTTTTTCTTTCTTTCTTTCTTTTTGTTTTTTTGTTTTTTTTTTGTTTTTTGGTTTTTTTTTTATGTTGTTGTTGTTTTTTGTTTGTTGTTGTTGCGTGATTCTCTTTCCATCCTTTTGGTATGATCATGTAAACAGATATACCTTTTTATCTGTCATTTAAATTTGAAATTCGTAAAAGTTTAAACACTCAGTGACGTAATATTAAAAACAAAACTTTTGACATTGAACTGAAATGGACAAGTCAGAAAATGGCAGACAGCCACTGTTTCTGATATTTTAAGGATACACAAGTATTTTTTTCCGAAACCGTTTCCTGGCCAACTAATCGACCAATCAGAGGCAACATTAACAAATTTGTCACGCTGAAGGGGATTGGTTGACGCGTGCAACGGCATCCGTGTTGATCTGTTTCATCATCACAGCCAATAGCTTCACACCATAAAAACTAAGTGTTTTTGCTACCATGACGTAGTCAACACATCTGGGAGATGGCAACCATGCAAGATAATTAACGGTGGTGCTTATCTAGCTTAGGAGATGGATTTACCATGCAAATTCAAAGGTAGTGCTTGATTAGCTTGGCGCCTGAACTTGCATGGTCAATCCATCTAAAGCGGCCCGCGATAGCATAGACAGATTTTTTTCTGACACGTTGAGCGTGAAATGTTCAGCCATCACCGCTAGATCTCCTCCAATTACGCCTTCTTATACTTCCAAGCACCACCACCCTTGAGCTTACAAGGTCCGTCCCTCTCCCGCTTCTGGTGTTAGAGTGAAAGGCTTTATCCTCGAGACGGGGAGCGTCCCATCCCAACTGGATTTTCCGCCATCACCGCAAGATTCCCAGCATTACGCCTGGGCTGTCCGCAATTTGCATGAAAATGGGCAGCGGATTAGAGTTTGGGGGAACAGGTTGAGACGGGTTAACGCTCTTGTGCATCAACTTGCCAGCGGTGTCCTGGTGGCACAGATTTGGGCGGCATGGACTCGGCGCAGTTCAGTTTAGTTGCATACTTGCAGAAGAGTGTACACTGAGTGTACGGCGGATTTCAACCAGAAAGTGATCCATGCAAAAGGGGGACCCGACACGGTTCGATTTGTAAGAAGAGAAATAATATTCTGTTAACCCCTTTAATGTCACTAATCGATTATTATAATAATAAATAATACACTATTATTAGTATTATCATCACCATCATCATCGTCGTCATTATTATTATTATTATTATTATTATATTATTATTATTATTTGTACAGGAGTAATGTTCTGTTTACCTCTTTCCTGCCACTGGCAGCATATTATGTGTATGAAATCTCTGTAAATATTATGTGTATGAAATCTCTGTAAATATTATGTGTATGAAATCTCTGTAAATATTATGTGTATGAAATCTCTGAAAATATTATGTGTATGAAATCTCTGTAAATATTATGTGTATGAAATATCTGTAAATATTATGTGTATGAAATCTCTGTAAATATTATGTGTATGAAATCTCTGTAAATTCAATGTGAAGGAGCCGATTTCAAGCCGTCCAGAAAATATGCGGGATGAACAGTGGTGTCAGCAAGAGACATAGATTCTCATGAGCCCCCGCGACTGCGGGGGCTCATGAGAATCTATGTCTCTTGCATTTGGATCGTGTTCGTCTTTTCTCGGCAGTCGAGGGGTTAAAAGAATGAAAATGAGCTTTGGACACCGCACATCCCACCCACCAATCCTTAGCCCACCTGCATCTCTAACCACACAGTTTTAAAACCCACCCGACACAATATTGTATTTCTTCAACGTTTCATGAAATTCTGGTGGTAAATGCTGCCGTAATCGGATCATTTGAAACAATTCGTTACATTCATAGATAGGAGTCATCAACTATTCTGGGTTTTTTATTCTCATCGAAAACTTTAACAATACTGTTTCTATCTTTTCTCTTTGTTTTATTTATTTATTTATTTTTCTTTATTTCTTTCTTTTTCGTGTTTTGTTTTGTTTTGTTTTGGTTTGGTTTTTTTTGGTTTTTTTTGGGTTTTTTGGTTGTTTATTTTGTTTTTGTTGTTGTTTTAGGGGGGGGGGTGTTTTTGTTGGGTTTTTGTTTTGTTTGTTTGTTTGGTTTGTTTGTTTGTTTGTTTGTTTGTGTGTTTGTTTGTTTGTTTGTTTGTTTGTTTGTTTGTTTGTTTGTTTGTTTGTTTGTTTGTTTGTTTGTTTGGTGTGGGGGTTATTTGGGCTTTTTTTTTTTTTTGGGGGGGGGGGTGTGGGAGGGGGGGTGGGGGGGGGTGTCTTGTCACTTATTGCTAGGACAAAAGTGATTTCTCAGACTGGATAGTGGATAATGTACACAGTGTGATACCAACATATTTGTCCACACTTCCCCCTTAACAACCCGCCACCAATATCGCTAAAAGAAAAGCACCACCACCGCCGCCGCCGTCCACACCATCCATCCCTCGGTCACGACTTTCTTCTAACGTCTTCAATATTGCATACTCATCTTCTGCTCGGCTATTTCTACCATAGCGGCAAATTGCCATAAGCTGGTCATTACGGCGACTTGGGACATTATAGACATCTACAACAGCGGGGGACTGTTCGCCACTGACAAAGGGAACGCACTCAGGGGATTTCTTCAGTCATCAGACGACAGTGAAGTACTGGAGAGAACACTACCCATCTACAAGAGGCATAGATCTTCATGCGCCTCTGCGGTCACGAGTTCGCTCATGAAGATGTATATCTCTTGGTGGCAGGATTCGGCTCATGAAAATCTACCCCTCTTAACTGTCTTGCAAGCCTTTCGTATAAATGTTATTACTATTGCGGATCAAGTTTGCAGACGTAGGTTTTTTTTTTAGGTGCGGTTGTGAAGAAGTCGCTGTAGTCAGAAGGATTATGATTATCTATGTCTCGTCGTTGTCCAGTGGCATCCCATCTTTATGGTTATTGCTGGTTCAGTTTACCCTCGGCGTTCTTTACGCAGCGTGTGGGAGGAGGACGGGTCAACTATTGGTCAGTCTTTAAAGCTTCAGGGATTTCTGTATTCATCAAAACACCGGTAATGGTTCCTAAACCGGGAAGTGGTCAGTGTCAAAGGTAAATGGGCGAGAAGGATTAACTTGAGATTTAACTCGTTCCAGACGTGGCGCATCCGGATACGCGGCTTTGAGTCGCGTATCCGGATGCACCACGTCTCGAATAATAATAATAATAATAATAATAATAATAATAATAATAATAACGACTATTTATAGAGCGCTTAACCTAAAATAAGTTATTCTAAGCAATTTACAAACCCACGAAGGGGAGGGGGGAGGGAAGGGGAGGGGGTCATAAAGCCAGAGAAACAGGTTGCTATGAGACAGAGTTCTATAATACGGCAGTCACATCTCACACACACGCGCGCGCGCGCGCGCACACACACACACACACACACACACACACACACACACACACACACACACACACACACACATACACACAAACACACACTCACAAACACACACACACTCACACACGCACACACACACACACACACACACAAACACATAGGTACATAATCATGAAGAACTAAGCTACATTGGGGTATCGAACCGGACGTCTTTAGGGCAGACTTAAAGGCAGTGAAAGAGGAATCATGTATAATGTCTACAGGTAGTGAGTTCCAGACATAACTTCCAACGTGTGCAAAACTGCGATCACCACTGGTTTTGTATTTGCAGACAGTGAAAGCGTATTTTGACAGTATATAAGCCTTTGTTACTGCGTCGATGATATTAAAGACAGCACGTTATGGTCATTTAAAAGAGACGATGTCTTCGACAATAGAACAAGCAACGCTTAACGTTCTCTGCACATTTTCCACGGATAAAAGAATGTTTGAAATGCGGTGGCGTTGGAACCGGGAGTGGCGGCTGGGGAAAGTAACATGTCATGCACGCTACCCCCTTCCTCATGAAGAATATCTTCCTACGCTACTGAAATGTCATTTGCGTGGGTCAAAAATGGTGAGGAAGGGTGGAGGGTGGCGGAGGCAAATGTCTAGGACACCAATAGGTGCAGATGACCTATAGTGAATAATATGTCGAAGTTCACAACATGATATCGACGTGCTTTAAATGACCATTCCCTGTTAGACATGTAATCATGTCGCCGCTATGTTAGTGCATGGTGTCAATTAACACAGCAGGAAAAAATAGGCTTACTACTTCACAGTACGTTTGCTGGTGCGGGTGAGTGCACTTTGTAAATGAACCCACCAATGTACAAAGAGGGCCAATAAATGGGAACTCGCCATGAAGTCAGTCCGGAAAAAAAGATTCAGAGCTTTTGATTGTTAATATGATGAAAGAAACATCAAACGCAATTTTGGGATCGCGTCGGCTTTACTAGCCTTCTTTGATGTATGATTGTTACTGTACTCATTGCACGTGCCAACTGCTCACTGGACCTATGACCTTTGACAGGTTTCACTGCCGAGAAAAAGTTAACATGATCCAACTGCAAGAGGCATAGATCCTCATGAGCCCCCGCAGTTGCGGGGGCTCATGAGGATCTAAGTCTCTTGATGGCACCACTTTGTATCCATGTTTCTGGGACGGTTGGGGCTCTTTCGGTGCTAAATGAACACAAAGCGTTGGGTTTTTTAACGCGGTGTGCGTCTACTAGCAATGAACCCACCAATGTACAAAGAGGGCCAATAAATGTGATCTCGGCATGAAGTCAGTCCGGAAAACAAAAGATTCAGAGCTTTTGATTGTTAATATGATGAAAGAAACATCAAACACCATTTTGGGATCGCGTCGGCTTTACTAGCCTTCTATGATGTATGATTGTTACCGCAGTTGCGGGGGCTCATGAGGATCTATGTCTCTTGCTGGCACCACTTTCTATCCATGTTTCGTGGACGGTTGGGGCGTTTTCGATGTTAAATGAACACAAAGTTGTTGTATTTTAACGCGGTGTGCGATTACTAGCAATGAACCCACTAATGTACAACGAGGGCAAATAAATGTGAACTCGGCATGAAGTCAGTCCGGAAAAAAAAAAAAGATTCAGAGCTTTTGATTGTTAATATGATGAAAGAAACATCAAACGCAATTTTGGGATCGCGTCGGCTTTACTAGCCTTCTTTGATGTATGATTGTTACTGTACTCATTGCACGTGCCAACTGCTCACTGGACCTATGACCTTTGACAGGTTTCACTGCCGAGAAAAAGTTAACATGATCCAACTGCAAGAGGCATAGATCATCATGAGCCCCCGCAGTTGCGGGGGCTCATGAGGATCTAAGTCTCTTGATGGCACCACTTTGTATCCATGTTTCTGGGACGGTTGGGGCTCTTTCGGTGCTAAATGAACACAAAGCGTTGGGTTTTTTAACGCGGTGTGCGTCTACTAGCAATGAACCCACCAATGTACAAAGAGGGCCAATAAATGTGATCTCGGCATGAAGTCAGTCCGGAAAACAAAAGATTCAGAGCTTTTGATTGTTAATATGATGAAAGAAACATCAAACACCATTTTGGGATCGCGTCGGCTTTACTAGCCTTCTATGATGTATGATTGTTACCGCAGTTGCGGGGGCTCATGAGGATCTATGTCTCTTGCTGGCACCACTTTCTATCCATGTTTCGTGGACGGTTGGGGCGTTTTCGATGTTAAATGAACACAAAGTTGTTGTATTTTAACGCGGTGTGCGATTACTAGCAATGAACCCACTAATGTACAACGAGGGCAAATAAATGTGAACTCGGCATGAAGTCAGTCCGGAAAAAAAAAAAAGATTCAGAGCTTTTGATTGTTAATATGATAAAAGAAACATCAAACGCCATTTTGGGATCGCGTCGGCTTTACTAGCCCTATTTGATGTATGATTGTTACCGCTCATTGCACGTGCCAACTGCTCACTGGACCTATGACCTTTGACAGGTAACCGTTTCACTGCCGAGAAAAAGTTAACATGATCCAACTGCAAGAGGCATAGATCCTCATGAGCCCCCGCAGTTGCGGGGGCTCATGAGGATCTAAGTCTCTTGATGGCACCACTTTGTACCCATGTTTCGTGGACGGTTGAGGCTCTTTCGGTGCTAAATGAACACAAAGTTTGTTTGCTTTTTAACGCGGTGTGCGTCTACTAGCAGTGAAGGGGTTAACTGAGTTAACGACAATCTCATTCTGTGAATAAAGTCAGTCCAAGTGCACTCACCCCGTGCCAAAAAGTTCTGTAAGACAGTCGTCCGATTCCTCCTCTGTCATCGCCTCGTAATCGCTGTATGGCCAGAGAGGGGCAGATTGCGGGACAAGTCGCCTTGGGTAGTCCAGATCCCACATCCCCTCCGTGATAGTCGGTCCGATTCCTGGAAACAGGGAGAAGTATTGAATATAAATCGTATGTGTGTGTGGGGAGCGGGGGGGGGGGGGGGGGCGGGGGGAGAGGTGTCCCAAAATGAAATCTGTTGAAGGACGTTTAGGTTTAGTTTGTTTTGCTTTGCTTTGCGCTGCGCTGCGTTGCTTTGCTTTTATTTGCTTTGCTTTGCTTTGCGTTGCGTTGCTTTGCCTTGCGATGCGTTGCGTTGTTTTGCGTTGTGATGCGTTGCGCTGCTTTGCTTTGCGTTGCAATGCGTTGAGTTGTGTTGCGTTGTTCTGCTTTGCTTTGCCTTGCCGCTTTGCGTTGCGTTGCGATCCTTTGTTTTGAATTGTGTTGCGTTGCTTTGCCGCTTTGCGTTGCGTTGAGTTGCTTTGCTTTGTTTTTCTTTGCTTTGCGCTGCTTTGCGTTGCGTTGCGTTGCGTTTCATCGCTTTGCTTTTGCTTTCTTTGCTTTGTTTTGTGTTGAATTGCATTGCTTTGCTATGAGGTGTTTTAAGAAGGACAAAGTCTTCAAGTTCTCACCCTTTGTGAATATAGAATAAGTATAGTTAGGAAAAACGTGTTTATCCCTTTTTTAATGGTGTTCACTAGTGCCTGTTTTCCTTTCCTTTGTTTAATGTCTCATCCTACAAACATCCGAGTCAAATATTTACTATAGTACAGCTGCACTGAACGTTGATGGGTCTCAAACAGAGAAATGAGTGATTGCGGGGACTTCGCAACAAAGATCGAAACATACCCGTCCATCATTATTACCACGCTAATGCCGCTAAGCAACTGTGAGTGCATCTTACGTCAGTTCCGACCACTCAGTCTCAATAAGTAACCCCTTAACTGCTGGGACATGTCAAACACCGCTCAGCTGCATGAGGAATAGACCCCCATGAGCCCCCGTAGTTGCGGGGGCTCATGAAAGTCTATGCCTCATGCTAGTCCCTTTTATATCCATGCTCATCAAGTGGGTGGGTTATGCGGGTTACCTGCAAAGGTTTCAAAGATTGCAGCACCGACTACTCTGTTTGAATTATTGACGAAGTTGCGGCCCCTGACATCGCAGCAGCGGATGTCGCCGATTTTGTCGGAACGTTTCCGGTTGACTTGTCGCGGACGAGATGATTATTAATTCACCGGGTTTAACTGCGCTTCACACTAGGATAGCCACAGACTATAAGCTGCATACAGGTCAGTTGCATCTGCAGATAAATGTTTATCTGCCATTACTGACTTGATTTCGAATTTACGAGGCTTTTAATGCTTAGAGAGCGTTTAGCGTATTAGTTCAGAATAACAGACGAGAACATTAATGAACCCTTTGGGCACTACTACGGACGACGCAACCCGTCGGAAAAATATATCGTCAGTAGCAGTGAAGGCGTTAACGCAGAGACCGCCACGTGTGCAGTGAGAATCAACCAAGACAATTAACCAAAGAACACCTGCGCCGCATCATTTTATCCTGCATTTGTTTTTAGCCTCAGACAACGTGTTAATAACTAGGGTCAGCAGACGCAGTTATGTCAGTCTTTGAACCCATGGCAACACGGATGTTAACCCCACTGGCGATGTAAGCGACCGGTATTTGTATGCAATTCCGGTCGCTGCAATGCAACCAAGGAGGTTGAACACTGCTGTCAATCCACCTCAGCAAGCCGCAGAGAGCCAGTTCTCGTTGCGCAAAAGGTCCTCGGGCCGACGTAGCCGCAGTTGGCCCGTGCAGCTGACGTCGGCCCGAGGACCTTTTGCGCACTGGGTTGTCTCTTCTAGTACCTGGCAGTGACGGAGTTAATTTTCTTTGAAAGCCGAGACATGCAAGCCGACACTCTCCAGAGGTAAAACTAGAATTACGTGTCACATTTGTAACATTATATAGCGGAAATTAGTATTCTTTAAAAAAAAAAAATTTAAAAAAAAAAATCATTTCTTCTGCATAGGGCGGGCTAAAGTGTGGATTAACTCATTCTACCCCATCACCGAAATCAACCAATTTTGCCGTTGTCCTCTGAAGACTGCATTGCAGTGCCGGACACAGATCGACTATGATAGTTTAAGGGTGATGCCAGAATAGCTTGGCGCCCATAGTCGCCAAGCTATTCTGGCATCACCCTTGAACTACCATGGTCGATCCTTATCTTCCTGTGGTGTGTCTGGGGTAGAATGAGTTAAGTTGCCGCGCGAGTCTCGGCAATCACTAGTGAGGTTCCGTTTGCGACGAGCGAGAGCAAAATCACGGCGGATAACTAGCGCGCATCCGTAAGCTCAGACAACGGGCTCGTGAGGCTCTTTGCCTGCTGGAGATGTTTGGAGTGTTGTCTATGCTAATGGTGCAAGGTGGTTAACTGCCGTTATTTCGCTTTCGTTCGTTTTTGAAAGTCGTTCGTCGTAAACGTAACCTTTCTATTATTTGTGCGAAAACTAAATAGAGAGTCAGTTTTAACTCTTTCAGCCCTGACCATGATAATTCAAGGGTAGGGCTAGATTAGCTTGGCGCCTGTCGGCGCCAAGCTAATCTGGCACTACCCTTGAATCATCATGGTCGATCCATCTCCTGCAACAGGTGCGTAGTCGTTAAATGACGCCTCCAAAATTTGGGAAATACGTGCGTCGGGCTAAGTGAGTTAAATGACTTTACGAAAATAGCTTTCATTCTGAATGGTAAACATAACGAAGAACATAATGCGCAAGTCTTTGTAGGCCTTCAGAGGAAACCCGTGAATAACAGGGTCTGTATGAGTTATGAAAATTGATTATCAACTACAGCAACGTTTGCTTATAACAAGGTGGGACTGAAATAACAACACCCGACAACACCCTTGTAAATCGCTACGCTTTTGATTTTAACTTCGAATTTAAAGAGACCGACTCCAGGCAGTAAGGGCTAATAGACCGCAATTTCTCTTTTATAATTGTTCTAAGTGTGTCTTACAATAATGCTAAACATATTAAGGACTAACGTAAATGATAAAGTTTCAATGTTTAAACTAAAAGACGTTTCTGCTCTTCTTTTTTTTTTTTTCTTTTCACGCATAAGAGTTCCTTCCGTTCGCTCAAGCTGTAGTAGTGGAAAACCTCTGGTACTTGTTCGTACTCACATAGGTTGTGAAAAGAAGTATAGAAAGTTTTAGAAAAACCAACGCTGCTAGTTCACTTGAAGGCCCACTACCGCCGTTACTGTTCAAAGATACACTTCTGTAACATATGGTTACAAAACGTTCCACATGGTTCATTTAGACACAGGAGAATCCAGTTCAGCACACGCCGTGTTTATATCAAGTAATCTGACAATGACTCCACTCCGTACTATATATATACAACACTATCGGTACGAGAAACAGCTAGAAATAGATTGAGCCGCTAACGGCTACACAGAATAAATAAGTGCGATTACGCGTATGCCTTTGCTGCGTGTCCAAACTGCTGTTAAAGTTCATTAGGTGTGTCGACAAGGCATAACACACACAAATGGTGCTGAAATGTGTCTTCAAATGTATGCGTAATGGTACTTTAAAGACTTTTCTTTTCTGTCGGGCATTTAACATTTAGCTCAGCTGTAACCCTTTTAGCGCCATGGGCACATTTCCCGAATTTTGGAAGTATTACTTAACGACTATGTACCACTTGCTGGAGGTGGATTGACCATGATAATTCAAGGGTAGTGCCAGATTAGCTTGGCGCCCGAAGGCGCCAAGCTAATCTGGCACTACCCTTGAATTATCATGGTCAACCAATCCCCTGCTATTCACGTCTTTTTAATTAGAAATGATGGGTGCGGCCATTTTGAACATGACCTTCGACCTACTGGGGACGACTTCCGGTTTTGCTTGCAAACATGGAAGCTGTGAATACAAAACCCTACACAAGTTCCCGATCTAGCGGCCGACATTGCGCAGTAAAAGGTTGCCACAACAACGAAAAAAAGCTGTATGACTTGTTGCAAATGCCATGTTTTGACCACAAACCTTTCATTCGCCGTTATTGTTCGTGTTTGAAACCTTTTTCTTTGTAAAAAAAAGTGTATCACATCGCACACTATCCGATGAAATGGCCTGTTTTTTATCGGCCGGCCGTACACACTCGAGCGACACAAGTCAGTCTGAATTTTTATGTCTAATTCATGTGTGTTTCGAGGAAGTTTTGCTTTAAATTGCCGGTACTCCTCATCGTCAGCGGACCAAACCGTGGCGGAGATAGTTATTTTGCGCAGCGTTTTGTTGCACGTATCAAAATCTCCGTTGAAGTTATATCCCCATATTTTTGGTAGGGATTAGGACTACCGACTCTAAGGCCTACCTACTGATGCCAGCAGGTTGTTGTCTCACTCACGCCCTGATATTTTCATACGGTTTTTGTATCATGGGCGTGTGTGATCTTCAACTTTTGTGTAAATGTGTTTTGTTTTTTTGTTGTTGTTTTTTTGTTTTTTGTTTTGGTTTTTTTTTTTTGTTTTGTTTTTTGTTTTTTGTTTTGTTTTTCCTCCAACTTTTTATGTTCTGTCAGTACAATAGTGAAACTTATTTTGTTCTGTTTTGTCGGTACAATAGTGAAACTTGTAGTAATGTACCCAGTAATTCATATTTATTGTCATGCTGATAAAATTAAAGAGTTTGTTGGCAGATTGTCAATTTTTTGTGTTTGTGTCATGAATTATCCTTAGAATGCATTACTTGCAATTCTTTCATTGTTTTCAGTATTATTATATTAATGTATACATGTATGGTGCAGCAATACAAGTTTTGTTGTCTCAAACATAATAACATGAGAATATTTTGCCACCCAAAAGTAGAGACCAAACAAAGTGTAGAAATAGTGTTATTTGCTTGAGATACACTTGAAAACAGAACACTTAAATAACTACATGGCTACACAAAATATCTATGCATATACACGAAAACTTCGCAAAAAACTTTCCAACGCGCACACGTAAACACTTCTCTGAAAGGCCAAACCGGAAATGCTACACAGCCGAGCAACCTGTTAACCGACCCATTTGAGAATATTACCGTTTGGTAAAAAAAGACTGAGGTGAATAGGGTCAGTGTTGGCGCTGAAAGGTTTAACTAACTGTTGCCTGCCCTTTATTCTGATTCTGGATCTCATATGACAGGGAATTGGATGAAAGGTGTTGGGAAGGCATGGTAGTAGTGTATAATTAGTGTATAATTGTGCGTGTGTCTGAGAGAGTGTGCTGTTGTGCATGCGCAGTCAGGCCAATGCAATGTTTTCCTGGAGAACAGCGCTACACAAGAACTATTTATTATTATTATTATTATTATTATTATTATTATTATTATTATTATTATTATTATTATTATTATTATTATTATTATTATAGCCCAAAGTATCGGCGAATTTTAGCACGCAAAACTCGCCATTAAGAAAATCGCAACACCAAACAAATTTAGCTCTCCTAGCGTTTTGCTTTTTGGTAGTTTACTGTTCTTTATCTGTTTTGTTTTATTTCAGTGCAAGCGTTTGCTTCTTTTTGAATGTCAATAACTTCAACGCATTCGAGACGGGCCGCATCCGGATACGCGGCTTTATGCCGCGTATCTGGATGCTGCATGTCTCGAATGAGTTGAAATATCATCAACTGTGATGACTGGATTTACAACGAAAGATCACAGGCACATCACTACTATTATTGAGCTGTCACGGTCGAAAGAATGTCCGGCAGTTTTTATCTTTTTATGTTAACACACTGTTTTCAAACGCCAGCTATTTCATTCTAGCAGTTAACACTTTGATCCCTCAGCTAAAAATACCCACATTTGGGAGTTGGGCGCTCTGAAGACTACATCACACTTTAGGAGACAAATCGACCATGACAGTTCAAGGGCCGTGCCAGAATAGCTGGGCGCCTACAGGCGCCAAGTTATTTTAGCACCACCCTTGAAACATCTTATTCGATCCATATCCTGATGGGCGTTGTGTGAGTAGGTCGGATGAGTCAATTGCTAACATTACATCGGACGCAGACATTCTAAAACTGGCAGTCCACCCGCGCCGATACCATCAGCGACATGAATCGGAGGAAATGCATCGGTCATGGAAGGCATCTCAACCATTTCAATAGCAGTCAGGCATTGCACACCGAATGCATTATTGATTTCGTCGATATTTTGAAAAAAGCACGCATCCAGTGATTGTTACACCCATATCGCTTAAAAGGCGCAGGTCGTTTGATAAATCTATCAATTAAACAGAGAAATAAAAGACCCCTTTGCACACACCCACCCCCCCACCTCCCACCCCACCCACCCCCCCCCACACACACACACACAACACACACACACACACATACATATAACACACACACACACACACACACACACACACAACACGCGCACACACAACACACACATATACACACACACACATGCACACATACACACACACACACACACACACACACCTTCACATTGAATCGATCCATCTACTCCTCTGTTAGCGGAAATTTGAGGCCTAGTTCTGTAGTCTTTCAATGAAACCTACTCAGTAAAAAAAAAAGGTATAATACGAATGTGCGGAAAGTTCACTGTGCAAAAAACGCACAGACATAGATACGCGACTCAGTAAAAGACATAGTTCCTCATGCGGGGGCCCATGAGGATCTACGTCTCTTGCTGTTTAAGGACATTTTTAAGTTGTACGAACTCAGTCTTTTTTTTTCCGACAGGTCGCCGGAAAGCTTAGTTCTTTCATTACCTGTATAGCCGGCTGTCCCAATAAGCAAAATGTCACGGGGCCGAGCAGGGCTATGCGTGGGCCAGCGACGACCCACGACGTTCCAGGGGCCTTTTGTTCACAGGGTATTAGTACCACTGGAAGATGTCTGAAAAAATTTCCTGTTGACCAATGTAGCATGCACATTGTTGAGTACAAGTGTCTGTCACTTTTCCGGCCTTTCAGCCGCATAAGAGGTCTCAAAACTGCGTGACAATAAGGTACACAGCTGAGACAAAATTCTTAAACTCCCAGAACTAAATGACTTTGATTCTAATAGAATGGGAGTCATTTAGTTCTGGGAGTTTAAGGGTAAACGTGGTCTGCCCTAGAGCGGGTTCAACTAAAATTCGCCCATAAAACAGGTTCTCAGTGATGTCTTGTCTTTCCATCCTCCTGTTAACAACTGCTTGAGTAGAGACGCGTAACTCAGGGTCTGTTACTGCCCTTGGTACGAATCGGAGGAATTGTCCTGCGAAGCGAATGAAAAATGAGCAGAAAAGAGAAAAGTCTTTTCCACTACCGGCAGTGACGGATTTCAAACCTCATAAGTGAAGTGCTAAAATTAACCTCTCTACTGCCAACTGACGCAGGATGTGTTTCTGAAATCGTTGCCGATTCAACGTCCAAGAGCCACAGCTGTCCCATGAATATCATGTGGATACAAAGTGATTTCAGCAAGAGGCCCCGCAACTGCCTGGGCTCATGAGGATCTATGTCTCTTGTAGTGGGTCATGTTCACTCCTTCTCGGCTGTGAAGGGGTTAACCCTTTATAGCCCTAAGCATACACATTTTCTTCTGGAAGCGAAAATCATTTACAGATCATAAGATCCCGGGTTTGTCTGCAAACCCTGCAGGCTAAAGATACACAAGATCGAGGTTGTTTGCGCTTTATTATTTACATCGGTGTTTCTGTCTGTCCTCGAGCTGGGACCATATGGCGTTGAGGCGCGTCCCCTGGGTGGTGGATAGGGGGTCCCTCGCGAGAGGGGTGCACCGAATGAAATAAGGTGCCGTGAACCAACATGGTCTAAGGGAAGGTGACCCCGAAAGAAAACCACTGGTCCTCCTGGTAAGGGGGTTGGGCGTGGGGGTAGCTTCCCCACCCTGCAAATAAGGAAATAGTTACAAAAACGCCGACGAAACGACAAACAGCAATTTCTTTTCTGGAGGAGGAAGGTTCTTCTACCAGAAGATTTATGACGTCCTGTGGTGAAAGCCGGAAGTCTTCGGAAGCCACAGGACCGAGCCGCCTCTCTCTATCCAGGGACACAATCATGGGCACATGGAATGTCAAGACCATGTACCAGATCGGCAAGGCCGCCCAGATAGCAGCGGAAATGCAAAAGTACAACCTTTCCCTGCTAGGTATCAGTTAAGCCAGATGGCCGCAGTCTGGCCAGAAAAGGCTGTTAAGTGGGGAGATGATTCTGTATTCAGGTCATGAAGAGGAGAATGCCCCCCCCCCCGCCCCATACAGAACCCCCCCCCCCATTCATGCTGTCACCATTGGCCCAGAGAGCGCTGATGGGCTGGGAACCTCTTGGGCCAAGAATTATCACAGCAGCCTTTAGAACCAAGAAAAAGCTCAAGCTGAACGTCATCCAGTGTTATGCGCCCACTAATGACAGTGACGAGGAAGAGAAACAAGAGTTCTATGACCGACTCCAGAGTGCTGTGGACAAATGTGCGGAGCGAGACATCGCCATCGTCATGGGCGATTTTAATGCCAAAATAGGGGAGGACAACACCGGATACGAAGAGGTGATGGGGAGACAGGGACTAGGGGAGATGAGTGAGAACGGGGAGAGGTTTGTAGACTTTTGTGCTCTAAACAGACTTGTCATTGGAGGCAGCATCTTCCCACACAGAAGAATACACAAAGCAACTTGGGTCTCACCTGACCATACTACAGAGAACCAAATAGACCATATCTGCATTAGCAAGAAATTTAGAAGATCCCTTCAAGATGTTCGAGTGAGGAGGGGAGCAGATGTCGCCTCCGACCACCATCTGCTTACCTTAAGAATAAAGCTCAAGTTAAAGAAAAGCCGCACAGACACAACAAGAAGACGGCGCTATAATGTAGGCCTCCTGAGAGAGACTGGAGTGAGAGAAGAGTTCAAACTGGTGCTGTCAAACCGGTTTCAAGCGCTACAGGAGCTAGTAAATGAAGAGGAGGCGGTCACCACAGAGCAGCAGTGGAAGGCAGTTAGAGAGGCGCTGAACTCAACCTGCAAAGACACTGTAGGGTTCAGGAAACACCATCACAAGGACTGGCTGTCGGCACAGACCTCGAAGAAGATAGAAGTGAGGAATCAGAAGAAAGCAGTTGTCAACAACAGTCGCACGAGAGCAGCCAAAGCATGGGCACAGGAGGAATACTCGGAAGCCAGCCGCTAGGTGAAGAGAAGTATCAGGGCAGACAAAAGGGCCTACACAGACAGCCTGGCAGCAGAGGCAGAAAAGGCAGCAGGCAGCGGCAACATGAAACAGCTCTACGACATTACCAGAAGATTGTCGGGCAAGTATGGCCATACAGAAAGACCAGTAAAAGACAAAAAAGGCAAGCCTATTGCAGACAGAGCAGACCAATTCGACAGATGGGCCGAGTATTTTGAAGAGTTACTGAACAGACCCAGCCCACCCGACCCCCCAGACATCCAGCCAGCAGAGACCGACCTACCCATCAGCTGTGACAGACCCAGCCGGGAAGAGATCAGAAGAGCAGTGGCATTTTTGAAGAACGGCAAAGCAGCAGGGCCAGATGGCATCCCAGCGGAGTCTCTGAAAGCAGACCTAGATAAACAGTAGAGATGCTGTACCCACTGTTTGGAAAGATCTGGGAAGAGGAGGTGATGTCGGCTGACTGGAAGGAGGGGTATCTAATCAAGCTTCCCAAGAAAGGCGATCTCAGCAGGTGTTCCAACTACAGAGGAATCACCTTGCTTTCAGTACCAGGAAAGGTCTTCAACAGGATCATCCTGGGGAGAATGAAGAGCTCCGTTGACCCCCAGCTGAGAGACCAGGAAGCAGGATTCAGGTAAAACCGATCATCAACAGACCAGATCGCCACTCTCCGCATCATCGTGGAACAGTCTCTGGAGTGGAGCTCCCCGCTGCACGTCAACTTTGTGGATTACGAGAAAGCATTTGACAGCGTGGACCGAGGTACTCTGTGGAAACTCCTACGACACTACGGTGTACCCACAAAGCTCGTCCGCCTGATCAAGAGCAGCTACGATGGCATGACATGTCGCGTGATCCACGAAGGGCAGTTCACCAGGGAGCTCCAGGTCAGAACCGGTGTCAGGCAAGGGTGTCTGCTGTCTCCGTTCCTCTTCCTACTGGCCATAGACTGGGTCATGAAGAGGACCACAGAGCACAGACGAAGTGGAATACAGTGCCCACTGTGGACACAGCTTGACGACCTCGATTTTGCAGACGACATGGCTTACTGTCCCATACTCATCAACAAATGCAGGACAAGACCACGAGGCTTGCTGACATCTCGTCCCAAGTGGGCCTCACCATCCACAAACGGAAAACAAAGACAATGAGGCTGAACGCAACCAGGGAAGAACCAGTCTTGCTTGCTCGCACCCCGTTGGAGGAGGTGGAGTCCTTCACCTATCTCGAGAGCATCATAGACAAAAAAAAAAGGTGGCACTGATGCAGATGTCAGAGCACGAATCGGTAAAGCCAGAGCAGCCTTTCTCCAGTTGAAAAAAGTGTGGAGTTCCAGAGCGCTGTCACAACACACCAAAGTCCGGATTTTCAACTCCAACGTAAAAGCAGTTCTCCTATATGGAGCAGAGACTTGGAGATTGACAAAAACCACAGTCAACAGAGTACAGATCTTCATAAACAGTTGCCTTAGAAGAATTTTGAAAATCCACTGGCCAGAGAAGATCAGCAACGTCAGACTCTGGGAGAGAACAGTGCAGATAACAGCAGAGAATGAAATTGAGCGAAGAAGATGGGGATGCAGGCATTGTCATGGAACCCCCCAGGGAAAGAGAAAAAGAGGCAGGCCGAGAAACACCTGGCGTCGAGACCTCCAAGCAGACATCAAGAGATTGGGAACCACCTAGAGTAAAATCGAAGGAGAAGCACAGGACAGGAGTCGCTGGAGGTCTCTCGTCGGCGGCCTATACCCGGGGAGGGGTGACAGGCGTAAGTACGTAAGTAAGTTCCTGTCTGTATTAGTGCCTGGCTGAGAACGTAGGCCACCTGCAGAGGCATAGATCATCAATACCCCCCGCAGGCAGCGGAGGCTCAATGAGGACCTACCGAGCACACTGCGGCCGTCGTAGGGGCCCGAAGACCTTGTGCTACTGGGGTATGTCTCTTGCTGAATACTATTTGCATTCATGTTCCTCTGTTAGAGTATGTGATTCAATTGATGATGGCTCTGACGGTCAACACCACGAAACATCTTCTCTCTTCTTGTCGCCGGAGTCTGTATAATTACATGTAACATCACGTCTCTGTCATTCTATAAGACTCACATGTGTGTGCTGGTCTGTGATGTTGGACCTTACCGACTCTATTCCGTGAGCTAATGAACCCCTTCCCTGCCACTGTACGTACATTAATTATGTCTCTGAAATCTCGGTTCATTCAAAGACCAAAAGCTAACACCGTCCAAGAAACGTGGACACAAACAGGTGCCAACAAGAGGCATAGATCCTCATGAGCCCCCGCAGTCGCGGGGGCTCATAAGGATCTATATCTCTTGCAGTTGGATTGTGTTCACTTTTTGCTCGGCAGTGAATGGGTTAAGTAATCGGAAGCTTATTTCTTGACGCACTGACACCAGAATTCCGGTATCAGCACGTGCGCTTTCCTGATGCATTAGTGAAGCTGAGAATACCTTAGAATGCCTAAACATGCATGCCTTACACTACGCCACAGGCTGAAGAAGTGAAATAACTTTTCACGATGCGCATCAGCGTGCAGTATTTTTTTTTTCTTCATAGCACTGTTAACTCCATCGCTGCCAGTGATGACGAAGTACGCGCCTGAATCGACTACGCACTGGCCGACATTCACGTAATTTAATACAAACGTAAATGGGACAACAAGAAAAAGAACATGCATAAAGAACATAGGCTGGTAAGGACAGGCATAAAGAACATAGGCTGGTAAGAACAGGCATAAAGAACATAGGCTGGTAAAAACAGGCATAAAGAACATAGGCTGGTAAGAACAGACATAAAGAACATGGGCTGTTAAAAACAGGCTTAAAGAACATAGGCTGGTAAGAACATTCATAAAGAACATAGGCTGGTAAGAATAGGCATAAAGAACATAGGCTGGTAAGAAGGCATAAATAACATAGGTTGGTAAGAACAGGCATAAAAAACATAGGCTGGTAAGAACAGGCATAAAGAACATAGGCTGGTAAGAACAGGCATAAAGTACATAGGCTGGTTAGTTCGGAGTTTAACATCAGCGGCAATGAAGTAATAATGGTCGGCTCCAACGGGCGGGTTATGGGGAACAGGGACAGCTGTTGCCTAAGGAATACTACCTCAGCACTGACCAATTCAAACGCACTGCAACTGTGCCACTTTGATTTACCAGGACCTTTTTACGAACATATGACTAACAAGAGACATACATTTTCATGAGCCCCCGCTACAGAAAAAAATGGATACTTTCCAATAATACACATCGTAACTATGTTTCTCTCTACCCATTTAAACATGTGCCTTTGGCACACGCACCAAATAAGGTCTAAATTCTATTTAGTTCATGCATGTTATCATTAGAACCAGTCAGGCGATCGGAAACTAATTTCTGCGGCACTGACACCCGACTTCCGGTGTTAACACTCGTGGTGCCCGTAGCAACAACAGGTCCGGTGACAGACGCGAAGGCTACGCAATGGGGTAACGACGCCAATCACGCTACCGGTACCCAGATCATCGCAAGCAACGATCATCAGGCTGACATCGGCCGACTTCGGCCCAATGATCTCTTACGCACTGGGCTGATGAACGCTAGGTGGCTGACTGCTTTGAACCCTTTTCAATCCGGATACACTATTTCATGAAATAAATTTGACTATGACAGTTCAAAAAAGTGAAACGTTTAGGGCTTAACGTCTTTAGTTGACCAGGAAGGTGATTTCAAAGAAGGGGTATGGACTGAGGATCTGAACAAATACTGACCCCAGTTGGATTGGGACCAGGGACCTTTCGGACGAAATACGAACGCTGTACCACCGAGCCACTAAGCTCCCATGTGATAGTTCAAGGATAGTGCCAGAATAGCTTGGCGCCTAGAATGGAGTCTCCTAATCTGGTCTCCTAATCTGTTAATGTACTTTTATATAACAAAACACAGAGCTGAAATTTTTCAGCCTCAAGAGTTAAGTCTGGTTCGCGCACTGAACACTTGTGATCATACTTAACCATTTGCCTGTCGGTAGCGGTTTTTGTTGCGATGATTCCTACAGGAATCATCGTGACAATAAAACCCGCTACCGACACGCAAAGGGTTAATTTATTTGTAAGTGAGTTGTTGCAGATTTCCGTGTGTGAAGTGATTCTTTTCAAATGCTATCTTCAGTCTTATTCCTTAAAAGCTTTTTTTTTTTAGGGGGGGGGGGATGCATGGGGGAAGGGGGGATGGGGGGGGGGGGTTGTACATACAGTAAGTCAACATACACAGTGGAATATAGATGGCCCAAAGCACGAAATGGCTTCGACGGTCAAGATCGCCTTGCATGCAGTACTGTCTCCACTCTGGATTGTTTTGTATAATTATAACGAATGTAGAGTGCTTCAACATGTCGCGTACTTTTATCCTGACCATAAAATATTGAAGACTCAATTCTTCTTCCGTCTTTTTCTTTAGCTTAAATTTAGTGTTGTAAAGAATTTGCAGCACTCAAAATTTGCAATGAGGACATTTTTTTTTAATTCTTTGCAAATACATTTGAATTTATGTGTTGGTCTGTGATTTTGGGCCTTACGACCGTAGGCCGTAAGGTCCAAAATCACAGACTAGCACATATATATATATGTATTTAGTCTTGACAAAATGCACGTTAAATCTTTGCCACCGTGATTTATTTATTTTTTGGGGACACGGCAGCAGTTCATGTTCATCTCTCTCAATCACAGTGGGGTGGGTGGCCTTAGTAGCGTGTTTGGGGTTTACCCCTTCACTGCAAGTGGACGCAGGTTGTGATTTTGAATCATTGCAAATTTTACGTCAAGTTCAGTTCAGTTCAGCTCGGTCAAGAAGGGATCTGTGCGCTCGGAAAGGATCATACACGCTACACCCCACCCATCAGAAGTATTCCCAGAGTTCATTTGGATATCGTGCCAGTATTGGTCTGGTTGACTACGGATCTCTCACGTACTTTCAAGTCTGCCAACGTCCGCTGCCTTTCTCCACACCTCCGCTGCGAAGGGGTTCGATTGGCAGAGACCCCAAACCGTCAAAGAGGTATGGATACAAAGTGATCTCAGCAAGAGGCATCTATGCCTCTTGCTGAAATGCGGGGGGGGGGGGGGGGGTCTCATGAGGATCTATACCTCTTGCAGTTTCGTTGTTAATTAAATTTGTTCTCGCCAATGAAATGGTTAGAATCCAGTAAATAACGGGACCTCTTTCAAACATGATCTGCCGGCACACGTGCAAGTGGTAATTCAATAATTTGTTTTCTGCACTCTTGAACGTCTCCGCATACAAAAAAACAAACTTGTTTTCCAATCACAGCCTCCAGAAAACAATCTGTTCCCGCCGTTCAGGAAATAAAACCTGCTCGGTATTAAAAAGATTAATCAACAGAATCTTTGTAGCGTCGTGTTCTTGTCCCAAGTTTTGCGTTTTTATTGACCCATCGTTCTTTCCAAAGCAAAATTGCTACATCGTAGAACACGATCATTTTTTCAATTAAGAATTTCGTACAGGTCTGAGGAGATAGATCGGCCATGGTTGCTCGAGAGTTGCGTAGCTGATGATTAGTTTGGCGATTTTTCTGCTTATAAGTTGACCGGCTGGCGACAAATACGTTCAATGTGATGTTTACGGGTCTGTTTGTTTCTTGTCACGTACTACGCAGGCAAGTCCTGAATAGGTCTTCCCCATTTAACCCTTTCACTGTCGAGAAAAATTGAACACGATCCAACTGCAAGAGACATTGATCATGATGGGCCCCCTGAGTTGCTGAGGCCATTTTGTATCCATGTTCTTTGTACCGTTTTGGCTTTTGGTCGTCGAATGAACAAAGATCTCAGAAATAAAACATGCGTCCATTGGCAAGGAAAGGGGTTAACAACGGTAGTCGGGCCGAGATCGGCCGCAGCTGGACCGCGCACTACTGTGCGCGGGCGAACTGCGGCCGGCTTCGGCTCAAAGACCTTTTGCTCACTGGATTGTTGCTGTCGGAACGTGAAGCAATGTATACAACCAACTAATCAAACTGTCACGGCTGATGCTTCTGCCTCGGACGGTGCTGAGAGGACTTCCTGTCACACTCGATCCATTTCCAACAGTTCGCTATGGGCGACAAAAAGGTTTACAAACGCCAAGTTAACCCTTATCATTCGGAATACACCAGTGTGTAAATAAGTTTGACTAAAATAGTTCAAGGATAATGCAAGAATAGCTTGGCGCCTCTAGGCGCCAGGCTATTCTGGCACCACCCTTGAACTAAAGCCATTGGTCTATATCCTTATCTGTAAGTACTATAATGTAGCTTGCATATGGCAGTGTACAAATTTGAAGCTTTTAGCTTCAGTATGATATGGGTTAAACAGGCACTACCTTTCAGCTATCCTGGCCTATCGATCTGCATGAGATGGCACTAGGAGGTGATTTGCTGTGGCGCTCCACCGCGTTTCCTGCACTAGTCGGCCAGGGAGGACAAAAGTGGTATTGACCAAAATCTTCCTCACACAAATGTCACTCACCACTCCAGACGTAAACAGAAAATTGGCTGCATGTCAAGCATATTGTTCAATGCTCGGAGAAGTCTTGAGATTGCACTCTAAGTTCTCAACGTGCATCGTGCTACATGCAAGTTTATTCAAGAAGGAGGTTAGGTTTGCCCCCCCAGAACAGCTGAACAGACAAGCCCCCTCCCATCTGCAAGAGGCATAGAGCCTCATGCATTGCAGAGGCACATGAGAATCTATGCCTCTTGCTGCCATATGTCTATGCTGCAACTTCGATGGAAGGAAGTCATTAGGGTTAAATCTTCGACAGGACAAAGGAAACCCTTAACAGAACCCTGTTTTAGTTCCATTATTTTGCTCTGGGGAAAATTGTGTTCAGGGGCATAGATTTTCCCCAAATGCTTCGATAATTCCTGAAATTTTGAATTAAATGCATCCTCGGAAAAGCCCTCGCCCCCCCCCCCCTGGACCCCCCTGCCCCTCCCCCCCCCAGGACCCCCCTCTGCCCCCTCGCCCCGCCCACCCCTAAAAATCGATGTTTTGCTGTTAACACGAACCTTGCGTGTGGAGTATTCTGTGGATAAATTTGTGTACAAGGAAAGGAAATTTTCCATTTTAATTCTTTTTTACTATTTTGACAGCTGATTTATTGATGATTTTAAATTGCGTGCATAAGGCCTGTTCAATTCAGACAAAAGCTTCGTATATAATTGTTGCTGGTCTGTGATTTTGGACCTTACGGCTGTGAAAGCCAAAAGCCGTAAGGTCCAAAATCACAGACCAGCACATATTTAATCCGATATCTCTTGAGTTTTCATCTTCATCTTCATCAAACTGCGTTTGCAGCCCCTTTAGGTCTGACAATGTTGCGCAACATTGTGTGTGTGTGTGTGTGTGTGTGTGTGTGTGTGTGTGTGTGTGTGTGTGTGTGTGTGTGTGTGTGTGTGTGTGTGTGTGTGTGTGTGTGTGTGCGCGCGCGCGCGCGCGTACACGAAACCACTGAAATGGGTGACTTTCTTTACCATCCTTATGCAAAATGGGTGTGTGTAAAATTCTGGGTGACCAAGTCAAGCACCCATTTTTTCTGAGGGTTGTTTCTGCATTATCTTTCATTCAAAAGTCAGAAAAAAAATATCAAAATACGATGTCCCCATTGTCCCAGATTTACTTCATGTTGTGTTTTTGCGATGCCCTGGGCCTGTGTGTTCACACGGAAGCGAGTGTTTTCAGATCAACTTGATGATCGGTGATTGGCCAGTAACACCGATGAACGGAGTTGTTTTTCTTGTTCTTGCCCTTCCTAAAACGTCTTTCGTCCCCCGCTGGCCATTCTTCACGTTTGCAGAGGTACTTTATGCAATATTTCTTAGTTAAGAGCACGCCCAAATGTACTTGTTCAGTGCAGTTATTTAACTGAGAGATGCCTCCAATCCCCGATACCCATTTGGCCCAGAAAAATAAGGCGTCTGCTTCGGCCGTGGCTCAGTCCGTGTCTTCCTCTCTGACCGTTGAGTCTTGTAGTAAATGATAATAGAACCCCACGATTTTAACAAAAGTTTCTTCTTCAATGAAAGGAATTCGTTCAATAACACCATTACAAGGTCAATCTGCCGTGCGATTTTGTTTCTTTTTTTCTGACATGTGTGATTGTCAGTGATCGAAAAGTAACTTGACACATGCATGCACAGTATGAGTTGACTTTTAAAAAACAAAATGGCGCCAGATTTCAATCCTCGTTTGCAAAACTGCCTCGCGATTCGAAGAACAAACTTCCACAAACAGGTCTTTCAGATTGTGCAACTGAAGTGTCGCTTTTTACTGTATTACCAGTTTTTAGTTCCCAGGGTCACCCTGGTCAGCCCCACAGGGTGGGTTTTTCTCTCTATTCTGGGGCATGTGTTTCTGTCTACCCTTTGTCCATTCACCTGTATTTGCCTTTTTAAAACTCTCCCTACTGTCTGCACTGCCTGTAGCTCTTGATAGTGGATGTGTGTTGCTAAATGGTCTTAGCTTTATTTAGGCCCCATGTGTTAGGTTTATTTAACGTATTTGACTGGCTGGCGACATACATTCAGTGTTCTGTTTAGGTGTTTTTTTCACAAGCAGTGCATGCACGTCCTAAGAAAGCCTTGTTGCTGTCGGGACGTTAAGCAATGTACAATCAATCTGATTCAAAATGTCAATGGTTTACATGGTTGTATTGGACATGTTTGCAGCAACACCGTTTTGGTCACACCGGCTCAGGACTTTCTGCACACACCCAGCGCCGGATGGCAGCAGGATGTCCAAACCCATCGGGATCTATTGAAGTGGACAAGCACGCCCCTTCCTGGCACATGACCAAGGCCCATGGCAAAATTAGTCAGCTGCAGCATCATAGCCCCCCAGCCTCTGCCACAGAGGGTGCGTCTGGTAGGAGGGTGCATGGACGGCAGCGGAATACTCCCAATTACAAACTGGTAAGTAAAGTGATTCTATGATCATCTTCATTTTATTGGCTGGCGTGCAAAGCAAAAGTGAGTTTATGTTCTGGGCCACTGGTCGTCCGTCCGTCGTCCATGGTAAACTTTAACTCATTCTACCCCAACACCAAAATCCTTAAATTTTGCCCCTGTCCTCTCAAGACAGCATTGCAACGCAGGACACAGATTGACCATGATAGTTCAAGGGTGATGCCAGAATAGCTTGGCGCCCATAGGCGCCAAGCTATTCTGGCATCACCTTTGAACTATCATGGTCGATCCTTATCCTGCTGTGGTGTGTCTGGGGTAGAATGAGTTAACTGTGGCATTTTCTCGGAGACTATTCAAGCCACATTCTTCAAGCTTGGCCCAAGGATACTTTGTGGCAAGACCTTTTTAAACATGCCAATTTGAGTGACCTCCCTCAAAGGGTCACGCAGGGTTGTCAAATGTGTGAAAACTGCTTGCATTTTCAGAAAACGTGGATTTTGCTGCTGCAGAAGCCAGCCCTCGTCACCGAGGTCACACATATGTAAATCGGTCATACACAGGATTACTCTTTTTATTCTTGTGCAAGGCCCCTTAACTCATTCTACCCCAACACCGAAATCCTCAAATTTTGCTGTTGTCCTCTGAAGACTGCTTTGCAGTGCAGGACACAGATATCTTGCTGTGTTGTGTCTGGGGTAGAATGAGTTAAACCAAAATTGGGCTGTTTCTGTCCTAATGCAGCTTTGGTTTCAATCTTTCTTTCTTTCTTTCTCCAGTTGGCAAATGGATCCTGGGATGGACCTGAGACTGAGAGTGCAAGCGCATCGCAATACGAGGGCAGTGTTGACGAGGAGTTTGTTCCTGGCTCGAGCTCACCGGATTCAGACGGTGTGTCGGCATCAATTGCTGGGATCTCTGACATAGACAGTATTGTATCGACTATGTTAGATTTCATCAAAGTGGCAGGTTCGGGGTGGCCAGGTGTCGGTGACGCTACTACCAGCAAGGTGCAGTGTGCGTTAGGGGGTGGCAATGAGAATGTGGATAGGCAGAAGGAACATGATGCTGGGGGTGGGGAAAGAGCACTTACAGAAGAAACAGGTGTGAACGTGTCGCAGAGAGGGAAAGGAAAGTACAAATGGGACAAGAAACATGCATGCAAATTGTGTGGCAAGCTTGTCTTGAAAATGAGCATGCACTTACAAGATGTCCATGCAGATGAGGCAGACGTTGCTAAAATTTTATTGATGAAAAAGGGACAAAGCAGAGACGTCGAGCATGGATCAGACTACAAGATGAGGGTGATTACATGCATAACGTTGCTGTTCTTGAAAACAAATCAGGATGTTTGATTCCTAAGTATCGCACCAAAACTAGTAAGGTAGACGACCTTCTCACCTGTGGCCATTGCAAAGGGCTCTATCAAAAAAAGCTGATCTCTGTACACTCAAAACGTTGCTGTCAGAAACCAGGAGGGTTTCAGATCACTCAGAGAGGTGAGGCGGCGCGCCGTGGTCGGCTAATGCTTCCAATACCCTTAGACGTTGAATTTTCCTTCTATCACAAGGTATTAGCCAGGCAGAGAGATGATGAGATAAGCCGTCTCATCAGAACTGACCCCTTGCTTCTTGAGTATAGAAAGAGATTATTTGACCGCAGGGACATTGAAGAACACACGGCTGGACAAATCAGCTCCAGAATGCCGGAGTTAGGGAGACTATTAAAGATTATCAGAGTGAGGTCAGAAATGAAAATCGCAAGTTTAAATGCTGTGATCAATTCAGCTAGCTTTGATCATGTTGTCCTGGCTGTAAAAGAGCTAGCAGATTTTGATGAGGACACACATCAGTTCAAAAAAGGCAATCTCGCTATGCGCAAAGGCCATGCTTGGAAAAAGTGTTCACAGATCAAACAGTCACGGGCATCCAAACAGCTTGGGCAGGGTTCAGACGACAGGTGGCGACAGGAGCTCTCTGAGGTGCAGCGGTTTGACTCTGTCTTCAACAAGGACTGGTATGATTGTGTGTCCGCTACAGCAGCCCAGTCGGTCGGGAAAATGACCATGAACAAACCCAAGCTGATCCCATCATGTGAAGATGTGAGGAAGGTCCAACAGCTTCTTGAGACAAGGATGGTTTCGGAAGATTATCCGACAGTGGTTAAAGCAACTCTTTGTGCTGTATCACTTTTCAACCGAAAACGAGGGGGAGAAGTTCAGAGAATGAAGGTATCAGACTTCCAGAATGCTAAGATTGGATCGATCACCAATCAAGATATCTTGAAAGGTCTCACAGAGGTTGAGAAGAAAATGGTGAATCATTTTCAGCGAGTGGAAATCAGAGGCAAGTTTAATAGGAGTGTTCCCGTTTTGCTGACGAAGAAGATGATGACAACTGTGGACAGAATCCTTCAAATGAGGCAATCAGTGCCAGCTCTCGCTGATTCCCAGTACATCTTTGCCACACCTTCTGGTCAGAGGCCTTACAGAGGCCATGATGTTCTGAAGGCCCATGCCCTAGAAGCACGGGTGTCATACCCAGCATGTTCACATTTACTCAGTTACGGAAGCAGGTTGCAACTTTGGCTCAGTCAATGGCCATCTCGGAGTTAGACCAGGATCAGCTGGCAGATTTCCTTGGTCATGATATTCGGATACATCGCCATATCTACCGCCAACCTCAAGACGTCCTTCAAAAGGCAAAAGTGGCAAAGATTCTTCTGTCAGTTAACAATGGGATGACAGATTTTGAGAGTTGCGTTAGAGCTGAGCTGGGCGATGATGAAGAGATTGATTTTGACAGTGAAGACACATCAGAAACTGGCAGAGAGTCTCGGGAGGAACAGCACATGTGAATGAAGCAAGTAGCAAGTCAACAACACAGGAATCAATGAGCATGACGGAGAAAAGACGTCCAGAGCCTGATGACAATCTAGATAGCTTGATGTTGACAGTACTGCGTCAGCTCCTGTTTGAAAGAAAGCTAGATTTACAAGAAAACCATGGGGGAAGCTGATGAGAAAGCTGTTCAAACTCGTTTCAAGACACACCTCGTCGTGAACAAACTTCCTGGAAAGGCCGAGATACAGCACGCAATGGCAGAAGAGCCTGCACTTAGAGATAGGCGTTGGACAAACATTAAGGATTACGTCCGCAACAGACTGAAAAAGTTACAAAAAAAATGAATTGAGGTTCCCCGCCACTCGCGGCATTTTCGGTTTCATACAGATTTATTACAAGAGTGTTATTATTGGAGTGGTTTCAGCATGTATAGCCTGCTTTTTTGTTATCTGATGGACGCCTGGATCATTTTGTATACTGTATAACCTTTGGATTTGCAAAACGAAACAGCCGGCTGGGGACAAAAGACAATAATAAGATAAGAAAACCATTGACAATGTAAAGATTTATTACAAGAGTGTTATTATGGGGGGGGGGGGGTTGGTCTGCTGGATCATTTTGTGTACTCTGCAAACGGAAGAATGGTTGGTTGGGGACGAAAGACAATAATAAAGGCTGAAGTTTCAAGTGATTTTTTATGTTGTCAGTTAATTAATTAATGTCAGTGTTCTGTTCTGTCATTTTAACTCATTCTACCCCAAGACCGGAATCCCCAAATGTTGAAGTCATCTTCAGAATAGTGCGTTGCAGTGCAGGACACAGATCCACCATGATAGTTCAAGGGTGATGCCAGAATAGCTTGGCGCCCATAGGCGCCAAGCTATTCTGGCATCACCCTTGAACTATCATGGTGGATCTTTATTTTGCTGTGGTGTGTCTGGGGTAGAATAAGTTAAGTGTTAGTTTCTTCATCTGGGTCATTTTCTGTCTTTCATATTTTTCCACACTTTTTGACCCGCATCCTACTGAGGCTAAAAGCTTCAAATTTGTTCACTGCCATAATTCTATGCAAGCTACATTACAGTACTTACAGATGAAGACATAGACCAATGGCTTTAGTTCAAGGGTGGTGCCACAATAGCTTGGCGCCCAAAGGCACCAAGCTATTCTGGCACTAACCCCTGGACTATTTCAGTCACACTTGTTGCACACACTGGTGTATTCCGAATGATAAGGGTTAATATTCAAAATGTTCTGTTGCTGTTTGTCTGAAACTCCAGAGTACCCAAAACCAAAAAAAATAGTCCTTTAATTTCCAGAAAACATTATGTTGATTCTCACATAAATGCCATGATAAACTGTTTTGCTTCAGAAGGACAACACACAGCAATGTTTAAAAGATTTCCTCTGTAGAAATCATAATCGAAAGGTTACGGGCCAGTGTTTATTGAATTTTGCACCATACAATGTTAAAAATGTTAAAGCACACATACACATTAAGTTCTATTTTGGTCCCAAAATAGAACTCAGTGGAGAGCACTGTCTGTTGCTGCTGCCTTTCAGTCCCCCCAACGCCCAGTTCGGGCAAGGGACTGATGATGATGATGATGATGACACATTAAGTTGGAAAAAAAATTAATGTGAAAAAGAAGTATTCCATGAATTTGACCTTATTACAGACGCCTACTGTTGTGAAGACACCCATTTTGACTGTAATGCCAGTTTTTGTGTGAGAGGCACCCACTTTATTGGTAGAAACCCATTTTTTTCCATCTAGTGGCTCTGTTTCTAGAAAATGTCTATTTTATTTTAAGTTATAGAGCTTAGTTATAAGGTGAGTTCTAAACATTCGCATCAATTCCAGAGCCCTAGAATAAATAGAAATATGGGAACCCATTTTGACATAAAATTGTAGGTAACCCACTCTGACGCTTTCGTCCCCATGTGTGTGTGTGTGTGTGTGTGTGTGTGTGTGTGTGTGTGTGTGTGTGTGTGTGTGTGTGTGTGTGTGTGTGTGTGTGTGTGTGTGTGTGTGTGTGTGTGTGTGTGTGTGTGTGTGTGTGTGTGTGTGTGCATTTTATGACTTTTCTTTAAAGGTATTATTTCACTAGACCTTATTTGAACGGCTGGCAATATATTAAAAAAAATCGAAAAACTCCTCGTGCTTACTTTGATAATACAGTGGTTCCGAAATGGCCACGCTGGGTTCTGCAGCATCGCTGACCGTTTTGGCCAGATGGTAAAGCTCCCGGATGTTGGACAAGATGTCTGCCGGAAGTAGTTCGCTTTGTCCTTGTTGGTCCAAATTTTGCAGCAAAACTTTGAGTGTTCCTGAAATTAAAGGAAATTAATGTATAATTGTCTATTTCATTCTATCTAAGGTTTGTGTCCACAAAGGGTTATTGGTTGGTCGGTCGGTCGGGTCGGTCGGTCGGTAGATTGGTTGGTTAGTTGTTTGCTTGCCTGTTTGCTTGCTTGCTTGGTCGGTTGGTTGGTTGGTTGATTGATTGGTTAGTTCGGGTTTAACATCCACGCCACAACAGTAATTGTGGTCTTCCAAAGAGGCGGCGTATTATGAGCAAGAGCTATACTGACGAGCAAGAGTGTTTCCGGTGATTCCAAAATCGTTGCATTTCTCTTTTCCTCGTCAGTATAGCATAGGTACACACTTATTCTAAACTATGCTTAAAATAATATTTTAGAAGAACCCAACAAGCACGCTCACGTTAAACATATTAATACAAACACATAGATATTAACTCACACTCTGAACATAAACACGGAACATTCACGTGGTGCTAAGGGGACCTACTGAGGTTTTGGAAATGTCAATCGTTTTTATTTGAAACTGGTGATACAGTTGGCTGAAACCTGTACTAAAGAAGAGGACTTTTTTTTCTGCTAACCTTGTACCTATATAAATAGACTAAAAATACTATAACGTATAGGCCTACGTAATTTTGCTGTAACTCTCTGTGATGTGTGCATTTGTAAAAAATTAAAAAAATTAAAGTAAAGCAGAAGCAAAGAAAATATATACGGCATCTATAACTGAGATGTACAGCGGCTAGGAATCAAGTTACTACAATTAGATTTTGCACATGTTTCCTTCTCCTTTTTTTAAAGTCACATTTTCTTACTCCTTTTCTAAGCCATCTTCAAGAGGCATAGATCCTCATGAGCCCCCGCGGAGCGGGGGCTCATGAGTATCTATGCCTCTTGCCCCTTATTCGATACCTCTGTTCTTCAACTGCAGGAGGTCGGTGAGGGTCCCGCCTACTATGTCACTCAATGCAGAGGAGCTGAACATAATATGTATATACCCTGCAACATTTCCGTGAGGAAAGAAAACTGGAGGGTAAAATAATGATGCCCTTGAAATGTAATCCCACGAAACTCATACAGTGGTGCCGGGTTGGTCTTGTTTTACAATATAGATACTTACATTTTTAAGTCATCTTGTTTCAGGGAACAAAGGAAAATATGTTTGATTCGGTGCTATTTCACAAGAAATGGGCGCGTTGTCACACGCCCCGCAGGCTGGAGGATACACAAATAATTAATTTAGCTTGTTTTTTAACGCAGACGACAGAGGCTCGACGCTTGTCGATGTATCCCCCTTGTAGTGTCAAGAAGTTGTGTAAGACGAAATCGGCCACTCTTTTATGTTAATCTTAAAACGGTGTTAACAAAGACTATCGCTAGCGACTGAGATTAACTCATTCGAGACAAAAGACATCCGTATACGCGGCTTGAGCCGCGTATCCGGATGCCGTTCGTCTCGAATGAGTTAAAAGCTTTCTATACTTGTCTATTTTGTAATGCGAAAACGGAAATACATCTTTTGCAACAAAAACAAAAATCGATCTTGAAAAACGCTTGCTTAAACGGCACAGAAACACCACCTGCCAGAACCACTCTATACATTTAGACCATGTCTTTACCCACAAGATACCATAAGCGCGCTGGTCTGTGATTTTTTTTACCTTACGGCGCTAGGCCGTAAAGTTCATAATCAGAGGCAAGAAAACACCTAAGAATGTTTGTTCTTGGATAATGGACGAATAATTTTTGTATGATATATCACTATCACTAACTCGAGACTTTTGACAAAAGTTAACTGACCTGTTTTAAAAACCTTTGAATATATCTTCTAGGTTTTTTTTTTTCCAGCGCAACGCTTCAGCCCTAGGGAAATCAGATGTCACACAAAAGTCAGTCCTTAGAAATGCCACAAAAATGATGCTCTTCATAATTGCTCTTTCGCTTATTGTCTGGCGATAATACCTCCGGCAAAAATCAGCTGCGGACATCTCCCAAAAAAAACCTCCAGGGACGCAAGCCTTGATACTGATGATATCTTCTGTTCAGGATATCGTAGATACAGAAGTAAGTGGGGCTTGCCCTTGTCAGCAAGAGGCGTAGATTCTCATGAGCCCCTGCTAAAGCATGAGAACCTACACCTCTTGCAGATGGGAAGAGCTGGTTCGCGACTGCGCAGTGTCAAAGAGCAGGGACACGCGACACTTCCCCGAAGCGGAGGGAGGGAAAGGTAACAGCACCCACTGTAGGAGGAAGTAAAATCGTGACATCTTTTGTCGACGCTGCACTGACAGTACCTCTGATTACGGATCCCAGTTGGCGAAAGTCAAAGATTGAAAAAGTCCCTTTAATCTCACCGCTGGGATTTTGTGTCTTCTCTGCAAAACAGCAAAAGCCTGTCAAGTTTGAATTCTCCCCGAGGACGTGCACGGCTCAGAAAAGGAACGAAAAAGAACGACCGAATCATTTTTGGGCAGATGGGATCAGGCAGCGTAGGTGGTAGGGCGCCAGACACGTGTTTAGATTTTCGTGGGTTCGAGCCCTGATGGAATCAAAATTTGCTCAGACCCAATTCGGTGCCCGCTCTTTGGAACCCACTTTGTGGTTACAAGAGACCTTAACTCATTCGAGACGTGCCGCCTCCGGATACGCGGCATAAGCCGCGTATCCGGAGGCGGCACGTCTCGAATGAGTTAAAACCCTAAACGTTTGACCCCTTGACTACAGCTGCGTTGCAATATCGCGGCGCAGCAGCGGTAGACAGCGACACGAAAGCGGTGGATACAGCAACAAAAATCGAGAACATACAATTAAAGAAGGAGTGTTTCCATCAGCGCGATGCGGAAGCGGAGCAAAAGTGACAGCGGCGCGACTTAATTGTATCGCTCAGTGGAGCGATTGAAAGGCGATTTCTCGGTGTAGGGGACGTGGTTTTCAATACGTGCCAAATTATAGCTATTTTTTTCAATTCAGAACAAAGGCGCGAAATAGCTTTTTCGCGCCGCCATATGGAAACACACGCAGCGATATTCCGCCTGCCAACCATCTACGTGTTTTGTCGCGTCGCGATATGGAAATCTACTCGCAGAGCCGTTCGGCCGAAAAGACACATAGTCAAAGATTGTTAACGTTATGTTGGTTTTCTCTCCCAAAACCGTAAAAGTGCATTGATGTGATGGTCTGTGATTTTGGACCTTAAGGCCTGAGGCCGTAAGGTCCAAAACCACAGACCAGCACAATGTGTTCCTTACACAGAAGGCAGTCAGTGAATATGACTTTTGCCACAGAGGCAAAGACAAAGTTCTTACTCCACTGGCGCAAAAATTTCCATTAGCGAAAACTTTTAATTTTTGTCCCTGGATTGGTAATTTACGATGGCGACTGTTCAAAAATAAGACGACAAAGTACAACGAACTATTTTTCCTCACACAAAAATAGAAAGATGGTAATTAAGAAAAAATAGCAAGTACCATAACTCAAAAGTTTTGGGCAAAAAAAAATATTTTTTTAAAAGAAGTTTGTTCAGACCCCGTTCGGTAATGTTTGCTAACATTGTATTACAATTGAGAATGTCAGATGATGAAGATCAGATAGAGAAGTTTTTCCTAACACCACCACCACCACCACCACCACCATCCAACCACCCACCCCAACCCACCCCAGGAACAATACTTGTAGACACGAAACACACCGTTTGATCCTGGTATCAGAATTTCATTTTCAAAGTCACCGACTCTTTTTCTCTCAAATGCTAAAAAAAGAGACACAAAGAATCGGTGACAACAAAAAAACTCTTTCAATATGTTGGGTCGTGAAGGAACATTTAAATTTTTTACTTCGGCTTAAAATGTTTTCGAACAGAAAAATGCAGAGTTTAACACATAAACAAACACACCTGCGGCCACTTGATGTACAAAAACACATCTTACAGTATTTGAACAGATGATAAGGTGGTTTCTTCTTACAGCTCATGTTTAAAACTCTTAACATTTGGAAAGATCATAGACTCATGTCACTTCTTATGGCATTCAGATTGCGGGAGGGGGAGGGGGGGGTTATGTTCTCGAGGTGGAATATACAGTTTTAAAAACCGCAAACCCCTCCTTCATGCACCTTTACACTTTTTAGAACGCCGTGAAAGATGCGACGAAATCGCATATTACGCGACATATGACGGGTTTTAACCCTTTGGCTGTCGAGAAAACGTGAAGGCGATCCAACTGCATGAGGCATAAATCCTCATGAGCCCCCGCGACTCTGGAGGCTCATGAGGATCTATGCCTCTTCCTGAGACCACTTCGTGTCCATGTTCTTTGGACAGTTGTGGCCTTTGGTCGATCAGTTGTGGCCTTTGGTCGCTCAGTTGTGGCCTTTGGTCGCTCAGTTGTGGCCTTTGGTCGCTCAGTTGTGGCCTTTGGTCGATCAGTTGTGGCCTTTAGTCGCTCAGTTGTGGCCTTTGGTCGCTTCAGAAACAAAATGTAAGTCCGTTGGCAGGGAGGGGGTTAACCCTGTAGGAACCACCTCGACCAAACACGCTATCGTCAGCCAAAGGGTTAACTGCCAATTTACTTTTAAACTTTTATTATTATTTCTGGAAGATGACTTGTAAGAACTTGAAATCGGAGTAAAGTATCATTGAAGCATCTTTTTTTTAATCCTTGCGAACAAGCATTGTTGAAAGGTCGAGCAATATTAAAAGAGCAATTTTGTCAGGCGCTGTTAGGTTTTTAAGAATTTATTGTAATAATAAAAGTTAAGTTAGTCTCATTGCTGTCACGTATATTTTTTTTAATGAATTTAAATGGCTTCTATAAGTTGTGTGTGTTTTTTCTTTCTTTTTCTTTTTCTCTTTGTTGATGTTGTTGTTGTCGTCCTTGTTGTTGATCATCTTCTGTTCGACTATTTACAAAGAGGGTTTTTTTTCGCATCAGTATAGGTTTACATTATTTTCACCAGAAGGTCAAACTCCGTCTAAGCGTTAAGACTTGTCACTATCGCCCCCTAAGCCAGACCGTGGAGAAGCGAGTGGCAGTCCAACCTCCAAACATCAAGCGTGAAAATCAACATCTGCTCCTTTCTTTTTCCAAAGCCAATTCTTCTCCAAACGATTTTCTTTTTAATTTAACTGATTCAGTCCCGACACCACAGCAAGATATGGATTGACCATGATAGTTCAAGGGTGGTGCCAGAATAGCTTGGCGCCTATAGGCGTCAAGTTATTCTGGCACCACCCTTGAACTATCATGCTCGATCTGTCTCGATGCCCTCCCCCCGTCCACCTCCCCCCACCCCCACCCACCCACCCACCCACACACACACACACACACACACACACACACACACACACACACACACACACACACCACAGCCCACCTCGGTTCCTGAGTCAGATATTAATCCTTTTACTGCCAGCGGATACAGATTGTGTTGTCGAAATCATTGTTAATTCACAGTCAAAGACCTCACTCCCTCCAAGAAACGGGGGTAAAAGTGGTGTCAGCAAGAGGCCTAGATCCTCATGAGCCCCCGCAACTGCGGGGGCTCATGAGGATCTATACCTCTTGCATTTAGGTTGGCTTCAATCTGGCTCGTCAGTCAAGGGATTAAACACAGCAAGAAATAAGGCACATATTATCATAAGCCCTCGCAGAATTGGTGGATTCATGAGAATTCGTGTCTCCTGCAGATGGGGTGTATCGGGCGTTTTCTGCAGAGATGTGGGTAATTGTTTTTTGGAGTTTTTTTTTTTTTTCTTCAAATCATTGATGTGAGCCGGCAACATGTTAAAACACGTCGACGGTCCGGCTTTTCGGTTTCAAAGTGCTAAGTAATGGACGCGCTCTCTCTCAATCACAACACAGAACATGGCCGATTGAATTCAGAAACCCAATTTGGCCACTTATGACAAGTGTAATGGAGAGAACTCGCACCTAATAAAACTGGCCCCGGAATGTAGAAATTGGATTAATCTCGCTAAACCTGGATTACTTTGTTGCGCATGCGTGCTTACCCTTCATACCCGCCATAATTGGACGCCCAAGGGAAGTAAGCTGAAAGCGGTTACGGGCCCTAACAAGTGGGGAGTGCGTTTTTGCAACGAGATTTGCGATAGTGTTACAAGTGCTACAAACCTCGCGGACTACTCATTATCACAAATTAACTCATATGTGACAAACTCTCTGGTTGTTAACCCCTTAACTGCTGGGTGACAGCTCGTATTTCTAAAATATTTCTTAATACAAAGAACTTCATCCGTCCAAGAAACAAAGATACGAAAGTGGGGTAAACAAGAGGCATAAATCCTCATGAGCCCCCGCAACTGCGGGGACTCATGAGGATCTATACCTCTTGCATCTGGGTATTGCTTGTTGTGTTTCCGAAGATAAGGGGTTAATAAACTCGAGGAAATAGCGAGTTTTTCACACATTCTACGAGACAGTTTCTGGGAGCCGATCACGAGTTTTGTGATAAATTGTTACATTGTCAGAAATGTCGTTTAAAGATTTTGCATTTGGCAGAGGAAAGGCGGAAATTGATGGGGGCGGGTGGGTGAGGGTTGTAGGGGGGGGGGTGGTGTTAGAAACGGGTTCGCCGCATTACTGGCGAGAATTTATGCTCGGGGGTTTGCAATATCCTATGTGTGGAGAATGGTTTTCATGGTTGAGTGTTTTCATACGGTCAGTGCTAGCATTATCCCTTTAACATGACCGAAACTAGAATTAAGTGACTATATTTAACCCATTCAGCCCTGACGCACTACATCAGGAGATGGGTCGACCATGATAATTTAAGGGTAGTGCCAGATTAGTTTGGCGCCTGTCAGCGCCAAGCTAATCTGGCACTACCCTTGAATTATCATGGTCAATCCATCACCTGCAACAGGTGCATAGTCGTTAGATGACGCCTCCAAATTTTGGAAATACGTGCGTCGGGCTGAATTAGTTAACAAAGTGGGCGGCAGCATGAAAAGTCCTTTTCTTTGCGCAATATATGTATTGTGTACTGGGCCGATGTTTTAGGAAGATTTGTCATTGCTGAGTTGATCCTTTTCATCCGGATTCACTACTGCTTGAAATTAATTTGACTAGGATTGTTCAAGGGTAGTGACAGAATTGCTTGGCGCCTAAGGCGCCCAGCTATTCTGGCACCACCCTTGAACTAAAATGTTTGATCTACCTCCCAATCTGTAACGAAGCCTTCATAGGACAATAAGCAAATTTTTCTGTTTAAAAAAATAGTCTCAGGATGTGATGTTCTAAAATTCTGCTAACACTTTAAAGATATGCTTCCATATAGCCAAGCGAAGGCGATGTGATAGGACGCGAATTTTAAAAAATCAGACGAGCAGAGTGCGGGGAAAAAAGCGTCATTTGTTGTATACATATAGCGGCTAAGTTGTTTTTCTAAAGAAGAAAAAAACAACATTGTCGCGCACTGCGGAAAGCCACGCTCTCTTCACTGCGAAATCGCGTAGAAATCGACCATATTATGGCGAAACAATTTTGTCTAGTCGCTCTCGTCGGCCACTCCACCTCCGCGCCGCTTTCGCATCGCGCATGTGGACACACTTATTCTTCATTTTTATGTTCTTGTTCGATCTTCTTGTTGCTTTCGACACATATTTCGCTCCGGTGTCTCTCCGCCGTCGCGCGATGTCGCTATATGGAAACACGTCTTAGCTCGCTAGTCAGCTCATAAAATGGCGAATCATAACTAGAAGACAGAGACACAGAAAAACAGACAGAAAACATGCATTAATTTCTGTTTAAAATAGGATTAAATTATGCCATAGACGAACGGAGGAAATGTCAGAGTTTACTACACCTGTGCAAAATGCCTCTCCGGCTTTTACTGGTCACGACTCGAGCCCAACGCTGTGTGTTATGTCACAGGTTTATGCTTACTTACTTACTTACGCCTGTCACCCCTACCTGGGTATAGGCCGTCGACGAGAGACCTCCAGCGACTCCTGTCCTGTGCTGCTCCTTCGATTTTACTCCAGGTGGTTCCCATTCTCTTGATGTCTGCTTGGAGGTCTCGACGCCAGGAGTTTCTCGGCCTACCTCTTTTCCTCTTTCCCTGGGGATTCCATGACAATGCCTGCCTATTGATACTGGAAGCTGGCTTTCTCAGACTGTGACCAATCCATCCCCATCTTCTTCGCCCAATTTCATTCTCTGCTGTTATCTGCTCTGTTCTCTCCCAGGCCAGTGGGTTTTCAAAATTCTTCTAAGGCAACTGTTTATGAAGATCTGTACTCTGTTGACAGTGGTTTTTGTCAATCTCCAAGTCTCTGCTCCATATAGGAGAACTACTTTTACGTTGGAGTTGAAAATCCGGACTTTGGTGTTTTGTGACAGCTCTCTGGAACTCCACACTTTTTTCAACTGGAGAAAGGCTGCTCTGGCTTTACCCATTCGTGCTCTGACATCAGCATCAGTGCCGCCTTTTTTGTCTATGATGCTCCCGAGATAGGTGAAGGACTCCACCTCCTCCAACGGGGTGCCATCAAGCAAGACTGGTTCTTCCCTGGTTGCGTTCAGCCTCGTTGTCTTTGTTTTCTGTTTGTGGATGGTGAGGCCCACTTGCGACGAGATGTCAGCAAGCCTCGTGGTCTTGTCCTGCATTTGTTGATGAGTGTGGGACAGTAATGCCAAGTCATCTGCACAATCGAGGTCGTCAAGCTGTGTCCACAGTGTCCACTGTATTCCGCTTCTTCTCTGCTCTGTGGTCCTCTTCATGACCCAGTCTATGGCCAGTAGGAAGAGGAACGGAGACAGCAGACACCCCTGCCTGACACCGGTTCTGACCTGGAGCTCCCTGGTGAACTGCCCTTCGTGGATCACGCGACATGTCATGCCATCGTAGCTGCTCTTGATCAGGCGGACGAGCTTTGTGGGTACACCGTAGTGTCGTAGGAGTTTCCACAGAGTCTCTCGGTCCACGCTGTCAAATGCTTTCTCGTAATCCACAAAGTTGACGTACAGCGGGTAGCTCCACTCCAGAGACTGTTCCACGATAATGCGGAGAGTGGCGATCTGGTCTGTACATGATCGGTTTTTCCTGAATCCTGCTTGCTGGTCTCTCAGCTGGGGGTCAACGGAGCTCTTCATTCTCTCCAGGATGATCCTGTTGAAGACCTTTCCTGGTACTGACAGCAAGGTGATTCCTCTATAGTTGGAACACTTGCTGAGGTCACCTTTCTTGGGAAGCTTGATTAGGTACCCCTCCTTCCAGTCAGCCGGCATCACCTCCTCTTCCCAGATCTTTCCAAACAGTGGGTACAGCATCTCTACTGTTGTCTCTAGGTCTGCTTTCAGAGACTCCGCTGGGATGCCATCTGGCCCTGCTGCTTTGCCGTTCTTCAAAAATGTCACTGCTCTTCTGATCTCTTCCCGGCTGGGTCTGTCACAGCTGATGGGTAGGTCGGTCTCTGCTGGCTGGATGTCTGGGGGGTCGGGTGGGCTGGGTCTGTTCAATAACTCTTCAAAATACTCGGCCCATCTGTCGAGTTGGTCTGCTCTGTCTGCAATAGGCTTGCCTTCTTTGTCTTTTACTGGTCTTTCTGTATGGCCATACTTGCCCGACAATCTTCTGGTAATGTCGTAGAGCTGTTTCATGTTGCCGCTGCCTGCTGCCTTTTTTGCCTCTGCTGCCAGGCTGTCTGTGTAGGCCCTCTTGTCTGCCCTGATACTCCTCTTCACCTCGCGGTTGGCTTCCGAGTATTCCTCCTGTGCCCTTGCTTTGGCTGCTCTCGTTCGACTGTTGTTGACAACTGCTTTCTTCTGCTTCCTAACTTCTATCTTCTTCAAGGTCTGTTCCGACAGCCAGTCCTTGTGATGGTGTTTCCTGAACCCTACAGTGTCTTTGCAGGTTGAGTTCAGCGCCTCTCTAACTGCCTTCCACTGCTGCTCTGTGGTGACCGCCTCCTCTTCATTTACTAGCTCCTGTAGCGCTTGAAACCGGTTTGGACAGCATTAGTTTGAACTCTTCTCTCACTCCAGTCTCTCTCAGGAGGCCTACATTATAGCGCTGTCTTCTTGTTGTCTCTGTGCGGCTTTTCTTTAACTTGAGCTTTATTCTTAAGGTGAGCAGATGGTGGTCTGAGGCGATATCTGCTCCCCTCCTCACTCGAACATCTTTAAGGGATCTTCTAAATTTCTTGCTAATGCAGATATGGTCTATTTGGTTCTCTGTAGTATGGTCAGGTGAGACCCACGTTGCTTTGTGTATTCTTCTGTGTGGGAAGATGCTGCCTCCAATGACAAGTCTGTTTAGAGAACAAAAGTCTACAAACCTCTCCCCGTTCTCACTCATCTCCCCTAGTCCCTGTCTCCCCATCACCTCTTCGTGTCCGGTGCTGTCCTCCCCTATTTTGGCATTAAAATCGCCCATGACGATGGTGATGTCTCGCTCGGCACATTTGTCCACGGCACTCTGGAGTCGGTCGTAGGACTCTTGTTTCTCTTCCTCGTCACTGTCATTAGTGGGCGCATAACACTGGATGACGTTCAGCTTGAGATTTTTCTTGGTTCTAAAGGCTGCTGTGATAATTCTTGGCCCAAGAGGTTCCCAGCCCATCAGCGCTCTCTGTGCCACTGGTGACAGCATGAATGTTACTCCTTCTGTATGGGGGGCATTCTCCTCTTCATGACCTGAATACAGAATCATCTCCCCACTTAACAGCCTTTTCTGGCCAGACTGCGTCCATCTGGCTTCACTGATACCTAGCAGGGAAAGGTTGTACTTTTGCATTTCCGCTGCTATCTGGGCGGCCTTGCCGCTCTGGTACATGGTCTTGACGTTCCATGTGCCCATGGTTGTGTCCCTGGATAGAGAGACGCGGCTCGGTCCTGTGGCTTCCGAAGACTTCCGGCTTTCACCACAGGACGTCATAAATCTTCTGGTAGAAGAACCTTCCTCCTCCAGGAAAGGAATTACTGTTTGTCTTTTTGTCGGCGTTTTTGTAGCTATTTCCTTTTTTTAGGGTGGGGAAGCTACCCCCACGCCCAACCCCCTTACTAGGAGGACCAGGGGTTTTCTGTCGGGGTCACCTACCCTTAGACCATGTTGGTTCACGGCACCTTATTTCATTCGGTGCACCCCCCTATCCACCACCCAGGGGACGCGCCTCAACGCCATATGGTCCCAGCGCGAGGACAGGTTTATGCTACCGCCACAAAATATTTCCGTTGGACGTCGCATGGCACGCTAGTTGGCATATCAAAACGACTGACAAACATGCCAAGCTGTCATTGAGTAACCTTTCCACTGTCGAGAACAAAACTGAACGCCACCCAACTGCAAGAGGTATACTGATCCTCATGAGCCCCCGCAGTTGCGGGGGCTCATGAGGATCAATGCCTCTTGCTGAAACTACTTTGTGTCCCTGTTCCTTTGACAGAGTTGACGTTAATAAATTGACTGACAAAAATGCCAAGCTGTTAGTGAGTAACCCGTTCACTGTCGAGAAAACAACTGAACGCCATGCAACTGCAAGAGGTATAGAGCCTCATGAGCCCCCGCAATTGCGGGGGCCCATGAGAATCTATGCCTTTTGCTGAAACCACTTTGTGCCCATGTGCCTTAGACAGCATTGACGTTAATAAATGTAGGGCTTAAACAATAAAGGCCTTTGAAGCTTAATGGCACATAATTATCTATACTGTATGCAAGACAATCCATCATACCTACGCGTTCATGGTGAAACATGATGTCTTTATCACTTTCAGCGCCGGTAGCAGTAGATGGATCCAGCTCAAGGGTCGTGCCTGACTAATTTAGCGCCTGAAAAGGCGCTAAACTAACTAGGTGAATCAGGCACTATCCTTTAGCTGTTACGGTCTGCTCATCTCCCGCAACTTTGAGTAACGATTTATCAGATGATTTTCAAATTAAGGCATAGGGCCCCTGAACATTAACGAGTTACATAAAAAGAGCAACGGTGTCTGAAAGCAGCCAATTGACGCATTTAGTGAAAAATGTGTCTGAAAACAGCAAAATGATGTATTTAGTGAGAAATGTGTCCGAAAACAGAAAAAAAGATGATGTATTGGTGAGAAATGTCGCGACATCGGGAGCACGCAACTCACGTCAGACTTCGAGTGAGCGTTTGATTTATTATTACTTTTGCATGCGTGGAAATACCGCCTAAAATGGCGTTGACGTAGATATAAATTATTATTCAAACTTTTTTTAAAAAAGAAACATGCTTTCACACGCGCCGCGAGGTTTGCACACGACGAAACCGCAATAATGCACTACATCACCGCACGATTGACCCCTTCACTGCCGAGAAAAACTGAACACGACCAAATTGCAAGAGGCACAGATCCTCAAGAGGATCTATGCCTCTCACTGAGACCAACTTGTAGGCCTTCCCACGTTCTTTGAACGGTTGTGACTTTTGGTTGTTGAACGCACAGTGGCATTGAAGGGTTAACCCTTCGCTGCCGAGAAAAAGGTATAAACTCTGATCCGACAGCGAGAGAAATAGATCCTAATAATCTGGGCCTATACCGCTGCTCACACCACTTTGTGTCCGTGTTCGTTGCACAGCTAAAGCTCTTAACGTTGAATTTTTTTTTTTAATCAAAAACTCAATCTGCGAGTACCTATTAACCTCTTTAGCTCCGGATCTCTACAGCAAGAGATGGCTTGATCATGATCAATTCAAGGGTAGTGCCAGATTAGCTTGGTGCCAGAAGGCGCCATGCTAATCTGGCACTACCCTTGAATTATCATTGTCAAGCCATCTCCTGCAACTGGTACATAGTCGTTAGGCAACACCTCCAAAATTTGAGAAATAGGACCTTGGGGCCAAAAGGGTTAATCAAAGGACACTCGGGCCGACGGTGGCCGCACGACAGTAGAAAAATTGCTTCTCAGAGTGTGTCCAGTTTAGCTTACTTGTCTAAAGCGTGCGCATGCGTGTGCGAGTTGTGAGTGCGCGCTTAGAGTTATAATTATTATAAGATAAGCGCATTATAAATACCGTAATTATTATTACTTTCACCACTTGTTACGTGTTGAGTCGTGGTCGTAGTATGATATCACACCAGACGGCACGCACGTAAGGTTCTTTTAAAGAAACTGCATTCAGCTGCCACCCGTTACACGTGGCTTAAGGTTGTAGACAATACTGGAGTAACAGTTCCAACAATACTTTATTGCAGCGATGCGATCTCCACACAATGCATTCCCAAATGCACCAACACTGATACAATGTCTCTTCTGCAAATGTCAACACTGGCGACACAAAGCGTTTCTACACCACCGTTACGCTGCGTCTCTCACAATGTACACACTATACGGGCCACGTACCTACGATAAACTGTGTGTCCCTACGACTGACAATGTATGACAATGTACACACGTGCTTCCTAGCACCAACTTTTATAGTAAAACGACTTTCCAGAATAATCTAAGGAATTCACACAACACAACCAATCAGAACGGAACACGTAACTGAAACTCATAAATATTAATAATAATAAAAAGAACTCTCTAGAATAACTACAATAGTCTACAAAAATTCGACAGCTAATTTCAGCCCCAAATCCTAGTGTGTAATGACGTCACACAAAAGTATGGCGGGCCGTTCACGACCGTTAATAATACACTGACTGGCTGCTAAATTCACGCACACAAAAAAATAAATATGACTAAGAATAGAGCGTCTCTACTAAAATGTTGCTTACACTTTGACGTCACATGTACGCGTTCACCAGACAGTGCGGCCTTGCTCGAACGTTCTAGTTTATTCTCAGCGAAACTACGCAAAACAAAAATCGACCGCTCTTCTCCGTGCGACTTTGCTAGAAGCTTCCGGACTAAACTTAGCATATCATAACAAAGCCAATTCCGCTATCTGCGCGAACAATAAAGAATCTTACTGAAAAGGTACGTGATTCGCAACCATGATAGCTCAAATAAATATCGGATCGTTTCCTACGATTAACACATGCATGCTCTCACAGAACACAACCACAATCGTAACACCACTTATGAAACCTTGTGTCCTCCGAGGTAGCCAAGGGCGATAACTAGTTTTTTTTTTTGGTTTTTTCTTGTGAAGATAGACGATAATACCCTCAACATATAAAGTGAGCAGAAAAGAAAATTTTCTTGTTTTGTTGTAAGGGTGGCTCTTTGTTTGCGGGTACATTTACCGACACTTTTCGTGTTTTTATTGCCTCTGAGTATATAAAGAAACTACCAAGTAATTAGGAAGAAGCACTGTCAGGGCAGAGAAGTGTGCACAGTCTCTCCCCTGGCAGTGCGTTTTCCTGTACTTTCTTGGTAGTTTCTACTAAATTATAAGCACTGGCGGTCAACCTTTCTCAGTGGTCTCGTTTATTTTATGCATGTATGAGCTGCCCCTTTGCCTGTGGTTAGCGGTTTTTGTTTATGGTGATTCCTGTAGGACTAATCGCAACAAGAACCGTTACCGACATCTAAAGGGTTAATGATTAAGGGTTTGACTGCTACGGACGGTATCGTTCGGCGGAAAACCTGCGAGTAACCACGCGTCTTTTCCGCCAATGAGTCATTAGCAGCCAAGGGGTTAAAATTACTCCACACTATTTTCTTTCCACGCTGGTTGTCTCCCTCGATTCGCTACCCGTCAGCGGTAGCGAATCGAGGGAGACAACCAGTGTGTTTTCTTTCTAGAGTAATTCGACCTGCGCAGGAATTAGAAAAAAAAATTAAAACTGATGTAGGGCACCTATTTAAATGGTTATCTTTCAGTCGATATTTTTCACTTAGTTTCTCCTGAAAAATAATATGTAATAACCTTGCTATATCAGAAAGAGAAGAGCGAAGTTCATGCAATAAGATGGTTATTTTGGGAACTTAATCACTTGTGAGGATTGTCCTAAAATGAAAAACGTCCACTAAAAAAAGTTTATATTGAGACTACAAAATGTTTGTAGGTTGGTTGGTTGTTTTTTCTTTCCTTCCTTCTTTTTCCAAATGGCCTCGTTATTTTATGTGCAAAATGTAAAGGGTCTTGTTATCTCTTGTGAATAATAATCTCCGCCCCCTTACCAGCGGCTAAATACCAAGCAAGTGTAAGAGCAGATGCTGGGGCTAATAAGGATCCATGCCTTTTGCTGAACAAATTTGTATCCATGTTTCTATGACGACAAGGGATCTTTGGCGCTGAATTTACAATGATCTCCAAAACACGATCTGCGCCCACTGGCAATAAAGGGGTTTAAAGCACAAATGAAATCTTCTTTGTGTGTAAAATATAGTGTAACAGACTACAGAAAATAAAAGTATAAAATACGTGTTATATTTATGGATAGAACCACAAAGAACATTCCATTTTGTACTTGCAACTGACAATGTGTTGTCTAATACGCTACGCTTTACGTTCGAAAAGCAAAACCTTTCATGAAAAAGCCAAATTACTAGTGGTTCAGCATTTGATATTAATGGCATCGCATTCGACAATAATGTCTTGCATTCTTACTAATGTGTTATCAAAAGTAATTATCTAAATGGCCGCTCTCTGCGCGCTTTGTCAACGCTTACTAAAGTGGTCCTGACTAACACACATTCACTGGACACCATCCGACTTCAAGAGGCATAGATATATGCCTCTTGCTGAAATCATTGATATGTGTGCCGCGTATCACATTAGGAGGAGGTCTTTGACTTTCAAGCTTATATATATTAATATATTCTTAAATTCTTATATTCTTAAATGAAAAGAAAAGGGGAGACTGCCAGTGCTAATATTTTAGGAAGGTTACAAAGTAAAGTAGGTTATAGCACTGTCAGGGGAGAGAAATGTGCATGATCGACCAGTGATCATAGATCTACTGTGGCTTCCATTGCTTTCAGTCACTTTCTTAGCGCCCCCTCTCTTTCCTTTTTTTTTTTTTTTTTTTTTTTTTTTTTTTTTTTTTGTGCTTTGGCCACAGTAGATCTATGATCACTGGTCGATCATGCACATTTCTCTCCCCTGACAGTGCTATATCCTACTTTACTTTGTAACCTTCTTAGATTCTTAGATTAATAGGCGTGTGTGTTGTGTGTGTGAGAGAGATGAGTGGTTTGTGAGATTAATTGTTTAGTTTTAAAGTTTTGACAGTGTGGCAGTGTAGAGCATTGAATTGTGTGATAGAGTATTAATTATTTTTTTTATTGTTGACTGTGATGTTTGTAATTGTAACGACACCAACACACATTCCTATGTTTTATGTTCTTAAGGCAAATGGCAATAAACAGTATTATTATTATTATTATTATTATTATTATTATTATATACGATACTCAATAGCATGGTCATTTTTGAAGCGTCGCCCACTTGCGCTTAAAATGGTGACGATGAGTAGAAGGGAAAGTGTTGTACCTCTTTATAATTTTTTTCCGTCAGCAAGAGACATAGATCCGCATGAGCCGCTGCAGCCGCAGCGGATAGTGAGAATCCACGCCTCTTTGCTAACTTTCGATCGGTCCTTGAAGTCCTCCGAGACTGAGACGACTAAGCCCAGCACTGCCAGATGTGGTCGCAGATTGTGTTTCTGAAATCTTTGTTAGCTCAGCCGTCCCAATAAAACATACATGCAAAGTGGTGTCAGCAGGAGACATAGATCCTCATGTGTCCCCGCACCTGCGGGGACACATGAGGATCTATGCCTCTTGCAGTTGTTCACCTTTTCTCAAGGGGCAATCAAGGGGTAAAACTCGGGTTTTCTTATAAAAGATGATGTGTTTCTGGGGTCCTACCTCAATGATAATAAATGGAATTGTACAGACAAAGCACTGTGATTGCGTACCTTGCGTCTCTAAGCGTTCTAACAGTTCCTGAAACGGAGGTAAACAAGCGAATGGTGGAAAGTGGTTTCAAAACGCTACGATCCGCCCGTGATGATTTTTTTTAAAATAAAAGATAATACACCAACTGTGTCCGGACAAAACAATATTATTTGTATGTGAGCCGGTCGGTGATTTTGGCCCTTACGGACTGAAGCCGCAAGGTCCACAATTACAAAACATATAGATTATAAGATAGTACGCTTGCGGTAAGATACATGTAACCGATTCATTAAGGTATATTGTAAGTCTTTGGCCGGATTTACGTCATGACCGGACAATTACAGCCCAGTGCGCAAAGGCCAACGGCGGCCGACGTCGGCCAGATGGCCTTTTGCGTATTGGGAGATACATCGACCCCTGACATACGTTGTCAACAATTTGTACTACTGTACAAAAAAACAAAAAAATGGTAAAACTCGCTGGGTTTTTTTTTTTTTCTTCAGATAGATGAATTTACAAAATAATAGTGAATCACACCTGTGTTACCACATTTCCTGTCTTTACTCCTCGGATGACGACGTTGTGACTCAATTACATGACGGTCTGCGGCAGCGGAGAATAAGGCTTTGTATCTGCGTTCCTGGAACATCTATGGCTTTGGCGTTGAATGAACCAAGATGCAGAAACACAGTGTGCGTCAACCGGCATTGAGCGGGTTTAAACTGCCCCCACACGATGACAATTTTAAAGTGCGGAAGACGGATCAACTATGTTAGCTCAAGATAGTGTCCGGTCCGCATAGGGCCGGCTGATTGTCTCAGAGGCCCAAAGCAACCAACAGACGCACGCTGTTTTGTAATATGTGTGTTCAGTCAGTGACATTAGACACTTAATTGTATCCACAAGCTTTTATCCATAAGCTTGACCAAGTTGTTTTTGGGTCAGCCCCTAGCTGTCATGACCACACGCTTGGTGGTCACCTTTGTGGTCTGAAGTTCGACATTCATGACGGCTAGGAGTTGACCCAAAAAAACAACTTGGTAAAGCTCATGGATGCAATACACCCAGACAAGTAATGCATGCTGGGGCGGGTATTGTACTAAACAGTCTGAGATTGCTCGTGTTTTCAAAACACTTTCGGAAAACTTGGGCATTCAGCTTCACTACCTTCTGCATCATTCTCCAGTGCTGGTGATTTCATAACCTTTTTAAAGTTGCGTGTATTGTTATTCGCGTGGAAATAAACCGATATGATATTTAGCCCGTTCTGCCTAATTAGAACAAGTTAGAAGCACTCCTGGGGACCAAAAATCATGGACTCAAAAGTCGGGTTCGCCGGCATTTTAGTCACAGTAACAAGAGAATGAAACACGTTGGTCTTGTATAGGGTTTCTCATCAATGACATGCCGCACGCACATTTATCCCATGTTTGATTGGTACAACGATAGCGCATGCGCAGTCGTAACTCCGAATGGGTGTATTAACCCTTATCATTCGGAAGACACCAGTGTGTGAAATATGTTTGACTAAAATAGTTCAAGGGTAGTGCCAGAATAGCTTGACGCCTCTTAGGCGCCAAGCTATTCTGGCACCACCCTTGAACCAAAGCCATTGGTCTATCTATACCTTATCTGTCAAGTACTATAATGTAGCTTGCATATGGCAGTGTACAAATTTGAAGCTTTTAGATTTAGTACGAAATGGGTTAAGTGTCTATGGTCATTGACTGATACATTAACTCATTCACACATCTTTTAGATGCGTCTATCATACACAATGCCACCGAACGAACGTTTTCTGAAGTCTCTTCATTCAAACAACCAAAAGGCACAATCGTCCAACTAATATGGATACAAACTGGTCTCAGCAAGAAACATAGATCCTCATGTGCCCCTCGCCCGAGGGGGCACATTAGGATCTATGTCTCTTGCTGTGGATCGTGTTCATTTTTTGTCCGCAGTGAAGGGGTTAAGATTGTGGCACATTCAAACGTCTCAGCCACTATACGACCAAGCATAACGTGTCAGTACAGCGATAGGTAACACATTCTACCCCAGGACCGAAATCCCCCGATTCTGAAGTTGCCCTTTGAAGGACTGCATTACAATTCTACAGATAGAGCATGATCGTTCAAGAGTGGTCCTGGAATAGCTTGGCGCCTATGCGCGCCAAGCTATTAAAACACCACCCTTGAACTATCATGCTCGATCTGTGTCTTTCTGTGGTGAGTCAGGACTAAGTGAGTTAATGTTTAGTAAAGTACGCTTTTCCATATAGGTCACTGGAGCATACGATAGATAAAAGAACCTAAATCGGTTACTCTTTTCTTTTTTTTTCTTTTTTTTTTTTTTTTTTTTTTTTTTTTTTTTTTTTTTGGGGGGGGGGGTGTTTGTTTTTGTTCGCTTGTTTGTTTGTTTATTTGGTTGGTTGGTTGGTTTTGCGGGTTTTTTACTGTTTGTTTGTTTGTTTGTTTGTTTGTTTGTTTGTTTGTTTGTTTGTTTGTTGAAGTCGAAGGAGGTTTTTGGCGCGTCCTCTTCAGGCTTTATACAGAATTGCACATAGCAAATATATTATCATGTCGCAAAAACGTGATAGTTCAAAGAGCCTCGATTTTACCCACGTTGAGGTTCAATATGTCCCGGCAATGACAAGGATAACATGTGTCGCGTGATACCCTTACCTTACTCACGTCCCAAACTCGTGGCCCATTGACTCGGAACCTTCCTTGTTCCAGATATTAAATCTAAGTGTACGTGGTTTGAACCACGCTGGTTGTCTCCCTCGATTCGCTACCGCTGATATCAGCGGTAACGAATCGAGGTTGACACTGAGCCAGTGTGGGTTCGAACACGATAGCTTCAGGCAGGGTCAGGTTAGCCAGGTGCCTGCTCAGTATAAAAGAGAGGCTTAGCAGAAGGATTTTCTATGATATGACTCATCAGTCGTAACCCCTTCCACTGCCATTGGGGGCGAAATTGTGTCTGAAATCAGGGCAAATTCAACACCGAATAATTCCATCAATCCAAGGAACACGGATATGACTAGGGCCAGCAAGAAAGAAAGAGCTGTTCATGCCCATGTCATTGCCTTTTCTTACCTCACTTATGTTAATGTGCCTCGGGTAGTGGGCTTTATTCGGCTTTAAAATCTGCGATGCTTTCAGACAGTTTCATTTATCTCATTGTGCCCCAGGTACGAAATACCCACATTCTGGAGTTGTCCTCTGAGGACTGCATTACAATTTAGGAGACAGATCGACCATGATAGTTCAAGGATGGTGCCAGAATAGCTTGGCACCTATAGGCGCCAAGCTATTCTGGCATCACCCTTGAACTATCATGAGCGAGCCATATCTTGCTGTGGTATGTCAGGCAGAATGAGTTAAACCATAGAAGGGGCTAATAGCTGAACGAGTGCAATTTCCTTTATTGTCTCATGTGTCCGAGGCAAAACTGGGCCGCACTTGCAGACATAATACAATACAACATCAAGACACATGTAGACAATAGAAACAGATATTATTCACTCAGATAAGAGATCGACGTTCAAACTGAATTTGTCTTGTGTATCTGCTCTTCAGACATGTGTGGAGGTCTTTGGTTTGGCACTCTACAGTTCAGAGTCATAAAGTCGATAGTCACTCCCCAGCACGCATGTAAAAAAATGTTCTCTTTTTTTGTCTGCATCTTTTCTAAAGAAGGCATTTCGTAAGTGGCTTATGTGTCTCCCCTGTCTTCCCTGTCTTGGTCACGTGCTCAGAGAAATTTCCGAAACCGGGCCATACCTTTGAGACGGCACGAGATCAAAAGAGACATATTCCAAAGTGCATGCGGACTTATGATTTTGGAACTTTCAGCCTTCTGGTGCTTGATCAGCGGAAACGGAGACATGATTTTGCGCCCACTGGCAGTGAAGGGGTAAAAAGCATCTTTTATCCAAGGGCCAGTTGCATGAGTAAGCTTAGTCCTGTGCCAGACACTAAGCAAGGTGCTCCGCTATTGCGGCGGATCACCTTGCTTAGTGTCTGGCGCATGACCAGGCTGCTTTCACGGCATTGAACGCCAAGTAAAACAATTGATCAGTTATCATCCGAACTGTGCACTCATCTCTCCTGAAACAACATCGTTCCTCTGTCGACTGTTCCTCACGTACGTTTCTAAAGCGGTCGAGAACGCACCACGAATTGAAGAGACATGCGTAGATCAATTCAAGAGGCATAGATCCTCATGAGCCCTTGCATTCTGCGAGGGCTCATGAGGATCCATGCCTCTTGCAGACGGATTTGTAATTCTCAGATCCCTGATCCGCAATCCGCAATGGTCAGTGTGCGCTCAGTCACACTTGTTGTCTCCCTCGATTCGCTACCGCGGTAGCGACTCGAGAGAGACAACTGCAGTGTTTCACTGAGTAGGCGGAGGATTAGTATGGCCGGAGAACAAAGTCTAGCTGATCGGGTCAATTAGTGATCGTCCAGGCCGGACAAGACTTCGCTCCGTGACAGGATTTTCTCGTGGATGCTGATTTCCTCTGATTCCCGCCCCTGGCTTCCAGGCGGTCTGGACCAAATTCAACATACCAGTAATGACAGCAGTCCACTATTTTCTCCTTCTTCCTCCTGTTCGTTAAGAAGTGTTCTATAATTATTATTATTTATGATGTGACCCTTTATTTGTGTGTGATATATGTCGTGATATTATTTAGTCTTTAAGGTAATAGAATTTAGTATTCAGGAAGACTCTCGTCAATTGGAGGGTGGTCACGTCTTCCCGAACTCAATTCCTTTCACCTCTGACAATTGAGAAATGCAAAATATTGCTACGACGGAGATTGCATCTTCGAGGCAAGAGGAATCACTTTTCTTTTATATTCATTTATCCCAGAAAATAAATTATGCACCACTTTAAAGTAAACTAAATGTATTCTAAGTTAATTTAATCATTCAAAGTAAAAACACATGAGTAAATATGCATGTGCATGTCTAGTGACATCAAGCAAAATGTCAGTGTTTAATATTGTACTTTACATGAAAACATACGGTAATAAACTGTATATTTCGGATTCTAGACAAGGAAGTGAATGCAAGGTGTTGAGAAGCGATGGGGTGGTTTGAAGTAGTGGGTGTGTGCGTGTGTGTCTGAGAGAGTGTGTGCTCTTGTGCATTGTGCATGCGCAGTGAATCCAGTGAGGGGGGCAGGGGCTGGGGGGTCTGTAGAACAGCGCTTTTCAAGTACTATTTATTATTATCGTATCATAATTTTAAGGTCACATAAAACGTATCGCTGGTGGTCGTGTCTATGGGAATACTGCACACCTGCAAAAAGAATTCGAAAATGAATATAAAGAATTTTTTTCTTGAAAGTATCACTGGCAAAAATGTCGATTAATAGAATTACGAACGTTGAGCTGATGTGATATTTACTGCCAGCGAACACAAACTGCTGAAATCCACACGCCAAGAGGGTTGCTTGATATACATGTTCACGATGAACTAACTCTCCTGCCTTAAGGTGTTCTTCTCTGTGTCCTAGTTATGAAAGTGTTAAAAGTCGAAAGCATAATCAGCACGAAGAAAAGCGGCAAAACACGTAGGAACTGATTAACCCTTTTGGCTGTCGATAGCGGTTTTCGTCGCGATGATTCCGGCGACAAAAACCGCTGCCGACAGCCAAAGGATGAGCAGAAACTACTGGAGTTCTGTTCTGACGTTCCGAAGGCCGTAATGAGCTAAGTTGCCGATCGGAGCGAAGGCACGTTCACACAACAAGCAAGACGAAAGTAGCGAATGCGCCGCAATGGACGAGGGATATTTTGTCAGGAGCGGACAAAGGATATTTTGGCAGAATGGCTCCGTGTGGGTTTAAACGATCGTTTGTCCGATTGTTTTGATGAAGTCAGTCTCCGGGGCTGATTCCGGGGTTCATGTCGCCGCGTTTGTGCTGGCCTGTGATATTGAACCTTAGGGCTGTAAGCCGTAAGGTTCAAAATCACAGACCAGCACACATAACTCTCAAGCTAATGATCATCTTGCCCCCTCCCCTACCCCCTCTCCCCCCCTCCCCCCCCCCCCCCATCTCATCCCCGACGCCCCACCTCCCAATTACTCTCCATCTCCTTTATCTTTTAATCATGAAAATTCATTAAAACTAATCACGTTCAGAGTCCGTTCCATCAGCCGCCAAGTTCATTTCTTCAGGCATAGGCAAAAAATAATATATTTTCCTTATCTGAACTATGAAGTGTCCTTGTAAAGTCTCCAGTGTAGTTTGCAAATGCTTGTCAATGTTCGAAGTCTTTTCTTTTTTTTTTTTTTTTTTTTTTCGTTAATAAACTGTTCCACCTATTAAGATAGATGTAGGAAAGTCAGTGTACGTTGAATTTCCTTTTCTTATTACTACCTCCCTTGTATGACACTTTAGTGCATATTACACATTTCGTTTATTCTTATCCAACATGACTGCGAAGAAAAATGTGTCTGTCTAGGACACAATATTTTTTTTAACTCTTAAATTATGAGGATAATTAATGATAATGTACAATCTGTACAATGGAAGTCATTTAGTGCTGGGAGTTTAAGCGTTAATCTTGCAGCTTTAAGCAGACGCGGCTATTTGTCAAAAGCACCGACACTGAAGCTAATACGTAGCAAGGGTGGACAGTTGCACATAGCGTAACAGCAGGCTTTCAAAGCTCCAGTGTCCAGTTGCATGAGTGAGCTTAGTCCTGCGCCAGCCACTAAACAAGGTGCTCCGCTATGCGCGGAGCACCTTGTTTAATGGCTGGCGCAGGACTAATTCATTCATGCACCTGACGCAAGATTTCATTCCTGCGGAACTTTCAGCATCGTCAACCCTCGCCCCCCCCCCCCCTCCTCTATCACTTTTTAGTTCCCAGGGTCACCCTGGTCAGCCCCACAGGGTTGGTTTTCCCCTCTATTCTGGGGCATGTGTTTCTGTCTACCCTTGGTCCATTCACCTGTATTTTCCTTTTTTAAACTCTCACTACTGTCTGCGCTGCCTGTAGCTCTTGATATTGGATGTGTGTTGCTAAATGATCTTGGCTTTATTTAGGCCCCATGTCGTAGGTTTATTTAACGTATTGGACCGGCTGGCATCATACATTCAATATTCTGTTTAGTTTTTTTTTTTTTTCACAAGCAGTGCAGACACGTCCTGAGAAAGTCTTGTTGCTGTCGGGACGTTAAGCAATGTACAATCAATCAAACCCTCCTCTATCCCGCCCCCACCCACCCCCTCTCTCCCCACTCCCCCCCCCCCCCTCCCCCCTCCCCCCCCCCCCCCCCCCCCCCCCGCCAAAAAAAAATGAATATGTTCAAGAAACTTGATATGTGCGCTTGAGAGACACCATACCACACGGGACCTATAGAAATGTGTTTTGCATCAAATCAGGTGGATGACTGTATTGGCTGGCGGTGGCGCTTTTTATCGAGGTAATTTCTGTCTGAATTCCTGCAGGAATCACTCATAAAAAAGTGCTACAGACAACCAAAGGGTTAACACACATCGTGAATAACAAATTTCTCGACCGTAGCGTGCGTTTTTCAAATGGGCAGTGCTTTGATTTAGAACTTTTTAAAGCTGATTTCGTAGAATTTATTGCAGTCCAATCTCATGCGAATCTTGTTTTCATATTTAATTATACATATATATATGTGTTGAGAGAGAAAGAATGAATGAATGAATGAATGAATGAATGAATGAATAAATGAATGAATGAAGGATACTTTATTTCTCAAGGATGGAAACAATAGGCGCACAGGCCTCTATTCGTGTTTTTCCTTGCTAAACTACAACATTAAAAACAACATTAAAACAACATATTAACAGCACAAACAAGCGTCTACACCCACAGGTCACTTGTGTTACATTCCGATATAAGTTCACAAGTCTCGTTTGCTGTATATGTGTACATGCACACACACACACACACACACACACACACACACACACACACACACACACACACACACACACACACATACAAACACAAACACACACACACACACACACCCATCAATTGACAGGGTCTTGGGGGGGGGGGGCGATGTAAAGTGAGTGTTTATAGACAGCGACTGCGCGCTTATGATACAGCTACTCTTGTGTAGGAATATAGTGAACAGGCAAAACACTACGGTAAAGAGAGATATATAAAAACTAACAAGTGCAAAACGGAGGACCACAACAATGCGTTAAAAAAAGGAAATCATTGACATGGCTCTTTTGGACACATTAACTACGTTTCTTTTGCTCTGAGATGTATTTAAAAGCTTTCCCGTTCAGTGCTTTGTGCATAAGTACGCACTTATTTAACGCAAGGTGTTGATGTAAAGAAAGGAGCTCTGTTGCCTGAAGCTTTTCCTCCAAAATTAGAGAGGGTATTGGGAGGATCAGTTTAACTGCGCGCTTGAATAGAGAATTAATCCTTTTAAGGTAAGTCTCACTACAGCCGTCCCAAATTGTAGATGCATAGTCAATGTGAGGTTTTATGTAGGAGTTGAAAAAATAGCTTACGGGTCTTAGTATCAATGATAGATTTTAATCTTGACAGTAAAAATAGCTTCTTTGATAATGTTTTCCCTAGTTGTGTTACATGGGGCAACCAGCACAGTTGTTCGTCAACAATTACCCCGAGGAGACTGTTATGATTGTGGTTGTGTTATCCTGTGAGAGCGTGCGTGTGTTGATCGTAGGTAACGATCCGATGTTTATTTGAGCTATCTTGGTTACGATTCACGTGTCTTTTTAGTTAGATTTCCTTTTGTTCGTGAGTAGAGCCGTTTTCGTTTTGTTAAGTTTAGTCCGGAACGTTCTAGAAAGGTCGCACTGTCTAGTGGCCTCGTAAGTGTCACGTCGGTTAGTTGACATCGCAACATTTTCGCTACTTTTTGTTTTCCTGTGCGCGTGAACTGAGCAGCCTTTATTTTGTTTTGGGAATGTTCTCGTACCTTTTTGAGCTATCATAGAACGTGGTGATAGGGTTACCATACTTTTATGTGTCTTTATTATACGCTAGAATTTAGAGCTGAAGTAAGCAGCCGTGTTTTTGTAGCCTGTTATAGTTTTTTTTCTGGAAAGTTCATGTTAATGAGTTTCGGCTGCGTGTTTCGTTCTGATTGGTTGCGTTGTATGATTTCCATAGAAGATTCTGGAATTTCGTAGTATTTATAAGGAGGGCGCTGGGAAAGCCCGTTCGTTATCCAGGGGGAAAAAACGGATTTGTTCTATAGCATGTCCGTTGAAAGGTCCTGGTGAATCAAAGTGGCACAGCTGGAGTGCGCCTGAGTTGATCAGTGTTCAGGTCGTACTCCATAGGCAATAGATTTCCCTGTCCCCCATAACCCGCCCGTCAGGGCCGTCCATGATCACCTCGGTGCTGTGGACGTTAAACCCGAACTAACCAACCAACCAGCCCGTTCGTACATTGTCTTGCTTTGTCAGTTGTAGAGATACGCAGTTTATTGCGAGAGACGCTGTGTATGAGAAACTTTGAGTCGTAGTGAGGACATCGCAGAAGAGACTTTGTATCAGTAGTTTGTGCATTTGAGAGTGCATTACTGTGTGGATATCGCATCGCTGAATTAAATATTGTTGGAACTGTTACTCCAGTATTGTCTACATCCTTAAGCCACGTGTGACGGATTGCAGCTGAACGAGGTTTATTTTAAAGAACTCTACGTGTGTGTGTCTGGTGTGTTTATCATACTTCGACTACAACTCCACCACGTAACAGAGAAGATATTCTTTGACTTGCCCAATGGAAACTGAATCAAAAGAGAGGCTAAGTGAATGGTGCTGCAGCTGATGCTTTTGGCGTGTTGTGATTAGCATGTGTTTTTTGTTTTAGATGGATTAACAAGCATTTGATTATTTTTGCACCACAGTGAGGCCTCCTGAAGACTAAGGCTGAAGATTGCTTAATATTTCAGGTACAGTTTTCCCGCCCGCGTGAAGAGTTAAATCATCGGTAAACATGTCACATTCAGTATTTGGATTGGACATATGAAGTAGAAGATCATTTATAATCAAACAAAAGAGAGAGAGGGGGGGAGAGAGAGAGAGACAGACAGACAGACAGACAGACAGTCAGACAGACAGATAGACAGAGGCACGTACGAATTTAAAAAGCGGATTTTGTAGTCTCGAATATGTTATTTCACCTCTTATAGGCTGAGATATGACATTGGAAAAATGACACGTGTTTACAGAGAGAGAGAGAGAAGGGGGGAGAGGGAAAGAGAGAGAGAGCATGGGCGGATTTCCAGGGGTACCGGCCCCCTCCCCACACCTCCCCCCTCCCATCCCCACACCCACCACCACCCCACCCACACCAAAATTCTTTAAAATGTTATTAGAAAGCCCTTTTTGGGGGCGTTTCACACACATACACACACACACACACACACACACACTTTCGTCCCCCTCACCCCCCCCCACCCACCCCCACCCCACCCCCCCGCCTCCCCACCCAGAGAGAGAGAAAGAGAGAGGGGGGCGGGGGAGAGAGAAAAAGAGTTGATATTCAAAGTTGTTACAGGAAACGTCAAATGTCTGATTAAAACTAATAGGTCTAGACGTGTTCGTAGGCGATTGCTCATACTGAGTCTAAAATCTTCAAATTTGTGCACAGCCATAAGCAAGCCACATTAGAGTACTTACAGATAATGATATAGACCAATGGCTTTAGTTCAAGGGTGGTGCCGGAATAGCTTGGCGCCTAGAGGCGCCAAGCTATTCTGGCAATACCCTTGAACTATTTTAGTCAAACATTTTTTCACACACTGGTGTATTCCAAATGATAAGGGTTAACGCAGCGGACGACAGCTCGACATGTTTAATGTAGTGAAGCACGTGCAGTGAAAGATGACATGGTCGTGACGTTGGAAACTGACTGCAGGTGTCAGACTAATTAGGCAATAAATTTTTAAAAAAACCTTGAAGTTGTAGATAAACTCTTATTAGGCACTACTCTAAATGTAACATGGTTTAATCATCTTTAACCCCTTCACTGCCCACGGACGCAGATTGTGTTCATGAAATCATTGTAAAATTCAACGTCAAAGCCGTTAAAAGAAACATGGGTACAAAATGGTGTCGGAAGAAGCATAGATCCTCATGATCTCCCCGCAATTGCGTGGGGGGGGGGGGAAGGATCATGAGGATCTATACCTCTTTCAGTTGGGGGTTTTGTTGGGTTTTGTTTTTCTTCTTTTTCTTGACGGTAAACGAGTTACATGTTTGTAATCATGAGAGTCGATTCGTTACGACGGGCAAAACAACCAAACAAGACATGTCTCGTCTCGTCTCGTCTCGTGTCTCTTCTCGTCTATTTTCGGGGGTTTTTTTTAGTTGCGTCTCGTCTCGTCACATCTCCAGTCTCTCCTCGTCTCCTCTTGCTTTGTCGTGTTTCGACCTATCTCTTTTACGTATATAATGTCCGAGTAATTCGCTTTTTGTATTCTTATACACGATAATACATTCGAGGCATGCTGTGTCCGGACATGCGGCTATATGCCGCGTGTTCGGACACAGCACGTCTCGTATCTCCTCTCGTCTATTTTTCGTTTTGTTTAGTTGCGTCTCGTCTCGTCACATCTCCTGTTTTGCCTCATCTCGCCTCGTCTCCTCTTCCTCTGTCGTGTTTCGACCTATCTGTTTTACGTATATTATGTCCGAGTAATTCGCCCCTTTATTTTGTATTTTTATACACCATAATACATTCGAGGCGTGCTTTGTCCGGACACGCGGCTTTATGCCGCGTGTCCGGACACAGCGCGTCTCGAAAGAGATGCAAAGTTTTCGTTATCTTTTGTCGTACGATTGTAACTGTTCTTTCAATATGGATTCACATGAACTGGGTAATTTACACTGTCTACGTGGCCTTTGTGTTGATCCACAGGTTGATACAGGTGATAATCAGTCGTTGCCACGGCTCGCCCAGACGTTTATTACAATCAGACCTGTTTTATTTCAGGTGTTTCGGACTGACGTACTTCAGGTGTTTAAGAAACGCAATCAATCAGACTTGCGTATACCTTTTCATTGCGCGCTAAGATACAGGGTATGATCTTCCACAGACAGGGCCAGTTACTGGAGGTCCGCAGTTCACGATACCTCAAGAGTAGTGCCAGATTAGCGTGGCGCCTTCCAAGCGCCAAGCTAATCTGGCACTACTCTACAGGTAAATTCACACTGGGGGGAAAAAAACCTGCTCAAGTATCTAGGCGATGATTTTGCAATGATTCAGCATCTAAGCGCCAAGCTAATCTGGCACAACCCTTGAGATAGACTCATATAAGTTAATTCTGGAGCATCTATACGAGACGTTTCACTTGCAAATGATTCATCAGTGTGGACCACTGCTTCTGGAACTGAATGGGAAATGTAACGCGGCGGATAATATCCGGTGTGTGTCTGTTAATGATGTCGGAATACGATCACGAAATTACTCTCTGAGCTTCTTCCGCTTAATCAACACGTGCACAGATGGGTTCGCTTTCAGTTGTTTGCACGTCGCCCAAGCTCCCTGCCGTAAGGTCCAAGATCAGTGACAGATGTGATACACAGGTGGTCAGAGTAGTGTCTGCAAAATGAGTAAGTAAAACCCGCAGATCCTCTCAAACACCAGCATCCTAAATCTCTTTACTAGAAAAATAGAACAGAATGTATACACTAGCAACCTGGTGTTACTCTGAGTGTGAGTGCGCGCATGCGTGTTGGTCAGTTATCAGGATTTAACCCCTTCACTGCAGAGAGAAAAAGTGAACAGGATCCTGCTGCAAGAGACATAGATTCGCATGAGCCCCCGCGACTGCGGGGGCTCATGAGAATCTATGTCTCCTGCTGAGACCAATTTGCATCCATTTTTCTTGGAAGGTTGTGACTTTCGGTCGCTGAGTGAACAAACGTGGTTTTTTTTTTTTTGTTGTTTTTTACTTTTGGTTTTTTTTTACACCATTGTCATAATGTGGATGAAGCGTACGCGCGCATGTGATCCCAACGAAAGAAAATTTGTCGGCCAGACTGACACAATAAAGTTTTTGAATTGAATTGAATTGAATTGAAACAAAAATGTACGTAGCACTACAAAAGGGTGTCAACGCCCGCGCAGGTGACCAAGTCCATCTCATTGCGGGTGCATGTATGTGTGCGCGTGCGCACGCCTGCGTGCCTGTGCCGTGCGTGCGTGTGTGTGCGCGCACGTGTGTCTGCATCAGAGTGTCTGTATGTATACGTGTGAGGAGGGGGGCGGAGGAAAGGGAAAGGATGCTGCAAGAGGGAGGCGCGGATGAATGGTATTTGGTGAATAATGATACTTCTCATTGCCTTTCTCGGTAATGAGGTAACCCCCAAGGGAGGGAAAACATTGAAAAGATGAAGCCTGCGGAGTGCAGTAAGGACCATCCCAGTGCGCAAAAGGCCATCGGGCCGACATCGGCCCGATGGCCTTTTGCGCACTGGGATCCGGTATGGTGTTATAAGCATTGTAATCAACGCTCATATGATCTCCGGCTTTACAGCAGTCCAGCATGCCTTGACGGCGGTGTTTGGGTCGACCATGAAGGCTCATGCTTCAAAATTACCTTTCTTTGTTGGTTTTGTTGCTGCTGCTGCTGCTCTTGTTGATGATGTCTGAATCCCTTCCCTGCCACTGTACGTATATTTTATCTTCGTTCATTCAGCGACCCAAACCCACAACCGGCAAAGGAACATGGATACAAATTGGTCTCAGCAAGTGGCATAGATCCTCATAAGCCCTCACAACTGCAGTCAAAGGATTCATGCTCCTTTCTTGGATTGTGATTGAATATCGCTTGGGAAAATGTGTATGAAAGCTTACTCTCAGCTTGTACACTTTTTTAAAACTTTTTTTTTCTTTTCTTTTTTCTTTTTTTTTTTTCTTTGGGGGGAGGGGGGGTAAGGGGGGGGGGGTAAGGGGCGAAGAGAACCCAGCGTAGCCTTGGGGCGTAACTAGTTCTTTCTTATTTTGTTGTTGTTTTAATTAACCCCTTTAGCTGCCAGTGACCACAAATTTTGCATGTGAAACCCCTGCACACTGGCCGACATTTGCGTGAAGAAACAGATTAAACGGCACCGAAAACAGACATAAAGAACATAGGACTGACAAGAGACGTAAATCCTCATGAGCCCCCTTTGAGGGTTTGTGCCTCTTGCATCTGGCGAGCTCTCAGCCGTGCCCGTGCAGTGAAGGGGTTAATCGTCTCTGCGTCTGCTAACACCGCGACAGCTACGCACTCCTGATAACGGCATTTTGCTGCGTCCCACGCAAACATCTTAGGCCTTCTCTCTTAGCCGCCTCTCAGCAACTGAAATGTCTGATCGCTCACATCTACCTTTTTAAGAGCGTCCACACACTGAGTACCTGATCAACATCTGTTAGATTTTACACCTATACGTATGCGCCCGTTCCCACATATATTTGAGATTGCAGGGGCTCATGAGAATGTATGTCTCTTGCTGCCCTGATTTAGCTCTCTTTGTTCCTCAGATGGAGGTATTCATGCATGAGCTTTCTCACCGTTTTCCATCGGGTTCTTCCTTTCTTCGCCAAGAGGCATAGATACTCATGAGCCCCTGCTACGCAGGGGCTCATGAGGATCTATGCCTCTTGCTGGCCTACATTAGAGTAGTGGTTCCTTGCGCAGAGGTACAAGTGAAAGACTGCTCCGCTAAGAGCGCGAAGAATTAAGCTCTTAAACGACAAAGCCCTTTTCCCTGGCCTATTAGTGCTGCGTAAAATCTCCCCGGACAGCTATCAGAATCATTAGCCACCGACAGGCTACGGAGACAGCGACAGTGAGTCCTCATTGGGTAGAGTTCGCTAGTTTTGTCTGCTTTGGTCTGTTTTATTTACTGGCTCTTTTGCCCCAAACCATTTGTTTGGGTTTCTTTTCCAGAGAATAACCCAGCAAAACAAAACAAAAAAGAAATACGCTTAGAAAAGACAGCTACGACACAATTAATTGTTTTATATTTGGTTGTTTGTCTATATTGAAAAGAGGGTTTTTTACTCTCTTTTCCATATAGACAAACAAACATGTATACAGTTCACTACTTATCTTGTCAGTATGAAAAAAAATAAATAACATCTTAAGTGATATCCTGTAGTTGCCACCTGGCTTCTTCATACTGACGAGAAAAGTAGCGAATTGGGTGTACTCGTTTGTGCGTCTATTTTTTGAATACCCCAAATTGATATCAATAAACTGTGTTGTAACTAGGAAAACAGAAAATAGAGGTTGAACCTTTAAGCTTGAAACATGAAACACGACTTTTTGGATCAGAGATCCTTCTTGAATGATCTTTGATCCGAAATGTGTTTCGTGTTTCATACTTCAAGGGTTTTTAACCTCTATTTTCTGTTTTCCTTTCACCTGAAACCCTTGCGGCAACATGTTTACTTCATTGTGTTGTAACTGTTTTATTTTCTTCGTTGCCTCTGCGTTGTACACGCTTGGTATTCACCTTTTTGGGGCCTGGAGTTTGGGTTTTTTTAATCCGTTTTAGTGATATTCGCTATTCGGTTGCCTCCAACGCGGACGAAAATGAAATTCAGAAGAAAAAAGTTGAGAATAAGGAAGAAAACGGATTATTAAAAAAAAAACTATATAAAGCAAACATGAAAAATAACCGTACCTTGAAAAAGGCATGAACATAGAAAACACAACCAAAAAAGACATGAACAGATCTGTATTTTCATACAGTGAAATATTAGTGCACTGAAATCTCGTGACCTTGACTTCGTGGCTTCTGCAGACGCTGAAAAAAGAAATTCATGGGCTATTTTCGATTCCTCAGTCAGAATGTGTTTTTGGTGTTCTGAGAGTGTTGACTCGTTAATATTTGGAGGCGTACAGTATACGGAAACGCAGCTATTTGTCCACACACTGAGTGTACGAGAAAGAAAGAAAAAACAACAACAGTGAAATCACCGAACGTTAGATTTTGAGCATCATGCAGAAGTGAATTCGAACATCAAAATCCTTCTGGTTGCAAGAAGGACAGATTCTCATCAAGCTCCGCAAGATGTGGAGATTCATGGAGCTGAATTAAAATCCTCCAAGTAAATCCAAGGACCTCGGGCTGACATCGGCCGCAGTCGGCCCGCGCACAATGTGCGCGGGCCGACTGCGGCCAACGTCGGCCCGTTAGCCTTTTGCCGTGCAGAACACTCACTGCCCACGTCTGTGCGCATCAAAGTTATTAGTTCTCTGCTGGTTTCAGCTTGGGCTCGTCCTTGCCGCAAAGGGATTGCTAATCGCAAATGACGCATTGTCCCCGGAACAGTTCATCCCACACATTAGCGCTCAAAGACGTAAATGGACCAAGACGTTTCTCGGCCAGATGCTTCTATCTGCAAGAGGCATAGATTCTCCTGATCCCCTGCAGTCGCAGAGGCTCATGAAAATCTATACCTCATGCTTGTAGGAAATATTGTCCACGGAACCCTTCATTCCATTGGTTAGCGCTGAACTAAAAGACTCAGGTCCCTAAGTGGACCGTACAGTGTCTTGGCCAGAAATTTCCAGCAGCAAGATGCATAGATCCTCATGAGCCCCTGCAGCCGCAGATGCTAATAAAACTATACGCCTCTTGCTTGTTGGCTTGTGTATGTTCCATTTACTCATATATGTGGTCCTTTTATGGTGGTTTAAGTTTGTAAAGACACATGTTGAACAAGGAGGTAATTAACACTTCTTTTTATATTAAAAAATAAAAATACCCTCCTCCCCCAACCCCCTTCCATTCCCCCTCCTTTCCCCTCCGATGTGATTTTCGTTGATGCGTTGTTTTTATGCTGAAACAGATTTTTTTATGCTTAAGGACTTGATCTGTTTCAAAACATAAATTAAAAGGATTTTACAATGAAAAGTAATGTTCTGATGCCGTCGTTTGTCTTTTCAATGACACACGCTTTAATGATCATGAAGACTTTATTAAATATGGGCTCAGACGCGTGTCTGAATTTTTTGGACTCTGGAAAATGTCAAATTCAATCCTATCGACGCTGGAAGTCGATTGGGGGCACATAACTCGTGGCTTCCCTCCCCCTGTGGATTTAGCGTATAGCCACTACTGGGTGATGATAAAGTACATCGACGTGTGATAAAATCATCAAAATGTGTCTGGATCGGGGGGGGGGGGGGGGGAAACTGAAATGCGCCATCTGATTTTGCCTTTGTGTTTCGATGCATTGATGATAACCCCTTCACTGCCGGGAATAAACTGAACACACCCTACAGCAAGAGGCATAGATCCTCATTAGCCCCCGCAGATGCGGAGGCTCATGAGGATCTATGCCTCTTGCTCAGACCAATTTGTACCCCTGTTCTTTGGACGGTTGTGGCTTTTGGTGGTCCAGTGGCATGGGACGGGATTAATGTGTTATGACATTATTTCACGGTTTCCCAAGGAAACGCAAAACTTTACTTGATAGGGTTTTCGTGTACACATCCCAGTACATTCTTTCTGCCTCTCCTGTCCAATCCTTGTGCTTGTCATTTCTGCCATGTCGCAGTACAGCCAGACGTACCATGCGGTCCGTGGCGCAGTGGTTAAGGCGCCTGCCACGTTGCCAAAGGTGCCAGGTTCGAAAACGGGTTCCGGCGTCGGGCTTTTCTCCTCTGGTAGGTGTCACCGTTAATTCGGGCGGACCGTCGGGGGTTCTTTCTCCGGGTACTCCGGTTCTTCCACCCCTCACCCATCCCCCCCCCCCCCCCCACCCCCCCCCCCCACACACACACTTTGGTACCGGTTTCAGGCCACTTTACAAATTTCAAATACAAGCGATCAAAAATCTCTGTAACTTCAGTAGCTGAACTGGCCCTTCGTCTGTCTTGTAATGTGTTTGTCTTAAATGGCGTAAATCCGTGTCTGTTACGTGAGTGTGCGTGTTGGTTTCAGTTCGCGGAGCTTTGAGTCGATTTGCCCAAAAATTGAGAAAAAGCGCCTACATAATGATGATAGAACTTTATTGCCATATGTAACAATACATTAGGAAATCGTTGCGGTGCCGCGCAACATAAAAGGACTGAAGAACATTAAACACATCAAAATCAAAATATAATTAAGCTACTAACGTGTGCACACACACACACACACACACACACACACACACACACACACACACACACACACACACACACACACACCGTATGCCTTAGTACTGAACTATTGTGGTCTAAGCATAAAGACAATATAAACGATTTCACAGTAACACAAATTACATAGGACATATCGTAATATAAAACTGAACACGTCAATAACGGTATTATTATTATTATTATTATTATTACCATGCCTCAGCGTGGCCCTCCTGAGTCCCAGCAATCCGCCTGCGGTGAATCATGAGGGTTTATGTCCGAGGCCTCAATTTTTCTGGCACCATCCTTAACCCCTTCATTGCAATTTATTGACGCAGACTGTGTTTCTCAAAGTGGTTTTGGCAAGAGGCATAGATCCTCATGTGCCCCCGCTCGCGAAGATCTGCGCATCTTGAAGCTGGATTGCGTTCACTTTTTTTCTCGGCAGTGCAGAGGTTAAAGTATTAAAGTCGACGATCTCCTCAGCTGTGATGAACTGATAAATATATATCCCTTTTAACCCCGTCTGCATTCCCCTAAGTTCGAAGGTGTCACCTGGCGACGATGTACCAGTTGCAGGAGATGTATCGACTATTATAATTCTAGGGTAGTGCCAGATTAGCTTGGCGCCTGAAGGCGCCAAGCTAATCTGGCACTACCTTTGAATTTTCATGGTTGATCCATCTCTAGCTTTAGTGTGTCAGGGCCTAATGGGTTAACTCATTCGCGGCATTATGCAGCGCATCCGGGTGCGGCTAGCCGAGAATGAGTTAATTTTAAATAAGAGTGACCGTCAACGTCACGTCCGTCAAGCATGGGTCCGCAGTCTTCATCACATCAATGGTCGGATTGACAAAGACTTTTCGTGGACAATCTAAATGATCAGTTTCCGATGTAACCATCTCGCCTAATTATCAATATTAATGCAACGTTCGCCTACCCTGTAATTTTTAATATGAAGGCCCATTATCATGATTGACACTAGCTGACGTGGTTGCCATTCCATCCCCCACTCCCGCACCCACCCATTGTCTACGAGAGAGTATCATCAGGGGTATACTTTTAATGCCCAAATACGGACATGCAAACGGAAAAAAAACAAAGTAGAATTTGCACGAAGATGTGATCTAACGCAATTGGCACGCCGCCCATAATTCACAAAATGTTAACTTATATCCTGTTAACCCGTTCAGTACCAGTTGACGCGGACTGTGTTTCTGCAATCTTCGTTAATTCGACATCCTCCCCGCACACCCCCCCCCCACCACCACCACCACCACCACCACCATCACCCCCCACCCCCACCCCACCCACCCCCACCCACCCTCCCCCCCCCCCCCAAAAAAAAAAACAAAACAAACCAAAACAACAACAACAAAAACTCTAGATGTCCCAGGAATATAGATTCAAAGTGGTGTCAGCAAATGCGGGGGCTCATGAGGATCTAAACCTCTTGCAGATGGGTGGTGTTCAATTTTTCTTGGCACTGGACAGGTTAAAACAGGGAGATCACTCATAATAATAATAATAATAATACCGTTATTATATAGGCGCTTTTTCTCAATTTTGGGCGAATCGACTCAAAGCGCCGCGAACTGAAACCCAACACGCACACTCACGTGACAGACACGGATTTACGCCATTTAAGACAAACACAATACAAGACAGACGAAGGGCCAGTTCAGCTACTGAAGTTACAGAGATTTTTGATCGCTTGTATTTGAAATTTGTAAAGTGGCCTGAAACCGGTACCAAAGTGTGGGGGGTGGGGGGGGGTGGGGGGGTGAAAGAACCGGAGTACCCGGAGAAAGAACCCCCGACGGTCCGCCCGAATTATCGTGACACTTACCAGAGGAGAAAGTCCGACGCCGGAACCCGGTATCGAACCTCGCACCTTTGGCATTGGTGGCAGGCGCCTTAACCACCGCGCCATGGACCGCCCCACGTAGGAGTGATCGCCCTGTTATAACAGGGTTATTCGACATCCCCAAATTGGCTAACGTCATCTCCTGTCTTTTTTGCGGAATTATGCATCGAACAATCCACACTGGGACTTACATTTTATTTTGCGTTCACCCCATCATTGCCGGAGCAAAGCAAATATTACCCAACTGCAAGAGTCAGAGGATTTATGTTTCTCGTTTAGTTCTATGTTGTTTGCTTTGTTGGTTTTGATGTTGCTGTTGTTGTTGTTGTTGTTATTGTTGTTGTTGTTGTTGTTGTTGTTGTTGTTCCATTTCATGTGTTTACTTAACGCGAATGTCGGTCAGTGTGCAGCGCTTTCAGACGCGAAATCCGTGATCGCGAAATCCGTGATCACTAAAAGGGAAGGGGATACCCCTTGACTGCTATTTACGGTACCGACAAGACCACTATTTTATTATTTCAGAATTAGAAAGTTACAATTACGATGACACGATGACAAGGTTTATTAGCGATTCAAACACACAATCAAAATTGCGTTATAATTTGTGTACGGTCTGCGATTCTGGAGCCAAACGACACAGCTCTGCCCTGATAGTCTGGTACCCAGCGTCTCGAATGAGTTAACTCATTCGAGACCTGCCCCATCCGGATACGCGTCTTAGCGCAGCGTATCCGGATGCGGCACGTCTCGAATGAGTTAATCCCGTCCCTTAACACATTTGAGACGTGTCATGGACGTGATATCTAAGCACCACTCAGTCGAATGTTTATATTTTGACTTGGGTTGTGCTTTTATTTGAAACCACGACCATTGACAGGATCGCCCATAACTCATTCTACCCCAGACACACCGCAGCAAGATAAAGATTGACCATGATAGTTCACGGGTGATGCCATAATAGCTTGGCGCCTATGGGCGCCAAGCTATTCTGGCATCACCCTTGAACTATCATGGTCGATTTGTGTCCTGCACTGCAACGCAGTCTTCAGAAAACAACGGCCAAATTTGGGGAGTTCGGTGTTGGGGTAGAATTAGTTAACTAATTGTGAGTAGTATATATCCTTAGAAGCCCATGCGGCTGCAGGAGTTCATTAGAATATGTGCCTCTACAGTCCGATGCAATGTTATTAATATCATTACCCATTTAGTGCCGATACAATTTCAACGCCACACTACCAGAAGAATCATAGATCTTTATGAGCCCCCGCAGTTGCTGACACCACTTTGAATCCGTGCTCTTGGGACAGCTGAGATATTTACCCGTCGAATTAACGAACATTGCAAAAACACAATCTGCGTCAACTGGCACTCAACGGGTTATTAATATTGTTGCTCTTATTCATATTATTATTCATATTTTTATTCATATTATTATTCATATTTATATTATTCATAGTCATATTATTCATATTACTATTCATATTCATATTATTAATATCATTATTCATATTTTTATTCATTTTCATATTATTCTTATTCTTATTATACATATTTTTATTCCTATTTATATTATTCTTATATATTATTATTACTATTATTATTATTATTATTATTATTATTATTATTATTATTATTATTATTATTATTATTATTATTATTATTAATGTTAATAATAAGAATATTACCTTTGCCGATCAGTGGTAGAAGCCGGCTAGACAGTTAGACGTCTCAGACGGGATTAGAAGCAACCGTCCGGATTAAAGGACCTGTCATCCCGTCTCTAGTTGAGGCAATTTTAAGCTTAGTTCGTTTCTAGGTAAATTTGTTTTCTTTGTACGTAATGTAATTTTCACACGATAATCACTACGCACGGGCGTATCTAGTTGCTTTCTATTGCCAACTGTGGGAGACTAATCGACCATGAAAGCTCAGTGCTAATTCCCAGTGCTGCTGTCTCTGGCACAATACCACATGTACATTTCCGAAACATGAAACATGAAAACTTTCTGTATTAAATTTGTGTATTCTTTATATTTTTATGTTATGTATTTTTTCAAAGAATGATGCAATATTATAATATATTAATCATTTGATATACTATGTTCTGACACAACTTTCACGATGAAGCAACATTTTAAAAATGTAATTCAATTTAAATTAAGTTTATTTTGAATCTTTAAATATCTAAAATTTAAAAAAAAAAAGTTGATTTCGCGACTATAGATGACTTGTACAAATGTAGAAAAATCGATTCCGAATAATATCACGATATTCCTTGACTTGCTCCACCGCCGAGCGAAATCGAACGCTATCCTCTGGGCGCCAAGCTATTCTGGCACCACCCTTGAACTAGAGCCATTGGTCTATATCCTTATCTGTAAGTACTATAATGTAGCTTGCATATGGCAGTGTACAAATTTGAAGCTGTTAGCTTCAGTATGATATGGGCTAAAAAAGATTTTAGAAACACGATCTTCGACCACTGACAGCGAAGGCGTAAAAATGAAGATGAAGATTTAATGTGATTTGGATCTGTGAGTAAAAATATAAGAAATTCAGCAGACATTTTATGTGCAGACAGTCTCACGACATTTTTGTCTGATCCAGCAGAGAAACTCTAAATTCGTGGAAGTCAATGAATCCTATAATTGTCAGTTGTAATGTATTATATGGATTGACATTTTGCGCACATACCTTTTATGCGAAGATGTAGGCATAAATGCACACAAAAACTTAAAATAATAAAAATAAAAAAAGGGAAAATGCGAGAAAGGAACATCAAGACCGCATCAAAAACAGAACATACGAACGCTTTGCTTATGTCGACAAAGTTTAGTTTTGTGAGTAAACTTAAGACCGTGAAGTCTACATAGTGTAGCTGTGTTTGTTAATTTGCGAAAGGTACCGTTCAATGTTCTCATTGTTCAATGGACTCGCGTCAATTTTTTTCTTTACATACCGCTTAGTTCCATATTAAAGTGTCTCAATATATTTCTGAATCATGCGTTGACCAGTTTCAAGCTATACTGACGAGCAAAAGAAATGCCGCGAAATCATTCGAGTCACCGGAAACACTGAAGTGTTTCCGATGACTCGAATAATGTCGCATTTCTTTTGCTCGTCGGTACTATAAAAAATGTCGCATTTCTTTTGCTCGTCAGTATATTTTAAGTCGGAATTTTCAACGTTTTTTTCGTGTTGTCGATACTGAGTACACACAACACATGTTCATGTTCTATACATAGTTTTTTGTTTTATATTCATGTCATCAGTTACAGAGTTCAATGTTCTTCGGCATTGTTTTGCGGTTTACACGGATCAATGCCCTCATTTATTGCTTTCCGAATTATTTAGTCCAATGTGTTCATGAACTCAAACCATTCCACACTCCCACAAACAACCAGCCAGAGTTAACGTAACTGAAATATTTACTTCACACCGGCCCTTCGTCCGACTCAGTTCAAGCACAAGAGACATAGATTCTCATGAACTCAAAACGACCGCAGGAGTTCATCAGAATCTATGCCTCTTGCAAACGGAAACAGGCTCCAGCTGTCCCCGAGAAAGGTGGCGTTATTTCAGGCTGAACGCTTGACTGACGACAGCTACTGAAATTTTACCGCGCACATGGGATACACGCAAGCTCGTGTAATAACTTATTTATCACACCTCTGCCAGCGGTACCATATTATTGCGACTGTGGGACGTGCCCATTTTGCGTATAGTCGTAAATACTTGAAACATTTTCTCTTGGGAGACTTTTCCTATTTTCCCGTGAAACAGGGCGAGATAAAGACAATATATACGCACATGCGCACGTAAAGAGAAGACTAGTTGGTTGGATGGTTGCATGGTTGGTGGGATGAACTGTCGGTTAATGGTTGGTTCATTGGGGATGACTAAGAAACTATTTTACGACAATTTTATTATTATTATTATTATTATTTTAATGTAAATACAGAAAAGATGATTTCGTGCGCATATTGTGATTTTGGCATTACTCTGCAGCATAATCGTATGCACAACATTATATACTGAGGAGCAAAAGAAATGCAACATTTTTGGAAACACTGGGATCGAAAACACTTTACTTTCACTTTAATGTTTCCGATGATTCCAAAAATGTCCCATTTCTTTTGCTCTTCAGTATATAAATATGACCCTGCAAAGATATAATTTCTTTGTATGTGATTGTTTAGTGTTAAATACTTGCAGATTCTTTGTAGCGTTGTTTTGCTATCCTTTTTCGTTCGGTATCGATTTTTGTCGAGGGAATTCTTGCAGGAATCACCTCGACAAAATGCGCTACCGACCGGCAAAGGGTTAATGTGTTACAGTGTGCACCTGTTGAATGACGCTTGAAGGCCTTCTTTAATTTAACCCATTCAGCCCTGATGCCCTACAGCAAGAGATGCACCAACCATGATAATTCAAGGGTAGTGCTAATCTGGCACTACCCTTGAATTATCATGGTCGATCCATCTCCTGCAACTGGTAAATAGTCGTCAAGTGGCACCTCCAAAACTTTATCTACGAAAAAAATCTGACATTTTAACAAATTTATAGTTCGGCACCCAGAAAGCAACCTTTTGGAAAAAAATATCTGTCCTTAGACTGCATTTAATCAGTTTCAGATGGGTTTTTTCCCGTCTTCACAATATTCTCGGAACACCTGATAACACCTCCTGTAAAGTCCAAATTGAAACAAAAAGTTGTATAAAAAAGCTGCGGAAAAACCAAACGCAATGGGTTTTTTTTTTCCAGTGCAGTTAATCCTGGCTCTTTTCGTAGAAGTTGCACTTTATTATTATTATTATTATTATTATTATTATTATTATTATTATTATTATTATTATTATTATTATTATTATACTGATATGAAGGATACTGGTTTCCATTTGCAGAAGGTAGCAAAACAAAAAATTAAAGTGACACTGAACCTGGAAATAGAGCAGTTGTACTTTATTGTTGTTGTTGTTGTTATTATTATTATTATTATTATTATTATTATTGATATCATGAAGGATACTGGTTTCCATTTATAGAAGGCAGCAAAACAAACAGTTAAAGTGGCACTGAACCTCGATATAATGGTGATTTCTTTCGGAATGATCCTTCTAGGAACCGTTACGAAACCATTCCATTATTTCCAGGTTCATTGGCATGGTACAAAAGGATCATTCTGAAATCTTCAACCATTATTCTGGGTTCCGTGGCACTTTACTACAAGTGTCACGTTTTAAAGTTATTTCCAGGTTTAGTGGCACTTTCATTTAAGAGTACAAATGTCTTTTTATAAATAGAAACAGTAAACAAAATCGTCCTTGAAACTGACTGAGTTTTTCAGTTGGGTTTCGTTAGTTTGTTACCACCCCTGCACTACCGAGAAAAAATGAACACGATTATGCCGCAAGAGACATAGATCCTCATGACCCCCCGCATTTGCGGGGGGTCATGAGGATCTATGTCTCTAATGACACAATTCTGCCTCCATGTTCCTTGAGCGGCCGGCTAGAACTCTTGAATTAACAAAGATTCCACGATTCCGGAAACACAATCTCGACCACTGGTAATAAGGGTTAACACATTCGAGGCATTCTGCATCCAGATACGCGGCTTTAGCTGCGTATCCGGATACAAAATGCCTCGAATGGGTTAAGAAAAAAAAAAAACAGACTTCTAGTGTGTAAGATTTGCAGATCGCGTGTCTCACGCAGACGAAAATGGCTCTAAGGTTTGCGAAAATACTCAGTAGGACGTACTTCAGTTGTTTTGTGGATCTGTGATTAAATTGTTTAGCTGAGAATGTTGAAAATTTATCATCCATGTCACGTGTTTATTCTAGCGTGGCTCTCTCTCTCTCTCTCTCTCTCTCTCTCTCTCTCTCTCTCTCTCTCTCTCTCTCTCTCTCTCTCTCTCTCTCTCTCTCTCTCTCTCTCTCTCTCTCTCTCTCTCTCTCTCTCGTGCGTGCATGCGCGCCTATGTGTGTGAATTTTGTGTGGGTTAGTGTATTGAGGTGGGTGTGTTTGCATATATGCCCGTGTGCGTTTGCGCTCATGTTTCTCTGGAATGTGTTTGCGGTTAATCGGAAAATTATCTGTAAACCTGCATTCCCTTCCCTCGACAATAAGGTATTGTAGCATAACAGTCCTGATCACAAATGTTATGCATAATTAATATGAATCGATATATAGTGTACAGCGGGAGTGCCGTTTATGAAATTGATCATACAGAATATCCATTAAATATTCATGTGCGTGTTTACTTTAGGCATTTATTCATTCGTTTCACCTTGAAAATCGAGGTGAATTACGAATGCACAAATGAAGTAAACACGTTCATGAATGTTTCACGGACATTTCATATTTCCTTTGAAAAAAAAATTGCTTTTTACGCGCGCATGCAAAGTGATTTTTTTTTTCTAGAATCGTAGAATACCCAATATATACAGAAGGAGAGGATACTATACTGACGAGCAACAACAAAAAAAAAAAAGCGATATTTTGTTGTCATCGGAAACACTGCAGTGTTTCCCATGATTCCAAGAATGTCGTATTTCTTTTGTTCGTCAGTACAGAGATTTGTTGAACGACGTCGTAACTCGTGAGAGAACTAAATTAATGAAGAAAAATAAAACTGTAATATCGTGGGGAAGAGTGGGTGGGAGGAACTTTCAAACAACACTAAACATTTTATTATCCAGTATGTGACCTCCGGAGGCGTCTTAAAGTACTGTCCCGATACGGGGGATCTGGGGAGAGCAGGTGGTATAGAGTGTTCGACTCTCGTCCGAGAGGTCGCGGGTTCGAATCCAGATCAATTTGATTTCTGTTCTGATCGGTACCCCGTTTTTTGAATCATTTTCGTGGTGGACAAAAGACGTTAAGCACTAATACGTTTTAAGTTTTGTGCCGATACAAGCAGCGGTAGACCAGTCGACGATGACAGTTCAAGAGCAGTGCTCGACGCATTTATTAGCTTGACGCCTGGAAGGTGGATATGGAGCTGGCACTACCCTTGAACTCGCATGGTCTCTGCTGATCTGCCACCAAGGCCACTCTCATGGCCTGTGGAGGCAACCTTGACCGACCCCCCCGCCCTCCCCCACCTCCCCCCCCCCTCCCCTCTCCCGCCCCGGCCTCCCCCCTCTCCCCCCTCTCCCCCCGCCTCCCCCCTCGCCCCATTTCCGCGGTTATGTGTCAAAGACGAACGAGTTACAAAATCAATATGATTGTGATTTCGGAGCCTCGTACACAGTATCCATATCTGTGCACGTGGCGGTCCCGCCGCATTTTCAACGGCAAGATGACGGCATGCCCTTTCACACCCAAAGCCAAATGAGCCAAGCGGCAGAAATCCGTGTGTAATGGACGCATGCGGTTACGGGCGTGCACACTGAAAGTATGCACTTGATCTGTGGCTCGCAAAACTAACATGACCAAACCAGTACGCCGGCAAAGACCATCGGACTGTGCGCAGGCCCACTGCGGCCGACTGCGGCCCGACAGCCCTGGGAAACAAGCAGACACACAGCTGTCGTAAGGGACAAATAAAACAATGGATACTCTTTGCATTCCAATCGGGGGGGGGGGGATGGGGCGGGGGAGGATGGGGGGGGGGGAATGGCACACCGAGGATTTGATTCCACGCGAAATCGGGCCGTATTAACGAAAAAAATCGAGTGTACGGTTATGATATAATGCGGAACAAGCAATAACTGACGCCATTTTATAAAGTTGAAATCTGCTCGCTAACACATCAGCCACTCTCGGTGAAGACACTCAGTGATAGTCCCGAGCCGTAATAAGCAGCCAATCTCTTGCTGCCAGTGATCACAAATTACGCGTCTGAAACAACTGCACACTGACCGAAATTGTCGTGAAGAACGCAGTGTAACTGGGACAACAATTAGGCATAATGAAGATAAGACTAGCAAGAGACATAAACCCTCATGAGCCCCCGCGAATGCGGGGGCACATGAGGGTTTATGTCTCTTGCAGATGAGTAGTGCTCGCTCCAGCAGTTAACGGGTCAAGTAAAAGTTCTCCAAACCATTAACCATTAACCCATTCAGCCCTGACGCATTACAGCAGGAGATGGGTCGACCATTATATTTCAAGAGTAGTGCCAGATTAGCTGAGCGCCTGTCGGCGCCAAGTTAATCTGGCACAACCCTTGAATTATAATGGTCGATCCATCTCCTGCAACAGGTGCATAGTCGTTAGATGACGCCTCCAAAATTTGGAAAATACGTGCCTCGGGCTGAATGAGTTAATGAGTACATAGTGTTGTGTACGATTTTGAGACATGTGGATGTACGGTACTGTCACGAATTTGAATTTTTATCCGTCCCGCACACCCGAAGGTCCATCCCCACTTGGTGGTCCTGATCGTGACCTGAAATAGCACGGGTGGACATGTCTGTTGACGCTTTGGTATTGATGTTGACACAGCATGACCTCTCACAATGACGACTGAGCAGGATATCCGCCGCCGAGTACCAGTGTTTTCGCGAAAAGCCAGGCGGAAAATCACGCACTATGGAATCCAGGCAGCCAAACAGAGTGTGACAAGCTCTAACCATTTTCGGTGAAGGATATTACTGATGTTGAACTCTGCGATGACGATCAGGATATCCTCTGACAACTGTGTCGTGTTTATAGCTTCAGAGCGTAGATTTATGGCAGCTGATTTCGCAGAAAAAGTACAACAGATCCTGGTTCGTGCAACACGTTCCTTTTACAACAGACAATATAATCCATGGCGTCTGCTCATAAAGAATAACCCAACGAAGAAAGAAACACGTTTAGAAAGACAGTTACAACACAATTGTGTTGTAACTGTCTTTCCTAAGCGGTTAATTTTTTATTTTATTTTTTTACTCTTCGTTGGTTATTCTCAGCATTTTACATGCTTGTCAGTCATCGATTTGGTCTGGGTTTGCTTACAAAGGTCGGCGCCGTTTGTTTCTCTGATTGCGGGTTGAAGATAAACAGTATATTGTATTTCTGCCTGTATGTCTGTTTTGAAAAAAAGCTTCTTAACCCTTTGCGCGTCGGTAGCGGTTTTTGCCGCGATGATTCCTGTAGGAATCATCGCGACGAAACCCGCTCCCGACACGCAAATGGTTAAATGTAATATTAAATAAACTGTGTTGCGCTTGTCCTTTTCGTCTTTGTTGGGTATTTCTCAGATGGCGCCATCAGGATTCAGAAGTTGTTTATTATTATTATTATTATTATTATTATTATTATTATTATTATTATTATTATTATCATTATTATCGTTGTTGTTGTTATTATTAGTATCATTATTATTATCATTATTATTAACATTATTATTATTGAAACCAAGCAAAAGAATAAAGAAGGAACACGGCTGACACGATTTTCGTTGAACTAGGAAAACCAGTAGGCACGACGTCATCGGTCGACTTCGACCAAACGAACATTGCTCACTGCACGCCTGTCTCCCTTCTCCTTTTCTTTTTCATTGATACTGTAAATCAGACAAGTGAAGATCATAATTGTAAGGAGCTTATCTGAATTTTATGATAGACCAGCGAGGTACTTGTCCACATCATTATTTTGGATTTGCAGTCTGCGTGTTCTTATTCGAATGTTTGTTGGTCTGCTTGCTTTCTCCTCACGCGTGTTGACTGAACGTGCGTTCGGTTGATTGACTGACCGCTTTCATGTCTGTTCGTGTAGCTCATTCAAGGCGTCCCCGCATGAATAGCTGCGGAAGCGTCGGCGGCAACGCTATACACTTTCGCAGCTATTCACGAGGGGGCACCTTGAATGAGTTAATTATGTTTAATTAAGTCGTTTTAACTCCTTGACCTTTAATGACAATTTTGCAATTTCGAAAAAGACAATTAAAGCCGGTTAACCCTTTCAGTGCCAATGATCGTAGATCTAGTTTTTGAAATCTTTGTTAATGCAACGCGAACAAAAGCCCCAGCCATCCAAAGAAACATTGACGCGAAATAGCGTCAGCAAGAGACATAGTTCCTCATTGGGGGGGGGGGGGGAGGGGGGGGCGGGGGGGGGGCTCATGAGGATCTAATGTCTCTTGCAGTTGAAATCGTGTTCACTTTTGTCTCGGCAGTCAAACGGTTTATTTTAGCGTACATGCATTACTTTGTTTTCCAGTCCTGTTTGATGGTCCCCGTTTGTCCTCGACAGCCTGTTTGCTTCCAGTCGTGTTTGATGACCAGTTTTTGCAAACTCAGCGTAAAGGATCAAACGTGCCCTGGACCAAATATGTTTGAGCATGCTCCCAGCCAGACCATGCGCGCGGGTTAGCGGATCACCTAATTACGGGTATTGCAAAAAGCAAATAATGTGTGTGTGTGTTCGTCAGTCTGCGCTTTTTCGACCTCTGCGACCCAGTAAGCAAACAGGTCACCGGGCCGACGTCGGCCGCTGTCGGCCCGCGCACGCACGTGCGCGGGCCGACAGCGGCCGACTTCGGCCCTATGGTCTCTGCTTGCTGGGTATTATATGAAATGGTAACGTCGGGTCCAATAAAACATAAAATAGTACACATGTTTAGGAAACCACAATAGGATTAGGAGTTATTCCTATATCGGAATCGGGTTAAAGACAGCAGGCTGACCCCCGTTAATAGTACAGAAAGACGGTAGGCTGCGACCCGTTATGGAAAGGACTAAAGAAGTAGTGGTCGTACTGTTAATACAATCAAACCTGCCCGTGCGACCACCTGTACAAAGCGACCATCTATCTGAGCAGACCACTCAGTGTTTTGGTCCCACGGTCTTCTTTCTGTTACTTACATAACTCGAGAAAAAATTAAAGTGGTCGCTTTAGACAGGCGGTCTCCTGTGTAAGAAGACCACATGTCTAAGGCGACCACTTTTTGATAATTTCTGGGGTGGTTTGACTGTACCTCTTAAGCACTTTAAACTGTGGATGTCAATGATTAGTTAGTTAGTTAGTTATTTTGGTGTAATGTCGGGCAGACGACTAAAGCTATCTCACGGCAGTGGATGTCAACTTCTTCCCAATGCTGCCAAAGGCCATCGGGCCGACGTCGGCCGCCGTTGGCCCGCGCAAGACCGTGCGCGGGTCAACGGCGGCCGACGTCGGCCCGATGGTCTTTTACTCATTGGGTTGCGAGCAAGAGGCATATATTTTCATGAGCCCGTAGCTGCTTCTGCTGCTGCTGAGGCCTCATGAGAATACCGGCACGTCTTTTGCGGATGAAGCGGGCTGCATGAATCCGCGGGATGTTTGAAGAGGCTCGTGACATACACAGATCAAGGTTCTTATCCGGTATAAACTCCTTAACTGCTGGGGCAAGGCAAACGCTACCCATCTGTAATAGACACCAATCCTCATAAGCCCCCGGATAATAATAATAATAATAATAATAATAATAATAATAATAATAATATATCAATAACAATAACAACAATACTAGTTTAATGATAATAATAATAATAATAATAATAATAATAATAATAATAATAATAATATAACCACAACAACAACAAAGAACAATAATAACGAAAATGGATACGGAACATGTTCATGAATAGAGTCAGCGAATGCAGGGGCTCATGAGGTTCTTTGCCTCTTGCAGGTGGGTGGTATTCAGAATTTTCCGGCAGTGAATATAAGTCAGAAACTCACCTTCTACAATGCGAGTTCCAATGACAGCGTCTAAGTTGACGTTGTTGTACTGTGTATGGAAGAACTGAAGAGCGCCCTTCAGGGCGGTCACGGTTCGCTCCAGGTAGGACAGAGTCGTGTTGAGGGACACATTGTCCGTTGAGCTACCGAGATCTCCTGTCCACACAGCAGGCACGAGGAGAAGAATGAAGAGGGAGAGAATTGGTGCCAGGTATCGTTTCACGTGGGATTTGCAGGCTGTCATCGCTGCGATGAGGTGGACAATGTTTAAAGTGAACGATGGACAAATTTCGAGTAAACGGTAGGCAACAATCCCACTTGAACTCAGCCTGAATCAGATGAGCCCGCAAAAACGTGGGTACTCACAACTGTAAACCGATCGAGAGTGTTCAGATTTTCACTAACAGCTGCAAAGGTGTTGGCGGTCTTCAGAAGTGACAAACAGAAAAATGCACGATGATAAACAAGACTAGAAAAGAGGAAATGTTCACTGAAATTAATGCACCGTAGCTCTGATGTTTAACTTTATCCACTGCAGAAAGTAATTTCAAAAACGTGTAGCTTATACGAAGATTTCAATGATGAAAAAGTAACTACCTTTTCAGCTCAAAGTCACTGTGATAGAAAAATAAATGCACAAGTAATGGAGTCACAATCAGGATTTTTCGCTCATCGAACTGTCTCCAAAGTCATGAACAGTCTCAGGTTTTAAAGATAAAGCGCACGTCCAATGCTGGCGAAAACGAAACAAGGCCGTTCTCCTTTCACTGTGGCTGTTCTTGGTGAAATGGCAATCGCTCTTTCCACTGCGAATGTCGCTGATATTATCGCTGCAGCTGTCTTTGGTGGCCTTATTCTCGTTGTTGCTGTCGTTGTTGTACCCAGGGTAGTCTACACCAGTGAGAGAAGAAGAGAAAGAACAGCAGAACCACGAATCCTCCATTATAAACGTCAGTGTCGCCTGCTGTTAGACTATTCCGCCGCGCCCGTCCCGCGCTTCAGCGTGGGCACAAATCTCTATCTGTCGCGCTCTCCCATTGGCTGCAGCGTGCATACAGTCTCTGGTACCGGATGTTGGCTGAACTCCGCATGACCTCCTCCGTCTAAGAAATGTGTGCTGAGATAATATGCTTTAACCCTTTGCGTCTTGGAAGCGGTTTTAGTCGCGACTAAACCGCTACCGACGCGCAAAGGGTTACGCCTTCTAACAGAACAGCACACACACTTAACCCGTAGCGCTTTTAGTGCCGCGATGACTTCTAGTACGTCAATCAGTCAAAGCGACAAAAGGCGCTACTGACAGCCACAGGGTTAGTGGCTCCCTGGTGGCAAGAAGCATAGATCCTCATGAGCCTGTACAAGGCTCTTGCTGAAATGGAAAACGTTTCGTTGTCGGAACACACCTGGTCGATCACGTCAGTTACCGCAATGGCCAGCTTACCGGTGGGAGGAGGAAGGACTGACAGATTTGACAGCACACGTGGGCTGAAACATCGTCTACTGTCACCCAGCTGTCAATGGCACGCAAAGGAAATTTGCAGACCTCGCTGAGTTTCATTGGCAAACTATACCATTGTGCAGCCACTGTCACTCATCAGTTCTGTCGAACTGTTTATGAATCAGTCGTGCACATTTTCTAGAACTGAAAATACAGTGGTGTGTGTGTGTCTGTGTGTGTGTGTGTGTGCCGTGTGTGTGTGTGTGTGTGTGTGTGTGTGTGTGTGTGTGTGTGTGTGTGTGTGTGTGTGTGTGTGTGTGGTTGTTTTGTTGCTTTTCCTTTTTTTCTGTTGGTTTTTTTTTTTTTTTTTTTTTTTTGGGGGGGGGGGGGGGAAGGTGGTGGTGTTTTTTTTTTTGGTTTTTTTGTTTGTTTTTTAAATAATAACAAAAGAACAAAACACTTCTTTCTCGCGTTTTTTTAAAAGTAAATTTAATCTCTTCCCTGCTAGGGACGCTGATTGGGATTCTGAAACCTATTACCGTCCAAAGAATATGGATTCACAAGTGGTGTCAGCAAGAGACCTAGATCTTCATGAGCCCCCGCAATTGCGTCAGTCTCTACGCAACTCTTGCAGTTAGATCATGATCATTTTTTCTCCCACAGAAAGTGGTTCACAAAAACACGAAATAAGAAGTTATTAATTAAACGCAAAGACAACATTCGCGAGCGGCCAGTTGCATGAGCGAGCGTAGTCCTGCACCAGCCACTAAGCAAGGTGCGCCGCTATAGCGGCGCACCTTGCTTAGTGGCTGGTGCAGGATTAAGCTCGTTCATGCAGCCGCTGACCCCTGGTCTGTAATGGACCATTTCCGGGCATTAACCCCTTCACTGCCGAGTAAACGTGAACCTTATCCAACAGCAAGAGACATAGATACTCGTGTGCCCCCGCGCCCCCAAGAGGATCTATGTCGCTTGCTGAAGTCCAATTTGTAGCCATGTTTTGGGGAAGGTTGTGGCTTCTGAATGTTGGATTCCAGAATCAAAATATGCGTCCAGCTGAACGGAATTTGTTAACTGCGGCCTGAAGCACTACATCAACATTTGGCCGATGTTTTGCAGCTTCTTCATTCTGCCGATATTCAACTGACGTAAAATCCGTTTGAGATTTTGCACACACTGTACACGTACAAGAATACGACCAAAGAAACTGAGACTCATTGAGCTCTATTCTGTCCTGTGATTTTGCAGCCGTAAGGTCCAAAATCACAGACCAGGACGCAAATGATTCTCGTAAATTGCGCGTGCAATCTGCCAAGATTAATTATAAGAATCTAATCTGACATAATTGTCAACAACTGTGTAATTGTCCATAATTATTCATGCTCACATACATTTCATTTGGTGAGTCAGTGGTTGCGTCTCCTTCCTTTGACCTTTTCATAGTATCATAACATCTGCATGCCGGAACGTCAACGCGGGTATTTTATACACTGGAGTTTCAGTGGTAAACACTGAGTTGGTGAAATACAGAATCCACACCGAAGCGGCGACACTCAAGCGTGCAAGATACAAACAAATTCCCTACAAATAAAGAAACACTCTTAGAAAGAACAAGTTCAACACAATAATGTATGTTACAAATTTCATATAGCTGTTGATAATAAAATGAAATAATCAATCAAAATAGTGTGAACTTTGGTGTTCTCTTTATTATTATTATTATTATTATTATTATTATTATTATTATTATTATTATTATTATTGACATGAGCTTTTATTAAACTTGTTGGCATGTTGTTAAAACAGTTATTCAGTCGCATACATCTTATTTGTCCATGCTCATAATCTAAGACTGATAATATGATTATTTGATATATGAAGTCGATCTATCTTCTGCGTTCACACCTCGATTCAGGGGTGCATTATATTAACACATAATGGTAATGTCTCTTCACACCTAACCTTTTAGTTCTTGATTGGCCTCAGGTCAGATTAGTTCATGACACTTATTCTTTTGGTTAGCACCTTGTTTTAGGCTTGCATTATCTTAACTCTTAAACTAGCAGAACTACATGACTTCCATTCTGTAGAATGGAAGTCATTTAATTCTGGGAGTTTAAGAGTTAACATATAATGGTAATGTCTCTTCACATCTAACCTTTTAGTTCTTGATTGGCCTCAGGTCAGATTAGTTCATGACACTTATTCTTTTGGTTAGCACCTTGTTTTAGGCTTGCATTATCTTAACTCTTAAACTAGCAGAACTACATGACTTCCATTCTGTAGAATGGAAGTCATTTAATTCTGGGAGTTTAAGAGTTAACATATAATGGTAATGTCTCTTCACATCTAACCTTTTAATTCTTGATTGGCCTAAGGTCAGATTAGTTCATGACACTTATTTTTTTTGGTTAGCATCTATAGATGGAAATTAACAGTGGAGCAGATTTTATATGCACACCTACGCCGCACAGCAGACTGCTAGTAACGTCGTCATCCCTCCCGCTGACTTGCAACGAGCGACCAGGGAAAAAAAGTCGAATAGAGCTCGGCCAATGAGAAACGTCTAAAGAGACTGAAAGAAGACAATAACACCGTGATTCCATCTTCCCTCCCTCCCCCACCCTACCCATTGTTTAGAGGCTGGAAAGTAAAACTCTGCCCCCACCCCCATCCCCCCCCCCTCCCACCACCCATGAACAAATATCTCCCTACCTTATTGTCACACCCACCTGCAAATTAGAGTTCCGGTTTGGTCTGTACAAATACTGCTGTCACTTTGTTAGTGCAGTAAGTCCCCGATCACTTTGTGCCAGTGGGACGTTAAAATGGAGTAAACGAACGTTAGTGCAGTCTGTTGTAGCTGTTGATCTGCTGAAAGGTAAGTTCTGATGTCACTATGTTAGTGCAGACTGTTGGAGCTGTTGATCTGGTGAAAGATAAGTACTGATGTAACTGTGTTAGTGCAGCCTGTTGGAGCTGTTGATCTGCTGAAAGGTAAGTTCTGATGTCACTATGTTAGTGCAGACTGTTGGAGCTGTTGATCTGCTGAAAGGTAAGTACTGATGTCACTGTGTTAGTGCAGTCTGTTGGAGCTGTTGATCTGCTGAAAGGTAAGTTCTGATGTCACTGTGTTAGTGCAGTCTGTTGTAGCTGTTGATTTGCTGAAAGGTAAGTACTGATGTCACTGTGTTAGTGCAGCCTGTTGTAGCTGTTGATCTGCTGAAAGGTAAGTACTGATGTCACTATGTTAGTGCAGACTGTTGCAGCTGTTGATCTGCTGAAAGGTAAGTTCTGATGTCACTGTGTTAGTGCAGCCTGTTGGAGCTGTTGATCTGCTGAAAGGTAAGTTCTGATGTCACTGTGTTAGTGCAGTCTGTTGTAGCTGTTGATCTGCTGAAAGGTAATTTCTGATGTCACTGCTGATAAAGCTGTGCATATGATACACGCGATTTTATATGTTGAAATGTGTATCCAAAGTGAATCGGGTGTACACACACTTTGTAAGCATGTATCGCCACTACAGTGATGAAGTAATGAACGGATGTCACTGAAGGTCTACCTCCTCTTCAAGAGCATAAGCAGCCTGAGTAAGTTCTCAAAGTGTTAACCCGTTCAGTGCCGAGGAAATGTGAACACCACCCAACTGTAACTGAGAGGTATAGAGGCAGTTGCGGGGCCTCGTGAGGTGATTCAGAAGTTATGAACAAAAATGAATGCACATTATTTTGTTGTATTAATTATAGTTGTTGTTTTTTTTAAAGACATTCTCAGGTGGAATAGTCTTCCATATAGTTTAATCTCCAAACACCTTTAATCGATATGGCGACACTTGTATAGTGATGCAGCAACAGGTGTTTTCAAATGCAAATTATTCTTACCTACGAATCATTGAATTGCCTGAATAAAGTTCTTAAATAGTTCAGTCTTCAATTGATCGTACTTTCTGTTTAATTATTTTTACAATCTTCACAAAGCCAAATTCGTCAAGCCACATTATATGTGAGAATCTAAAACCACAAACAGAAATTATTCACCTTGCATGCCCCCACGGAAATCACTGTCTAAGCACTATTTGAGGTTCGTCCTCGTTGCCTAATTAGTCCACAAGCTAGGAAGGTCTACCGTGCACCCCCCCCCCCCCCCCCCAGTACTCAATAAGATGGGTTTCAAAGTGTTCCTTAGTATGTCCTGAGATGTTTAAGACATGTTCCCCGAAAATCGTTCGGAACACACCAGAGATATAGCCGATGGCGCAAGGGTACCCCCATTCACGCTCTTCGCAGGTGCTAAAATGAGGTTGAGAAACATTTTCCTCTAAATAAATCAGAATTCATTCCAGAAGCCCAAATCAGGCAATATTATGTTAAGGCACACATTCTGCAGCCTCTGCAAAAACCAGAATGAAAACATATTGAATCTCTGGCTCACAGTGAAGGTATTTGTGCACCCAGCAAACGACCATTTCCGCGAAATCGCAAAAAAAGACAAAAATAATGTGTCAGATGCCTTCAGACATTTTCTATACTGCTGGCAGTCCATTTTCAGGCTTACATTATTAAAACAGGATGTCACAATTATTATAAACTTGACTAGGTGATGTTGTGATTACTGTGAGTGCCACAGTGGTTGATTTTGTATCCCTACCCCCAAGTTGTACAAATACACAAAATTAATTAGAAAAAAATTTCTAAAGTTATTCCATTTCATTTTGACCTCTCTTGACCTATTAAGTTTCAATAATGTGAGCATAAAGTGCAAGAAAATAAGGAAAGTCGGCATCCTTTACGGTACATTCGTGGTGAATGATAGCTTTTTCCCATTTAAAATTGCTGAATTGGGAAACGTACGTTGTTTCCGGTGCCCTCAGAAATTTTGTATACTACCGATAGGTCTTTGTTAGGTTTTTAGAGTACCACAGTTACTCCCAACCTGATTTTGTGATGCTATGATGCATTTAGGGGCCACAGTGGCTGAATCTGCTGCCCTACCCCCATTTTACCAGTACGCAAAGTAACGCAAAATAATCATAAAAATTGCTTACGTAATAGTCCTCTGTTTAAATATTTTTTGTTGCAGTTGTTGTTTTTTTAAAGTATGCATATTGAGCATAAAAAGTTGTGATCATTTCATTAATTTCAATGTAACACATCAATTTAATTGTAACTATTTTTAACTGGCTGGTCTTTTAGGTGATATTTCACCTAGCGTAAGGCGGGTCTAGTAAGGTCTCCCCTTTTCCTTTCATTTATTTTCATCTAGAAATGTGTAAATATGAATATGCGTAATAAAGTTTCATGGTTCCTAATAGCCAAAACAATGTTATCAAAAATACTTAGTTTCCACATGTCGACCACGAGATCTCCACTTCCACCTTCTGCAACGTTCAATTTTTTTATGGCCGTCTTTAAATCCTATATTGTTCTGGATGCCAATAAGTGAGCTGTCAAGAGCTAGGCAGCATGTTTTCAGAGTTTGGTGTATAGGGGCGTCTTCTGGTCAGAACTGCCAGCAGACCGCTTCTCTGTATGGACATGTTTGGAGAATGTGCTAAGGAGACCGATTTTCTACGCCAAATTCGCATAGGGCTGTTTCCACATGACCCAGTCTCACGAGGTAAGTTCAGCAGGGTCCTTACGGTCTGTGAACATTTGTGAAAGTTGTAAAAAAAATGGCAAGGCTTTTTGAGGGCACTGGAAAGTCTGTCAATTTCAGTTCTTTTCCTTAAAGTCTGTGAAAGTTTGTAAAAAATGACAACGTACTGGCAGACTTTTGTCTACTTCTTTTTTTTTTTTTCTCCCTCAATTTGTGACTATTCCCATTGCAAACGATCATGCTGACGCTTGTTGCAAGTGATCTATATTTAGCTCTGATCATAAAGTGACTGCATGGCGAACATTCTGATTGGTTGTTTATGCTTCTACCGAAGTCCGCCATTCACTAAGCGTTCTTTTATTTTGGTATCTCTTCATGCATTAGGCACGGAAGCTTCAAATAATTGCTGATACAGAGTGATCTGATTAAAGTGTGTAAAGCTTCAGGCTTCAGTTTGGGTTTGTGAAACGTTCCTGCTTTTCTGGATGGACCCAGTCCAGAGTAATCAGTGCGTAGATGAAAGATGGTGGCCTGGCTCTCCCTGTTCAGCTTGTTGATGTCATCTGCCCACGGGCTGCAGCCGCCATTCTGCTTTTGCCAATCACTTTGTTGTTGTAGTGTCTCCATTCCCAGCTACTCCAGAATGCACTGGAATCCACTGCAGCACTATTTTGTGGACAGGGCATCCAGTCTATCTTGAAGCTTCCTGGTGAGATCAGTGGATCAAGCTGCTGCCTTTCCCTAGCTAGTGCTCTGCTGCTGTGTTGAGCACCTGCAGATCTGTACGATAGTTGGAGTTGCTGCCGCTAGCTGGTAAGGAGAGGGAGGTAGTAGTGCGGTCTGCACAACAGATGTACACGCCACTTCCTTCATTCCGCACGGCATCTTGTGTGGTATCACAGCTGCAGTGAGGGTAGCGCTTGTGCACAACCTCCAGCAAGATGGCTTTGTACAGTGCCGCGACCTTTGGCAAATAGTCCTGGAACATTATGTTGTCTTGAAGGCTCTTTCGAGATGTCCAGGTATCTGAAGGGAGCTGTTCACACATCTTTGGGCTTGGTTCCAGGACGTCAGTTTTAGCCCTTTGCAGGACCTTCAGTTGGTGGTTCAGATTGGGCATTTCTGACGGTTCTTGGTCTGCTCCTGTAGTCTCCCATGCTGTCGGTGTTTAGTAAGTCTCTTCATCGTGTGTGCTGTTCTGCATTCCAATGGCTCCAATGTCCTCCATTTCCTAAATTGGGGTGCTCCAGATGGCTCTAAGAATGTCACTGCATCATGAGAATGACCCATGTTCTGCATCTTGTCAAGCCTGGCTTTTTGGGTTTTGCAGGCAGTGTTTCATGTTGTCGATGTATCTTGGTACCGCACAACTGGTCTGACCGAGCAGGTGTTTGCTTGTGCGTGGTCCCCACCAGTTCTTCATCAGAGACTCTCTTTCTTTTTTGCAGCTCTAGCTTCCATGGCTTCAATGTGAGGCCTCCACATGAATCCAGTAATTTATTTGTTGCCAGTAAAGTTGGCCTGTCTGTCTTTGGTACTGGAAGATCTCCAGTTTTGAGGTGACCTCTTCGTCTGATTGAAAGAGATGGTCTAGCTCAGTTTGAGTGGCCTCTTTCAGTCCAGCTGCTGACTCTATTGGCAGCATCCTGGATTCTGGAGGATGCTATTTCTTTATGTTCTGGATGATGCTATTTCTTCATGCCTCCACGTGAATCCAGTAATTTATTTGTTGCCAGTAAAGTTGGCCTGCCTGTCTTTGGTACTGGAAGATCTCCAGTTTTGAGGTGACCTCTTCAGTCTGATTGAAAGAGATGGTCTAGCTCAGTTTGAGTGGCCTCTTTCAGTCCAGCTGCTGACTCTATCGGCAGCATCCTGGATTCTGGAGGATGCTATTTCTTTATGTTCTGCTGCGCTCCACACTGCAAAGTCATCTGCATGGAGGATGTTCAAGACGAACCTTGGTACTGTTGTACTGATGTCATTAATGTAGACCAAAAACAGCATCAGACACAACATCTCCCTGAGGTACACCTTCCCCGAGTTTGACAAGAGTGCTGAATGTGCAGACGATAGAAGCTTCAGCGGCAGCCCCTGTTAAGCATGCCTTAAATAAAAAGAATTACAATTAAATCGATGGGTCACATTGAAATTAATGAAATGATCACAAATGTTTATGCTCAATATACATATTTTGTTAAGAAAACTGGCAACAAAAATATTTAATCAGAGGAGCAATTGTTATGATCATTTTTTGTTCCTTTGCGTACAGGTAAAATGGGGGTAGGGCAGCAGATTCAGCCACTGTGGCCCCTAAATGCATCACAGCATCATAAAATCAGGTTGGGAGTAACTGTGGTACTCTATCCTAAACAATAAAACCTAAAAAAGACCTATCAGTTGTATACAAAATTTCTGAGGGCATCAGAAACAATGTACGTTTCCTAATTCAGCAATTTTAAATGGTAAAAAGCTATCATTCACCAAGAACATACCGTAAAGGATGCCGACTTTCCTTATTTTCTTGCACTTTATGCTCACATTATTGAAACTCAATAGGTAAAGAGAGGTCAAAATAAAATGGAATAACTTAAGCAATTTTTTCTAATTAATTTTGTGTATTTTTACAACTTGGGGGTAGGGATACAAAATCAACCACTGTGGCACTCACAGTAATCACAGCATCACCTCGTTAAGTTTATAATAATTGTGACATCCTGTTTTAATGATGTAAACCTAAAAATGGACTGTCAGTGCTATAGAAAATGTCTGAAGGCATCTGACACATTATTTTTGTCTTTTTTTGCGATTTCGCGGAAATGGTCGTTTACTGGGTGCACAAATACCTTCACTGTGAGCCACAGATTCAATATTTTTTCATTCTGTTTTTTGCAGAGGATGCAGAAGTGTGCCTTGACATAATATTACCTGATTTGGGCTTCTGGAATGAATTCTGATTAATTTAGAGGAAAATGTTTCTCAACCTCATTTTAGCACCTGCGAAGAGCGTGAATGGGGGTACCCTTGCGCCATCGGCTATATCTCTGGTGTGTTCCTAAGGGTTTTCGGGGAACATGGCTTAAACATCTCAGGACATACTAAGGAACACTTTGAAACCCATCTTATTGAGTACTGGGGGGGGGGGGGGGGGGGGGTGCACGGTAGATCTTCCTAGCTTATGGACTAAATGTGCGGTGAAATAGATTTTGGAGCCTTCTCTGGATGACCTCGTGTGTTCCAAGTGAACCACCCCCCCCCCCACCCTCCATCCCTCCAACACACATTTTTTTTTATTAACTATTTGCGTGTCTGTAGCAGTTTTAATCGCAATGATTCCTGTAGATATCATCGCCGACACAACCGCTACCTTGTTGTCTGAATTTCCCTTCCAGATGAGTTTCCTTGCACTCGTGGTCGCGTCATGCGCGGTTTGTGCTGCGCAGGCTGTGGAGCCGCTTAAACGGGACAAGCTGACTGAGAAAACACAGAAAGTAAAAATCAATGTGAACACTCTTGGAGAAAAACTCGCCAGTCCGACATGAAGGCGACTTTAAAGCCACCAGGTAACATTCTCTCTCTCTCTCTCTCTCTCTCTCTCTCTCTCTCTCTCTCTCTCTCTCTCTCTCTCTCTCTCTCTCTCTCTCTCTCTCTCTCTCTCTCTCTCTCTCTCTAAATTCATTATTTTTTAATAATGAACATTTTAGTCAGTATCTCTCTCTTTTCAAAATGCTATAGCAAAAATTAAATCGATCTGCTGTTAATAGTTGACAATGTCTCGTGTATAAATGCTCATAGTATATCTGACAATAATGCTACAACAAAAACCACGTTAACCCGCTATGATCGTAACATGAAAGACTTTTCTGATCTTGCTTTCTTTGCAAGGCAGTTCAGTTCACTGTAAGTGAACCAGGGGCAGTAGAAAACCTCTGTCACGTGTGTCTACTCATGCGGACTGTGAAAAGAAGGGTGGGAAAGCCTTAGTTGAGGGAAGACAACGTTGAGAACTCGTCGTATCGGTGAATGTTATCAAAGCCCGCCTTAGATCACTTTGATATCAGATTGTGTTGTATTTTAAGGGCCGAAATTGCGTGTTTGCAGAATGTAAAGTTATGATCTGGCCATTTAATGTGTCAGAGGCAGATTGAGATTGGCGGTTATTATTTACTTTTTCTGACGGTGAAAAATACTGTGTGTGTGTGTGTGTGTGTGTGTGTGTGTGTGTGTGTGTGTGTGTGTGTGTGTGTGTGTGTGTGTGTGTGTGTGTGTGTGTGTGTGTGTGTGTTACAGTGAGGACATGCCCAGACACCTGGCACCGGTTCAACACCTCGTGTTACGGTTTTGGTAGCGAGGCCTTGTCGTGGCCTGTAGCACAGGTAGGTCAGTACGTGTTGCAACAGGCGGCATGCAAGAGAAATGTTTTTCCAAATGTCACTGGCGGATCTGACCATCGTGAATTGGTGGATATATAGCGGATAGTTACTATCCCGTTTATTTGAGTGGCGTGCTGTTTCTGGGCTGAGAACTTGATGATTTATCTCGGATAATTCAATAAATACGGATCCGTTGAACTGGTGCGCGCACGGTACAGATTTAACGGTTGACCGTTGATTGTGTACCGTGGGCACGAGGGCTGAAACACTACTGTACCCACTCCATAGAATGTCTCCTTCTTTAACACATGAACATAGATATTGTATTACAAACAAATCAGTTACTCATAAATACAATACAATACGTACAATACCGTCAATACAATAATACTTTATTAATCCCTCATGGGAAAATTCACTGTCTGTATACAACACATAACATCATCATTCACTCATAGAAATAATTAAATGACCCATAACTCTCAATTAAAGAAATGAACTGTAACAGACGTATTGTTACCTTTGTAACACTCTTGGGATCAGAAGAAAAAAAAATTATGGTGGATTCCCCCTGTGCTCCTGGTGTCAGCAATGTTGCAGTGAACTACTGAAAGGGCTAGTATTAAAGAACTGAAGAATGTTAACATACGACATTTGGGTACTCGAAGTCTGCCACTTCGTTCGATACGTCTGCTGTCAAATTTATATCTAAGTGGATGTGTTTTGTCATCAAGAATGTCAGCCAGTTTGTTCGTAATCCGTCTGTTATACAGTGTGTCCAAATTATCCTGTGCCCTACCAATCACCCCGCCCCCTTTCCGGATTACTTTGTTAAGGCGATCTTGATCTCTTTTACAAAATTTCTACCCCAGCACGTCGGTCCAAAAAATAGAACGCTGACAATACTGGAGCAGTAAAACATCTGTAAAAGCTGAGTGCTTTCATGAAATGATCTGAGCTTTCTCAAACAGTAAAGACGGCCGGTATGCGTTTTTTTTCATAATAGCATCTGTGTTTTGTTTCCAGTTGAGCGCGTTGTCAAAAAGAACACCTAAATACTTGTAGGACTCTAAACGCTCAACTTCTGTTCCCTTGATGACAACAGGCGGCCTGATTATTTCTTTGTTACGAATTTCTGAACAGTTTGTGGCGTCGTTTCATTTGCTGGTTGAAACGCACGACATGCTCTCGAACACAAATTTTCTTCGGAAACACAGAGGACGTGGAATAAAATAAATATTATCCTGGCCTGTAATTTTGGGTCTAAAGGCACACTCCATCAGGCATATTGTCTCCCTTGTATAGAATTATTGACGTGAACTTAAAATCAAATTATATGAAACTTCCTTGCAATTTTAATTGTAAGTAACTATTTTCAGAAGCGTGGTGTCGAACTTTCTATCTCTAACAAAGGAGGACGTGTTTCTCCAACGTTCACATCAACACATCTACCATAGTTTTCTGGCACCACCCTTGAACTATCACGCTCGATCTGTTTCCAGAAGTGTAATACAGTCTTTAGGAGGGCAACTTCATAATTTGCGGATTTCGGTCCTGGAGCAGAATGTGTTAAGCAACGTACAACCAACCAAAATGCAAAAAATATATATATATTAATAAGAATAAGTATAAGGATTTGGAGTTGATAACAGCGGCTGAACTGTCCACACATTCGTGACATAGCACACGCAGCACGTAGGCGTATGTATCACGATATTGATGACCAGGCTCTTTCCCTTTTTTCAATACGCAGTAAGCAAAAGGTTCTAGGGCCGAGATCGGCCGCAGTTCGGCGTGCGCGGGCCAACTGCGGCCGACGTCGGCCCTAGAACTTTTTGCGAGCTAGGTCACACTATACACATTTGCAAGACGGCGTGCGGAGCCTGTCACCACCTACTGTCCTCTGTCAAATGTCCTCCAGGCCATGGTGCTCCAATACAATACCCCCCACCTCCCCTCCCCAACATTCCCGGGGAAGGAGGAGAGGATGGGGGATGGGCCAAGCATGGACTGGGGTTCTAAGCTAATGAACTAATGAAGCCAAGGCTACCGGATGAGAAGCGTTAGTGCAGGAGACTTGTGCCACGGTTCTTTGTCAGGCACACGAATAAGAAATGGGATAATATTAGCTCTATTGCTTTATTGTTTACTACAACCCTTTTCGTACGGTCTCGGTGGCATTTTACATCCCCAGAAACGCAGCTGACGGAGATAACAATGACATCGAGACACCCAAGACTTACAAAAAGGGTTGCCTCGTCTTGGCTTGACTTGACTTCGCGAACGAAGATTCTACAGGGCTTGCCCACGTCGTCTGCAGGCATTTTCGTGGCTGCGGAGGCCAATCCGGGACAGGCAGGTTCGACCGCAGTGGCTGCAGGGGAAGGTCTGGTCAGGGTTCTGAGTTACGACAACTCTGTTTTTTCTTCTGAGCCGCTTGTCCTTAAGGTTAGCTCTGCGAGAGTCCTCAAAGGAGACGGCTGCCTTGTGAATGGTGGAGCGCCAGGTGTCACGGTCCGCAGCAAGCGAAGACCACTGGCGGTGGTCGATTTGGCAGGCACTAAGTGACTTCTTGAGACCGTCTTTGTATCTCTTCTTTGGTGCCCCTCTGTCTCGGTGTCCAGTGGCGAACTCGCCGAACAGAGTGATCTTGGGTAGGCGATGATCCTCCATCCTGGAGACGTGCCCCGCCCAGCGAAGCTGTGTCCGCAGCAGCAAAGCCTCGATGCTCACAGTTTCCGCCTGTTCAAGGACCTCGACGTTGGTGACATAGTCACTCCAGTGAATGCTGAGGATGGTACGCAGGCAGCGCTGGTGAAAGCGTTCGAGGAGTCGTAGTTGGCTGCGGTAGAGGGCCCAGGACTCGGAACCGTACAGCAGGGTGGTGAGGACGACAGCTCCGTACACGCTGATCTTGGTGCCTTTTTTCAGCTGTTGATTGTGCCACACCCGCTTGAATAGTCGCCCGAAAGCACTGTTCGCTTTTGCCAGCCTGTTGTCCAGCTCCTTGTCCAGCTTGGCGTTTGACGTGATGATGAAGCCAAGGTAGGTAAACTGGTGTACAGACTTCAGTTCGGACTCGCCGATGGTGATGTGGGGAGGGCGATGCTCTTCCTTGGGTGCCGGCTGATGAAGGACCTCTGTCTTTTTCAGACTGACCTCAAGTCCAAAGAGCTGGGCGGCATCTGCGAAGCAGGACGTAATGCGCTGCAAGGCTCTCTCTGTGTGTGCAACGAGGGCAGCGTCATCAGCAAAGAGCAGCTCACGAATCAGTTGGTCTAGGGTTTTCGTGTGGGCCTGCAGTCGTCTGAGGTTGAACAGGCTGCCATCGAGACGATACCTGATGTACACTGCGTCGTCATCGTCGAGGTCCACTGTGGCCTGCTTCAACATCATGCTGAAGAAGATGGTGAAGAGGGTCGGTGCCAGCACGCAGCCTTGCTTCACGCCGTTGCGAATGGGGAATGGTTCTGAGAGGTCACTGTTTAGTCTGACCTGGCCTTGCTGGTCCTCGTGGAGCTGGACGATCATGTTGAGGAACTTTGGGGGACAGCCTAGTCGCTCCAGGATCTGCCTCGGTGGCATTTTGGGGCGGTCCGTGGCGCAGTGGTTAAGGCGCCTGCCACCAATGCTAAAGGTGCGTGGTTCGACTACGGGTTCCGGCGTCGGATTTTTCTCCTCTAGTAAGTGTCACCGTTAATTCGGGCGGACTGTCGGGGGTTCTTTCTCCGGGTACTCCGGCTCTTCCTCCCCCTCCACTTTGGTATCAGTTTCAGCCCACTTAATCAAATTTCAAATACAAACGATTTTGAATTTCCAAAAACTACAGTAGCTCGCTTGAGCTTGCCCTTAGCACCACGTGAATGTTCTGTGTTTATGTACAGTGTGTGAGTGAATGCGCGTGATTCACGTGAGCGTGCTTGTTGGGTTCAGTTCGCGGCGGCGCTTTGAGCCGATTTTCATTTGGGATAAAGCGCCTATTTAATGCGCTTATTATTTATTTTTCATCCCCAGAAACGCAGCTGAGGGAGATAACAATGACATCGAGACACCCAAGACTTACAAAAAGGGTTGTAGTAAACAACAAAATAACTTAACGAATTTGAAGCTTCCTTTACCTCTGTACAAGTTGTTGTTGTTTGTTTGTTTGTTGGGTTTTTATGTTTTGTTTGTTTGTATTTTTACACCCTCCGTTGTCCTAACTTGATTGGTTGAGTGACGTAAAAAGGAACATTATAACCCAGTATAATATTTGCAATCAATTTTGTCAAATGTTTTAACACTTTTATGCCTGGAGCTCTGGTAACCAACCTTGAACTATCATCTTTGATCAGTTGCCTGCTGTTATGTGTCAGAGGGAGTGGATTCATAATCCTACCAAACCTCTGACTTGGCCAGAATCGAACCTTTCTTTTGTCAAAGTGCAAACCAATATCCAAAACAGTCAGCCAGACACAAGGCTTTGTAGATGATATCAATACACTTTAGTCTTTGACATAGCCGTGCAAATTACGTTCCAAGATGCCAACAAGATGGGATGAACCAGAACCCACAAATTCCTTCTATATGAGAGCTGTCCTCTCTGTCAATGGTCTCTACCTTTTGTCTTTGACCTGGTTCTGATGTTAAATTATCTCCTATTGACAAAGTCTCGCAGATCTGCCAATGAGTCAGTGAGTTCTATAAGGGGTGCAGGACATACGCGTCATTGATTGTCAAACGTCATTTGTCATGACGTAAGTTTTAGTTTTTACGTAATTTTATATTTTACATTATATGAGTTTCAATTTTGCTTCATAGGCTTGAGAAAATGGTGACAAAACTAGAACTTCAGGGTACAATTTCATTCTTGCTCTAATTTGTGTGAAAGCAGATTAACTTTACCTGGCTACATGATATACTAAGTACACGGGTCACCTGCATGCTCTTCTGAAAGCGCGTCGATGCGTGTGTGCGTGTCAATGCGTGCTTGCGCGCGCGCCCCAAACATCTCCAAGAGACATAGATCCTCATGCGTCTGGAGGGCGTAAAAGGATCTATTCCTCCTGGAGATGCGCGCATGTGTGTGTGTGTGTGTGAGAGAGAGAGAGAGAGAGAGAGAGAGAGAGAGAGAGAGAGAGAGAGAGAGAGAGAGAGAGAGAGAGACACGTCATATTTAGAGTATTATGTCAGTGTCACCGTGGTGACGGAGTTGCCTCTTTTACGTCACCGCCACTGTCTGACTTTCTCTAGAAGTAATGGCTTTTTAGTGTTTTAATTCTTTTCTGAAAAGAATTAATTTTTACTAAAGAAGTTGAAATGATGCAAAGCTGGCTAACGAATTCATCCAATGTCTTTCTCCAAAAGTTCAAGTAAATATGACAAAAATTACGGACTCTAATCTGGGTCAACCGACTCTCTATAAACGGTTGTTTATGTCTTAAATGAGACATTCAATTACAATATGCTGGGAGGCTCTCTTAGCCACTCACTTAAGAAGGTATTTCACAAAGTTTCAAGCTTGTGTGTACAGAAATGTCGGAGATTTTCTTGTTTACATACAGACGCACACACATACATACATACATGCATACATACATACATACATACATACATACATACATACATACATACATACATACATACATACATACATACATACATACATACATACATACATACATTATACGCACATTCATACATACGCAAATACGGCGCTTCGCGTCAAATATACGTCAGCAAGGAGGTTAGCGTAACTAGACATGACGTAATTTGTATCTTGTTACTTCATTTGTTAGAGGTTTAGCCTGCCCGCCTTTGACATCATGGACATGCTATTAAATTCGTCCCACCGCGACCCGTCCTCAAAAGTCCCTTCTATAAATAGAAGGGACTTAAAAATACAACGAAACCTGTTATTGTGTTCACAGCGACATATTCCATACTTTAACTCATTTAACCCCACGGCCACAGTTGCCAAATTTTGGCGGCGTTACCTAACTACTGTGTACCAGTTGCAGGAGATGGATCGACCATGATAATTCAAGGGTAATGCCAGATTAGCTTGGCGCCTAAAGGCGCCAAGGTAATCTGGCATTACCCTTGAATTATCATGGTCCGTCCATCTCCTGCTGTAGGGTATCGGGGTTAAATCAGTTTTTAAAAAAGATGACTACCAGTCGTGTAAAATGCTAGAAATAATCAAAACGGTAAAAAAAAATTAAAACTTCGACGGGATTGTTTTTTTAATCCTCGTTCATTGCTGGTTATTTCATATCACTTTCATAGCAGCTCAGTCGTTTCGCCAACGTCGCTGTATGTGCCTGTGGCTATCAATAAGCCAAGACGACATGCCCTACTGCATAATGTTAATCCGATGTCACTGGTTCCCCGCTGAGAGGGTCTTAGGAAACCAATCTGCTGCTTCTGGCATCTGCAAGTCAGGCGATCAAAGTGTGCATGTAGGGGGCGGAGGTCAGCTGGGTGAGAGGGGAGGCGAGGAAGGAGCACCGTCTTAAGGAGGGAGACAAGCGGGTCAGTTGAGTTAACCCCTTCACTGCCGAGAAAAAATGAACTGAACACTCGACTGCAAGAGGCACAGATCCTCAGGAGCCACCGCTGTCGCGGGGGCTCGTGAGGATCTATGCCTCTTGCTGAAAACACTTTGTAGTACGCTTGTTCCTTGGTCGGCTGGGGATCTTTGATGCTGAATTTACAACGATTTGAAAGACGCAGTCTGCGTCCACTGGCAGTGAAAGGGTTAATTACTGTACACACACACACACACACACACACACACACACACACACACACACACACACACAGAGTCACTATAACTTCACTTATTTTATTTTCTAGGTTGGTTTGGCAATGAGTCTCATGGTATTTTTTGGGCGTGACTTAAGACATCAGTCCGGCGAGCTAGTCTGGGAATTGGAGAACTGATTTTTATTTCAGAAATCTTCATGAAGAATACACCCGAGGACGTACTACGTCTTTTGGTGTCCAGTGTGTGTATACCCATGATACCTGAATAGATAGTCGGGAGTTGAGCTGGTAGCTGCTATTACCTCCGCGCGCAAAGAACGCAGAAGAGACAAATGTTGCAAACTCGCTATCGCATTGGAGCCAATACAGAGCAAGGCCAGAAGTAATGTGACACGCTCAGTGGGACCGCCGCCCGTCTGTAGTGGATCACTGATCACCTGCGTCCAGCCTCTGCAGAACTGAAGCGGGCAGCGTGCCTGGAACCGGAGATGTCACAGATCTTGAACAGGGCCCTGGGGACCCATTGTGACGTATTCGGGTGACATGGACTGTGGTCTCCCATCTCATGCCAGTGAGCAAAAGCCATGTGGCCGACGTAGACCGCAGCCGGCCCAGTTGAGGTCGACGCTGTCCCGAGGACATTATGCGTGCGTGTATTGTGTCACAAAGCAATGGTATACATAATCCACAGCTAAATCGACGTACCCGTTAATATCCAAGTAATAACAACTACGCACGTGTCAGTCGCTGGAGTAGCATCGACCATAAAAGTTCAAAAGTAGTGCCAGATTAGTATATTGTATGGCGCCTTTCCAGGATGTGTATGTCACAAAGCATGAATCAGACAACCGCAACACATACTTGTAGACTCCAGAAGAGGAATCGGCAATGAAAGCTCAAGGATATTGCTCAATTAACTTGGCGGCTGCGCATCGTTGCATTGACGTATAGCAGTCATTCTCATTTTTCATGTCCGTGGTATCTAGAGCTTAAACACTGTCAGAAAACTGATTCAGTTTGCTACTTTTTGATAGACCAGCACGGGTGACAGCTGGTGCAAAAAAAAGTAGGAACAACTTACATTTATGGTCCGTGAGCGCTGAAACCCTCATTTGTCGCAAACTTTGCCGCGTGTCCGCTGCACCAATTACTATCGAAGCCATCTCTCTAGAAAAAAAACAACAAAAACGCATGAGACCTCTTCTTTTTGATAGAAAAAAATGTATATATAGAGGTTATCAGTTTGTGTGTGTGTGTGTGTGTGTGTGTGTGCGCGCGCGCGCGCGCGTGCGTGCGTGCCTTCGTTTGTGCGTCGCGTGCGTGCTTGTGTGTGTATGTGTGTGCGCACGCTAGTGTGTGAGAGATACAGAAAACAGGGCCAGAGAGAGAGAGAGAGAGGATGAGAGTTTAGCGTGGTATAAATCCCCACATACCATTGTCTGCGGGCATGAAGTGAGTGTTACCGTGACACGCGTTCAAATTTAGTACACACATTCCATGTTGTTAAACGAGCGTCAAAGTGGAATGCCAGAAATGTCAGAACAATAACCTGTTTAACCCCTCTGTTGTGCAGGCGGCCACCGCTGCTGTTCACACTAACGGTAGCTGCAAGCACAATTGGGTTAACCAGGTTTAATTCATTCTACCCCAGACACACCACAGCAAGATAAGGATCTACCATGATAGTTCAAGGGTGATGCCAGAATAGCTTGGCGCCTATGGGCGCCAAGCTATTCTGACATCACCCTTGAACTATCATGGTCGATCTGTGTCCTGCACTGCAATGCAGTCTTCAGAGGACAACGGCAACATTTGGAGATTTCTGTGTTGGGGTAGAATGAGTTAAATAACGCCTTCACAGCCAAAGATCTCTCATGCGAGATCATCTCATCATGTAAAGCACCACATACAAGTATCAATTCTGGAAAACACTCCACCTAACCAGCTTAACGATAGTGCTTAATTAGGACCATGCTCTCTTCAACATGCAGAACAAATTATAATTTGCTCGTGTTTTACAATTTTTTTATAGACACTACCTGCAATAAAATGCGGCACTTGTGTCGACTTAACCCCTTCACTACCGAGAAAATATGAACGCGATCCGACTGCAAGATACATAGATCCTCATGAGCCCCCGCAGATGCGGGGCTTATGAGGATCTATGCCTCTTGTTTACTCCACCGTGTATCCATGAACTTTTCACTGTTCGGGCGGTTTGTTGTTGAACGAACAAAGATTTAATAACACAATCTGCGTCCACTGGCAGCTTAAGGGTTAATTAACTCAAGAATAAGTGACTTTTCAGCTCGGCGACCTCCCAAACGCCAAGCTTATCAGGCACTACCATTGAACTATCATAATCTATCCACCCTACCGTTGAACTATCATAGTCCATCTATCTTCTGCGTGTGTTGTTGCAACTACTCGACAGCAGTGAAAAAAAAACACTAGACGCTACAAGCGTCAGCAGTATTTTTACGTAGGCATTGCTAAACGCATAGACATTCAAAAGCAACAATCGTTGGCACAAGCTGTGATCCACTGATAGTTCGGCGGTTCAAATTTTACAAAAATGCCAAGAGCTGAAGCGAGGCTATAATAGGCTGTTGGTCTTTCTCGTTTAAAAGCGAACAATCTTGGAGTCTCTCTTTTCTGAAAATAATTTTTATGGTTTGAAAATGCCAAGAAAGAAAGAAACAGAGCATGAAGTTATCGATCACATCCCTTCTCCCGATCTGCAGCTTGTAATTAATGATCAGTTATTTTTTGAAACTCTTCTTGTTCAGATTAGGGGAACTACAATAGCTTATGCTTGTCACAAGAAGAAGGTAGAAAACGAACGAGAAAAATGGCTGCTCAACAAAATTGAAGCTATGGAAAATAGTCTGAGCCAGCATAATCAGGGAGTTTTAGAGACTTTACAGCAGGAGTTGTATAACATTAGGGAACGGAGGATGGACGGGGTTCGAATTAGAGCGAAAGCAAGATGGATAGGAGACGGAGAAAAAAATTCAAAGTACTTTTGTGGGCTAGAAAAAAGACATTACACGAGTAAATTTATGAAGGTTATAGAAAACAACAATGAAGAAAAGATAACAGATCAGTTAGAAATTGTGAGGGAAGTGGAGGAGTACTATAGGGTATTATATAAAAACAGAGATTCAGATTTACATGAGGTTGACTCCTAAGATTTTGACAACTGTCTTTTTCGAACGTTGTCAGAAGAACAGAGAGACAACTTAGAAGGCTACATAACGGAGGAGGAGGCTTTACGAGCTATAAAGAATATGGAAAATGGGAAAAGTCCAGGAAGTGACGGCTTCCCAGCGGAATTTTTCAATTTTTTTTTTTTGAAAGACCAAGGGTCTTTCTTAGTGAGGACTATCAACGAGGGTTACGACCATGGGTCTTTGTCAGTCACACAAAGACATGGAATGATAACTCTTATTCCTAAAGGGGAAAACCTAAGCAATATTTCTAAAAAAAATTGGCGCCCAATATCCCTGCTTAATGTCAGTTATAAAATTGCATCCGCATCTATCGCCAATAGAATAAAACAGGTTCTCCCTTGTATAATTCATGAGGACCAGAGTGGTTTCATCTCCGGTAGATCAATCTCCGACAATATTAGACTTCTGTATGATGTACTTCATTATACAGAGACATTTAAGAAACCTGGATTGTTGTTGCTCATCGATTTCGAAAAAGCGTTTGACTCTGTTTCTCACTCATTTATTCAGAAAGCTTTAAAAATGTTTAAATTTGGCTGTGGCATCACAAAATGGGTGGAAATTTTTATAAGAACAGTGAATCTTGCCTGATTGTGAACAGCCAGGTGTCTGGTCGCTTCTCTGTGGATCGTGGTTGTAGACAAGGTTACCCCCTCTCACCTTATATCTTTTTAATATGTGTTGAACTGTTGGCTATAAAGTTGAGGAATAATAAGAACATTTCAGGTATAGAATGCAAAGAACATGAATTCTTAGTCTCACTGTTTGCTGATGATATGTCATTGTTTTTGGATGGGTCACAAAAATCATTTGATTCTGTCATCCTAGAATTGGAACTTTTTGCAGTTATTTCTGGGCTAAAAATTAATTTTGAGAAGACTATTGCTGTTTGGATTGGCAATAATAGGTTTTGTCTTACACGCTATGCCCCACATCTAAACATCTCCTGGAATCCAGATACCTTCACAGTGCTGGGAGTGACCTTCTCTACAGAACTGTCTGATATCATACTCCTGAATTATAAACAGAAACTTGTAAGAATGAAGAAAATTGTAAAGCAGTGGAAATTCCGAAATTTAACCCCTGTTGGAAGAAATGTTGTTTTCAAGTCCTTAATTCTTTCAATTTTTACTCACCTCTTCATCACTCTGCCCTCCCCAGGGAGTGTAATTCTCAAAGAAATTAATAGTGCGATGTTTAACTTCATCTGGGGAGGGAAGAGAGATAAAGTGAAAAGAACCACGGTTTTCAGACAGTATGAAGAAGGAGGGCTCAAGGTAATTGATATTGAAGTTTTTTACAAAGCACTTAAGGTCACCTGGATTCGGAGAGTGCTGTCTTCGGGCACTAACTGGAACCTTTTACTCGCATCTTTGTATGGTAATATCAAACAGTGTGAGGTTTTTGGTGGTTACTTCCTAGAAAGTTTAGAGATGAAGAACCCTTTTTGGAAAGAAGTGGCGGCAATTTTTAAAGAATACCATAATCTTTTCTGTCCCGCAAGTATTGATGCATTCAAAAGCGAACCATTGTTTTTTAACCCACGACTTCTGAAAAAGGATACTTCGAAATTTGTCGACAAGTGGGTTTTGAAAAATATTTTTACAATTGGTGATGTTTTTGATGATAATGGGGACATTATTAGCTTCGAAGATTTTTTGTGAAACTTTTGGTACAGATGTCTCTTTTCTCGAATACTATAGTAGAACAAGTGCTATACGAAAATACAAAAGAAAAATGTTACGAATATGGACCGATGCAGTTGATGTAACTGATTTGGGTACACCTTTGGGTGTTGTCTTTAAACATAAAATGGGTACAAAAGATATATACAACGTTTTCTTAAATAAAATGACACCACCTACGTGTATTGAAAAATGGGAAAACAAATTTAATGACCTAAATTGGAAAGCTATATTTGTGCATGCGTTAACGGTCACACAAGACACCAAATTACGCTGGTTTCAGTATAGAATTGTCCACAGAATACTGACAACCAATGTTTACCTGCGCTATAGACAGTTAAAGGATTCAAACCTTTGTACCTTTTGTTCACTCTCTAAGGAGTCTATTGAACACTTATTTTTTGAGTGCACAATGGTGCGTGTTTTCTGGGACAAATTACTGAACAGACGGAAAGAAAAATGTGCTCATTGTGACAATTTTGAACTCTGTACAGAATTAGTTGTGTTTGGGGTGAAAAAAGGGCTGCGGACAGACCCAGTTCTTGATTTGCTCTTATTAATGGCAAAGTTTTTTTTTTATTTACCGGTGCCGTTGTTTGAATAAGCAGCTAAACCTTTCTGTTTTCTTGGCAGAGTTCAAAAACAGATACTGTACAGAGAAATATGTATTTACTGTCAGAAACAAACTTAGCCTTTTTACACGCCTGTGGCTGCCTTATTTGGACTTTGTGTAAATAATTAATTTATGTTACCTTTTTTGTTAATCTGTGTAGACTGCAGTTGATTTCAGTTTGGCCTGCTATGATTCACAGTTACTTCCTGCTGATTTTTGACAACTATCTGTTTACCAATACGTGCATGCAGACCCACTCACAAAACAAATTCCAGGAACAGTCTCTCTCTCTCTCTCTCTCTCTCTCTCTCTCTCTCTCTCTCTCTCTCTCTCTCTCTCTCTCTCTCTCTCTCTCTCTCTCTCTCTCTCTCTCTCTCTCTCTCTCTCTCTCTCTCCACAAACACACAATAATTTAATTAGCTTATTATTATTATTTTTAACATTTAAATTTATTATCAGGCTATGTATGTATGATTTGTTGTTCTTTTTGTATTCGTGTTGTACTTGTTTGCGATTCATATGTGTTCATGTCACAATTCTTGAAAAATTTTCAAAAATTAAAAAAAAAAGAAAACAAAAAGAAAGAAACAGAGCTGCAGATGAGAAGTACAACACAACGAAAAACTAAATACCCAGTGCGCAAAGGCCATCGAGCCGACGTCGGCCCGATGGCCTTTTGCGCATTGGGCAGTGCATTGTATCTCTGAATCCAGACCAAAGAGATGACTGCAAACTGTGTAAACTGCAAAGAAAATGCCAACGAAGACAGAAACACGCTTAGAAGAGACAGTTACGACACTGTTTATAAATGTTAAAACAGACATATGAAAAAAGAGACGACAAAACAAAAGATAAGTAGCACATTGCGGACTTGTACGTAGGCCGTACATTTTAAAGAAAAAGGGTTTAACACATTCTGCCCCAGGACCGAAATCCCCAACTTTTGAAGTTGCCCTCGGAAGGACTGTATGACAATTCTAGAGACAGATCGAGCATGATAGTTCAAGGGTGGAGCCAGAATAGCTTGGCGCCTATGGGCGCCAAACTATTCTGGCACCACCCTTGAACTATCATGCTCGATCCATGTCTTGCTGTATTGTGTCGGGGCTGAATGAGTTAACCCGAAATTTTAAAAAGTTGTGTGGTTCTTGTCCTCTCTTAGCGTCTTTTCGTTTGTTTGTTGTTGTTGTTGTTTGTGTTTTGTTTTTGTTGTTTTTGTTTGTTTTTTTAGGCGGAAGGGAGATGGTAGGGTTTGGGGGGGTTGCATTTTAACACGTTTGGCAATCACCTTTTGGGTTTGGATTACTTTCATGGATTGCCAAAACGCACTGCACTGATTTTGGAAAAGGGACTTTTACGATACGTCACGGGATAGCGTACTTTTATGGTTTGTCAAGGCGTAATTCAAATGATTTTGAAAACGTACTTTACCGGTTTTCCAGTGATATGATTTGTTAAAACGCATAACGTTTCATCGTTAATCAAAACGTATTTTTGTAATTCGCTAGTTCACGTGAATTAATCATATTGTGATCATCTACTTGAAAGGAAGAGTCAGTTTTTGTGATCTACAAAATACAAATTTATCCATTTGCCATGACACATTACAAAAAGATATGGATCATTTATAAAGGTTCTGGCAACACCCTTGAACTATCACGGTTAACCCTGAGAAAACAACTCGCAAATTTTCGATTATAAAATTTATGCTAAGGGCTTCGAGTTGATGTGGCGGTTACCCTATATCTGGTCTTGTTAGGGAGAGAGGGTAGTTTAGATTTCAATTTCTGGTTTCATGCTTAATTTATTCCATGCATTTTAAAACCGGCTCTAACCTCACACAAGGTAACTCGATTCCTCTTTGTTTTACCGATCCGTATTATGTGAAGCAGCAGTCTCTGCGAACAAAACTTCGTTCGCATCCGGGCCTGAAAATGTACTTCCTGCCAAAGTTGATAATGGCGTGTTCACTGACAATCAATGTTTTCGTCGTCGAACACCTCTCTGGGCCGTTCTGACTTCGAAGTTATGCTTTACTCTGTATTAACCCATTTCACCCTCAGACTGTTTTCGTTGTTTGTTTGGTTTTGTTTTCGTTAAATTGCATATTGTCCTGTGAAGGCTATATTGCAGATTAGGAGATAGATCAAGCACTTTAGTTCAAGGGTGGTGCCAGAATAGCTTGGCGCCTCAGGCGCCAAGCTATTCTGGTACCACCCTTAAACTAGCATAGTCAAATATATTTAAAGCAGAGGGTGTGTCGCGATAAAAAGGGTTAAGTTTTAGTGACTATGAATAAACAGGTTGAAGTTTGTCCACGCTGGGGTCAGTTTGATTACAATCTAGATCTTGTTGTATGGCAGCAACACAGTCAGCAAAAGGCCATCGAGCCGGTGTCGGCCGCCGTTGGCCGGCGGACGGCCAGATGGCCTTTTGCGCATTGGGAACGACTCTAGAGCAGCGGCTTCGCTATAAGACTGCATACTGACTCCCGCTGAATCGTGTGGCCCGCCCGTTGAGCGCGGCGCAGTGCTAGCCTGGGCGCGGGGCTCGGCCTGCGCCCCAAGGCTACGTAATACTATCCGCTGTCGCAATCCGGAACGTGTTTTTAAGTCCCTTCTATTTATTGAAAGGACTTTTCAGGACTGACAGGTCGCGGTGGGGCGAATTTAATAGCATGTCCATGATGTCAAAGGCCGGCAGGCTAACCTCTAACAATTGAAGTAACAAGATAAAAATTAAGTCATGTCTAGTTACGCTAGGGGAGATGGTTCTGTATTCAGGTCATGAAGAGGAGAATGCCCCCCATACAGAAGGAGTAGCACTCATGCTGTCACCAGTGGCACAGAGAGCGCTGATGGGCTGGGAACCTCTTGGGCCAAGAATTATAACAGCAGCCTTTAGAACCAAGAAAAAGCTCAAGCTGAACGTCATCCAGTGTTATGCGCCCACCAATGACAGTGACGAGGAAGAGAAACAAGAGTTCTACGACCGACTCCAGAGTGCCGTGGACAAATGTGCGGAGCGAGACATCACCATCGTCATGGGCGATTTTAATGCCAAAATAGGGGAGGACAACACCGGATACGAAGAGGTGATGGGGAGACAGGGACTAGGCTCGGAGATGAGTGAGAACGGGGAGAGGTTTGTAGACTTTTGTGCTCTAAACCGACTTGTCATTGGAGGCAGCATCTTCCCACACAGAAGAATACACAAAGCAACTTGGGTCTCACCTGACCATACAACAGAGAACCAAATAGACCATATCTGCATTAGCAAGAAATTTAGAAGATCCCTTCAAGATGTTCGAGTGAGGAGGGGAGCAGATGTCGCCTCAGACCACCATCTGTTTACCTTAAGAATGAAGCTCAAGCTAAAGAAAAGCCGCACAGAGACAACAAGAAGACAGCGCTATAATGTAGGCCTCCTGAGAGAAACTGGAGTTAGAGAAGAGTTCAAACTGGTGCTGTCCAACCGGTTTCAAGCGCTACAGGAGCTAGTAAATGAAGAGGAGGCGGTCACCACAGAGCAGCAGTGGAAGGCAGTTAGAGAGGCGCTGAACTCAACCTGCAAAGACACTGTAGGGTTCAGGAAACACCACCACAAGGACTGGCTGTCGGCACAGACCTTGAAGAAGATAGAAGCGAGGAAGCAGAAGAAAGCAGCGGTCAACAACAGTCGCACGAGAGCAGCCAAAGTAAGGGCACAGGGGGAATACTCGGAAGCCAACCGCGAGGTGAAGAGGAGTATCAGGGCAGACAAGAGGGCCTACACAGACAGCCTGGCAGCAGAGGCAGAAAAGGCAGCAGGCAGCGGCAACATGAAACAGCTCTACGACATTACCAGAAGATTGTCGGGTAAGTATGGCCATACAGAAAGACCAGTAAAAGACAAAGAAGGCAAGCCTATTGCAGACAGAGCAGACCAACTCGACAGATGGGCCGAGTATTTTGAAGAGTTACTGAACAGACCTAGCCCACCCGACCCCCCCGACATCCAGCCGGCAGAGACCGACCTACCCATCAGCTGTGACAGACCCAGCCGGGAAGAGATCAGAAACGCAGTGGCATTTTTGAAGAATGGCAAAGCAGCAGGGCCAGATGGCATCCCAGCGGAGTCTCTGAAAGCAGACCTAGAGACAACAGTTGAGATGCTGTACCCACTGTTTGGAAAGATCTGGGAAGAGGAGGTGATGCCAGCTGACTGGAAGGAGGGGTACCTAATCAAGCTTCCCAAGAAAGGCGACCTCAGCAAGTGTTCCAACTACAGAGGAATCACCTTGCTGTCAGTACCAGGAAAGGTCTTCAACAGGATCATCCTAGAGAGAATGAAGAGCTCCGTTGACCCCCAGCTGAGAGACCAGCAAGCAGGATTCAGGAAGAACCGATCATGTACAGACCAGATCGCCACTCTCCGCATCATCGTGGAACAGTCTCTGGAGTGGAGCTCCCCGCTGTACGTCAACTTTGTGGATTATGAGAAAGCATTTGACAGCGTGGACCGAGAGACTCTGTGGAAACTCCTACGACACTACGGTGTACCCACAAAGCTCGTCCGCCTGATCAAGAGCAGCTATGATGGCATGACATGTCGCGTGATCCACGAAGGGCAGTTCACCAGAGAGCTCCAGGTCAGAACTGGTGTCAGGCAGGGGTGTCTGCTGTCTCCGTTCCTCTTCCTACTGGCCATAGACTGGGTCATGAAGATGACCACAGAGCACAGACGAAGTGGAATACAGTGGACACTGTGGACACAGCTTGACGACCTCGATTTTGCAGACGACTTGGCATTACTGTCCCACACTCATCAACAAATGCAGGACAAGACCACGAGGCTTGCTGACATCTCGTCCCAAGTGGGCCTCACCATTCACAAACAGAAAACAAAGACAATGAGGCTGAACGCAACCAGGGAAGAACCAGTCTTGCTTGCTGGCACCCCGTTGGAGGAGGTGGAGTCCTTCACCTATCTCGGGAGCATCATAGACAAAAAAGGCGGCACTGATGCAGATGTCAGAGCACGAACCGGTAAAGCCAGAGCAGCCTTTCTCCAGTTGAAAAAAGTGTGGAGTTCCAGAGAGCTGTCACAACACACCAAAGTCCGGATTTTCAACTCCAATGTAAAAGCAGTTTTCCTATATGGAGCAGAGACATGGAGATTGACAAAAACCACAGTCAACAGAGTACAGACCTTCATGAACAGTTGCCTTAGAAGAATTTTGAAAATCCACTGGCCAGAGAAGATCAGCAACGTCAGACTCTGGGAGAGAACAGAGCAGATAACAGCAGAGAATGAAATTGGGCGAAGAAGATGGGGATGGATCGGTCACAGTCTGAGAAAGCCAGCTTCCAGTATCACTAGGCAGGCATTGTCATGGAACCCCCAGGGAAAGAGGAAAAGAGGTAGGCCGAGAAACTCCTGGCGTCGAGACCTCCAAGCAGACATCAAGAGACTGGGAACCACCTGGAGTAGAATCGAAGGAGAAGCACAGGACAGGAGTTGCTGGAGGTCTCTCGTCGACGGCCTATACCCGGGTAGGGGTGACAGGCGTAAGTAAGTAAGTAGTTACGCTAACCTCGCTGCTGAACGTACATTTGGCACCGTATGTGCGTATGAATGTGTGTATGGAAGTATGTAAATAAAAGAATCTCCGATATTTCTGTACACACAAGCTTGAAACTTGGCAAAATACTTTCTTAAGTGGGTGGCTAAGAGATCCCGGCCTCCGAGCATATTGTAATTGAATGTCTCATTGAAGACATAAACAACCGTTTATAGGAAGTCGGTTGACCCAGATTAGAGTCCGTAATTTTTGTCATATTTACTTGAACTTTTGCATATAGCTAGTTTGGAGAAAGACCTTGGATGAGATCGTTAGCCAGCTTTGTATCCTTTCAATTTCTTTAGTAAAAATAATTCTTTTCAGAAAAGAATTAAAACACTAAAAAAAAACTTTACTTCTAGAGAAAGTCAGACAGTGGCGGTGACGTAAAAGAGGCAACTCCGCCACCACGCAGACTCTGACATAATATTCTAATTATGACGTCATTCTCTCTCGCGCGCGCGGCTCTCTCTCTCTCTCTCTCTCTCTCTCTCTCTCTCTCTCTCTCTCTCTCGCTCTCTCGCTCTCTCTCTCTCTCTCTCTCTCTCTCTCTCTCTCTCTCTCTCTCTCTCTCTCTCTCTCTCTCTCTCTCTCTCTCTCTCTCTCTCTCTCTCTCTCTCTCTCTCTCTCTCTCTCTCTCTCTCTCTCTCTCTCTCTCTCTCTCCAGACGGTCCAGATGGTATTAGTAGTCAGATTTTAAAACTATCTCTGCCCTACGTCGTCCGAATCCCTGACCTTTTTTTAATAATGTATCGATCAGACATAACGTTTTTACCGACGAGCTAAGAAAAAAAGGCGAAGATAATCCCTCTTCCTAAAAGCAAAGATTTATGCAACCTAAACGAGTACAGACCCATTTCCATATTATCCTGTATTTCAAAACCGCTCGAGAAACATATCCATACTCATCTTCTAAACTTTCTGGAGCAAAACCATCTGATAAATGCAGCACAATCAGGATTTCGACCTCTACATTCGTGCCCAAATGCCCTCAATTAGTTAATTGATAAATGGCTCTCTGCCATAAATGACAGTAAAGTATCAGGTGCAATCTTTCTTAACCTGAAAAAAAAAGCTTTTGATCTTGTCAACCACTCTATCATACTAAAAAAAAACTATGAACTACCATTCTATCACATTGACTCAAGTACTGTCTCCTTTATATCTTCCTATCTCAGGGACAGAACGCAGAAAGTACTGCTAAATGGCAAATATTCCTCTGACGGGTTAGTAACTTGCGGTGTTCCACAGGGGTCTATTCTAGGGCCTTATTATTTAATCTATTTAATAATGATCTGCTACTGTGCATATCTCATTTAGACGCAGACTGCGATCTGTTCGCAGACGACACGACCATACACACATCTGATAAAGATATCGCAACCATTAATAAGGTACTCCAACAAAGTCTAGATGAAGTAGCAGGCTGGTGCAGTGATAATCACATGATTATTAGTATTCCAAAGACAAAGAGCATGTTAGTTACTACACGTCAGAAACACCAGCATGGCCTACCACCTTTAACACTCTCCTTAGATAGCCAGCCTGTTGAACAAGTAACTAGGCATCGCTTATTAGGCGTTATAGTGGACAACCAATTAAGCTGGGAACCGCATACTGACTCTATATGCAAAACAATCTAAAAAAATCTGTTCTTGTTATCAAACCTACGCCATATAGTTAATACTGATATCCGTAAACTCTTTTTCCATGCGCATATTAAAACGCATTGTGACTACAGTTCTACCGTCTGGGATGGATGCAGCGAATTTCACATAAAAAAGTTAATTCCTTGAATCGTCGGGGCATTAAATTAATAATTCCCGGTCCTACTTCAACTGACAAAAAATTAAAATCTCTCAAGTTACTAACATTGCATAAACAGTTTGAATTTAATCGCTGTGTTCTACTGCACAAGATCATGCACGGAAAAGCCCCACCCTAAATAAAAACTCTATTTTCCGACAATAATAGGAAAAACACGAGAAATAGTTCGATCCACCTTCCAAAAATTAGGTTAGACATCTGTAAAATCAGCCTGTCCTTTTCAGGCGCTAAAGCGTGGAATATTTTACCTCCACACCTGAAATCAATTTGTAGGATTAGCGTCTTCAAAGATCGCCTCCATAAATATTTACTTCAGGTATGTTCGGCTTCCATATGCTACTATTCGTATAGTTAGTGACAAGTTCCCTATTACCTAATAATCTTGTACTGTTGCTGCAGATTATGTAATAGTAGGCATTGCTATGCCTAAAACTTTATCCTGAATAAAAACGTTTCATATCTCTCTCTCTCTCTCTCTCTCTCTCTCTCTCTCTCTCTCTCTCTCTCTCTCTCTCTATCTCTCTCTCTCTCTCTCTCTCTCTCTCTCTCTCTCTCTCTCTCTCTCTCTCTCTCTCTCCCTCCCTCCCTCCCTCCCTCCCTCCCTCTCTCTCTCTCTCTCTCTCTCTCTCTCTCTCTCTCTCTCTCTCTCTCTCTCTCTCTGCGTTATCCTTGTGCTGCCTTACATCTGACTGAATGTGTGTGTGTGTGTGCGCGCCGTTTGTTTGGGTATATCTGTCAACAGCGGAGCGGCTCTAGAGTCTTTGATGGCAGCCTGACACCATTGACCACTTGTATATTTGTCAGCACCCAAAATATTACAGTCACAAAAATCATCTTGATGACTCATTCGTGACGTGCCGCATCCGGATACGCGGCATAAAGCGGATGCGGCACTTCTCGAAGCGTTTACCTCTCAAGTGTTATAATAAAATCGTCAACTGTCCAGTTGTCTAACTTGCATTTTGCGGACCGCCAAGAAAACTGTGAACATAATCCAAATGCAAGAGACATAGATCCTCATGAGCCCCCGCAATTGAGAATCTATGCTTCTTGCTGACACTATTTTGAATCCACGTTCCTCGGGCGGCTGGGGCTCGTCGGCGTTGAATTAAAGTACCATTACGCATAAATCTGAAGACACATGTTTCAGCACCATTTGTGTTTGTTGTGCCTTGTCGACACACCTAATGAACTTTTACAGCAGTGTTGTATTTCTGGAACGGAGTGGAGTCACTGTCAGGTTACTTGATATAAATACGACGTGTGCTGAACTGGATTGTCCTGTGTCTAAATGAACCATAGCTAGTCCTGTATGTAGCGTTTCGTAACCATCTGTTACACAATACAATACAATACAATAATACTTTATTAATCCCTCGTGGGGAAATTCGCTGTCTGCCAATACAATACAATACAATACAATACAATACAATAATACAATACAATAATTTTTAATTAATTCCTCATGGGACAGCGAGAAAAAAAAAAGAAGTGGATTCCCCTGTGCTTCTGGTGTCAGCAATGTTGCAGTGAACTACTGAAAGGGCAAGTACTAAAGAACTGAAGAATGTTGACAGACACTATCTACTGATATTACTGTTGAAAAGGGTAACAGCCTGAGGGACAAAAGAGTTGGCATAACGTGATGTACGACTTTTGGGTACTCGAAGTCTGCCACTTCGTTCGATACGTCTGCTGTCAAATTCAGATCTAAGTGGATGTGTTTTGTCATCAAGAATGTCAGCCAGTTTGTTCATAATCCGTCTGTTGTACAGTGTGTCCAAATTATCCTGTGCCTACCAATCACCCCGCCCCCTTTCCGGATTACTTTGTTAAGGCGATCTTGATCTCTTTTACATAAATTTCTACCCCAGCACGTCAGTCCAAAAGTTAGAATGCTTACAATACCGGCTGGAGCAGTAAAACATCTGTAAAAGCTGAGTGCTTACATGAAGTGATCTGAGCTTTCTCAAACAGTAAAGACGGGTATGCGTTCTTTTTTCACAATAGCATCTGTGTTTTGTTTCCAGTTGAGCGTCTTGTCAACAGTTACGGCGGTAGGTGGGCCTTTAACGAAGATTGCTAAAACACAGTCTGCGGCCACTCGCAGTGAAGAGGTTAATCAGTGGGTAGCGTTGAGGTCTTACCGCTAGAGTGTTAGTAACTTCACTTTAATCATACCATTGATGTGCCCTTGTCTGTCATTTCGTACCATAAGGTCTAAAATCATGAACGAGCGCACGTATAAGGTTTCAAGTGATTTTTAGGTTGACACTTTCTCTGTCAAGGGAGAGAAGCTGGATGGTTGTAACGTTAACCCCTTCACTGCCAAGGGGTCACGAATTGTGCGTCTGACATGCACGACTGCACGCTGGCCGACATTATACGCGTAAATAACACAGACACATAGCGATCAAAAATAGGCATAAAGAACACAGGGTTAACTCATTCAGCCCGACGGCCGTATTTCCCAAATTTTGGAGGCGTCATCTAATGACTATGCACCAGTTGCAGGAGATGGATCGACCATGATAATTCAAGTGCAGTGCCAGATTAGCTTGGCGCCGACAGGCGCCAAGCTAATCTGGCACTGCCCTTGAATTATCATGGTCGATCCATCATCTGCTGTTGTGCGTCACGGCTGAATCTGTTAACAAGAGACATAAATCCTCATGAACCCCTGCGAATGCGGAGACTCATGGGGATTTATGTCTCTTGCAGCTATGTAGAGTTCGCCTTGCCCCGGCAGTAAACGCGTTAAAAAATATCTTTTTTTTTTAACAACAAAAAGTTTTCAGCTTTAAACCATGCCCAGCACTGACATTTGATATTCCCTTTCCATTTGAATGTATTCTCTCATATTCGTGTTTTCACAATGTTAAACTAGATTTTTAAAATTATTATTTGTGTAATCAACCTATCAATTTAAGCGTGCGGGAATGGCAAATAAAGTGCTGTTGCTTGTGTGATTAGCCTCTCGTGGCCCATAGAAGCCAAACAAAACATCGTGATCGATTTGTGTGTGTGAGTTTGTGTGTGTGCGTGCGTTCGTATACGTGTGTGTGTGTGCGTGCGTGCGTGCGTGTGTGTGCGTGCGTGCGTGTGTGTGTGTGTGTGTGCGTATTTGCGTTCGTGTGTGTGTGTGTGTGCGTGCGTGCGTGTGTGTTTGTGTGTTTCATTTTGTCATGGCGCAATCTATCATCAATCCTTTTACCCGCCTGGCCCGACTAATAAAACAAGCCGGTAAAACGGAAAATAGTTCCCATCATAGGACCATTTGCGTGCTGGCCTGTGATTCTGGACCTTACGGTCCCAGGCCGTAATGTCCAAAACGACAGACCAGCAAACACTAGCCAACATTTTACGTTTTGGTTTCGTGTTCCGGATATACTCTTGCAGTCCTCCTCTCGGTCAATTGGCCAGAGAGGCGGTAGCGCTGAGTGATACTGTGACACTGCTTTATGTCTCCCCCGATACCGTTGATATCAGCGGTAGCGAATCGAGGAAGATAACCAGTGTGATCATGGAATTATGTATAGTATATCAGCCCATAATAAGATACAAGCATTATTGTACGAGCGTAGCGACTAATCATTGTAAGAATAATGCAAGCTCCGAAAACAATTAATGCTGATTCGTACTTCGTTGTTCCTTCGTTCGTCCATTCTTCTGTTCATTCGTTCGTTTGTTCGGTTGTTCGTTCGTCCGTTCCTTTGTTCGTTCGTTCGTTCGTGTCTTCGTTCGTTCTTCTGTTCATTTGTTCTTTTCTTCGTCAGTTGCGTGCTTGCTTGGCTTGCTTGCTTGGTTTCTTGTATATAGTGCGTGTATTCTGAAAGGCTGTCTACGCTCAGTCTGCTTTTACTTTGAAAAAGAAATTGAAAGCTACACGAAAATGATGCCCTAGGGGGCTTTCAGAGCCCCTTCCATCGCCGCCGTGAGATGGCCTTAGTTGCCTGCTCGGCGTTCAACCCAAATAACTAACTTTCTAACTAACCCCTTCCATCGCAAAAAAAACAAGCACATAATCAACCAATGACCCAATTTGTAGTAGGCCTATAGGTGAAAGCCTCATGTTATGTTTGTTAAACATCGTCTACTCAGCCAATCTTACTCAAACCCCGATGGCGTCCTCTTTATGACAAAAATATTATAAGAGACTATGGCCTTCAAGCAAGAGGCATAGATTCTCATGAGCCCTGCGAATGCAGGAGCTCATGAAAATATATTCCTCTTGCACACGGAAGGAGCTCGCCGGAGGAATATCCTGTACGTAATTTGGTTTACCTTTTTAGCAATATTATTATCTCAAAGCTTCCAGTGGGTGGGTTGCATATGCTTGCTTAGCACGCAAATTTCTTGCTTAGCGCTAAGTTCGCAAGCTTAGCTGAAAATGTGCGTTGCATGAGCGTGCTTATCTGCTGGAGCGAGCTTAGTGGCGTGCTTAATTCTAAGGACGGTCTTCCCCCCCCCCCCCCCCCCCCCCCCCCCCGTGCTTAGCGGCGTAATTAGCTGAGGAAGAGTTCTTAGCTGCCGTGTTAACGCGAGAACTTGAAATCTGAGAAATGTGAATTCACTCTCTTAAACCTTGTAGAAGAAACAGCCTTCCATCTAGGACAGAGAAGGAAGAACACGAAATGTACGTGGGAACGCACGGACCCCCACCCAGCCTCGTCTCACGGACATCTGGGAATTATCGGTGAGGAGTCTACATAACTGATTTCAACTTACCCTGCACACCGATGGGTATAACCCAACACCCGCCGTTGTCAGAGAGACATAGATCCTCATACTATGGGAGCCTACACGGTACTCATTAACTAATGTACGTCTACATTACACTGACAAGCAGGCTTGCCTGCACGAAAAATTTGCTATTCTTTCTCTCTTTGACTTCTTTTCAGTTTTCCATCGCCGCCATTTCACCCGCGTTTTGTCTACTTTGTTTTCGTTAGGTCAGAAGAAGCGAAAACCGTGCGTTTTTATTGGCCGATTTCTACAATCTATGATGACGTAGGGGAGAACCCCACCATAAGCTATAAATAAACTATCCCCGCTCGCTAAGAACTCGTTCGGAGCTACGCACGTCGCTAAGTCGCTCCATGCAACAGAAAACACTCGCGCACTAAGCAAGAGCTTTACTAAGCACGAAAGGCCTTAAGTCAGCGAGCTTAACACACTATATTTAAGCACGCTACATGCAACCCACTCTGCGTAACTGCCTGCTGCGTTAAGTACAAGTAGGCGAACGCGCGTCACCAAGTAATGTAATTGTCGTCTGACGGTTAAACGGTTTATCTCCCTTGGATAAAGGGATGTGACAAAAACGCGACTTTATGTCGTCAGCGATTTTACGACAGTGCTTTTATGGTTCCATGTTAGGTGTGGAATGGCTGTAAAGTGAACTGTTGGTAGCTGGTGGGTTGGTTGTTGGCTGTGTGAACACCAGATGAGACAATGGTTGGGTTAAAATCCGGACCAAAATGGTGACTGCCAAGAGTGTAAAATTTATTTTTTAACAAAACAAACTACTGAACCCAGCAATGAAAGAAGCACATTTAGAAAGGACCATTACAACACAGTTTATTGCGTTGTAATTGTCCTTTCTAAGTGTGTTTCTTTTTTGTGAAGTTTCTTTTTGGGCATTTTTTAATGGTTGGGATGGTCTGGCTGCACAGTGTTCAGCAGATTTACTAACTGCTTGCTGTGTAAAGGGCCTGCCTTACTCAGTTACTATGTGCATCGTTGGGTTGATGGATGGATGGATGGATGGATGGATGAATAGAACAAATGGAAATTGACGTGAAATGTGTTTTCCATTCAGCATTTTGCTGTCGCTGAATTCCATTACCTGCAAAGCTTTTAGCGCCTTAGACTAATCTTTGAGTAAAGCCTTCATTCTGAGTACAAAAGAGCAATGCTTTCTTCTTTTAAAAGGCCGTCTGATTTAATCTTCTAAGTAAGGAACTCTTTTAGCGGTTGGCGTAATCAGCATTTAGCACAACGTGATCTTTGCTTTTAGGGAAAATACTTTTCCCCCCTTTTTTCCGTCGAGGACAATCACTTTTAAGAGGAGAATGAGATTTTTTTTCAATATGCCTGGTAAAAACTTAGTGACGATAAATTAACCACTTCGCATCGAGATACAAATGTCTCATTTGACAAGTAAGAATTACCTGCTCAGCGATCTAGTAAAAACAAACCGCGCGATATGGCTTTACTTTAATAATTCAAAAGTAGTGCCTGATGAGACATCCACTCGCACGCAAAAACAATCAGACAATCCTGTTATCTGTTAAGGTGGCAGGTCAGTCCATCTCCAGCAGTTAGCTATGGGAGTGAATAAGCTTTGAATTTAAAAAAAAAAAAGGAGTGAGTAAAACGTCCTAGGGCCGACATTGGCCTTAGTTGGCCCGCTCACGTCCGTGCGCGAACCAACTAAGGCCAACGTCGGCCCCAGCCTGTTTTCTGCCTCTATTTGCATGAACCTGATAGCACCAGTCCTGTTTTTATAAATCCGTTCTCAGACACTGCGTGGAATGTTTGCAGTGGGACCCTTACAGGCATTGGCACTAAAGGAACGGAAACTAAGCGGTGCGATACGTTTCGCTGAAACGTGTATGTTCTTTTGGGCGGGTAAACATTGAGTGGGAGTTGGAACTCAGAATTAGATGCAGACGCTCACGTACGCGTGCGCATGCACGCACGCACACGCATTCACTCACACGCGGAGTTACAATATGGAGTTCAGCCACTGAGCTGAATACTAACTGGAGTGCGCTAATCGCTACGGCACTGGAAGAAAGTGTCCGCCATCTTGGATCTGCGTCTATGCGCCCGACGCTTTTCACAGTAGGCCTACAGCATAATACCTTTCTGGCGATCTCGGATATTTGCCGAAAAACAAGATGATAAACTATTTTACATGGCTTTTCAAATTCAATTCAAATTCAAATTCAAATACTTTATTGTGTCAGTCTAGCTGACAAATTTTCTTTCGTTGGGATCACATGCGCGCGTACGGTAAAGGGTAATTTCATTTAATTTGTTTTCAAGTTTAAAATCGTAACAATCATTGGCAAAGCCAGCCTCAATATTATAATTTGCTAGTATTGATAATCATTGTAATAGGCCTATAGTGTGTGTGTGTTGTCACTTTTGAATAAAATGTTGGCTTTGCCATCCGTCCCGCTGATCATTGGGAGGGAGGGAGAGAGAGAGAGAGAAGAAGAAGAAGAAAAAGAAGAAGAAGAGGAAGTAAGAGAGAAGGAGAAGAAGAGAGAGAGAAAGAACAAACAAACAAATAATAATTATTATTATTACAAAACACAAACATGTTGTTTTGGCATCAAATAGTGAATTTAATTTATATTGGCCCAATAATGTCATGATTTTAAACATTTTAAATTACCAGTAGTTTTTACAGCTGATCATTTTCTACTGCAACTAGGCACAAAATACAAAGTCTGCATAAATGGTCAAAGCATTTTTTTTAGCATACATCATCTGTTATGAAGAAGAAAAATAACTGCCATTAGTCCACCACAAAAAGATGACTGGATAATTATTCAAAGGATTCTTTATTGTCCTAACACAAGTATCTTGCAGTGCACATAAAATGGAGTGTAGACAAAACAAGAAGAAGAAAAAAAAATTCAGCATTTCCATAACCTGGTTATAGTTACAAATACCACAGCATACACTACAAGTACAATTCATACCACACGCTTACTCATGGATACAGTTGTCACATTTCCACATACACATTGTATTGTATACACAAGAACATTATTCACAGTGAGAAAAACACACCCATACTGTGCACACAATGATATTTATCACATATCACTCTCTGCGGTCCGAACCCAGCCACACTCAGAACCAAACTCATTTGTCCATACACTTAAAATATTCTTACCTACATTCAACCCACTGTTACCTCCACACTTGCTCTAACGAGGTATCTTCAAATAACAAGTAATACTGGTATAAATGTTGACCTGGCGGAACTAGTGGCAATATGGTAATAACAGAACAAGCTATATGATGGCTGTGAAAAAAATAACAGAACATCCAAATGCATGAACATAAGAAAATTATAAGGCTTGTATATATACAATACTAAATTATTCACACACACACACACACCTACACAAGAAATATTTCACTTTACTGGTGTTTGAACAAAATCAATTTTGACAATTGCTTTCTGATTATCTGTCCTGTGATCTTTTCTGTGTACAATTTCCCTAAATGGTGCAGTCTTATCTTCAGATATGAATCAGCACAAGTTCTGACCAAGGTGAAAATGTGGTTGGTAGTGGGTGTGGTGTCAAACATGTGACTGTGTAGGCATGAAAACAGCTGCTTTTGGTTTGCATAAACCAGAACATCCTTGAAAGAGTGTTAAATTTAGGAAGTGTTAAATTCATTTTTATTTCTCTTTGCACAAATTTCTCTGTTTGAGTGCAAATGGACAGAACACTGGCTGAGGGGATAACTAAACCACCCCTGTTTTTGAAGTTAACAAATGAAAATGCAGAATCAGTACTGTGACAGTTGTGGGAATCGGTGACATTCGTCAAAGCCTCCTGGCAAGGCACACAGTGGATCTTCCTGCAAACCATTTTGACTACATATCCAGCAATGTAAGAAATGGCCGAGGACTTGTACTCGGACAGGGGGTCGACACTTGAAAATGTCTCATCAACATCAACATAGACATCATATACAGGTTCAACAACTTCCAGTTCACGCTGAATACAAACAAACCGTGTGCTGTCTTCTACAACATTCAAAATGCTGGTCTGGTCAAGAGGGATGCAGTTTCCCTTGCCACCTTCAATTGTATGCCTCATAAGCAGCTTTTTGTAAGTGCACATGAATTGACTTGCAGTTGGGTTGTTGTTAAAGCCCCCTGCTGATCTCACAGGCCAAAAAAACAATTCTATATGGTCTTGAGACATCCTGTAAGTCAGCAGGTATTTCATAGGGGGTGAAGGGGAGAGAAGGAGATCTTGCACCATCATTCGCACACTATGGATGCAGATTTGGAACCCAAGAAATCCTGTTTTTCTTTGTGACTTCACAATGCTTTGGCCTTTAGAATTTTTCATGGCTTGAATGTACTCCTCTGCTTCTTGTAGAAATGAATCAGTTTCAAAGAAATTGTGTGCCCTCAGCGGTGCTTTATATCCTTTAGCCACAGGATTTCTGGAGTTCAAAACATCAAATAGATGATCAAATGTTTGTAAGAACTTCACAGTCGCTTCACATCCAACAAACTCTTGAAGGTGCAATTCATCCTTGCAGAAAAGGAGGGCATCGGCCACACTTGCGCTCAATGTTTGCGCAGCCAAATTGACTGTCATTTTCTGCTTTTGCCAGTTCATGTGAGCTGTCTTTAATTTAGTGCCAAGCCTCAGACCCTCTCTTTGTTGCAAGGAATGAAGAGCCTCCACATATTTCCAATCAACAGTGCCATCTGGGGTGATCAGTTGTCTCTGATCTGACAAAGTATTTCTAACTAGCTTCAGCATGTGACAAGCATCTAAGAACACGCACACGCGCCAAGCAGGGTCACATGGATGGGGGAATGAGGGTGTCATGTTTTCTGGGTCAACAGATGCCCCAAGCAATTTTAACATCTGAAAATTAGCAGATGGCCCATCACAAGTGACTGATTTAATTTTTATTTCAACATCAGACAGTTTTTGTCTGAATGAGGTTGGCCTTCTCCTCACCTGACAGGCTATCGATGAGAAAGTAGCCACAGGGTACTTTCCATCCTCCGTTCAATCCCACCACCATCACAACTAGAGCATTGGAAGCAGGAGGGACACTATCATTGTCAACACCAGTGCCTAAGTCTACAAACCCCCTAAACTTCTTTCCGTCCCATTCAACATGTTTCTTGATGGCCATTTCATCCATGACCAGGTCACAAACAAGCTCTTCTTTATTTCTTCTTGCAGACAATACTTTGGCCTTTAAAGCTACCATGACTTCTTTAGTGAAACCAGGCTCCCCCGAGATGGCTGAATACCACCGGCGAAGAACTGCAGGGTGGGGCAAATTCAAATCAAAAGTTTTTCTCACAAAGCGATATGCTTTTGCTGAATAAAAGCTCAGTGTCATGGCAAAGGCTTTCAGTTCGGGGCTATATGTCTTTCCCTTTTCCAACATTTTCTTCAACAGATCTTTTGGTACCCCTGAAAAGGTTGAATCCAACAAATGAGCACACTGTAAAGACACCAAAGACACCAAGTGTTTTTGCTTTAGTGTGTTTACTACACTTTGAAGGCTTTCTACCTTTTTTTTCAACTTGCAGCACTTAGTCTGTTCCTTATTCATTTTTTTCCTCAATTGTTCATTTTGTCCTAGCAAATTGTCTACCTTCCTTTTCATTTTGCGTGGGCTTTCATGCGTGAAGTAGCTGTGATCATTGCAAATGTCAGACTCCACCGCAATGGGTGGCTGAGGATCTGCAGAATCCAAGAATGTACAAGGCCCAGGATTAAAGACATCAACACTTGAACAGGCAGCGAAGGAAGGAGGTGTCCTAGAAGTTTCTGCTCTCTCTTTTGGTGGTGCACGTTGCTTAGACTCCTGAAACATAACAATAACAATACCAAAATAACAACAACAATAATAAGGATGACAATAGTAATACAAAAACAATAAGTACAGTTTAGGCAGTTGTGGATCTCAGCATAGAAACCGCCTATCAAATATCATACACGTGTATACACACACAAGAAATATGTCACTTTACTCGGATGATCTGCCCTGTGTTTTTTTTTATTATCTGTATATATATGCATTTTCCTCAAAATGGTGCAGTCTTATCTTCAGATATGAATCAGCACAAGTTCTGACCAAGGTGAAAATGTGGTTGGTAGTGGGTGTGGTGTCAAACAAGTGACTGTGTAGGCATGAAAACAGCTGCTTTTGGTTTGCATAAACCAGAACATCCTTGACAATAGAAGTCAAAAGAGTGTTACATTTAGGAAGGCCATTTGCATTTCTCTTTGCACAAATTTTCTGTTTGATTGCAAACTGAGAACATTGCTTGAGGGGATAACTAAAACATCTCTATTTTTGAAGTTCACAAATAGATGTCAAAAAATATAGTTTATGCCTTCTGATAATTTAGCACTTTGGATCAAATGATCCCTACCAAGTCAAAGTGGGAAGTAGCATGTACCTTTTTCAAATGCAGCGGAAAGTCGAAGAGGGTAGGCACAGCATCAGGTCGAAGTCTTGTTGTTTGACCGGTCCGATCAAACATCTTTTGTTCAAAGTGCTGGCTGCAAATCTTTGTGTGGGCCGTTGGTGTGAAGAAATCCCTTCGAATGTTGTTGATCCATTTTTTCTTTCTCTCTTCATCTCTGGGAAAGCTGTAGTGATGAACAGAGGGGAAAATACTAAAATAATAGCGTACATGAACAAATATTTACTTTTATGCCCTCTACTTCCTCAACTATTAATATTATTCTTCATTATTATTATTATTATTATTATTATTATTATTATTATTATTCAGTATATTATTTCTTTTTTTATTGATCAGGGGCGTGTCACACCCTCCAAAAATGATGAAAAATAAATAAATAAATAAAATAAAATCACACCGAAAGAAAGAAAACGTAGGGTGTGACGCTCCTGTTTATTATTATTATTATTTTATTTTCTTTTTTTGGCATGCATGCATGCCTGAACTAGCATGCTTATGGAAAATTCATCTGGCAATGGTTGTGACTGTGTAAATGCAGAATTATGGCATACATACTATAATATACAATGTATAAATGTATGTATGCACAAACTAATACCTACATCAGTACGTGTATACATACCACATGAAACATAGATCTATTAAACTATTTACACTACATCAATTGCTTACTTTATTAGCATTTAAGTGTGACTTTTAATCTCAACAAAGGTCTGCAAATTCAACCCAAACTGAAAATGTGACACAGGCAGAGTTATCTGTAGGCCTATGGTTTTGTTTACAAAGTCTACAAGTGATACAACTACCAGTTTCAACAATCAAAGATCACTTCTATTTTGCATGCGTGGTGGTTGCACATCTTGACCATGAATGCAATGGAGAGGGGAATGAAAGCAGAAAAAAAAAAGATTTGTCTCTTATCATTTTGTGAGATGCATATAGGCCTATCGCTTTTGTTGCAGTACTTTGAGAGCAATTCTAGTACCATAATTAACACAGATTGATCACCAAGTCATTGTCTCTGTTCAAATAAAATAAATAAATAAATAAAATGTGCTTACCTGTGAAATGTGATCCCTTCAGCAAGTCTTTTCTGCGACGAGAGTCGATTATTGCAATTAATTGCACAGCAGTAAACCATTTTAAGCGTTTCATGAAAACAACATGAAGACCGATTCACTATGCTTCCATGCTTCCAGACAGGACGCTTCAAGATGGCGGAAACTTCACTTCCGATTCTCCCGCAAGAGCAGTGAAGCGATAGGAGGTTGGCGCACTCCAGTTAGTATTCAGCTCAGTGAGTTCAGAAAGGTTATTGCATTAGGCACAAATGACTTTTTGAAAAGATTCCTACGAGCCAGGGGCATTCTATAGCGCCTACCATTGTTTCCTGTGTTTGACCATAATTGTCTAGACAAGCAGAACATACAGCAGTTGGTACTGACTGAAGCTAAAAATAAAAGGATTATACGGAAGTCAAAAACAGCCTCGTCTGCGCATTTACCCAATGCGCAAAGGCCATCGGCCCGACGTCGGCCGCCGCAGTTGGCCCGCGCACGGCCGTGCGCAAGCCAACGGCGGCCGACGTCGGCCCGATGGTCTTTACGCATTGGGTAGCTACTAAGCTACGACAGTGACTGACCAGTATATATGGAATATTCAAAGCCGAACAGTAGAGTAAATGAGCAAAGACTGAAACCACCTGCAACCTCCTCTACTTGAGGAGAAGAAGGTAAAGGATGCCAGCAAAAGGCATAGATCCTCAAAAGGATTCCAGCAAAAGGCGTAGATCTTCATGAGCCCCCGCAGTTTGCCGGGGCTCATGAGGATCCATGCCTTTTGCAGTTTTGCATCTCAGAATGTGCCTTATAACACAGACGATCCTTCTGAAGGCGTCTTCGGTTCGGATTGCTGCGTGGATGAGGCTATCGGAAGACACGTTATCGTCACACTTCCATACTTATTTGTGAAGACTTATTTAATCTATGCATTCAAGGCACTCCTCAAATAGAAAATATTCTCTTTTTTCTACTGTGACGTAGAAAGCAGAAAATAGACAGGATTAGTTTCTCCCATTCCAAGCAACATGACGTAAATATCATTGTGTATTGTGTATATATATGAAATGGCGCTCCAAGTAGTGCTGGACAAAAGCATCAAAAGCACAAAGCCGAAACGTTTATAAACTGCAAAAAGCCAACTTGGAGTCCGCAATCATAATTCGTAGCTTTTAACCCTTTGCTTGTCGGTAGCGTTTTTTGTCGCGGTGATTCCTGTAAGAATCATCGCGACCAAAATCGCTACAGACACTCATTGGGTTCAAAATCAATCAAGCTGGAAGTCGAGATAGATGGACCAAGGCGCCAATCAGATCTGGTACTACCCTTAAACTTTCATGGTCTCTCCACGTCCCGTTTTTTTGTTTGTTTGTTTGTTTTTTTGTTTGTTTGTTGTTTGTTTGTTTGTTTTTATCAGAGAACGCCACCCATATTCAGTCGCTAGATCCCAAGCTTGACAAAGCCACACACTGGAGCAGAGGAATGTGTTTTTACGAAGTGTATCTATGCACTGTTTGTTTTTTCTAGTCACCGTAAAGAAAGAACAGAGGTCAGTTGCATGATGAGCTTAGTCCTGCGCCAGCCACTAAGCAGGGTGCTCTGCTATAGCGGAGCACCCTGCGTAATGGCTGGCGCAGGACTAAGCTCACTCAACTGACCCAAGATCTTGTTTTACGGTGGCCAGAAGAACTTAATAAATACTGTGCATTTACACAGCGTGAAAACGCTTTTCTTTACCCCAGCCTGTGGAGAGAGCTAACCTTAAAACAGCCAATCACCGCGACGTGACTGCGGGATGTGTCAGTCTTCCTTTCTCTCGATTTCCGGAACACTACAAATGACAAAAAGTTCTCCGATCAATCATTTTGCAAGAAACAAAAGCGAAAATAATTATTATTTATGACTTTTTGCGAAAATAATTATTATTTATGACTTTTTCCGAGACTTATCAATCATTATTAGAGCTATTCTGACTTCAAGCCCTTTTGGGCAGCCTACAGATAAATTCGTGCCTGTTTTACTTTGTTGTTGTTTTTTCATTGACTATATGATTGGTTGGTTGTTTTTTGTTTTGTTTCAGGGCTGTTTGTTTGGTTGTTTGATTGGTTTGTTTTTTCTTTGAAAGGGGGGGGGGGTGCGTCGGTATTTCTTTATTTTACTTATTTATTTATTTTATTTTGTGGGTGTGTATGTGGTATGATGTGGGGGAGGGGGAGAGGGGGGGGGGAGAAGCGGGCCGTTGTCTTTTTATTTCTATATAATATCAGGTTATGCTGTTCTCGGCACACAAAAAAAGAGGTCATAGCAAATAAAAACAAAGGGAAAAAAATTAAGGACACCAAGTTTCCTTTTACGAATTCTGAGAGGACTAGCTAATCTGCCACAATAAAACTTCACATATTCCAACAACCAGGAGTTTGCAGACCTAACGAGGAAGCTGTTCTGACGGAAAATTCGATTTATGGCTATTTTGTTATTTTGGAGGACTCAGTCCTCACTGCAAAAGGACCCTGGGGAAATATTATGGAAACGATCATCAAATATGCAGCACACCCGCTGAGCTCTGATGGAGGGGTAGCCGGGGTGGGGATAGGAGGTGGTGGAGGAAGAGTGTCTTTTCAGACTTCCTGTGCATGTGTGCGTGCGTGCGTGCGTGCGTGTGAGGGGTGTGTGTGTGTGTGTGTGTGTGTGTGTGTGTGTGTGTGTGTGTGTGTGTGTGTGTGTGTGTGTGTGTGTGTGTGTGTGTGTGTGTGTGTGTGTGTGTGTGTGTGTGTGTCTAGAAAACGTGGAATAGAATTAGGAATCCAGTAAGACAAAGGCACAGGGCTGAGTTGCACGAGCGAGCTTACATCCTGCGCAAGACTCTAAACAAGGTGCTTCGCTATTGTTGAGCACCTTGCTTAGTGTTTGCGCAGGATTTAAGCTCGCTCATGCAACTGACCCCTGGGGCCGACGTCGGCCACAGTTTGCCCTCACACGGCTAATTGCGACGGACGTCGGCCTGATAACATTTTGCAGACTAGGACTAAAGCCGTTTTGTGCACAGACAATGAATCAGTCGCCACCTTTAACTCAACTGTTTCCCTTAGGAGGGGTGAGTTGCGCCCCTTTGCATTCTGGGTGTGCCTGATGAGTAGAGTGCGCCAGAATGCAAACCCACACCAAGTGCAAATAATTTGTCACCATGTCTTGTCAACAGTCCTGCATGAGGCTTTTCATTTGTATGAATATTAGTGTACGCGAGTGCCCCATTAACTCATTCAGCCCCGACACACCACAGCAAGACATGGATCGAGCATGATAGTTCAAGGGTGGTACCAGAATAGCCTGCTTGGTTCCCATCGGCGCCAAGCTATTCTGGCACTACCTTGAACTATTATGCTCGATCTGTCTCTAGAATTGTAATGCAGTCCTTCAGAATTTGGGGATTTCGGTCCTTGCAATCTAAAACTTTCCTGCAAGTAAACAGCGTTATCCACACGACTGAAAATAGAGAACAAATCAACTTCCTTCAACAACAAAAAAAGAAAAAAAAGTGGGGGATAGAACTGATTCTGGATAGCAACACGTGCGTGTGCGCGCATCTTGTGTGTCAATGTCTGAATAGTAGGCTTGGTCATGATGATGTTGATGACGACGTTGATGATGAAATCGATGACGACGACGAATGACAATTCTTTAGATTTTCCGGAGAAAATTGTATCTCTTCTCTCCTTAGTGTGTCGTCCACAAGACAAAATACGTGGAGGTAAGTTCAGTTCTGCTAGCTTAACCCATTCAGCCCTAACGCACTACAGCAGGAGATGGATTAACCATGATAATTCAAGGGTAGTGCCAGATTAGCTTGGCGCCGATCGGCGCCAAGCTAATCTGGCACTACCCTTGAATTATCATGGTCGATCCATGTCCTGCAACAGGTGTATATTCGTTAGAAGACGCCTCCAAAATTTGGGAAATACGTGCGTCGGGCTGAATGAGTTAAAGCTTGAATACCACCCTCGTCGACGTCAAGAAATACTGTCTTACATCGAGTCCCTTCCTTCCACACGGGACAAAGATTTACATGCAACCCTGCATCAGTGCCAGGGGCTCAAAATAATCTATGCCTCTTGCTGACTTTGATCGACTCGAGCTTTTCCTCACATCGAGGGGCATTGGGATTTGGGAGTGGACATTTTGATTCGGTTTTTCTTCTTTCTGGAAACATTTCCATACTCTCTCATTCTAAGACAGGTGCTGCTACAGGCAGCACTTCTCGCTTCTAATCAGTCTTCGGTCGCTGACATCTGCAAGAGAGTCAGATTCTCACGAGACCCCTGCAGCCGCAGAGGGCTCCTGATCATCTGTCTTTAAGTCGCACAGGACGGCGGTGCCATATTCATTCTGAGACTGAATAATTATTCACTCCTTCATTGCCAGCGGACGCAGAGTGTGTTTCTAAAAATATGACTGTATTGATTCAACGGTATATTGTGCCCCAGTCCTTCCAAGGAACGTGGATACAGAGAGGTGTCAGCAAGACGCATAGATCCTCATGAGCGCCCGCCACTGCGCGGGCTCATGAGGATCTATGTCTCTTGCACCTAGATTGGGTTCATGTTTTCTCGGTAGCGAAGGGGTTAACTCAGCTACTGTAAGTGGGGGCTGGTCCTCCAAGTTCTCTGACTTCACGTCAGTCCATTCTGTCCATCTGTGCTTCGGGGGGACGCGAAATGACTGCAAATCCGCCAGTTAACCCCTCCTCTGATGAGACATCGCATCCGACGACCATCTGCAAGAGGCATAGATCCTCATGAGCCCCCACATTCGCGAGGGCTCATGAGGATCTATGCCTCCTGCTGGCTCCATTGTCAGCATTTCTCATGCAGAACGGCTATCAAGTTTTATGTCTGCGATGGTTTAAGAGAGTCCGTTCTCCAAAGATGAGATGTAAATGGTAGGACTGTAGCTAATCACTTGAGTCTTAGATTGAATTTGTGCCCACAGATCCCCTGCCCATGAGGGATACGGACGTAAACTAAGTTCTCAAGAGCTGTAGATATCTCATGAACTCGCGAGTAATGCAGGGGCTCGTGAATTTCTGTGCCTCAATCTTGCGGCAAAGGTTACTTTGGAACCAGGAGAGACTTCCAACTTTGGCCGGGGCCAGGAACCACCGCATTCGAGACGAAAAGACTTGTTCAGCTGAAGGAAGCACAGATCGGCGTGACCCTCTGCGACCTCCACGTTCATGATAAATAAAGTATCTTACTGAGGTGAACACTGAGACCTTCTGCATGATGTATGCGCCTAAAGCCGTTCATTTACCACAATCGGCACACGTAAATCAGTAACTGAACCTCATGGTTCTGTCAAGCTGCAAAGAGCTCCTCATCTATACTCTTCTCTGCTGGCAAGTCCACGAGGGTTCAGTGAAAGTCTAGCAGTCTAGAACCATCACACTCGAAGTGTCTTTGGCCTTTTAGCTTCCAGTTAAGCGGAAAGGACATAAAAGGCCTGTAAAGGCGCGGCGTTAAACAACTTACGCCACTCCCGAGACAAATTTAGGGAACGGTGGTGCAGTCCTGATATCAAACACTGTACCTGTATGCAAGAGGCATAGATCCTCATGAGCCCCCGCAATTGCGGGGGCTAATGATGATCTATCCCTCTTGTTGGGCACCTGTTTAAGTCCATGTGTCTGAGGCAAAGGCCGGAAATCACTGGAGAATCACTGGACGTTCCATCAACGTTGAATTTCGGTCATCGATGATTTTCGGCAGAGCCAAGCAAACACTTCTCGTCTGCAAGAGACTTGATCCTCATGAGCTCTTGCAATTGCGGTGGGCTCATAACATTTGTTTCTTGTTGGGCATCTTTTTGCGTCCGTGTGCTTAAGCCAAATTCAGCACTCCACTCTTGGTGCTGGAGTCAGCAAAGCTAAAGGTCACCAGATTTTGGCGGCGATGGTTACCAGAGAATTTCGTCGGCAGGTTACCGGAGCTATTGGGGACCCACGCACTGGTTGTCTCCCTCGATTCACTAGCCGCTGATCAGCGGTAGCGAATCCAGGAGGACAACCAGCGTGATGAGGACTCTTGCCACTTGCTGATACTTGGCGGGGAGTGGAGTGGCCCCGCCAGAAATCACTGATGCGATTAACTCCCTTTACCCACCGCCCTCTTCACAAGGTCACAGTCAGAGAGGGACACTGCATCGTCGCTGAAATCAATGTCATCCCCGTTCAAACAGCACGAAGCACGTTCACACGTTCAGCGATTCCCCTCTGTTGTCTACAGGATTTTAAGATTAAATCTTTTTGTTGTTGTTTTTAAGTAGGCTACGTGTTTTGTAGTCTACTACTAACTCCGTTAAGAAATATAATAGCATGAAACAAAAATAGCAAGATGGGATGAACCATAACCCACAAAGTCTCTTCTATATGAGAGCTGTCATCGCTGTCGAGGATCTCTACCTTTTGTCTTTGACCTGATTCTGATGTTCATCGCAGATCTGCCTATGTGTCAGTGAGATCTATAAGGGGCGCAGTGCATACGCGTCATTGGTTTGTCAAACGTCATTTGTCATGACGCATTTTTTGTCTATACGTAATTTTATATTTTACGTGATATGATTTTCACTTTCGCTTCAAGACTTGGAAAAATGATGACAAAACTAGAATTTCACGGTACAGTTTCAGCCTTCCTATAAAATGTTTGACATATCAAGCTGGCTTTACCTCAGTAGCTACGTGATACGAAATACACCGGCATGCTCTTTTGAGAGATCGTCGATGTGTGTGTGTGCGTGTGTGTGCGTGCGCTCCAAATATTTCCACCGGGCGCATGAGGATCTATACTTCTTGGAGATGCGCGCATGTGTGTGTGTGTGTGTGTGTGTGTGTGTGTGTGTGTGTGTGTGTGTGTGTGTGTGTGTGTGTGTGTGTGTGTGTGTGTGAGTGAGAGAGAGAGAGAGAGAGAGAGAGAGAGAGAGAGAGAGAGAGAGAAAGAGAGAGAGAGAGAGAGAGAGAGAGAGAGAGAGTTACGTCATACTTATAGTTTTGCGTCAATGTCTATGGTGACGGAGTTGCCTCATTTACGTCACCGCCACTGTCTGTCTTTCTCCAGAAGTCAAGGTTTGTTACTGTTTTATTTTTTTCTGAAAAGAAACTGAAGAAGTTGAAAGGGCACTAAGCTGGCTAACAAACTCAGCTATATCCAAAATTTCAGGTAAATATGACAAAATGACGCACTCTAATCTGTATCAACCGACTATCTATAAGCGGTCTTTTATGTCTTCAATTAGACATCCAATTACAATATGCTCTGAGGCTCTCTTATCCACCCCTTTAAGAAAGTATTTCGCCAAGTTTCAAGCTTGTGCATACAGAAATATCGGAGATTCTCGTGTTTACATATGTAAGCACACACATACATACATATACATCCGCACATACGGCGCTTTGCGTCAAATCACGGACCAACAATAACAGTTATTGTTGGTCCGTGGTCAAATGTACGTTCAGCAGCGAGGTTTGCGTAACTAGACATGACGCAATTTTTATCTTGTTACTTCAGTTGTCCGAGGATTAGGCCTGCCCGCCTTTGACATCATGGACATGCCATTGAATTCGCCCCAGAGCCGCGATCCATCCTAAAAAGTCCCTTCTATAAATAGATCGGACTTAAAAGGGAAGAAGGGGAAGGGGTGGGGTCATTGTTCTTCTTTTCTTCTTTATTCGTTGTAGCACTATGTTGTGCATTTTACAGGTGGATAAAATAAATTTACGCCACAACATGGCATATGTGTTCCCTCTGTTATCTCCTCTGAAATGCATACCCGCTGATTTGTATTCGGCTAACAGTGGAAATTCAAATATTTGACGTCATAATCGTGATAATTAGATGGGATCTGGTAATTTGTCAGGGAATGGTTTGCACACATGGTATCCTTATATAGACCACAATGTGCATGCAAATTTATCCTGGTAAGCCATGTGACACGATGCGCTAGTTCTGATGCAGACTGTGACCGGTCAGCCGTAATATGTCTCTCGAGATGTCATTCGACGGAGGGACATGAATAAACGATCACAGATCACAGATCAGTCAAGGGCAGTGCCAGATTAGCTTGGCGCCGATAGGCGCCAAGCTAATCAGGGACTACCCTTTGGAGATTCACGGTCGATCTGCACAGGCTTATAATATGTAACTGGTCTATGGGTCTCGTCACTAGCACAAAGCTAATTAAGCACTACCTTTGATCAATAGTAGGTGATCCTTTTTCAACGACGTGTACGCAGCATGTTTTGAAGTGTGAGGATTTGGCTGCAGGACTGAAAGGTGTAGAAACTGAGAGTGAAATAGGGAACCACATGTGGCCCACGCACGACCTCAACTGACAACCTCGAATCGAGGGAAATAACCAGTTTGCTTGAATACCGAGGTATATTGAATTACAGATCTCAAAGCGATCAGCTCCGTAGCGGGCTTTGTTGCTAAAATGTGCCAATACAACGGTTTATCAATGTTGTCTTGCCTCAACCGAGACTTTTATACCCTTCTTGTTCACAATATATGTGAATAGGCACACGTACCAGAGATTTTCCGCTGCCTTTTGAAAATAACAGAAGGAACTTTCCTTCGCACAAAGGAGAAAGAGCAGAAACCGGCTTTCGTGGCGTTTTACGGCGTCCAAACGTCATAATTTGAGTTTCACCTTTTGTCCAGCACCTAGAATTTATAAAGGAGATTTTGCAAACTGTTAACCTTTCACTGCCTGTATTAGGTCGCTTTGACTCATTCAGCCCGACGCACTATTTCCCAAATTCTGGAGGCGTCATCTAACGACTGTTGCAGGAGGTAGATCGACCAAGGGTAGTGCCAGAATATCTTGGCGCCGACTGGAGCCAATCTAATCTGGCACTACCCTTAAATTATCATGGTCGATCCATCTCCTGCTGTAGTGCGTCAGGGCTGAATGGGTTAAGTGAATGTTTGGGTGAATCTTTTTTTTTTCTTTGTCTATCATGATGAACGGATCTGACCACCGAGTGCCTATTCCGTTAATCAGCAGACTGATAATTAAAGGCTGATATTGGTATTGCCAGCATTGCAGTTATAGAATCCAAGACAGTTGTAGTCACAATTCATTCAGAAGCAGCGATAAATGAAACCAAGGAAAAAAATCAACGGACTCTGGCTTTATGCAAACACGTGTTCTAAACGAAACACTGTGTCAAAATAACTAACAAATAAAATACGACAAAAATAAAAGAATAGAAAAAAGAAAAAATACAAACAAAGGAGAAAGAGAAGCAGGGGATGGTTGGGTAGGTGATAAAATGAATTAAACTTTAAAGCCCACTACCGCCGTAAATGTTCAAAGACACTTCTGCAACAGATGCTTACGAAACGCTACAGACATACACATATGGCTATAGTTCATTTAGACACAGGAGAATCCAATTCAACTCATTAGTTCATTAGGTTTGTCAACAAGGCAAAACAAACTCAAATGGTGCTGAAAATTTGTCTTCAGACTTATACGCGCAATGGCACTTTAAATGGAGTAGGACACGTAGGCTATTCAGTTATTATAATCAGGGATTTTCTATACAATCCTTGTTATAACCACGTTTGTTTTTCTTGGTAGAGTTTTGGAAAGTTGTTTTTGTTTGTCAGCACTGCACAGGTACCCCATGGCGGATCACCTTTACTTGCATCTACGTCCGACAGTGAGACTGAACTGATACGGATGGACTGACATTAACAATTTGGCACTTGCGGCCTTGGGCTTAAATTGGTTAGTTTTTTAAGTCCCTTCTATTTATAGAAGGGACTTTTTAGAACGGGTCGCGGTGGGTCGAATTTAATAGCATGTCCCTGATGTCAAAGGCGGGCAGGCCTAAACCTTTAACAATTGAAGTAACAAGATGTGTGTGCGTATGTATGTAAACAAGAGAATCTCCGATATTTCTGTACACACAAGCTTGAAACTTGGCGAAATACTTTCTTAAAGGGGTGGCTAAGAGAGCATCCGAGCATATTGTAGACCTAACTGAATGTCACATGGAAGACATAAACAACCATTTATAGGAAGTCGGTAGACCCAGATTAGAGTCCGTAATTTTTGTCATATTTACTTGAAATTTTGGATATAACTAGTTTAGAGAAAGACATTAGATGAGTTCGTTAGCCAGCTTTGTATCCTTTCAACTTATTCACTAAAAATTAATTCTTTTCAGAAAAAAATTAAAACATTTAAAACATTTTCTAGAGACAGTCAGACAGTGGCGGTGACGTAACAGTGGCAACTCCGTCACCACGCAGACACTGACATAATACTCTAAATATGACATAATTCTTTCTAGCGCGCTCTCTCTCTCTCTCTCTCTCTCTCTCTCTCTCTCTCTCTCTCTCTCTCTCTCTCTCTCTCTCTCTCTCTCTCTCTCTCTCTCTCTCTCTTACACACACACACAAACATGCGCGCATCTCTAGGAGGCATAGATTCTCATGAGCCCTCAGGGCGCATGAGGATCTATGCCTCTTGAAGATGTTTGGAGCGCGCGCGTACGCGCGCACTAACACGCACACACACTTCGACGCGTTTTCAGAAGAGCATGCAAGTGACACGTATACTTAGTATATTATGTAGCTAGGAAAAGTCAACCTGCTTTCACACAAATTATAGCAAAACTGAAATTGTACCGTGAAATTCTAGTTTTGTCACCATTTTCTCAAGCCTATGAAGCGAAAGTAAAATTCATATCACGTAAAATGTAAAATTACGTAAAAACTAAAACTTACGTCATGACAAATGACTTTTGACAAACCAATGACGCGTATGTCCTGCGCCCCTTATAGAACTCACTGACGCATTGGCAGATCTGCGAGACTTTTTCAAAAGGAGATATTTCGAGATCAGAATTAGGTCAAAGACAAAAGTTAGAGATCCTTGACAGCGAGGACAGTTCTCATATAGAAGGGACTTTGTGGGTTATAGTTCATCCCATCTTGTTTGTTGACTGGCTTACTCTGACGTGGAATCGACCAAAGAGGTAAATCAAGGCAACTGGAGTCTGGCTCTCATAAACCCTTGCACATTACAAGGGATGATAATATATATGCGTCGTACAGATGTACCCAATTGCCAAAAGGCCATCACCAAGATGGTGGTGTCCAAGAAGTTGGAACATTTTCTGAACTAAGATGAAAATCCTAACTTAGTCTTTTATGGGTGTAAGTCTCTCATGGGCTGCAGAAAATGAGTATAAGAAATCCGACTTAAGTTTCCAAAGGACAAGTGGTGAGAGAAAGTCAGACCAACGCTCGTTCCACAGAAACTGCATGTCTAGGCTCGCCAACATAATGGAAAACACATTTTACAATGCAATACAGAGAAACTGTGATGCGCTATAGGTCATCAGGCCGATGTTGGCCTCAATTGGCCTGCGTAGGATTAACTTTCTGCACATTAAGTGTGTTTTCTATCGGTAGACTGACTCTATAGCTATGGAGAGGCAGAGAAACAGTTTTGAACAGTTTTAAACATGCCCATGGCATACAGCACAAATTGTAAATTCATTTTGTAATTCATTTCGTAAGGGCAACAGATACAACAGCGAGAAACTAGAATAATAATGGTAAATCTCATTTCGATTACATTGGCTGCACTTACTGCTCCTGGAGTAATAACACTCACAACAATCATATACAAAATGGCCGACAGTACAGAATGGCATAATAAGGTGGTAAACTGAAAGAACTTACCACAGCCGTTTCGGCATAAATACACAATGATCCCCTCATTCATCACCAAGGCACAGCTTTTATTTCCCACGCCATATCATGTTATAGTGTTTCAAGCTCCAACACCGGGGGAAATATTGGCAATAAAAGCAAACACAAAACCGTAGCCATCTTGTCGCTCACTCTTTAAAGCACAAACATGACGTATACAAGTCTGGCGTCTGTTTATATATCCCTAAGCAGTTGACCCACGGAAGTCTTGAAAGTTGTATGCTGGTCATTGCCCATTGCCATTCTGGGCCTTTCATTCCTGCATAGATTTATTTTACAGTGGGCATTTTAGATCTGTGAGAATCATATGCCATGACCGATTTGCTTGTAATCAGTGAACGCTTTGAGGGCTTGTGTCATTGCCTCCACCTTTATTGTCAGGCTTGAGGTCTTTGCTGTGTTGGCATTAGTGTTTAGGTGATAAATGTGCTGACATTTTTAGTTTGCTTGATACTAACATTGCCTCCCTGGAGGCAGTAGTTTTCTTTTTGTTGGCGATTTCAAGGGCAGTCAGGACCACAAGCAAGGGATCTGGGCGGAACAAAGGACTTTGCAGGACTATACAAGGGACTCTGAACGGACCAAGGGACACATGCTAGGACTTTACATCTCACAGTCATCAGGTGCAGTGCTTTTTGTTTCCTTTCTTATGCCAGGATAGGGTCATCCCAAGTTGCGCATAGGGACCCTTGACATCTGGCATTTTTGTTTTAATGATAGATGGTGTAAGATTTAAGGTAGAAACATATTTAGTTTGCTTGATACTAACATTGCCTCCCTGGAGTCATGAATCTTCTTTAAGTTGCAGATTTCAAGGGCAGTCAGGACCACAAGCAAGGGACCCGGGGAGAAAAAAAGGAGTTTGCAGGACCATACAAGGGACTCTGTAGTTCTGGCACTGTTTCAAATGATAGAAGCGCTTTACAAGAACGCCTGCAGCGCGGTTCTACTTAACAATCAGTCAGGCGAGTTCTTCAGGACGACGATCGGTGTCCGTCAAGGATGCCTGCTCTCTCCTGTCCTTTTCAACATATTCCTGGAGAAGATCATGCAGGAAACCCTCCACGACCACCATACTTCAATCTCTATTGGTGGCAGATCCCTGTGCAATCTTCGATTCGCAGACGACATCGACCTCATGGCAGGCAGCAATAGTGAGCTCCAAAACCTGACAGACAAACTTTCAAGTAGCGCAGGGTCTTATGGCATGGAGATCAGTACGGATAAAAGCAAAGTGATGATCAACACCACAAGCGACAGCAGCAGCAACATCCACATGAACGGCCAGAAGCTAGAAGAGGTCAATAGCTTCAAGTACTTGGGAGCCACCCTGTCCAAAGACGGTAGTTGCATAGCAGAGATCCGTATCAGGATAGGTACAGCAACATCCGCAATGGCCAGGCTAGACAGGATATGGCGAAGTAACTCCATCAGCTTCACCATCAAGTACAGGCTTTACAAGTCCCTCGTAGTGTCTATTCTACTCTACGGCTGTGAGACTTGGACACTGCTTGCAGACTCAGAAAAGAAAATCCAGGCCTTTGAGAACAAGTGCCTGAGGAAGTTGCTCCGCATCTCGTACCGCGAGCACAAGACCAACGAATATGTACGGAGCATCGTCACTTCCCTGGTGGGCCCACATGAACCCCTTCTGGCAACCGTGAAACGGCGCAAGCTTGCTTGGTTTGGCCACGTGACCCGACACAACACCTTGTCCAAGACTATCCTCCAAGGCACTCTCGAAGGAAGTCGTCGGCGAGGTCGTCAGAGAAAGAGTTGGGTCGCAAACATAAAAGAATGGACCGAACTCGAGATGCCAGACTTGCTTGCCACCGCCCAAAATAGAACTCAGTGGAGAGCACTGTCTGTTGCTGCTGCCTTTCAGTCCCCCCAACGCCCAGTTCGGGCAAGGGACTGATGATGATGATGATGATGACAAGGGACTCTGAACGGACCAAGGGACACATGCTAGGACTTTACATCTCACAGTCATCAGGTGCAGTGTTTTTTGTTTCCTTTTTTAAGCCAGGATAGGGTTATCCCAAGTTGCGCATAGCGACCCTTGACATTTGGGATTTTTGTTTTAATGATAGATGGTGTAAGTTTTAAGGTAGAAACATATTTAGTTTGCTTGATAATAACATTGCCTCCCTGGAGGCATGAGTCTTCTTTTTGTTGCAGATTCAAAGGGCAGTCAAGACCACAAGCAAGGGATATGGTCGGAACAACGGACTTGGCTGGACCATACAAGGGACTCTGGACGGACCAAGAAACACAGGCTAAGACTTTTCATCTCAGTCATCAGGTGCAGTGTTTTTTGTTTCCTTTCTTAACCCAGGATAGGGTTATCCCAAGATCCGCATAAGGACCCCTGATATCTGGAATTTTTGTTCTAATGATAGATGCTGTAAGATTTAGGGTAGCAACCTATTTAGTTTGCTTGATACTAACATTGCCTCCCTGGAGGCATGAGTCTTCTTTTTGTTGCAGATTTCAAGGGCAGCCAGGCCCACTAGCAAGAGACCTGGGCGGAACAAAGGACTTTGCAGGACCATACAAGGGACTCTACACGGACTACGGGACGCATGCTAGGACTTCACATCTGACAGACATCAGGTGCAGTGTTTTTCTTTCCATTCTTAAGCCAGGATAGGGTCATCCCAAGATGTGCATAGGGACCCCTGACATTTGGCATTTTTGTTCTAATGACAGATGGTGTAAGATTTAGTGTAGCAATATATTTAGATTGCATGATACTCATATTGCCTCCCTGGAGGCATGAGTCTTCTTTCTGTTGCAGATTTCAAAGGCGATCAGGACCACAAGCAAGCGATCTCTGCGGAACAATGGATTTAACCAGGACCATACGATGAACTCTGGACGGACCAAGGGACACATATTATGACTTCACATCTCTCACACATCAGGTGCAGTCTTTTTGTTTCCATTCTTAAGCCAGGATAGGGTCATACCAAGTTGCGCATATGGACCCTTGACATCTGGCATTTTTGTTTTATGATAGATGGTGTAAGATTTAAGGTAGCAACATATTTAGTTTGCTTGATACTAACATTGCCTCCCTGGAGGCAGTAGTTTTCTTTTTGTTGCAGATTTCAAGGGCACTCATAAGCAAGGGATCTGGGCGGAATAAATTACATTGCAAGACTTTACAAGGGACTCTGAGCGGACCAAGAGACACATGCTAGGACTTCACATCTCACAGTCATCAGGTGCATTGTTTTTTGTTTCCTTTTTTAAGCCAGGATTGGGTCATCTCAAGCTGCGCATAGGGACTTTGACATCTGGCATTTTTGTTTTAATGATAGATGGTGTAAGATTTAAGGTAGAAACATGTTTAGTTTGCTTGATACTAACATTGCCTCCCTGGGGGCATAAGTCTTCTTTTTGTTGCAGATTTCAAGGGAAGTCAGGACCACAAGCAAGGGACCCGGGCGGAACAAGGGACTTTGCAGGACCATACAAGGGACTCTGAAAGGACCAAGGGACACATGCTATGACTTTACATCTCACAGTCATCAGGTGAAGTGTTTTTTTTTTTTTTTTCCTTTTTTAAGCCAGGATAGGGTCATCCCAAGTTGCGCATAGAGACCCTTGACATTTGGCATTTTTGTTTTAAGATTTAAGATAGAAACATATTTAGTTTGCTTGATACTAACATTGCCTCCCTGGAGGCATGAGTCTATTTTGTGTTGCAGATTCAAAGATCAGTCAGGACCACAAGCAAGGGAAATGGTCGGAACAAAGGACTTGGCAGGACCATACAAGGGACTCTGGACGGACCAAGAAACACATGCTAGGACTTCACATCTAACACACATCAGATGCAGTGTTTTTGTTTCCTTTCTTAAGCCAGGATAGGGTCATCCCAAGATGCGCATAAGGACCCCTGATATCTGGAATTTTTGTTCTAATGATAGATGGTGTAAGATTTAAGGTAGCAACATATTTAGTTTGCTTGATACTAACATTGCCTCCCTGGAGGCATGAGTCTTCTTTTCGTTGCAGATTTCAACACAAAACGGTACAACACAATTTATTAATATTTCGGGTAAATACCCTTTGTCAAAATAGACAAACAAACAGAGACATTAGCCGCTACTTATCTTCATATGCAGAAGGAATGTGGCAACTGAAGGTGACGTAAAAATAAAAATAAAAATAAAAGAAAAGGAAGAACAAAAGTAAAAATGACGTCAAAGAAAAAAACCATAAGAGAAAGACTCCGAGAGAAACTCAACACGAGAGACAAGAATGTGTGTAAGCGCGCGCAGGAGCGAGCAAAAGTGCGTGTGTGTAGTGCAGTGTTTTTCTTCCCATTCTTAAGCCAGGATAGGGTCATCCCAAGATGTGCATAGGGATCCCTGACATTTGGCATTTTTGTTCCAATGATAGATGGTGTAAGATTTAGGGTAGCAACATATTTAGTTTGCTTGATACTCACATTGCCTCCCTGGAGGCATTAGTCTTCTTTCTGTTGCAGATTTCAAAGGCAGTCAGAACCGCAAGCAAGGGATCCGGGCGGAACAAGGGACTTTGCAGTACCAAGGGACTTGCCGGACATGCTAAGTGCAGTAAACCACATTAACTAATCCTACTGTGCGATTTACCAGATGAAAACAAAAGCCTGTGAACAGACCACGACATACCCATGGCATGCAGTATATCGCGAGGACCCACGATAATGTGCATGGACAGGGATAAAATAAAACACTAAGAATGCCGAGTTTAGCCCCTACTGTGTTTACGCCACCTTGCGACAGCAGCAGTGGGCTAAGTTGCTCATTAGGCATTCTCAACAAGTGATCAACCGTCTCCAAGAGTTTTGTGTGGAGGCTTGCCCCCTCTTGCAAAACCTGCTGACGCTGCGCTTGAAAGACTGGGCAGTGCTAGAAGATGTGTTCTGGTGTCTGAGCTGCATCACCAGAAAAGTCACTTGAACTGTCACCTTCATCTTTTATCAATCTCTGGATGTTCCTGTGCTGCATGGAAGCCGTATGTAACCCTCTTGTGCATGCAAACACCAGTGATGTAAATAGCACCGATGGCTGCATGTGCAAAAGGGTTAAGTGGGAGTTTGAAAAGAACTCCGCCGTTGCCAGTACTGAGCCTTGATGACAAGATGTGTCTCATAAACTGTCACCTTTATCCAGCATAGGATGTTCCTATGCTGCATGACAGCAACAGTTTTCAAGTACATAACCCTCATAATGTGCATGCAGACACCGGTGATGTAAATAGCACCGATGGCTGCATTCTCGAAAGGGTTCATTGAGGTTGAACGGAACACTGCTATTACCAATTCTGAGCCCGGGTGATATGAAGTGTCTCTTAAACTATCGTCTTCATCCCGCATGCGATGTTCCTATGCCGCATGACAGGCATAGTTTTCAAGAAAAGTATCATTTGGTGCTAAAGCCAATAATGGTGTTGATGTTAGCACATGACGTCCAATGTGAGTGTGGGTTTTAATGATAACGATATTATAAGGTAATAATACTACCTACACGAATGATCTTTAACTCATGACAATGCCAGTGCTGGTGATATTATATTATATTGAGCAACATTTTGCTTGATATAGTGCTGATAACAGACAGATGTGCTTACGAGACCCATATCAAAATGTCGTAAGATGAGGACATTTGATTCGGGTAAATTAATCACATCTGTCGGTTATCGGCACTATATCAGGCAAAATGTTGCTCAATATAATTTATGTACCCAGTCCAAAACAAAACCTTTTTTTTTAGGCTGATTGCGGTTTTCAGACAAAACACATGAATTGCAGACGACTGCATATCAGTGTCGACTCGGCGCGTAGATTTCGTCTATATATAACCATGAGTATTACGTGACTCGCACATTTCCTGGCATCTGTTCTCCATTCGCGTGTGTGTATACAGAATGTAAATTTCAAGTGTTTGTACACACTAAGAAGTATATCATTCTACCACACATAAGGAGCTTGTTAATGTTGCAGTATGAAATTTTTTTGCGTTTCCATTTTGAAAAATACACGTATCATCAAGATCAAATCTTCTTTGCGCGCAGGGGATTTTGGGAAGGAAAGCGTATCAAGCAAATTCTTGAATATTAATTTGTTTGTTATACAATATATCAATACATGTTTCAAAGAAGGAAACATTTTATGGAGTGGGTACATACATGTATGATTCTATTGCCGCTGGTGTTCATGATTATGAATGTATGATGTTTACCTACAACACTATTTATCTGTTATACTAGTATTCATAATGTCATGTTGTTGTGGATAATTTAGATATATGATTTTATTAGTTAACGCGGCTACCGTAGATGATTTATTAATGCTGTGTTGGTATACCTCACCCTGTGCCCAGGTGACATGCACCAGTGGCGCCATTGTTGCTATTTTCGCATCTGACTGGTCGCTCAGATCGGTTTAGAGTGTATGCTCTTTGCACTTGTAATGAGCAATCTCGGAGAAAGAGTCATGTGACGTTTGATTGCTGCAAAATAAGATGAATAACGAATAAACCCTTTCCCATTTGCAGTCTGACAATAATCCAGCAATCCTTACGATAGCACCATGAAACATTACACGATTTGGCAGATTTGAAAAATAGCTCTTTTTCCTCAATTATGATTTTGCGACATCTGCGTCGCTTTGCGGCAGAAAGCACCGTCGTAGCCGTAGTACGAGAAACGAGTGCACTACAATCGACTTGATTTAGGAATACGCAAGTTCTGATGAGAATGAACTACCCCCGGAGACCTATCTTTTTCCAGTAGGGACGTACGCCCCCGAACATTTTATGTTCAAGGGGGGTAACGCTAAAACCGGAAACAAACCATTTTTCGACTACGATCACAATCTTCCGCGGGAATGTACGAGACCACACTCAAGTGCAGAAGCCTACATGCGCGCGCAGTTCTGGTGCACAGGACCAGTCCGAGCGACCGGACAGATGCGAAAATCGCAGTAATGGCGCCATTGGTGCTTTTAACCTAGGAACACGGCGAAGTGTACCAACTCAGCTTTATTAACCCCCTTGTGCATGCAAACACCGGTGATGTACACAGCACTGATGGCAGCATGTGCGAAAGGGTTATGTGGAGGTTGGAGGGAACTCCGCCATTGCCGGTCCAAAGCCCGGATGGGAAAGGAGGAGGGTTGGGTTTGGGGCCACCACTGCCCCACCCTGTGAAGCTCACCCCCACTAGGTTCACTGAATAATTTAACTCGTTTAAGATGTGCTACATATGGATACGTGTACGTGGCTCTTTGCCGCATATCTGTATGTGGTATGTCAGTCTCAAATGATGGAAACAAATTTATTAATGATTGATATAAAGACTTGTTTTTTACGATGAAGTATGGTCAAGTGCATGTGTTTATTTTCATGCATGCATACATGAGTAATTAACTCTTTCACAACCAAATTTATATAGGGACATCATTTGCCAAATATTTCTTTAAGTGTGTGAACTGCTGGACAGTTGGTCTCTTAATTGCGTATATATCAGAACTTATTCCATATATTTGCTTCAAAATGTGTTTGTATTGAGGGGGGGGGCTGATGTTAATTAAAAAGTTTATATTATTATTGTAACTTTGACTGATTGATTACACAGACAACCTTTTACAAGGTTTATATACAAATAGAGTGGACGTGACATGCACATTGTCAGTGAAACAGCAAAACACGCTCTCTACAATCTGAGGACTCTTGTTGGAATTTTCTTGCTGTCATCAGCAGAAGTATCAAGGCCTTCGTCGGAATAATTTTCAGGCCCTGGAGGGTGGAGGGGGGGGGGGTGAGGGGAAGAGTAAGATGTGTGTCACGGACGTCAGTCAGTTATGCAGGTAGAAACACTGTATTGCGGGAACAGTGATCCCTTTGACATGCCCTCTCTATGTCAAAGTCGCCCGTAACGGCCTACATGTAAGTCGACTATGATGGCGAAAGAGTTACTTCATGCTACATTACTGACTACCAGTTATTTTATGAATACATTTAATCAAACATCGATTGCAGTTGCAAAGTCCTCAATATGCATTGTATAATCTTGGTTAAGTTCTTATGTCTTCCTTCTGTGTTTTATGTTTCTGCGAGCCAAAGGAAAATTCCCATTTTATGCATGTCATTTAATGGAAAATAAGTTTATTAAATTCAATTCGATTGTGTGGTGCAGGTGCATGCTTGTTTGTATAAGCAGAATTTAAAACAAACACTTGCAATGAGTGGTTTTGTTTATTTCATTTACCTTTGAAAATCATTATAAGATACACAGTTAACCCCTTTACTGCTTAGAAAAAGCGAATGGTACCCAGCTACTAGCAGCAAAGAACCTCACCAGCCCCTGTAAATCATAGGTGCTTGACGAGTGTCTTGACATACAATAGAGTTTCTGCGAGCATGACAGACACTCAGTACTATTGAGCGTGTACTGTGCAGCCGGTTGGTGGCTAACAGAAATAGCAGTATATCAACTCGTGCTCATCAGGCTTATCTGCTATGGACATGAGCCTTGTCTCTTGCTGGCCTCTTGTGGTCCGCAGGTGGATGGAAACATGTGGTGTGGACTTTTACAACTAATCAATGATGATGTTTGCGTGCAGAGTTAACTTGCTAAATGGATTTTTTAAAAAACCAATCTAACCTATTTTGGAAATGCGGCTGTGGGGTTAAATGGGTTAATGGAACTATACTGTAAGGTCCAAACTGCGGACCTGCACGCACATGAAATACACTGTACAGCTATATGAAAGGCTTGCATGTTTGTCAATTAAGTATCTGTAAACGAGCAACATTGTAATAATATTTTTTTTGTGATCTGGTTCATAATTGCTTTCCTGTTTTTCACATTTTCATAAATTAAAGGATATTGTGCATCTTAGTCTGTGGTTATCTTAAACCTCTTCTGCCATCTGAGTACAGCAGAACCTGCTTTGAATGACCATCCTTATAAGAGACAACCTGACATCTAAGACCACCATTTAGGTGACTGCTACCTTCTTAATGATGGTCTTTAATGACAGGTAAATTTGTTTGCTCTTCAAGATTTCTCGTGAGAGAACACCTTGCCGAGTTATGCAAGTAGGTCTCAATTCCACTGACAATGATTTAATGCATGTGCAATTCAACATGCACAATTAATGAACACAAACAATTCCTTGCAAAGAACCCATATTTAGTAGCCAGATGTATCTTATACATAAAATGCTCGGATAGTGTTGCTTGTCAAAATGAACCAGTTCAGCTGGCTTTTGAGCAGTCAAAATCTCAAATATTCATTTTGCTGCATTCCAAATATCAGTACATCAGCATTGTAATTTCTTTTCCTGAAATTCTAAAATAATGGTCATATACTTGTGATCAGACGACAAACTCGGCCATCGTTTTCTGTCCTCATTCATGTTAACACAAACAAAACGCTCCAACATACACATTTCTTTTCAGTGTACTAGATAGTAAACAAATAGATTTTATGATTCCATCTAAATATATATATATATATATATATATATATATATATATATATATATATATATATATATATATATATATATATATATATATATATATATATATATATATATATATATATATATAACTTTTATCCATTTCATTCTGGAAAATGCTATGTTTGCTATAAAGAGAAGTCTAGGGCCTACTAACATTGGACAGGTTAAGGCCAATATCACTTTAATTAGTATTGCTGATAGCCAGTCGTGCACGGAATTTCTCTCAAATAAGCAACATAAGTACCAATGCAGTAATTATGTACCATATAATTTCATGAAGTTCTTAAAATCATACAAGAACATAAAAAAAACTTAATGAAAATCACCAAACGGTACATTTTTGGGCTAAGACTGCATTACCTGAAACTGTTGTCATGTATCGGCTAGCTGCTAATTGTATACTGCAAAAAAGGAAGGGGCATCTTATTCAGGTCGTCGGCTATTCCTAACAGCCATTTGGAAGTTGACTAGTGACCCTAAGGTAAAAAGAAACTACTTCCGGTACAGGCCACATTCGGTTCCTGGGAAATAATCTTTCAATGCTAAGACGGTGTCAATAATCATTTCTAACAGACAAAATAGTTTGGCAGATCACTGAAGACGCACAAATTTAGCTGACACACATTAGTCAATACTTAACAGAAGTGATTAAAAAATACCGCAACACAAATAACAAGAAAGGCAAAGCCATTATGGCTCACGTGCATGACAGACATATGTGTGACCTTTGTGACAAGGGCTGGGCTCTGCAGCAGCAAAATCCATGTTTTCTGAAAATGTAATCATTTTTTAATTTTTTATACATCTGTCAACCCCCCCCCCCCCCAGTGACCTTGACCTTTGTGATGAGTCGGCTAAATTAGTATGCATAGGAAGGTCTTATCATCAGCTATCTGTTGTACCAAATTTGGTTGAAAAATTTGCAAAATTTTGGGAAAACCTACAATGTTATAAAAAAATCAGCACTTTACACACATTTGCCAGCCTCTTGTGACCCTTGACCTTTCCAAGGGTCAAGCAAATTAGTATGCATAGTTAGGTCTTATCATCAGGTATCTCTGTACCAAATTTGGGTTTTAAGTAGTGAATAGTATTTGAGAAAAAAAACATCTTTTGTCATGGCTATTTTAGACCTATTGCCTGAGCTCTCGTGACCCTTGACCTTTCCCAGGATCAACCAAATTATTGTGCATAGAAAGGTCTTCCCATCAGGTATCTCTGTAGCAAGTTTGGTTAGTTAGTTAGTTATTTGGGTTTAACACCGAGCAGGCGACTAAGGCCATCTCACGGCCGTGTAGCAAGTTTGGGTTTACAGTTGTGAATAATATTTGAGAAAAAAAAACATCTTTTGTCAAAATATGGCTATTTCAGACCTATTTCCTGAGCCCTTATGACCCTTGACCTTCCTGAGGGGTTATCCAAATTAGTATGCATAGATAGTTCTTACCATCAGGTATCTTTGTACCAAGTTTGGGTTTGAAGTTGCGAATAGTATTTGAGAAAAAAAGAATTTCTTGATCCCCTGTGACCTTGACCTTTGTGAGAAGTCACTCAAATTGGTATGCTTAGAAAGGTCTTACCACAAAGTATCCTTGGGCCAAGTTTGAAGATTGTGGCTTGAATAGTCTCCGAGAAAATGCCAACGTTAAAGTTTACCACGGCCGGGACGACGGCGGACGGACGACGGACGGACGACCACTGGCCCAAAACCTGGGAAGTAGACTATGTTTTGAACCATTTAGCGTCTTTACCACACTCTGATGAACTTTGTTTCAAAAACCTTACACTCAGAAGAGTGACGCTTATTTTGCCTGGGCAGACAGGACATGCCTTGTATAGTTTGAAAGTATCAGATATCAAAATATCTGAGAACAAGTGCATGATTTACTTGAGTGATAAACAGAAACAAACTGAACCAAGTTATCATGTAAAGCCTGTAGAGATTGTTCCTTTCAAAGACAATATTAATCTGTGCTTAGTACATCACCTTCGTAAATACTTAGAGCGAACCAGTGAGTACAGACTGTCAGCAAGGTTGTTCATGAGACATTGTTTATCAGTTTTCATACACCATTTGCCCCCGTATCTAGAATACTTCTTTCTAGATGGATTAAACTGGTGCTGACAGACGCAGGCATAGACAGGGAGAGGTTTGTCAGCCACATCACACGAGCAGCTTGTGTAAGTGCCGTGGTAAAAAGGGGCGTGAAAAGGATCCTCAAAGCGGCCTGCTGGTCGACTGAGGGAACTGTTAGTAAATTTTATAAGCGGTTGGTCACACAGCAGAATTTTGGCCACAGTCTTTTACACAGTTTTGTTAAAAAATGAGAAATGGTCTGATTGCTGTGTCGCATACACCTTTACATGCCAGTATGTGTTTTCTTACCCTGAAAATAAAGTAGTGAAATAGAAAGCTGAGTGTGTCAGTGTTGGTATATGTATATTTTTCATGTAGTAGGTGTTCAGTGGAAAGCTCAAAAGATCTTGTGAGGGATGCAGTCATAAAAAGAGCAGCTGATGTCCTGATGACACAAAGCAAGCTTACCAGCCTGGAATTCCATGGCTTTAGCACAGCATTCTCAGAATTTAATGAAAGATTACGTCCCTTGGAGCTAATCTGATTGAGTGCATTTTTTCGCTTTGGGCGACGCCTTTGTTAACAATAAAGAATAATTGCACCACAAAATTGCCTAGGTGTTGCCTTTTCAAAATTAGTTATAGTCTTCTTCCACTGCAACACCTCATAAAGCTTCAGGGATGCAATCCGCACTGTACTAGTGGTGCTACCAGTAAATTCTGGAGGCGGCTTCTAGTACATGCGTTGCGTTTGCAATTTCAGGTTACGCCGTATGCCTACCTGAAGAGCCCCCCTTGGGGCGAAACCGGTCGTAGGCGACAAAAACTTTAAATCTACTCAGCAGGTCCAATATCTGTTTGGGAATATTTTCTAGCATCCCCCCTCGGGGGAGGACTGGATATTCTCCAGCGGATGGCGGGGCGCCTGAGGGTAGTCCCTACTGCTGCTCTATGTAGTCGGTGTTCAGTGGAAGGCTCAAAAGATCTTGTGAGGGATGCAGTCATAAAAAGGGCAGCTGTTGTCCTGATGACACAATGCAAGCTTACCAGCCTGGGATTCCATGGCTGTAGCACAGCATTTCCAGAATTTAATGAAAAATTACATCCCTTGGAGCTAATCTGATGGAGCGCATTTTTTGGCTTTGGGCGACGCCTTTGTTAACAATTATATATATATATATATATATATATATATATATATATATATATATATATATATATATATATATATATATATATATATATATATATATATATATATATATATATATATATATATATAATATTTCATTCAATTCTGATGCCATGGAATTCCAGGCTAGTAAGCTTGCATTGCCGGTGTCATCAGGACATCAGCTGCCCTTTTTCTGACTGCATCGCTTACTAGTTCTAGAAAAGAGAGGGTAGTGGGAGAGAAGGAATGACAGACCTATCATTTTGAGCCTTCCAAATGAACACCTACTACATAAAGCGGTAGAGGACTACCCCCAGGCGCCCCGCCATCCGCTGGAGAATATCCAGACCTCCCCCCGAAGGGGGATATATATATAAAATAAATAAATTTGTTTTCCTCCCTACCTCACACGACCAGTCACTTTAGCGCAAACCGTTCCATGTGACCGTGATATAAAAACCCCTGTAGCGAAAAATGGCGGACGTTTTGTAGCCCTCTCGATGAGGCATCTTGGATGCCAGTTTTGTTCTATAAAATATCGCCAAACGTTCTAAAGTACAAGGTTACTTAGTGTTGTTTGAAACAACAAGCACACTCAGTACTGGAGACGGCAACGTCATGACATATTTTAAATTACGTCATAAGTCTATTATGGATAAATTGCTATTCCTCTGACGTCAGTCATGTCTGGCGGTCTCCAGGTCGGAAGATGTCTTCTTGATTTGTTTACGAAAATAGTGGAGGAATGAAAACAAATACGTTATTGGTCGGAGGGGTTCGCTACACGGACCTTTGTAGGCCTGAGGGAGGTCAAAGGAATCATTGTACCCCGAAGGCCGAAGACCTGAGGGGTACAATGATTCCTTTGACCTCCCTCAGGCCTACAAGGGTCTGTGCAGCAAACCCCTCCGACCAATAACGTATTTGTTTTCATTCCTCCACTATTTTCGTAAACAAAATCAAGAAGACATCTTGCGAGCTGGATCACGCCAGACATGACTGACGTCAAAGGAATATACATTAATACATAATAGACTTATGACGTAATTTAAATATGTCATGACGTTGCCGTCCCCAGTACTGAGTGTGCTTGTTGTTTCGAACAACATTAAGTAACTTTGTACTTTAGAACGTTTGGCGATCTTTTATAGAACAAAACTGGCATCCAAGATGGGTCATCGAGAGGGCTACAAAACGTCCACCATTTTTCGCGACAGGGGTTTTTAGATCACGGTCACATGGTACGGTTTGCGCTAAAGTGACTGGTCATGTGACGTAGGGAGGAAAACATATATATATATATATATATATATATATATATATATATATATATATATATTATATATATATATATATATATATATATATATATATATATATATATATATATATATATATATATATATATATATATATATATATATATATATATATATATATATATATATATATATTCAGTATATGATATATGAGTCATTATTTGGTACTGGTCACAACGCAGGGGTGTCATGAAAAAAAAACGTAACGCAATATGTATTTTATTATGTAAACCTTGAATGTGGATGTAAGCTAAGCTATTAATAAGAAACCAAACAATCTACAGTGGCATAGATTATATCAACAGAGCTGGATGAAGTGGTGAAATCAGCGGAAAATTACTGAAATCGATTTTTTAAAAAGGCGTCCATAAAGAGGAAATCAGTTACCTTACTCTGAAAGGCGTGCTGTTCCACTGAATGGAGCTTTAGTGTATTGCTTTTTGTGCGTTTTCAGTAAATAAAACATCAATGACACATACGCTAAAAGCTGATAAATCTGTCTGCTTTAGTATCTCCGGGAATTTTGTCCACCGTGCCACATATGAAACGCTAGAAACCCGCAAACTTAAACATCGGTTATCTGCAAACGGAAACAACCTCCAGTCATTTATCACTGACTTCAAAGGCGGGAAATCGAGCCTCAAGCACAGCAGCTGATGACAATTTACCCTGAAACCAGGCTTCTTTGTGGCCCCCAGAATAAGTGCGAAGTGTCACGCTCAAATTCACTTGAAACGCTAAAACCAGTCGACTTTTGCAAGCCACGAACTGACGATTTCTCAACTTGAAATATCTGTTTTTTTCTCTTGCCAGTCATTAAAGTGGACAGTTTCACATTATTATGTTATGTATCATTTGTTGTTGCCGTTGCTGTTGTTGTTGTTGTTGTCGTCGTTGTTTAATATTTAGAATATTTTTAAGCAATTGTGAATGGAAAAATAAACAGCGGCGCTGCCGAGAGACCGTTTACACTTGCACAGCTCTCTGGTTTGAACCCGAGTTCAACCTGGGTTGGTGCGTTTACGGTTGGATCTAAACCGGATTCTATTTCACGTCATCGTTGTACACGTTGCAAACTGACGCCGACGTGACGTCACTGGCGGGAATTTAAGTACACAACAGATTTCATAGTGCTGAAGTCCATTGTGCAAATCGACAAATATGAGTTGTTTCCACGGCTTCTCATCCAAGTCTGGGCTATAGACGTTCAGTGTAAGTTTGCAGAACACTTTTCCGCCAGCAGTCGTGACACCATGACCGAACACTTCTGCCATACGCGGGTTGCCAAACTGACAATGTAAGAACGCTGTAATGAACAATCTTGTCATAAAGGTCTTTATCTGTAAGAATTTGTTTCTTCTTTTTCCCAAACTTTTCTGTACTAAGTAGGGGCAGATTAGTTATTCGAGGAGGAGGGGGGGGGGGGGGTCCGACTTTTTTGTTTGGGACCTTCAGCCAGACACAAAAGGCCTCCCGACGGTAGACCTTGCCTTCAGTAGCCGAATTTTAAATCAAAGCATCCTCCACCTTTTCGCCACACGCCGAAATCTGGAACAATGGTGCAGAGACCGGGGGTGGGGGAGCGGGGGGGGGGGGAAAGAGGGAGGGGACTTTTTTGTAGCATTTTTTTTTTAATTTGGTCGGAGGGAGGTTGTGGTGGGGTCCGGAACCGTATGGACACCCCTCCCCCACACACACACCCTCCCCAGATCCGCCACTGCAAAGAGCTTTGAACTCATGTTTAGATATCACGAGATCGTCTTTTTTTGCGCCGAAAGGAAAGTACATAATACTAATTGTTGTATTATTGGGGGGGGGGGGGGAACCACCGTAAGGCGGGGGGGTTTTTTTTGTTTGTTTTTTGAAGGGTGCCATCTTATGCCTAAGATGTTACTGAGGTGAAGAATAATTAAATTAAACTAGGCTTACGGTAGGAAGGTGAAGTTTAATTAGAATTATTCCGATTATTCTCGGACCTTTTGATTCGGGTCTCGTAACCACATCTGCCTGTTGCTCAATATAATATAATAATATTATAATATTATATAATATCTATAAGCTTATCCTCTTCTAAACCTCTCTCTCTCTCTCTCTCTCTCTCTCTCTCTCTCTCTCTCTCTCTCTCTCTCTCTCTCTCTCTCTCTCTCTCTCTCTCTTTAGCCGCCGCTAAATCTAATGACAACCTCCACGCGGCCTGCAGGAAGGCTGATATTGCCATCGTGGACCACACCGCCACCTTTCTGACCAAGAACCACGCCCCCCGCCAGGCCCTCTACCGGGACGGTGACAGAATGCACCCCAGCGCTGAAGGCACAAAACGTCTGGCCCTCAATATACGCTACGGTGAATACCGGCCCTACGTAGCTCCACGAGATCATGCCAACTTCAACTCTGCACCCGGTTACCTGGCACGCAAACCCCATGACTCTGACATGACTGGAGGGCCCCCGGCCCGCCTGGCACGTCATGGCCACGGGGTGCGACCTGCTCAGGTTAACAACTCAGAGTTGACTCGGCCTCTTCAGCCAGTGCCGCCGAAACTCGGCCAGCAGCCTGTCGACCCTTCGTCCCCGAACCCAGGTGGCCAGGCGGAACAGCAGTCACCGATGTTCCAGACAACTGACTTTCCGCCTCTTGTGACTTCATCTGCCGGAACGGCCTCAGCTGCTAATGCCTGGTAGTTGTGACAACCAAATTCCCATTGAATTAGTAATGCAAATTGCGAAACTTCTTTTCACTGCTAGACAGTGTACATCACGTGAAAACAAATTATTAATTCTCATTATATAAAAAAGATTGATGTCTGATGGGCGCCACATTCCGACCCGTTGCCTGAATGGTCCTTGCTGGTGTGCGTATTTTGATTGTTTTCCACAGCCTTCTTTGGCACTAAACGGGGAGGGTTGTGGGAGACGCTCGGGTTGCGCCGGTACGGGCTGTCCTGGCTCCGGGTTGGACTGTTGTTTCTGTCATATATCAACCCGAATGAGATCATTCATACAGGACTGATTTCATCCAAATGCTCAAATTTATGATTATCAATTGATTAGTACTAGAGAACTCTATTGCTGTCGTAACTGTGAAACGTGTGTAGTTTTGATTGCGACGTAGAACCGCTATCAAGTCTATATCTTTCAATATTGACGCTATACTCAAAGCGATTTTAAACTCATTTTGTACCTGAGAAATCGGTGACTTACTGCACAATATAGATTCATGTACGTTTTTCTGACATAGCTAACGTGTATAATGTGTGACGTCACGACGGAATCTCAACTACGTTTAGTTCGTATTTGTTGTGTGATAGACCGTAACGGATCAGAGACACCCAGTGCGTGCGCCTCTTTGTGCGACGATTAGTCGCGATACAATCACACAACATAATCCTGTTACTGAGAGGTTCAGGATTAGCACTTGACCCCTGATGACTGATCAGTGTGTGATGACTGGCTTAGTGGTCAATGTTGATAGACACACCCGCGTGCAATTCTCATCGGAATGCGCGTATAATTATGACAATTGCAGCGCTCTGTGACTTTACAAACTGTGTTAACCTGTGTATTGAACAAGAGTGCACAACTTAGTCGCTATTAAAGTGATTCTTATCACTGACTGTGTCGGTAGCAAATAGAATAAGATTACTCTGGTACGCTTCATCGCGTTTGTTTTTAGCAACAGTACGTTGCACACGCAGAGACCTATATATCTGCAGACTTTTTTCATTTACATCTACGATCCGCTATCTTTTTCTTCCTTTTTTTTTTTTTTCTTTCGCGCATGTTTCAGTGCTGTGTTTTGACCACTGATCTGCATGCCACATTGTGACACTTTGTTATTGTTGTTTAAACTGTCATTTAGTTTGTTAGTATATTTGAAACTAGTATTTGGTTGCGAAGTTACCTGACATGTTTACTAGTGTCAGCGATCATTTGCTTAGAATAGGCCACCTCAATGTATATCACCTTTGCAGCAAAGTATCAGACGTTACTACTCAACCAACCCTCCCCATATCATATATTTGGCTTTACAGAAAGTAGGTTGACAGAGAATATAAGTAACCAAGCTATCACCATACAAAATTTCTCCATTCATAGGCGAGATGCTTCAGTGCCTGGTCATACTGGCATTTGTGCTTATGTTCACAATACTATTGCTAACAACGTAACACGACGATGTGACCTGGAATCCACCCATGTGGAAAGCCTGTGGCTTGAGATAAAATAATAAGATAATAATAATAAGCGCATTAAATAGGCGCTTTATCCCAATTGAAAATCGGCTCAAAGCGCCGCCGCGAACTGAACCCAACAAGCACGCTCACGTGAATCACGCGCATTCACTCACACACTGTACATAAACACAGAACATTCACGTGGTGCTAAGGGCAAGCTCAAGCGAGCTACTGAAGATTTTGGAAATTCAAAATCGTTTGTATTTGAAATTTGATTAAGTGGGCTGAAGCTGATACCAAAGTGGAGGGGGAGGAAGAGCCGGAGTACCCGGAGAAAGAACCCCCGACGGTCCGCCCGAATTAACGGTGACACTTACTAGAGGAGAAAAATCCGACGCCGGAACCCGTAATCGAACCTCGCACCCTTAGCATTGGTGGCAGGCGCCTTAACCACTGCGCCACGGACCGCCCCAAAGCAACCGCCAAGTCAACCCCGACCTTCGTATGTTTTATTTACAGAAACCCCGCAGCTACAGTGTCCTGGCAAGATGGTTTTGTTGTAATGGTTGACAAAGTACAAAACTCCAAGGGTGATATACATATACTCGGTGATTTTAATGTTGATTTATTGAAACCTGGCAACACGTCATGGAAATCCATGATAACGTTCTTAGGCCTTACACAAGTAGTTCAGTCACCCGCCAGGGTCACTGCTACTTCGTTCACATTAATTGACCATGTTTATACAACCAACGACAGTGCCCTTAGTCTATGTACCCAGCACCTCTCTCAGTGATCATTTTCCTATTTGTTTTTCATTATCTGCGAAGTTGCCAAAGAAACTTCATAAGGAGCATATAACCATTCTCTACAGATCGTTCAAAAAATGTAATCAAGATGATTTTTTGCATGAACTTTCCCAAACACCATTTTCCGATGTGTATAACTATAACGACCCCAATGTAGCGCTGTCCCCCACCCCCAACTCCCTGGCCCACACCCCCCCCCCCCCCCCAGACGAAATCAGCGAGAGCTGGAAGTCCATGTCCCTTTTAATATCATCATCGTAGCGCTGTCCCACTGGTATAAGTTGTTCCTCGGTATTCTTGACAGACATGTCCCGAGGCGCACTAAGCGTGTTAAACATCCCACTGTGCCTGAGTGGCTGACGGATGAGATTAAAACTGCGATGGAACTAAGAGATCTATTGAAACAACAAAAGAAATTTGACGAGTACAAAAAACAGCGAAACCTAGTTAAATCATTAGTACGTAAAGCACAGAGGCAGTATGCTGAAAAGATTATTGCAGGCGGCAAAGACATACGCAGCGTGTGGCAGGTGATTAACACATTTACTGAAGGACAATCTAGCAAATCACAGCTGATGTATTTAATGAACACTTTCTTAACATTGCTAAAACCCTGTCACAGACGAACACCAGTGAGCCAGGTGAATACGTATGTTCAGAACAATTGAAACAGCACAGTCAGATAAACGCCGGCAATACTTTCTCAGTTCCCCTAATGACCGTCCTTGATGTAGGAAAATCTATTACCAACATGAAAAGTAAAACATCTTGTGGTGTAGACGGTATTAGCAGTAAAATCCTGAAAATTGCGCTCCCTTATATTGTTGAATCATTAACCTTTATATATAACCTTTCGATTCAAAAGAGCATGTTTCCCGATGAATTGAAAATAGCAAAAGTTACTCCTCTACCGAAAAGCAAAGATCTGAGCGACCCAAGTGAGTACAGACCTATTTCAATCTTATCAGCAGTGTCCAAACCACTTGAAAAGCATATACATAATCATTTACTTCAATTCCTGGACAAAAACCACCTTATTAGTAATGCACAATCAGCTTTTCGGCCTAAACATTCGTGTCAGACAGCCTTAACTCTCATAACCCACAAATGGCTTACTGCCATAAATGAGTCCAAACTTTCAGGTGTAGTATTTCTAGATTTTAAAAAAGCCTTCGATCTCATTAACCACTCAATCTTACTAAAGAAGTTACCTTTATATCACATTGACTCAAATGCAGTCGCTTTTCTCTCGTCCTGTCTCTTAGACAGAACGCAGAAAGTGTTCTTGAATGGTAAATACTCAGCGAAAGGACTGATGACCCATGGTGTTCCTCAGGGATCCACCCTAGGACCGTTATTATTCAACATCTTTATAAATGACCTTCCACTGTCAATATCACACCCCGACACAAACTGTAAACTATTTGCTGACGATACATCATTACATGTATCTGATAAAAATGTTTCAACCGTGAGCGCTGTCCTCCAACATAGTTTAGATGAAGTGTCAACTTGGTGTGAAGAAAATCATATGATTATTAGTATTCCTAAAACGAAAAGTATGTTGGTGACAACACGCCAAAAGCATCAACGTGGTTTGCAACCCCTTGAGCTGTCCCTTCACTCTCAGCCCATAGAGCAAGTGTCAAAACATCGTTTGTTAGGAGTGACAGTCGACGAACAGCTCAGCTGGGAGCCGCACATAGAAACTGCCTGTAAAACTATTTCAAAGAATCTATTTTTATTATCCAAATTAAGTCGTATAGTTGACATTGATGCTCGAAAACTATTCTTTAACGCACACATCAAGACACATTGTAATTATGCTTCCAATATCTGGGACGGCTGTGGAGACATTCATTTGAAAAAAAATAATTCCCTTTACCGGCGAGGTATTAAGCTTATTCTTCCTGGTTCGTCCCCTACTGATGAAAGACTGAAGGCCCTTAATATTTTACCACTCAGTAAACAATTGGAACTTAATAGATGCTTACTTGTACAAAAAAATCTAAACAATGCCGCCCCTCCCTATCTCCGTGAGCTGTTTTCCCACACGAATAGAGAGAACACGAGGAACAGCTTACTCCATCTCCCAAAACCGAGAATCGACATCTTCAAATCTAGCATATCATTTTCCGGTGCTAAGTCATGGAATAACTTGCCCTCGCATTTAAAGTCTATTTCAAAGTTATCTATCTTCAGAGCTCGCGTCCATAAATATTTGCTGTCGATGTGAATGTCCTATTTTTCTGTTTATTATGTTGCTCCAGCACAGCAGATTGCTGCAGATTATGTAATAGTTTGACTGTCTGCATTAACATGTCAGGTTCATACACGTACATATATTGTTTTAATTCTTTTTGTATTTTATTTTTTGTATTTTTTATTTTTTTCTTTCTGATGGTGGGGGTGGGGGGGTGGTATGGGTACTTATATATATTTTATCTTTTGCTGTATCGTCTTATGTATTTTATATGTGTAGAGTAACAGGACAGTTTGGAAAATAGGCATTGCTATGCCTAAAACTTTTTATCCTGAATAAAAACGTTTCATCATCATCATCATCATCATCATCTCTCTCTCTCTCTCTCTCTCTCTCTCTCTCTCTCTCTCTCTCTCTCTCTCTCTCTCTCTCTCTCTCTCTCTCTCTCTCTCTCTCTCTCTCTCTCTCTCTCTCAAAGCATCAGCCCATACAAACAGTCGATCAGTGACTGATAACTCTGACAGTACACCTATACCTCTGTCTGCTGCCCTTGACAGCAGTACCTCTCAGAGGTGTGCAATGGACATAGAAACAGTTGCATCCCCATTCTCCGCCCCTCCGCTTCTTACACAAGACGACATCATGGCTGTGTCCCTCCAGGCTATGAGAGTGGGTGAGAATGAAAGCCGGGAACACTGCATTCCTGTCCGGATAACCACCGGCCAG
>BTPG01000008.1:155837944-155850444 GCA_036245525.1 Semisulcospira habei
GTGTGTGTGTGTGTGTGTGTGTGTGTGTGTGTGTGTGTGTGTGTGTGTGTGTGTGTGTGTGTGTGTGTGTGTGTTTTGTTTGTTTGTTTGTTTTTTCAATTCCTCAATAGTTACAGTTGATGGTTAGTGTTCAATAGTTTACTTTTGAAATTTTAACTTTACTACTTCAGTTTTTAGTTGAAATCTTAGAGTTAATATTTTTTCATATAATCTATGATCATCTTTATGTTTATTTAAATCTATTGTATGTGCACGTGTGAGTATGTGTGCGTGTGTGTGTGTGTGCGTGCGTGCGTGATTGTAACGCATCACTTGAGTAACAGTCACCATGCGTTACCCTTGTGCTGCCTTACATCTGACTGAATGTGTGTGTGTGAGTGTGTGTGTGTGTATGTGTGTGTGTGTGCGTGTGTGTATGTGTGTGTAACGCATCACTCGAGTAATGGGTGTTTTACTTTATTCTTGTGCTGCCTTACAACTAGCATACGTGTGCGCATCAGCCGCCGTATGTCAGTATGTGTGTGTGTGTGTCTCTGTGTGTGTATGTGTGATATTTTCAATTCCTCAATAGTTACAGTTGATGTTTAGTGTTCAATAGTTTACTTTTGAAGTTTTAACTTTACTCATTCAGTTTTTTGTTGAAATCTTAGAGTTAATATTCTTACATATAATCGATGATTACTTTTAGGTTTATTTAAATCTAATGTATGCGCATGCGTGAGTATGTGTGCGTCTGTGTGTGTGGGTGCGTGCGTGATTGTAACGCATCACTTGAGTAATAGACATATTGCGTTACCCTTGTGTTGCCTTACATCTGACTGAAAGTGTGTGTGTGTGTGTGTGTGTGTGTGTGTATGTGTGTGTGTGTGTGCGCGCGCGCGCGAAATATTTCTGTTTATTATTATTATTATTATTATTATTATCCTCTCTTCTTTTTATTTTTATTTATTTGTCATGTTATCTTTTCTGCTGTTATATTTATTTAAGATGTTATTAAGGACAGACGTGTAAAAAGGCCTGCGTGCCTACTGTCTTCATCCTTAGAAAATAAAGTTTCAATTCAATTCAATTCAATTCAATTCTCTCTCTCTCTCTCTCTCTCTCTCTCTCTCTCTCTCTCTCTCTCTCTTCCCCCCCCCCCCCTCTCTCTCTCTCTCTCTCTCTCTCTCTCTCTCTCTCTCTCTCTCTCTCTCTCTCTCTTTCTCCTTGGTGTTCTCGATAAACACGCTCCATTCAGAGAGAAACGGTTGAAGAACCCCCGGCTTCCCGCCTGGTTAAGTAAGGAAATCAAGGATGCCATGCAGCTCCGAGATGACTATAAAAGAAAGAAGGATTTTGTAGCTTATCGAAGGCAAAGAAACCATGTTAAACATTTAGTGAGGACAGCTCAAAGGTCACTTTTTCACCGTCTTATGAACGGAAATAAAGATGTCGTATCTGTGTGGCGAGCGATCAATGTTTTTACGAGGTCCAAAATACCGCACAATGTACACAGTTATCAGCTGATACCTTGAATCAGCATTTCCTCTCGCCAGCCGGGACGTTGCTAAAAAATACATATTCTGGTCAGTCTTCAGCTGTGTCAGAAAAACTAAAGACGTTTTGTGCAGAAAGGCTGGACATCATTCAGCATTCCCCTGTTAACGATATACGACGTGGGTAAATCCATCTCGTACTTAAAGAACAAACGTACGTCTGGCCATGTTCAGTTCTGAAAATGGCCCTACCGTATATTGTAGATACCTTGACATATATATATACAACCTTTGCAAAAACAGCCAAAGTGATCCCTTTACCTAAAACGAAAGACCTTGCCGACCCTAACAAGTTTAGGCCCATTTCGCTACTGTCAACACTGTCGAAACCGATAGAAAGACACATTCACACACACTTACAACATTTTCTAGAAGAAAAAACAAACTCATACATCCATTACAATCTGGCTTTCGGCGGAAACACTCCTGTTACACAGCATTGGTACACCTAGTTGACAGATGGCTTACTGCCATGAATAGCAGTCAAATGACTGGAGCAGTATTTTTCGACCTTTCGAAAGCATTTGACATCGTCAATCATAAAACTTTAGTTCAAAAACTTAATGTCTATCAAATAAGCGCAGACACAATTGCTTTCCTTACGTCATATCTGCATGGGCGTACGCAGTATGTCTACGTGAATGGTAAAAACTCACCTGAGCACAGAGTACCGCATGGATCGATTCTTGGTCCATTATTGTTCTCTGTCTTCATAAACGACCTTCCATTACATATATCTGACTCCAGTGTAACTTGCAGTCTTTTTGCAGACGATGGAACACTGGACGTTTCGTCATCAGATGTAACATGTATGGTGAAGATTCTCCGGGACAGTTTAAATGAGGTATCTGAATGGTGCAGAAATAACGCCATGATACCTAATCCAACTAAAACCAAATGCATGCTGATTACCACACGGCAAAAGCACCAGTTGAACCCCCCTCCCCTTCAACTAACACTTGACGGCCAGCCTGTGGAACAAGTCAGGGAACAGCGCGTGCTTGGAATCAACTTAGACGACAAGTTGTGCTGGCAAGGCCACATTACTAAACTGTGTAAATAGTATCTAAAAATGTATTCCTCCTGTCGAAATTGAGACATTTCACTGATGAGCCAACAAGGAAACTCTTCTACTATGCCCATATTCAGTCACATTTGGATTCTACCTCATCTATTTGGGACGGTAGTAGCGATGCTAATTTTAAAAGTCTGAACTCGCTCCACAGAAGAGCCATTAAACTCATTGTTGACAGACCCTCGGAAGTCATTAGTACTGACAACAAGTTCAAGCTGTTAGACATTTTGCCACTTGAAAAACAGTTTATGTATAATAAGTTGGTGCTCATGCACAAAATCACCCTCTCAGAAACACCAGCCTATCTCAATAGTTTGTTCCACTTTGCTCATACGAGGTCCAGTCGAACACCAGGGAGCAATCTTGTAGTACCGATGCCTCGTCTCGACATTTTTAGGTCGTCATTGTCCTATTCTGGTGCAAAGTTATGGAACTCTATTCCTGCGGATGTTAGAGCCGCGCCATCACTTAAAACTTACAAGACCAAGCTGCTCAAACATTTAGGCAAAACTTAATTTTTCCTTTTATTTTTTTATTTTTATTGTTATTCTTACATGTAGCATTCCATACCATGTGCGGCATTTCACGCATAGTCTGCATTCTCTTGTAACATTTATGAACTCCAGCAAGCCGCATTATGTAATATCCAAGACCCCTTGGACTCGGCTGGCCAGACGGGATGCCGTCGATAGACACAGTTGGGACATAAACGCTCGCGCCGCGTGGCAGTGGTATAGTTTCTTCGCGTCGGCCCGCGCGCGCGATGATTGCGGGATCACTATACATTTAGTCCATAAGCTAGGAAGTCTACCGTGCACCCCCCCCCCCCCCCTCAGTACTCAATAAGATGGGTTTCAAAGTGTTCCTTAGTATGTCCTGAGATGTTTAAGCCATGTTCCCCGAAAATCCTTAGGAACACACCAGAGATATAGCCGATGGCGCATGGGTACCCCCATTCACGCTCTTCGCAGGTGCTAAAGAGGTTGAGAAACATTTTCCTCTAAATAAATCAGAATTCATTCCAGAAGCCCAAATCAGGCAATATTATGTTAAGGCACACCTTCTGCATCCTCTGATAAAACAAGAATGAAAAAATGTTGAATCTCTGGCTCACAGTGAAGGTATTTGTGCACCCAGCAAATGACCATTTCCACGAAATCGCAAAAAAAAAAAAAGACAAAAATAATGTGTCAGATGCCTTCAGATATTTTCTATAACACCGACAGTCCATTTTCAGGTTTACGTCATTAAAACAGGATGTCACAATTATTATAAACTTGACTAGGTGATGCTGTGATCACTGTGAGTGCCACAGTGGTTGACTTTATATCCCTACCCCCAAGTTGTAAAAATATACAAAATTAATTAGAAAAAATTACTTAAGTTATTCCATTTCATTTTGACCTCTCTTTACCTATTACGTTTCAATAATGTGAGCAAAAAGTGCAAGAAAATAAGAAAAGTCGGCATCCTTTATGGTACGTTCGTGGTGAATGATAGCTTTTTCCCATTTAAAATTGCCGAATTGGGAAACGTTCGTTGTTTCTGGTGCCCTCAGAAATTTTGTATACAACTGATAGGTCTTTTTTTTAAGTTATATTGGTTAGGATTGAGTACCATAGTTACTCCCAACCTGATTTTATGATGCTGTGATGCATTTAGGGGCCACAGTGGCTGAATCTGCTGCCCTACCCCCATTTTACCTGTACGCAAAGGAACGAAAAATGATCATAACAATTGCTCCTCTGTTTAATACTTAACAAAATATGCATATTGAGCATAAACATTTGTGATCATTTCATTAATTTCAATGTGACCCATCAATTTAATTGTAATTCTTTTTATTTAAGGCATGCTTAACAGGGGCTGCCGCTGAAGCTTCTACCGTCTGCACATTCAGCAGTCTTGTCAAACTTGGAAAAAGTGTACCTCAGGAAGATGTTGTGTCTGATGCTGTGTTTGGTCTACACTAATGACATCAGTCTCTCTTGGCTTGACTTCGCGAACGAAGATTCTATAGGGCTTGCCCACGTCGTCTGCAGGCATTTTCGTGACTGCGGAGGCCAATCCGGGACAGGCAGGTTCGACCGCAGTGGCTACAGGGGAAGGTCTGGTCAGGGTTCGGAGTTACGACAACTCTGTTTTTCCTCCTGAGCCGCTTGTCCTTGAGGTTAGCTCTGCGAGAGTCCTCAAAGGAGACGGCTGCCTTGTGAGTGGTGGAGCGCCAGGTGTCACGGTCCGCAGCAAGCGAAGACCACTGGCGGTGGTCGATTTGGCAGGCACTAAGTGACTTCTTGAGACCGTCTTTGTATCTCTTCTTTGGTGCCCCTCTGTCTCGGTGTCCAGTGGCGAGCTCGCCGAACAGAGTGATCTTGGGTAGGCGATGATCCTCCATCCTGGAGACGTGCCCCGCCCAGCGAAGCTGTGTCCACAGCAGCAAAGCCTCGATGCTCAAAGTTTCCGCCTGTTCAAGGACCTCGACGTTGGTGACATAGTCACTGTCATAGTCCGTGGGCGTTTCCTAAAGCCTGCGCGGTGGAGCTTTTTGATGGAGTGCAGTGTGCGCAGTACTGGCCCCACCCTTTAAACCCTTGGTTCGTTTGCCATGGCCTAGCAAGCTGGGACGGTGGCATCGAGGTCCTCAGGTCGTAGGTTTTATATCAGACTGTCCTTGTCTTAGTCTCTGGCTCAAAAGCCTTCCCCGGAGACACGGAAGCTTTGATGTCAGGGGTTTCCTCCCTTAGCCTTTCCGCAGCCAAGCGGCCAGGCCTGCAAGGCAGCAGGGGACTCGTGGGGGTCGGGGTCGTCTATGTCCCGTGCAGATGTGAACATCTGCCCACTGCCCAGACGGTGACACTTACCAGAGGAGAAAAATCCAACGCCGGAACCCGGTATCGAACCTCGCACCTTTGGCATTGGAGGCAGACGCCTTAACCACTGCGCCACTTCCCCGCCTAAATGACATCAGTACAACAGTACCAAAGTACGTCTCGAACATCCCCCATGCGGATGACTTTGCAGTGTGCAGCGCAATCAGAACATAAAGAAATAGCATCCTGCAGAACCCAGGATGCTGCCAATAGAGTCAGCAGCTGGACTGAAAGAGGCCACTCAAACGGAGCTAGACCATCTCTTTCAATCAGACGGAAGAGGTCACCTCAAAACTGGAGACCTTCCAGTACCAAAGACAGACAGGCCAACTTTACTGGTAACAAATAAATTACTGGATTCACGTGGAGGCCTCACGTCGAAGCCATGGAAGCTAGAGCTGCAAAATAAAAGTCTCTGATGAAGAAACTGGTGGGGACCACATTGGCGCAAATTACAGCATCCTGGCAAACACCTGCTCGGTCAGACCAGTAGTGCGGTACCAAGATACATCGACAACATGAAACACTGCCTGCAAAACCCAAAAAGCCAGGCTTGACAAGATGCAGAACATGGGTCATTCTCATGATGCAGTGACATTCTTAGAGCCATCTGGAGCACCCCAATTTAGGAAATGGAGGACATTGGAGCCACTGGAACGCAGAACAGCACACACGATGAAGACTTACTAAACACCGACAGTATGGGAGACTACAGGAGCAGACCAAGAACCGCCAGAAACGCCCACGTCTGAACTGCCAACTCAAGGTCCTGCAAAGGGCTAAAACTGACGTCCTGGAACTAAGCCCAAAGATTTGTGAACAGCTCCCTTCAGATACCTGGACATCTCGAAAGAGCCTTCAAGACAACATAAACAATGTTCCAGGACTCTTTGCTAAAGGTCGCGGCACTGCACAAAGCCATCTTGCTGGAGGTTATGCACAAGTGCTACCCTCACAGCAGCTGTAATACCGCACAAGATGCTGTGCGGAATGAAGAAAGTGGCATGTACATCTGTTGTGCAGACCGCACTACTACCTCCCTCTCCTTATCAGCTGGCGGCAGCAGCTCCAACTATCGTCCAGATCTGCAGGTGCTCAACACAGCAGCAGAGCACTAGCTAGGGAAAGGAAAGCTTGATCCACTGATCTCACCAGGAAGCTTCAAGATAATAATAATAATAATAATAATAATAATAATAATAATAATAATAATAATAATAATAATAATAATAATAATAATAATAATAATAATACATAGTTCTTGTATAGCGCCGTTCTCCAGGAAAACACTGGACTCACTGCGCATGCACAACAGCACACCCTTTCTCTCTCAGACACACACGCACAATTATACACTACTTTAAACCACCCCATCCCCTCCCCACACCTTACATTCACTTCCTCTGGGATCAGAATAGGTGGCAGTCAGTCAACAGTTAGCTAAATATGAGCTAAGAGTTAAATGCCCGCCTCGCGCTGGGACCATATGGCGTTGAGGCGCGTCCCCTGGGTGGTGGATAGGGGGTCCCTCGTGAGAGGGGTGCACCGAATGAAATAAGGTGCCGTGAACCAACATGGTCTAAGGGAAGGTGACCCCGACAGAAAACCCTTGGTCCTCCTAGTAAGGGGGTTGGGCGTAGGGGTAGCTTCCCCACCCTGCAAAAATGGAAATAGCTACAAAAACGCCGACTAAAAGACTAACAGTAATTCCTTTCCTGGAGGAGGAAGGTTCTTCTACCAGAAGACTTATGACGTCCTGTGGTGAAAGCCGGAAGTCTTCGGAAGCCACAGGACCGAGCCGCCTCTCTCTATCCAGGGTTACAACCATGGGCACATGGAACGTCAAGACCATGTACCAGAGCGGCAAGGCCGCCCAGATAGCAGCGGAAATGCAAAAGTACAACCTTTCCCTGCTAGGTATCAGTGAAGCCAGATTGACGCAGTCTGGCCAGAAAAAGCTGTTAAGTGGGGAGATGATTCTGTATTCAGGTCATGAAGAGGAGAATGCCCCCCATACAGAAGGTGTAGCATTCATGCTGTCACCAGTGGCACAGAGAGCGCTGATGGGTTGGGAACCTCTTGGGCCAAGAATTATCACAAGGGCCTTTAGAACCAAGAAAAAGCTCAAGCTGAACGTCATCCAGTGTTATGCGCCCACTAATGACAGTGACGAGGAAGAGAAACAAGAGTTCTACGGCCGACTCCAGAGTGCCTTGGACAAATGTGCGGAGCGAGACATCACCATCGTCATGGGCGATTTTAATGCCAAAATAGGGGAGGACAACACCGGATACGAAGAGGTGATGGGGAGACAGGGACTTGGCTCGGAGATGAGTGAGAACGGGGAGAGGTTTGTAGACTTTTGTGCTCTAAACCGACTTGTCATTGGAGGCAGCATCTTCCCACACAGAAGAATACACAAAGCAACTTGGGTCTCACCTGACCATACAACAGAGAACCAAATAGACCATATCTGCATTACCAAGAAATTTAGAAGATCCCTTCAAGATGTTTGAGTGAGGAGGGGAGCAGATGTCGCCTCTGACCACCATCTGCTTACCTTAAGAATGAAGCTCAAGCTAAAGAAAAGCCGCACAGAGACAACAAGAAGACAGCGCTATAATGTAGGCCTCCTGAGAGAAACTGGAGCTAGAGAAGAGTTCAAACTGGTGCTGTCCAACCGGTTTCAAGCGCTACAGGAGCTAGTAAACGAAGAGGAGGCGGTCACCACAAAGCAGCAGTGGAAGCAGTTAGAGAGGCGCTGAACTCAACCTGCAAAGACACTGTAGGGTTCAGGAAACACCATCACAAGGACTGGCTGTCGGCACAGACCTTGAAGAAGATAGAAGTGAGGAAGCAGAAGAAAGCAGTTGTCAACAACAGTCGCACGAGAGCAGCCAAAGTAAGGGCACAGGGGGAATACTGGGAAGCCAACCGCGAGGTGAAGAGGAGTATCAGGGCAGACAAGAGGGCCTACACAGACAGCCTGGCAGCAGAGGCAGAAAAGGCAGCAGGCAGCGGCAACATGAAACAGCTCTACGACATTACCAGAAGATTGTCAGGCAAGTATGGCCATACAGAAAGACCAGTAAAAGACAAAGAAGGCAAGCCTATTGCAGACAGAGCAGATCAACTCGACAGATGGGCCGGGTATTTTGAAGAGTTACTGAACAGACCTAGCCCACCCGACCCCCCAGACATCCAGCCGGCAGAGACCGACCTACCCATCAGCTGTGACAGACCCAGCCGGGAAGAGATCAGAAGAACAGTGGCATTTTTGAAGAACGGCAAAGCAGCAGGTCCAGATGGCATCCCAGCGGAGTCTCTGAAAGCAGACCTAGAGACAACGGTGGAGATGCTGTACCCACTGTTTGGAAAGATCTGGGAAGAGGAGGTGATGCCGGCTGACTGGAAGGAGGGGTACCTAATCAAGCTTCCCAAGAAAGGCGACCTCAGCAAGTGTTCCAACTACAGAGGAATCACCTTGCTGTCAGTACCAGGAAAGGTCTTCAACAGGATCATCCTGGAGAGAATGAAGAGCTCCGTTGACCCCCAGCTAAGAGACCAGCAAGCAGGATTCAGGAAAAACCGATCATGTACAGACCAGATCGCCATTCTCCGCATCATCGTGGAACAGTCTCTGGAGTGGAGCTCCCCGCTGTACGTCAACTTTGTGGATTATGAGAAAGCATTTGACAGTGTGGACCGAGAGACTCTGTGAAAACTCCTACGACACTACGGTGTACCCACAAAGCTCGTCCGCCTGATCAAGAGCAGCTACGATGGCATGACATGTCGCGTGATCCACGAAGGGCAGTTCACCAGGGAGCTCCAGGTCAGAACTGGTGTCAGGCAGGAGTGTCTGCTGTCTCCGTTCCTCTTCCTACTGGCCATAGACTGGGTCATGAAGATGACCACAGAGCACAGACGAAGTGGAATACAGTGGACACTGTGGACACAGCTTGACGACCTCGATTTTGCAGATGACTTGGCATTACTGTCCCACACTCATCAACAAATGCAGGACAAGACCACGAGGCTTGCTGACATCTCGTCCCAAGTGGGCCTCACCATTCACAAACAGAAAACAAAGACAATGAGGCTGAACTCAACCAGGGAAGAACCAGTCTTGCTTGCTGGCACCCCGTTGGAGGAGGTGGAGTCCTTCACCTATCTCGGGAGCATCATAGACAAAAAAGGCGGCACTGATGCAGATGTCAGAGCACGAATCGGTAAAGCCAGAGCAGCCTTTCTCCAGTTGAAAAAAGTGTGGAGTTCCAGAGAGCTGTCACAACACACCAAAGTCCGGATTTTCAACTCCAATGTAAAAGCAGTTCTCCTATATGGAGCAGAGACTTGGAGATTGATAAAAACCACAGTCAACAGAGTACAGACCTTCATGAACAGTTGCCTTAGAAGAATTTTGAAAATCCACTGGCCAGAGAAGATCAGCAACGTCAGACTCTGGGAGAGAACAGAGCAGATAACAGCAGAGAATGAAATTGGGCGAAGAAAATGGGGATGGATCGGTCACAGTCTGAGAAAGCCAGCTTCCAGTATCACTAGGCAGACATTGTCATGGAACCCCCAGGGAAAGAGGAAAAGAGGTAGGCCGAGAAACTCCTGGCATCGAGACCTCCAAGCAGACATCAAGAGACTGGGAACCACCTGGAGTAGAATCGAAGGCGAAGCACAGGACAGGAGTTGCTGGAGGTCTCTCGTCGACGGCCTATACCCGGGTAGTGGTGACAGGCGTAAGTAAGTAAGTAAGTAAGTTAAATGCCCGACAAAAAAGAAAAGTCTTTAAGTGAGCCTTGAACTGTGACAATGTGGGCAGATTCCGCTTTTCCGTTGGCAGCGAGTTCCACACACTTGGGGCGAAAAAGGTGAAAGAACGCTCCCCGATAGTTTTCATGTTGAGCTTCGGGATTTTTTAACAGCTTTTCACTGGAAGAACGGAGGGTGCGTGATGGCTGATAGGCAGACAGCTTGGCAGAGAGGTACGGCGGGAGAGATCCGTCAAAATGCCGATAGGCGAAAATTGCAATTTTGTACTGGCAACGGAATTTGACGGGCAGCCAGTGCAGCTGCTTCAGTAGACGCGTAACGTGGTCTCTCTTTCGTTTCTTCAAGATGAGACGCGCCGCACTGTTTTGAATCATCTGCAAGCGTGAAATCTGATCTGCCGGTGAACCTGCCAGTACAGAATTGCAATAATCGAGCCTGGAAGTAATGAATGCATTTACAAGTCTTGACGCCGTACTTTCTGTGAGATACGGTCTGAGAGAAGAAATTCTGCGCAGCTCAAGGAAACCAGCTCGGCAGACGCTACTGATATGATCATGCATGGAGAGCGTCGAGTCAATCTTCACACCCAGATATTTGACACATTTCTGGAAGGGAACGCTGCAGCCACCAATATTTGCGAACTCGCCGTCAATCAGACTAAGGCGAGACTGAGAGCCGGCAGGCATGACTTCGGTTTTGTCAGTGTTAAGCTTAAGTTTGTTGATAGATAGACTGGATGCCCTGTCCACAAAATAGTGCTGCAGTGGATTCCAGTGCATTCTGGTCTGGCTGGGAATGGAGAGGCTGACAGCCTGGCCAAAGCAGGCGCCAGACTACCTCAAGATCACAACCTCTTGTAAAGAAACCAAGACACTGCAACAACAAAGTGATTGGCAACAGCAGAATGGCGGCTGCAGCCCGTGGGCAGATGACATCAACAAGCTGAACATGGAGAGCCAGGGCACCATCTTTCATCTTCGCACTGATTACTCTGGACTGGGTCCATGCAGAAAAGCAGGAACGAAGTTCACAAACATTTCATAAACGTTTCACAAACCCAAACTGAAGCCTGAAGGTTTACACACTTTAATTAGATCACTCTGTATCAGCAATTATTTGAAGCTTCCGTGCCTAATGCATGAAGAGATACCAAAATAAAAGAACGCTTAGCGAATGGCGGAGCTCGTTAGAAGCATAAACAACCAATCAGAATGTTCGGCAGAAAGGCCATGTAGTCACTTTACGATCAGAGCTAAATATAGACCACTTGCAACAAGCGTCAGCATGATCGTTCGCAATGGATTAGTCACAAATTGGGGGAGAAAAAAAAAAAAGAAGTAGACAAAAGTTTGCCAGCACGTTGTCATTTTTTACGAACTTTCACAGACTTTAAGGAAAAGGACTAAAATTGACAGACTTTCCAGGGCCCTGAAAAAAACTTGTCATTTTTTGACAACTTTCACAAATGTTCACAGACCGTAAGGACCCTGCGGGACTCACCTCGTGAGACTGGGTCATGAGGAAATAGCCCTATGCGAATTTGGCGTAGAAAATCAGTCTCCTTAGCACATTTTCCAAACATGTCCATACAGAGAAGCGGTCTGCTGGCAGTTCTGACCAGAAGACACGCCTTTGTACACCAAACTCTGAAAACATGCTGCCTAGCTCTTGACAGCTCACTTATTGGCAGACAGAACAATATAAGATTTAAAGACGGCCATCAAAAAATTGAACGTTGCAGAAGGTGGAAGTGGAGATCTCGTGATGGACATGAGGAAACTAAGTATTTTGATAACATTGTTTTGGCTATTAGGAACCATGAAACTTTATTACGCATATTCATATTTACACATTTCTAGACGAAAATAAATGAAAGGAAAAGGGGAGACCTTACTAGACCCGCCCTACGCTAGGTAAAATATTGCCTAAGAGACCAGCCAGTTAAAAATAGTTACAATTAAATTGATGGGTCACATAGAAATTATTGAAATGATCACAAATTTGTATGCTCAATATGCATACTTTAAAAAAAATGGCAACAAAAAATATTTAAACAGAGGAGTATGACGTAAGCAATTTTTATGATTATTTTGCGTTACTTTGCGTACTGGTAAAATGGGGGTAGGGCAGCAGATTCAGCCACTGTGGCCCCTAAATGCATCACAGCATCACAAAATCAGGTTGGGAGTAACTGTGGTACTCTATTCTAACAAATAAAACCTAAAAAAAGAT
>BTPG01000008.1:155852944-155860444 GCA_036245525.1 Semisulcospira habei
CCCCATAGCGATATCGTCTTCACCATGGCATGTTTTTCCCCGGTCCAGTCGTGTCAGCCTACCCTCCAGTCCCAAACCCCCTCCCAATCACCTAATCCCAAAGATCCCATTGTGAAAGACACTCTCGATGAAAAACAGAAAGTGTTCAATGACACAAATATCCATGTTCTGAAACGCTGGAGAAAGGCATTGTCGGTTCGCTATGTTCACCTTCTAGAGTCCACTAACAGTGGGTTTGAAGTGACTTGGAAGGATGTGGACTTTGACAATAACACTATCGACCGAACTGACTTCAGTGTTCGTACAAGGGCAGCAGGAATTCCTAATACACTTGCCAAGACATTCGTACAAGTGAAACGGGCGGGCGTCAACTACATTACTGTGACCCTGTATTACAAACGGAAGCGTAGCATGGGAGGAACCTGTCTGATCCAGGGAATACGAGCTGAAGAGTGGGTGAAGACGGAATTCCACCAGCTGTGTGCCCTGGTCAGGTCACTACAGAACGGGAACTTTAACGAAGATGATGTGCCCCCGCCAACATTCAGTCACCTACCCCTGTGTTCTAGCTGCGAGCCACAGCACCCCCCATATCCGCACCAGTCCTCATCCTCCACTGCAGTGTGTGATTTCACATCCACTGAGGCGAGGGATAACAGTTAGCAACCAGACCACATCACCCTTCACAGTCACACCATCCTTCACCTCCCCCACCATCTCCCCTAGTGCATCACGTGGGTTGTTGCTCGACGTCTCCTTGGCAGACACTCCCATCACTCCCACCCGCTCCTCTCTAACGGAAACCTCAGGAGTTTCGCTCCTAATGCTGATACCGAAGGCCACATGCTAAGGCCGATCTCGCCCCAGCACTTGTCATCGTCGGCAGATCGTGTCTCCTTTACAGCCACACCCCCTACAGATTCAGCGTGTGTTGTTCCTGTTATTGCAGCCGTGAATGATTTGCAAGTGTCATCTCCTGGCATGCAAACCCTCCTTCCCGCAACTGACTTTGAGATCAGCCCGTCAGAGGCAGAGTTACACACCGTGACTTTGCTCCCTGCGTCTCGACCAGCTTCCTGTCCACCTGAGATAACCAACAGCAGCGACCCAGGTATGACCCAGGCAGCCGCTCATGTTATCTCCATGAACACCGTGCTCCCTCTCCGACATCTTGCCGCTCTACCAGCACTACAGAATTCATCACAGTTGTACTCCCGCCTACACGATGCTCTTAATATCATCGCGGGTCTTCGTGCTGATGTAGACACTTTGTTTAAAGGGCTGTCAGCGGCTCTCGTCAAGATTGATCAACTTGACAGCCACATCCGCGATGAAGCAGTGAGGAGAGCCAAGGATCTGCAAGCCACAGAGTCCTGCATGGGCGAGATGTTGTCTAGTCTCGACGAAAGGATAAATAGTGTCGAATCAGCTCAGCACGCTATGGACAGCACTGTAAACGGTTTATCCACGGCTAAACAGAATCACAAGCAGCGCCTCCGAGATCTGCAAAAGAAACTGAACAAAGCATCAGCCCATACAAACAGTCGATCAGTGACTGATAACTCTGACAGTACACCTACACCTCTGTCTGCTGACCTTGACAGCAGTACCTCTCAGAGGTGTGCAATGGACATAGAAACAGTTGCATCCCCACTCTTCGCCCCTCCGCTTCTTACACAAGACGACATCATGGCTGTGTCCCTCCAGGCTATGAGAGTGGGTGAGAACGAAAGCCGGGAACGCCGCATTCCTGTCCGGATAACTGCCGGCCAGCCCGAGATCATCAACCAAACTACTGAAGCCAGCGGCGAACAGCCGCAAAACAACAGACCGTTTCACAGGCTGTCTCCAGAGGAACAGATACTTCAACACTCGGTATTCGCCGACACCAATACTCTAGTTATCGGAGACTCCGTTGTTCACTACATCAAGGCGGAGAAGATGTCTACGTACCCAGAGGAAAAGGTGCAGGTCATATCTGTGTCTGGCCTGAAAACTCCCCACCTGATTGGCTGGCTCCGGAGTCAAGAACCCTCTCACACAGTCTCTCTTGTGACCTTCCATGTCGGAGTGAACGACTGTAAGCAGACAGAAGTAACCAGCGCTGTGTGGGACCAGCTTGCCCGGCAATGTCGGCGGGTATTCCCCAGCGCATGCATCCAAGCTTCCTCCATTCTGCCAGCCCAGCGGGGACAACAGCTGAACAGGTCTATTACTGCCTCCAACGGAAACCTATACCACATGTGCAAAAAGCGTGGGGTAACATTTGTGGACAACACGCTGATTTTCTCTACTACAGATGGATTTCCGCGCAAAAGGCTCTACAGGCGCAGTGACCCAATCCACCCTAGCCGGCAGGGCACAATTAGCTTGGCCATTAACGTGAAAAGGGGTGGGGTGCCTCCTGACACCTCCACAGCCATCCGTGCTCCGAGCAGTGGCCGGGACCGTGGTGAGAGGCGTAGCGGCAACTCTCAAGGACTGTATTCTGAAATTGTGGCAGGGACTGCGTCCTCTACATCTACTTCCTACCCAGGATCACAGTATGATGCAAATAGCCACCAGATAACACGAGACTGTTTCAACAGCACATCTCAACAGCAACAGCGATGGGCCTGTTCGGCTTTTGTCCCCTCTGGGCTGGCGGAAGGGAGGCCGCAAGCCGGACACATGCTGATACAAGACATGTCACCCCCACAGCAACAGGAGGCACCAGATCAACAGTTCGTGAATATGTGGCAGTCACCTAACATACTGCAGTTCCCGACAGTTCCTGCAATGTACCCGCAGTATCGTGCGGCGCCAACGGACCACTTTTCGGGGAACACTATGGCGCAACCCTACCCATTCAACGTCACCGCACCGGCACACACTCCGTATACGCACCACGACGTCTGGGCTCAGTACAATCGCCCAGCTTGTGTTTACTGAGACTATAACCAGAGCATCCTCCTATATACATCTATTAAACATTATATTCTATGAATTGTCTGTTGGGCCAGTTGTTCAGCAGAATTTCAGTGACTAGACATTGCTTCCTAAGTGATCTCTTACATCATACACATTGCTTCCTAAGTGATCTCCTACATCATAGACATTCTCGGCTTCCTAATTAATCTCTTATATCGTGTGCGCACTGTAACGGTGTTTCCTATCCTTCGTCTATTACTACATCAGTAACATATCACTACGAGAATACATAATTTACATTTTGAGCGATTTGGGACGCTGGTTAGGTATCTTTTTCTGTAAGCGTACCACACATCGAGTGCACTGTGACACTATTTTTTCCTTGTGTGTTTCCCAGCACACCATCAGTCATAAGCGATTATTGACGCCTTTTGGAAAACTTCGAGTAACTCTTCATCTACTGGACAGTTGGTCAAGACACATTGAACTTGTAGTGTGTCAACGTATAGACTGCCTTGTTTTTCCTTGTCTGCACTGAAAAACAACACACGTCTATACAATAATATATATCTTTTGCTCTTGGCTCATAGGTGTTGATTTATTGTTATCTTTCTACATCAGTTATGTCTACAGACAAGCCTGATACGCATCATTTGCTTATAGGACATTTAAATATATATCATTTGTATAACAAAGTTCCAGATTTATGTGTGATGTTGAGTCAACCAAACGCTTTCCATGTGTTTGGAATAACTGAATCACGATTGTGCTCTAACATCAGTGATGAAGCCATTTCTATCCCGGGTTTTCGTGTATTTCGTCGCGATCCTGTTTCCCCTAAACACACGGGTATAGCCGTGTATTTAAACAATTCAATTAGGGATTGCGCTCGAAGAAGGACAGATCTAGAATCAGACCTAGTGGAAAGCGTTTGGATTGAACTAAAAGCAAACAAAGCCACCCCGTTATTAATCTGCTTTGTTTATCGAAATCCCTCAGCCACTTTTGAATGGTATGACACATTTACGGAAATGATGGACAATGCAACCAAATGTACTTCTGATCTATTAATCTTAGGCGACTTTAACATCAATTTGTTTTCTTCCAATCCTGCTTGGGAAACTACTCTTACTTTGTTTGGTCTCAAACAGTTGGTCACTAAAGCAACAAGAGTAACTGCCAGTTCCTCAACATTGATCGATCATATCTACACAAACAACAAGACTAGAGTATTAGGGGTGCAGGTGCCCGAGGTTGCTATTAGTGACCATTATCCCGTCTGTTGTAGCTGGGCTCTGAAAGGTGATCGACGCCCCAAAAATCACCAACACATCACTATTAAATTCAGATCTTATAAACACTTTAACAAAGATGTTTTCCTATCGGATCTCTGTCAAGTATGTTTCAGTCACATTTATAATTACACGGATCCCAATTCTGCGCTTGCAGAATGGTATGAGCTTTTTCTAAGTGTACTGGATAAACATGCACCATACCGAGAAAAACATGTAAAAAGTGCACAGCCACCCTTGTGGTTAAATAAAAATATCAAGGATGCTATGTCACTTCGTAATGAACTTAAAAAACACAAGGATTTTGATGCCTATCGTAAACAGCGAAATAAGGTAAAATATCTTGTTCGTGAAGCCCAAAAGTGTCACTTTAAAAGGATCATTGATGAGAAAAGGGACACAGTTACAGTGTGGCGCGCCCTGAACACATTTACAAAATCTAAACAAAAACCGGCATGCACCAGTGTTTCAGCAGATACATTTAATAAGCATTTCCTATCTGCTGCTGATGTCCTATTACAAAGTTGTCCAAACATGTCACAGATATCAGACGTACTTGATAAATTCTGTGCCGAAAAGCTCAAGTCAAGTATTTTCAACATTCCTGTTATAACGGTTTATGACGTTGGTAAAACGATATCTCAGCTAAAAAATAAGAGATCAACTGGTCATGACGGCATTAGTACTGCAATACTAAAACTAGCTCTCCCATATGTCGTTGATTCTCTGACGTATATTTACAATCTTTGTATTCGACAGGGAACATTTCCGTCCAGCCTAAAGAAAGCAAAAGTCATTCCTTTGCCCAAAACTAAAGATCTTTCTGAGCCAAATAACTTTAGGCCCATTTCCTTACTTTCGACTTTGTCGAAACCAATAGAAAAACATATTCACCATCATTTACAACAGTTCCTGGAAAATCATCAAGTTTTACACCCCTTGCAATCAGGCTTTCGACAACGCCATTCTTGTCATACAGCGCTGATTCATCTGATTGATAGATGGCTCGATGCAATGAACAAACTGCAAACGACAGGGACAGTATTCTTAGATTTTAGCAAAGCTTTCGACTTAGTCAATCATAATCTACTTATACAGAAACTTAGAGCATATAGGCTTAGTAACAACGCTGTGGCGTTTTTTCAGTCATACCTAGAGAATAGAACTCAATTTGTTCTTGTAAATGGCAAACAATCTGCAGAGGGTATAATTCGTCATGGTGTGCCACAGGGATCAATACTCGGCCCCTTATTATTTTCTCATTTTATAAATGATCTTCCTCTACATATTTCTCCCACTGGAGTCACCTGCAGCCTTTTTGCAGATGATGGCACATTAGACTTTTCTGATGCAAATGTTTTCAGTGTCAACCTCACCCTTCAGCAGGGTCTAAATGTTACATCAAAATGGTGTGCGGATAATTTCATGATTCCAAACACTGGTAAAACAAAGTGCATGCTCGTCGCCACCAGACAAAAACATCAGCTCAATCCCCCTCCTTTGAACTTGTTTCTGGGATCAGATAAAATTCAGCAAGTTAAAGAACATCGAGTACTTGGCACACACACATTGATAACTGTCTCCGCTGGCAGAGCCAAACAGATAAGATATGCAAGGTGGTCTCAAGAAATTTGTTTCTTCTTGCTAAACTAAAATATTTCACTGACAGAAAAACAAGACAACTATTCTATAATGCACACATTAAATCGCATATTGATTATGTCTCATCTGTCTGGGATGGCTGTAGCGATGCAAATTTAAAAAGATTAAACTCACTCCATAGGCGAGCAGCGAAACTTATATTAGCTAAAAACATTCCACAACAAAGCAGTACCGACGAAAAACTTGCTTTACTTCATATGCTCCCTCTCCGTCAACACTTTGTTTTTAATAAGTTAGTAATGGTATATAAGGCCACAGTAGGAAAAACACCAGCTTACATATCTAATCTTTTCAAGACTTGTAGCACACCCTACAACACACGTAAAAACGACCTGGTAGTTCCAAAGCCCAGAATAGACATATTCAAGACGTCTTTTTCTTATTCGGGTACAATACTGTGGAACGCACTCCCCAAAAAGATTAAATCAGCACAGTCTGTGAGCTCCTTCAAAGCCCAACTACTACAATATTTACTCAGAAATAATCGAACAGATTAGATGTACTCTACAAACTTTATTAATAGTATCATAAAGATGATCATTAATTCTGATTCCGTATCATGCTACTTTGATCTGCTATCATACATTCAACTTGCATCATATTTGCACGCTCAAATGTGTGTGTGTGTGTGTGTGTGCGTGCGTGCGTGTGTGTGTGTGTGTGTGTGTGTGCGTGATTGTAACGCATCACTCGAGTAATAGGCGTCATGCGTTATCCTTGTGCTGCCTTACATCTGACTCACAGTGTGTGTGTGTGTGTGTGTGTGTGTGTGTGTGTGTGTGTGTGTGTGTGTGTGTGTGTGTGTGTGTGTGTATGTGTGTGTGGTGCAACGCATCACTCGAGTAATGACCGTCTCGCATTACTCTTGCGCTGCATTGCACTCTGGCACACATGTGTGCGTGCATGTGTGAATGTAACGCATGACTCGAGTAACAAGACACCATGCGTTACCCTTGTGCTGCCTTACATCTGACTGAATGTGTGTGTGCGTGTGTGTGTGTGTGTGTGTGTGTGTGTGTGTGTGTGTGTGTGTGTGTGTGTGTGTGTGTGTGTGTGTGTGTGTTGTTGTTGTTGTTGTTTTTTTTTTTTTTTTTTTTTTTTTTTTCTTTTCTTTTTTCAATTTCTCAATAGTTACCGTTGATGGTTAGTGTTCAATAGTTTACATTTGAAGTTTTAACTTTACTCCTTCAGTTTTTAGTTGAAATCTTAAAGAGTTAATATTTTTCATATAATCTATGATCATCTTTATGTTTATTGAAATCTATTGTATGTGCACGTGTGAGTATGTGTGCGTGTGTGTGCGTGATTGTAACGCATCACTTGAGTAACAGTCACCATGCGTTACCCTTGTGCTGCCTTACATCTGACTGAATGTGTGTGTGTGAGTGCGTGCGTGCGTGCGTGCGTGCGTGCGTGCGTGCGCGCGTGTGTGTGTGTGTGTGTGTGTGTGTGTGTGTGTGTGTGTGTGTGTGTGTGTGTGTGTGTGTGTGTAACGCATCACTCGAGTAATGCGTGTTTTACTTTATTCTTGTGCTGCCTTACAACTAGCATACGTGTGCGCAACAGCCGCCGTATGTCAGTATGTGTATGTGTGTGCGTATGTATGATATTTTCAATTCATCAATAGTTACAGTTG
>BTPG01000008.1:155865444-155870444 GCA_036245525.1 Semisulcospira habei
TGAGAGAAACTGGAGTTAGAGAAGAGTTCAAACTGGTGCTGTCCAACCGGTTTCAAGCGCTACAGGAGCTAGTAAATGAAGAGGAGGCGGTCACCACAGAGCAGCAGTGGAAGGCAGTTAGAGAGGCGCTGAACTCAACCTGCAAAGACACTGTAGGATTCAGGAAACACCACCACAAGGACTGGCTGTCGGCACAGACCTTGAAGAAGATAGAAGCGAGGAAGCAGAAGAAAGCAGCGGTCAACAACAGTCGCACGAGAGCAGCCAAAGTAAGGGCACAGGGGGAATACTCGGAAGCCAACCGCGAGGTGAAGAGGAGTATCAGGGCAGACAAGAGGGCCTACACAGACAGCCTGGCAGCAGAGGCAGAAAAGGCAGCAGGCAGCGGCAACATGAAACAGCTCTACGACATTACCAGAAGATTGTCGGGTAAGTATGGCCATACAGAAAGACCAGTAAAAGACAAAGAAGGCAAGCCTATTGCAGACAGAGCAGACCAACTCGACAGATGGGCTGAGTATTTTGAAGAGTTACTGAACAGACCTAGCCCACCCGACCCCCCCGACATCCAGCCGGCAGAGACCGACCTACCCATCAGCTGTAACAGACCCAGCCGGGAAGAGATCAGAAAAGCAGTGGCATTTTTGAAGAATGGCAAAGCAGCAGGGCCAGATGGCATCCCAGCGGAGTCTCTGAAAGCAGACCTAGAGACAACAGTTGAGATGCTGTACCCACTGTTTGGAAAGATCTGGGAAGAGGAGGTGATGCCAGCTGACTGGAAGGAGGGGTACCTAATCAAGCTTCCCAAGAAAGGCGACCTCAGCAAGTGTTCCAACTACAGAGGAATCACCTTGCTGTCAGTACCAGGAAAGGTCTTCAACAGGATCATCCTAGAGAGAATGAAGAGCTCCGTTGACCCCCAGCTGAGAGACCAGCAAGCAGGATTCAGGAAGAACCGATCATGTACAGACCAGATCGCCACTCTCCGCATCATCGTGGAACAGTCTCTGGAGTGGAGCTCCCCGCTGTACGTCAACTTTGTGGATTATGAGAAAGCATTTGACAGCGTGGACCGAGAGACTCTGTGGAAACTCCTACGACACTACGGTGTACCCACAAAGCTCGTCCGCCTGATCAAGAGCAGCTATGATGGCATGACATGTCGCGTGATCCACGAAGGACAGTTCACCAGAGAGCTCCAGGTCAGAACTGGTGTCAGGCAGGGGTGTCTGTTGTCTCCGTTCCTCTTCCTACTGGCCATAGACTGGGTCATGAAGATGACCACAGAGCACAGACGAAGTGGAATACAGTGGACACTGTGGACACAGCTTGACGACCTCGATTTTGCAGACGACTTGGCATTACTGTCCCACACTCATCAACAAATGCAGGACAAGACCACGAGGCTTGCTGACATCTCGTCCCAAGTGGGCCTCACCATTCACAAACAGAAAACAAAGACAATGAGGCTGAACGCAACCAGGGAAGAACCAGTCTTGCTTGCTGGCACCCCGTTGGAGGAGGTGGAGTCCTTCACCTATCTCGGGAGCATCATAGACAAAAAAGGCGGCACTGATGCAGATGTCAGAGCACGAATCGGTAAAGCCAGAGCAGCCTTTCTCCAGTTGAAAATAGTGTGGAGTTCCAGAGAGCTGTCACAACACACCAAAGTCCGGATTTTCAACTCCAATGTAAAAGCAGTTCTCCTATATGGAGCAGAAACTTGGAGATTGACAAAAACCACAGTCAACAGAGTACAGACCTTCATGAACAGTTGCCTTAGAAGAATTTTGAAAATCCACTGGCCAGAGAAGATCAGCAACGTCAGACTCTGTGAGAGAACAGAGCAGATAACAGCAGAGAATGAAATTGGGCGAAGAAGATGGGGATGGATCGGTCACAGTCTGAGAAAGCCAGCTTCCAGTATCACTAAGCAGGCATTGTCATGGAACCCCCAGGGAAAGAGGAAAAGAGGTAGGCCGAGAAACTCCTGGCGTCGAGACCTCCAAGCAGACATCAAGAGACTGGGAACCACCTGGAGTAGAATCGAAGGAGAAGCACAGGACAGGAGTTGCTGGAGGTCTCTCGTCGACGGCCTATACCCGGGTAGGGGTGACAGGCGTAAGTAAGTAAGTAACCCAACGAAGAAAGAAACGCCCTTAAAAGGACAATTACAACACAGTTTATTAATATCAGCCTGGTTTTCGGGTTAAAATCCTTTTTCTTTTTTCTTTCAAAATAGACATGATACAAACAAGTTGCAAATTGTGTAATTGTTTGTTTGCTTGTATTGTATTTCGAAAAATTAATAATGATCTCAGTGCGTTCTAACTGTCTTTCAGTCTATTCTTTCAGTACGTTGGGTTGTTCTCTGCATTTTACAGGCTTGGCAGTGGGCAGATGTTCACATCTGCACGGGACATAGACGACCCCGCCCTCCACGAGTCGCCTGCTGCCTTGCAGGCCTGGCCGCTTGGCTGCGGAAAGGCTAAGGGAGGAAACCCCTGACATCAAAGCCCCCGTGTCTCCGGGGAAGGCTTTTGAGCCAGAGACTAGGACAAGGACAGTCTGATATAAAACCTACGACCCGAGGACCTCGATGCCATCGTCCCAGCTTGCTAGGCCATGGCAGATGAACCAAGGGTTTAAAGGGTGGGGCCAGTACTGCGCACACTGCACTCCACCAAAAAGCTCCACCGCGCAGGCTTTAGGAAACGTCCACGGACCATGACACTGACCATTCCAAGTCCTGTAGCGACGGGCGAGGGGCGAAACGGCAGGTGAAAGATGTCACTGGAAGCCGCAGTCTCAAACCTGCATGCAGGCGGTTCAGGATATTGGTCGCTTGATGTTGACCTGGGGATGACACCATCACTCGGCACACCCTGAATGACCAAGCAGCCTTCTCTAGGGACAGCACTGCTTGCTCCACACGGAGAGGGGCCTAGAAAAGGTGGCCTAACCAAAGCTCGTCCCCTCGCAACCCCAGTTGGCTAGCCGCGGTCAACGGGCATCTTCTCCTGCGGTCAAAAAACAAGAAAGAATAACGGATCCACTCTCATGACGACCACGACCGGACTCAACGTAGCATGCTGGAACGTCCGAACCATGCTCGACAAAGCAGACAGCGGACGCCCTGAACGTCGCTCCGCCCTCATTGCCCATGAATTGCGGAGGTTAAACATCGACATCGCCGCGCTCAGCGAAGTACGCCTTCCGGACGAAGGCAGCCTCCAAGAACTTGGTGCTGGGTACACCCTCTACTGGTCAGGCAGGCCTGCATCAGAAAGACGGCTTTCAGGCGTGGGTTTCATGGTCAAGACATCCATTGCGACTAAGCTGGAAAACCTACCAACGGGCCACTCAGACCGCATCATGTCCATGCGCCTCCCACTGAGACACCAGCAGCACGTCACCCTTCTCAGTGTGTACTCCCCAACCCTCCTGGCAGAGCCTGCTGAAAAGGACAAGTTTTACACTGACCTGCGCAGCCTCCTACAGAGTACCCCTGCAGACGACAAAGTCATCATCCTTGGCGACTTCAACGCCAGAGTGGGCCAGGACTCTAAAGCCTGGAAAGGAGTCCTCGGCAAGCATGGCGTGGGGAACTGCAATGACAATGGCCGCTTACTATTGGAGTTCTGTGCGGAGCAGCAACTGGTCATCACCAACACTACTTTTCAGCAAAAGGACAGTCGAAAGACCACCTGGATGCATCCTCGCTCCAAGCACTGGCACCTTATCGACTATGTCCTAGTGCGTCAGAGGGACCGCAGTGACGTCCTCCTCACCAGAGTGATGCCCAGCGCAGAGTGTCACACTGACCACCGCCTTGTCCGCTGCAAACTCAGGCTCCACTTCAAGCCAAAACCCAAGAAATGGGGGCCCCCCAAGAAAAAGCTTGATGTTGCCAGCCTTCAGCGTGACGATGTGAAAGCTGCCTTTCAGACAGATTTACAGCGCAGGCTCAAAGACACAGCGGACCCAGTAGACTCCTCCCCTGAAACACTTTGGGAACAACTGAAAACTGCTATTGCAAAATCCTCTGCAGAAGTCTTGGGTTTCGCCAGAAAGAAGAACAAAGACTGGTTTGACGAAAACGATGTAGAGATCCAGGAACACCTAGCAAAAAAAAAGAGCCGCCCATCAGGCCCACCTAGCCCAGCCTTCCTGCCCTGTGAAGAAGTCTGCCTTCCGCCTCGTCTGCAGCAGTCTCCAGCGCAAGCTCAGAGATCTCCAGAATGAGTGGTGGACCAGACTTGCACAGAGGACCCAGCTTTGTGCTGACAATGGTGACTACAGGGGCTTCTACGAAGCACTGAAAGCAGTGTATGGCCCCAGGCACCTGGTACAAAGTCCCCTGCGAAGCGCGAATGGCCAGGCACTCCTCACAGATAATACCTCCATCTTGAACCGCTGGTCGGAATACTTTCAGAGCCTCTTCAGCGCTGAGCGCACTGTTCAAGAAGCAGTCATCCTACAAATCCCACACCTCCCAGTAAAGGTTGAATTGGACGAACCGCCCACCGCTGAAGAGACCCTCACAGCCATCCACCAGCTCAAGAGTGGCAAAGCAGCAGGCATTGATGGAATACCGCCAGAGATCTGGAAACATGGAGGCACAGCACTGCACAACAAGCTCCATGACCTCTTTCTCTGCTGCTGGGAGGAAGGAACACTACCAAAAGATCTCCGTGACGCAGTCGTTATCACCCTGTACAAGAACAAAGGCGAGAAGTCTGACTGTTCCAACTATCGGGGAATTACCCTGCTGTCCATTGCTGGGAAAATCCTTGCAAGGCTGCTCCTGAATCGGCTGGTACCTGCCATCGCTGAAGACCAACTCCCAGAGGGCCAGTGTGGCTTCAGAGCAAACAGGAGCACCACCGATATGGTCTTTGTGCTGAGACAGCTACATGAGAAGTGCCGCGAGCAGAACAAAGGGCTGTACGTAACATTTGTCGACCTAACAAAAGCGTTCGACACTGTGAGCAGGCAAG
>BTPG01000008.1:155875444-156010444 GCA_036245525.1 Semisulcospira habei
CATGAGCCCGGGCAGTTGACGTGGCTCATGAAGCCGAAGGTCTAAGCCTCTTGCTGGTGATACTTTGTACCCGTATTCCTTGGATGGCTGTGGCTCTTTGTCATTGCATTAACTAAGTTTTAATGAATGGAATATGTGTCAACTGGTAATGGGGTTAAAATAAAATCCTTCACTCTGAAGAAATATGATGGAAAAAAAACCAACACCATATTTTGGTGCCGATCACATAGCCTTCCAGTTCCACCTGTTAATAGAGAAAATCAGCACTCACAAGAAATGTTTATCTGTGTGCTGGTCTTTGAGTTTCGACCGTACTGTTCCAGGGCATTAACTCACTGTGCCCGAGGTACGAAATACCCACATTTTGGAGTTATCCTCCGAGGACTGCATTACAATTCAGGAGAGCAATCGACCATGGTAGTTCAAGGATGGTGGCAGAATAGCTTGGAGCCTATAGGCGCCAAGCTATTCTGCCACCACCCTTGAACTATCATAGTCGAGCCATGTCTTGCTGTTGTCTGTCACGGGCAGAATGAGTTAAGGTCTTGGTCTGCCAGACCAGCTTGACATTTTGGCTTTGGTTTTGCGTGCCTGCGCAATATCAGAAAAGGTGCATTACTTGGCGCTTGGGATGATCCTGATTCTGTATGTTAGTTTAGGTCTTTCTTTTGAATACTTACTTACTTACGCCTGTCACCCTTACCCGGGTATAGGCCGTCGACGAGAGACCTCCAGCAACTCCTGTCCTGTGCTTCTCCTTCGATTCTACTCCAGGTGGTTCCCAGTCTCTTGATGTCTGCTTGGAGGTCTCGACGCCAGGAGTTTCTCGGCCTACCTCTTTTCCTCTTTCCCTGGGGGTTCCATGACAATGCCTGCCTAGTAATACTGGAAGCTGGCTTTCTCAGACTGTGACTGATCCATCCCCATCTTCTTCGCCCAATTTCATTCTCTGCTGTTATCTGCTCTGTTCTCTCCCAGAGTCTGACGTTGCTGATCTTCTCTGGCCAGTGGATTTTCAAAATTCTTCTAAGGCAACTGTTCATGAAGGTCTGTACTCTGTTGACTGTGGTTTTTGTCAATCTCCAAGCCTCTGCACCATATAGGAGAACTGCTTTTACATTGGAGTTGAAAATCCGGACTTTGGTGTGTTATGACAGCTCTCTGGAACTCCACACTTTTTTCAACTGGAGAAAGGCTGCTCTGGCTTTACCGATTCGTGCTCTGACATCTGCATCAGTGCCGCCTTTTTTGTCTATGATGCTCCCGAGATAGGTGAAGGACTCCACCTCCTCCAACGGGGTGCCAGCAAGCAAGACTGGTCCTTCCCTGGTTGCGTTCAGCCTCATTGTCTTTGTTTTCTGTTTGTGAATGGTGAGGCCCACTTGGGACGAGATGTCAGCAAGCCTCGTGGTCTTGTCCTGCATTTGTTGATGAGTGTGGGACAGTAATGCCAAGTCGTCTGCAAAATCGAGGTCGTCAAGCTGTGTCCACAGTGTCCACTGTATTCCACTTCGTCTGTGCTCTGTGGTCATCTTCATGACCCAGTCTATGGCCAGTAGGAAGAGGAACGGAGACAACAGACACACCCCTGCCTGACACCAGTTCTGACCTGGAGCTCCCTGGTGAACTGCCCTTCGTGGATCACGCGACATGTCATGCCATCGTAGCTGCTCTTGATCAGGCAGACGAGCTTTGTGGGTACACCGTAGTGTCGTAGGAGTTTCCACAGAGTCTCTCGGTCCACACTGTCAAATGCTTTCTCATAATCCACAAAGTTGACGTACAGCGGGGAGCTCCACTCCAGAGACTGTTCCACGATGATGCGGAGAGTGGCGATCTGGTCTGTACATGATCGGTTCTTCGTGAATCCTGCTTGCTGGTCTCTCAGCTGGGGGTCAACGGAGCTCTTCATTCTCTCCAGGATGATCCTGTTGAAGACCTTTCCTGGTACTGACAGCAAGGTGATTCCTCTGTAGTTGGAACACTTGCTGAGGTCGCCTTTCTTGGGAAGCTTGATTAGGTACCCCTCCTTCCAGTCAGCCGGCATCACCTCCTCTTCCCAGATCTTTCCAAACAGTGGGTACAGCATCTCCACTGTTGTCTCTAGGTCTGCTTTCAGAGACTCCGCTGGGATGCCATCTGGACCTGCTGCTTTGCCGTTCTTCAAAAATGCCACTGCTCTTCTGATCTCTTCCCGGCTGGGTCTGTCACAGCTGATGGGTAGGTCGGTCTCTGCCGGCTGGATGTCTGGGGGGTCGGGTGGGCTAGGTCTGTTCAGTAACTCTTCAAAATACTCGGCCCATCTGTCGAGTTGGTCTGCTCTGTCTGCAATAGGCTTGCCTTCTTTGTCTTTTACTGGTCTTTCTGTATGGCCATACTTGCCTGACAATCTTCTGGTAATGTCGTAGAGCTGTTTCATGTTGCCGCTGCCTGCTGCCTTTTCTGCCTCTGCTGCCAGGCTGTCTGTGTAGGCCCTCTTGTCTGCCCTGATACTCCTCTTCACCTCGCGGTTGGCTTCCCAGTATTCCCCCTGTGCCCTTACTTTGGCTGCTCTCGTGCGACTGTTGTTGACAACTGCTTTCTTCTGCTTCCTCACTTCTATCTTCTTCAAGGTCTGTGCCGACAGCCAGTCCTTGTGATGGTGTTTCCTGAACCCTACAGTGTCTTTGCAGGTTGAGTTCAGCGCCTCTCTAACTGCCTTCCACTGCTGCTCTGTGGTGACCGCCTCCTCTTCATTTACTAGCTCCTGTAGCGCTTGAAACCGGTTGGACAGCACCAGTTTGAACTCTTCTCTAACTCCAGTTTCTCTCAGGAGGCCTACATTATAGCGCTGTCTTCTTGTTGTCTCTGTGCGGCTTTTCTTTAGCTTGAGCTTCATTCTTAAGGTAAGCAGATGGTGGTCTGAGGCGACATCTGCTCCCCTCCTCACTCGAACATCTTGAAGGGATCTTCTAAATTTCTTGCTAATGCAGATATGGTCTATTTGGTTCTCTGTTGTATGGTCAGGTGAGACCCAAGTTGCTTTGTGTATTATTCTGTGTGGGAAGATGCTGCCTCCAATGACAAGTCGGTTTAGAGCACAAAAGTCTACAAACCTCTCCCCGTTCTCACTCATCTCCGAGCCTAGTCCCTGTCTCCCCATCACCTCTTCGTATCCGGTGTTGTCCTCCCCTATTTTGGCATTAAAATCGCCCATGACGATGGTGATGTCACGCTCCGCACATTTGTGCAAGGCACTCTGGAGTCGGTCGTAGAACTCTTGTTTCTCTTCCTCGTCACTGTCATTAGTGGGCGCATAACACTGGATGACGTTCAGCTTGAGCTTTTTCTTGGTTCTAAAGCTGCTGTGATAATTCTTGGCCCAAGAGGTTCCCAGCCCATCAGCGCTCTCTGTGCCACTGGTGACAGCATGAATGCTACACCTTCTGTATGGGGGGCATTCTCCTCTTCATGACCTGAATACAGAATCATCTCCCCACTTAACAGCCTTTTCTGGCCAGACTGCGTCCATCTGGCTTCACTGATACCTAGCAGGGAAAGGTTGTACTTTTGCATTTCCGCTGCTATCTGGGCGGCCTTGCCGCTCTGGTACATGGTCTTGACGTTCCATGTGCCCATGGTTGTATCCCTGGATAGAGAGAGGCGGCTCGGTCCTGTGGCTTCTGAAGACTTCCGGCTTTCACCACAGGACGTCATAAGTCTTCTGGTAGAAGAACCTTCCTCCTCCAGGAAAGGAATTACTGTTAGTCTTTTCGTCGGCGTTTTTGTAGCTATTTCCTTTTTTGCAGGGTGGGGAAGCTACCCCCACGCCCAACCCCCTTACTAGGAGGACCAGGGGTTTTCTGTCGGGGTCACCTTCCCTTAGACCATGTTGGTTCACGGCACCTTATTTCATTCGGTGCACCCCTCTCACGAGGGACCCCCTATCCACCGCCCAGGGGACGCGCCTCAACGCCATATGGTCCCAGCGCGAGGCTTTCTTTTGAATGATTTTCTTTATTTTCTCAAAATCATTACCGATGACATTACTTATTGGAACCTTCGCTTAACTCATCAATTTTAGCCCAAAAACTTACTGGGTCCCTCATCACAGGGGAGGCAATCACTGGGGTGCCGTTACCAGTACACCCCGAGCGGCCTCCCCTACTAACGTATCTGGTGGCGCACTCACCCTCTCCCGCTAGTGACTTCGCTTAGCTCAGTTAGGCTGGTCGTGTCACCTCGTGCTCCGACCTTGGACTGTGTGTACTCTACTTTTGCTGTGATTCTTGGTCCTATATAGGAAGGGAAAAAAAAGAAAGAAAGAGGATATTATTCTGTGCTTGTGTGGGTTGTGTGGTTTCTCTGTTCACAGGCATGGACAGGTAAAGCTTTGGTTACTGCCTCAGCTGGCGTTTGACCGGGTGACGGCATTTTCCGAATTGTATGTACGTATGTACTCAGGAGACACAGGTTCGATGACGGCGCACTGCAGTTTCCGTTCTCGTGATGATGTCTCATCTTCCCTCTCCTCTTCGCCAGGCCGGCGGACAAGTTTGACTTTGAGCGTGGTGCAACACGGACCTCGTCTAGACACCGGCGACTTGGTCGGACATTACCTGGCTGGCGTCTTCTCCCCTCCTCTTCAAATAGCTATCTGCACGGACGCAAGCCGATCAGTCTGAGGGGGCCCACCTGCTACCGCATTTGCCGTTACCTCGGGCAGCTGGACAGGAGAACAGACAGGCAGACTCATCTACTGGCTGTAGATAAAGGAGGTATGGCTAGCACTCATCGTTGGGAAGATCGACTCGCGCAAAGGGAGGTGCAGTTACTCGTTGACTACTCGACCGTCGCCGAATCTGGCCTAGCGAACACTCCATGTGTAACATCTAGCTCGACGAGAGATGGAGTCTGCGAGAACAAGAGGTGTCCCGGAAGTGTTGCGCCCCTTGGTTCTGAAAGTAGGCTCCGACTCGGGCAGATATCTTCCAGCTATTCTGCGTGCTTTGGGAGAAACCGATGATCGATCTTTTTTCCACGAGAGGAAATAAGCTTCCTCTTTTCGTCTCCCCCTTTTCGGATCTGCTAGCCTGGGCCGTAGAAGCACTCTCCATCCTGAGGGCGGGACTCCTGTCATACGTGTAGTGCTAGTACCTAAGAGCACTCAGAATGCAGGGACTGCTACCTCGGGTTCCTTCCACGCCGAGTCCGATGCTCAAGCAGCCAAAGCAGCAGCTGTTCCACATGTGCCCAGAGCGACTGTTACACGGTTGGAGATTGTCTAGCAAGCCCTCTCTGCTAGAGGCGTTTCGGGTGCTGCAGCGGAAGCAACCTCTGCAGCCAGAAGGGTCTCAACTCGTAATGTCTACGAAGGCAAGTTGATGCGTTCTCCAGTCCTGGTGTGCCGCGGAGCGACTTCAACCATAGACTTAACCATAACCAAGGAAAGCAGTTGGCTGAGTTTTCATGTGACTTTTCTTCAGACAGAATTGGCTCCCATCACCATCCGGGGTGATCTGGCTATGAGGGCAGACACGCACAGACACCTGGGACGGCCAGGTTCGGGAGCGTGCAAAGACTTGGCAGATCTGAAGATCCATTTTGATCTACAACGCCCGGCCTCACGCTCGTTGGTTCCACGCAGGGACCTGTCTTGGGTGCTCACCTGGCTCAACGCCAAGAGTTCGAGCCTCTACCTTTACCACGGTTGGGAGTTCTTACCAGGAAGATCTGTACTCTACTGTCACTTGCCACAGCCTGTCGGTTAGCGAGATCCATGCCTTTTCGGTACGTCTCACTGTCGCCTATGCAGGACCGATGGATCGGTACAGCCGCTGAAGGATCCTGTCTTCTTGGCTAAGAACCGAGTTCCTACGTCAGCCTCACAAGTCGTAACAGTCCGACATCTCAGGGCGACGGATCAGCCACAGGACTCGAGCCTACAGGACCCTGTCAGGGCTCTTAAAGGGTATCTGCGCAGAACTAAGCCACATAGACAAGGGCGTGCACGCCTTTTCCTGCCCTTGGCTTCGGGCAGATTACACATTTCGGCACAAACAATCTTGTACGGGCTACGATGGGTGATTCAGCCGGCGTACAAGAGCTCGCCCCAGAGCAAGCCATACTATGCGCACCTGGGCTCATGAAGTCCGAGGAGGGATAGCGAGCGTCGCAAAAGGAAAGTTGGCCGAACTGTGCAGTGAGAGATATCACACCTTCTTCTGCCCTTGGCTCCGGGCAGACAAGACATTCAGCACAAACTATCTCGGCCTGGATACTTGGGTGATCGGTTCGGTGTATAAAGAGCTCGCCCCAGAACAAGCGAAAACGATGTGCGTCCGTGTTCATGGAGTCCAAGCAGTGGCAGCGAGTACCGCTTTTGACCATAAGTGTGTAGTGAGGGACATTGTCGCAGCCGTGGGTTGGTGGGCCGAATCTACCTTTGCCCGCTTTTACCTACGAGACCTATCCGGCCAGCGCACCTATCTTGGCTTGTGGGGGATGTCTCGGCGGCGCAGCACTCCCTCCCGGCGCCTCAGGCGCCATAGGTTCGCCTAGCTAAAATTGTCGGGAGTGGGCGCATAGGGAGGGGCCTCAATAGTGCACGCTCTGCGCGGGCAATGGGAGGGGTTCCAAACTTGCAGCACCCGCCTCCTATTCAGAATTCTTCCAATTCGTAATGTCATCGGTAATGATTTTGAGAAAATAATTAAATTTTTCTCTAAAATGTATTTTTTCGAAAAATACTTGCCGATGACATTACTCAGAGGTCCATCCCTCCTACCCCGCTTGCCGCAGTGGTGCTAAGGCTCAGTCACTGGCGGGAAAGGGTGAGTGCGCGTCTGGATACGCTAGTAGGGGAGGCCACTCGGGGTGTCCTGGTAACGGCACCCCAGTGATTGCCTCCCCTGTGATTAGGGACACAGTAGGTTTTTGGGCTAAAATTGATGAGTTAAGCAAAGGTTCTAATTAGTAATGTCATCGGTAAGTATTTTTCAAAAAAATACATTTGTTTTCTCAAAAAACATTACCGATGGTATTATATTAGGAATGGTTTCTTAGCTAGTCTAATTTTAGCCCAAAATTGTTGTGTACGAGTATGGTCATGATGGCAGGTGAGGGGCACCATAGCCTATGCGGAAACCCGGGTAGCCTCCCTTCTGGTTCAACCGTGCATGCGCTACAGCGCTTAATACCCCAGTCAGTTTCTTTGCTAGTCAGGGAAAGGTTGTGTACGTCTGTGGCTCTAGCTTTGAACTGTGTCCTGTTGTGAAGTAAAGAGGAGAATACCGGTCGTGTAGTTTGTGGGAGGTGTTCCTACTCCTGCCTTGGGTTAGGCTTGGACGCTTTCGTGTGGATTTCGTCGGTCTGGGGACTTAGACCGGTCGAGACGGCGCCATTGTGAACTGTGCTCACGCTTCTTGTGCCCGGTCGGGCCTTAGTGATTTCGCACTTCATGGGTCCAGAACTTTCTCCTTCGCTCCCTCGCCTATTCTCGGATTGTCCGGTGTTGGCTGGACGCTGCCTGTTTTTCCTCGACGCTGTTCCTAGCTTCTGGAACCGGTCGTGCCAGCGGCGCCTGCGTTAACTCCGGCCTCCGTACGCGAGCCTGCCTTCATCCGTGTGGCCTGGACTCGGCGGTGTTTTGGTTGATCTTTGACCTGTGTTGATGCCCTGCTTCTTCGGATGGCAAGGTAAAACCTCAGTTATTGCCTACGTCAGGCGCTCAAGGGTGGGGGTAGTGCGCCGGGCGTTGGCTTACGCTCTGCACTTAAAGTTTCGTTCGTACGCGCGGATTTGTTTGCGGGCCTGCGGGGGCACGCTCACTCGTATTTCATGGTGCAATATGTTTTGCAGTTGGCAAGTCCGCACCTACACGCGATGTGGGCAGTTCCAGTGGCCGGGTGACGAGCATGCTGTTTGCCTGCCCTGTTCCGGATGTGCCTCCACCCACCCGTGCCCAGTCTGCGCCCCATGACTGGAAGTACAGTGGACCCAGCTTGGAGTTTCTACGGCCGCGAACGGCCGACACCGGCACGGAGGAAAGATCCTACAACGGTACATGCCACAGACCAGTCGAGTGGCCCTTACCGTGTGTCTGAGCCGTCACCGCCGCGACTTCGGCCACGAGCCCGAGCTCTAGTACCGGCAGCCACCACAGTCCAGTCGAGTGGTCTTTGTGCGGTCAAGTATCCTCGCCCGTGACGAGCTAGGCCCCGAGACAAGACACCGGTAGCCACCACAGTCCGGTCGAATGGTCTCTACCCGGTGATGACGACCTTACAGGCACAAGATGAGGAACGGGTACGAGCTCCAGCACCGGTGGACATCACGGGCCCGACGAGTACGCCACACAGGGTTGCCGACCCGCATACACCACAGGTTGGTCCAGCTGCTCCCGCCACTAGAGACCAGCGCAGAGCTTCGGCACCTCACCCTAGTCTTAGCGTTCGGACACCTAGATCGGACAAGTCTGCTCGCCGGACATGCTCCCATTTCCGGTTATGAAACAGTCGACTTGGCGCGGCTTCACACCGAGACACACCCAGTCCATGGCGCGAGCAGACCCCAGAGGCCCGACGTCGTTCGCACTCAAGGGATAGGTCTACTCGCCAACGGACTGCTTCCCATCGCTCGGATTCTAGCCGATCTTCGTGGGCACCTTCCAGGTACGACTCGACACTCCGGTCAGCGTCGCGCCGACTTAGACGTTCCCGGTCCCCACGATGCCGCTCCCGCTCCAGGCATTCCAGTGCCACCCGCCGTGACTGCTCTCAGCTCTTTAGCAGGTCCGGGCGATGTGCTTCCCCCTCGTCGTCGAACGCTTCACGGGACCCTTCGTCAGCTCGGCCCTTCGACGCCGCTCCCGTGTGAGAAGGACGCCTCCCAGGGCGACGATCACCTCCCGGGACACCGCCGATGGGAATCTTGCGCCTCGTTTTGGAGTAGAATCAGCCCCTCGCGCGGCGCCTGTAGAGGACGACGCCCTCAGCCCGAACCTGAGGACTCGGTGTCGGCGCTTCTCCCGGTTACCAGCCCCGCCCCATCCGGTCTCTCTCTCGGTGACGAGGATTTCCGCCAGCTTCCATCAGACGTAGGTTGGAGACGTTACAGGCCCTTGACGAAGCGGCGCGTCTCATCGCAGCTTGCCTCCCTGCGGACGACTGCCCACCCTCCCCCCTACTCAAGAGGAAAGCCTCCGCCTATGTCGACGCGGACCGACAAACCAAGCGGTTCAAGTCTCTTCCCCAGCCACCGGGTTTCCGGGGGCTACGCGATGCGTTTTCCGATCATCTAGCGCAAGGTGTCTGTGGTTCGGGATTCTTCATGGACTCCAAGTGGCCGGCAGGTTTGGATATCTCCTTTCGTCAGTCCTGGTACGTGGGCCACTCACAGCACTTCTCCTGCGCTCTTCCGACGGTGGACCCCATGGCTGTGGCCTTCGCGGGTGCTACCTTACATCAGTCTCTCCTCCCCGGTGTAGAACAAACAGCGACTCTCATCCGGAACGCCCTGGCCTCCGCGGGTTTCCTGGACTTGGTCACGCAAGCCATCGTTCGCCGTGTCGAGGACGCTTGGCATCCATTGATTTCTGCTCTGCTGGGAGACCTGCTCGCCCTGGCGGTCTCGGGGAACCGCGCTACTTTCCACACCGCCGTCAACGCCATGGCAGTGGCCGCCAACTGCAACTTGCGGCGTCGGGATGCGATCCTCCGTTCCTGCCCCATCCCGCAGGACGTGAAGTCTCAGCTTCGTCAGGCGCCCCTTGGCGGTGACCTCCTGTTCGGCCCCACCTGGTTCACGGTCAAGGAAGCTAACAAGGACTCCTGGTCCAGCCACACCATTCCGGCTTCCTTTCGAACAGCCCACAAGACCCCGGGTCGCGCCCTGCAGACCACTAGACCCGCCCCTCGCCCTTTCACCAGAGGTGGACGTCTTTCCCCCAGAGCTCCAGCCTTCCCTCGTGCCTGCCCTCTCCCTGGCGCCGTGCCCACCCCCCCCCTGCTCGGACCTGGCCCAAGCCTGCCCGTCGCCCCGGGCGGGGCAGGGCCCACTGACTGCCGCACTCTTCAACCCCCGCCGACCTCTTCCGGGTCTCCTGTCGGCGGGAGGCTGGCGCTTCACAGCGACGTTTGGCGATTGCTACTACCAGACGACCCGTGGATTCTCACGACAATCTCCAAGGGACTTCTGATCTCCTTCTGGTCCCTGACTCCCTGCGCTGTTCTCCGGTGTGGACTTCGGTGCCGACCGACCAGCTCAGAGCCGAGGCCATGCGCAGCGAAGTAGCCATCTTGCTTCAGAAGTCCACCACAGAGGTGGTGATGCGACACGACTCCCCAGCATTCTACAGCCGGCTCTTCGTGGTGCCCAAGCCGGGCGGCAAGTGGCGTCCCGTCATAGATCTCTCGGCGCTCAACAAGTTTATCGTCGCGCCGTCCTTCCGCATGGAGACCGCCTGGGCCCTTCGCTCCGTGGTGCAGCCCATGGACTTTGCCGTCAGCCTGGACCTGGCAGATGCGTATCTTCACGTTCCCATGCACCCAGCCTCAAGACATTATCTACTCTTCGCTTCGAGGGGGTGGTCTACCAGTTCCGTGCGCTGCCCTTCGGCCTCAACCTCAGCCCTTGGGTCTTCACTCGCTTCATGGACGCAGTGGTAGCCAGAGTTCGACGAATGTCCACGAGCCCCAAGTCAAACTACCTGGATGACCTGCTGTTGAGGAACCAGGCCGAGTCCACCTTGAACAAAGACCAAGATGCCCTGCTTCGGCTCCTCGAGACTTTGGGCTTCCTGGTTAACTTCGGCAAGTCCGACCTCGTACCGTCGCGCCACTTCGTGCACCTAGGTATGGAGTTCTGCACCGACCTCAAAATCGTCCGGCTGCCGGAACCACGCATCCCACGGCAGTTCACCCTTGTCTGAATTGCTCTGTTTAGTTGGGCTCTGTGCCAGCCGTGACCCACTTCACTGATAAGTGCGCGCGGGTCATAGCAGGCTCCAGCCTAGCTGCTGGCGGGAAGCGTTGCGCGCTTTGTTCCCTGTTGAAGTCTGTCAGGCATGTGATAAGTTTAGTCTGTTTATAACTTATTATTACCGTGGCTACAAAGTTGGAATCGTCAATATGTTTATGTAACACTATGCTTGAAATTGTCCTCTTCAAGCTCATATAAGTTTGGTTTGAACACCTCTTCGAATTCTGTGCTTATTACTTGATTGAGAACGTGTATGTTGTTCGAGGAACTTTCCTTCCGCGCGCTGTAGACAGCAGTGCGGCTTGTGTGTAAAAAACTTGTTTTCTGTGCCGGATGTATCACTCCAATGTGTACCCTTATCTGATGCATATATGTAAAGTATAGCTTGTTAAGCCATGGAGAATGAACATTCCTTTCCAAGACATTTGGAAGCAGTGAATTCTTTGTGTAGACTTTGTGGTAGAAGGTCTAAGCGAGCAGTCAAAGACAAAAACAAACCCGTGTTTTTGTGTACTAAATACACCAGTGATATATTTTCGTGTTACAACATTGATGTGCTCAACGACCAGGAAGGGAAGCATTCTAAATCAATTTGTTGCATGTGTCATGCAAAGCTTTTCAAATTAAGAAAACAAGTGGAGCGCACAGGCTCTACAGGCATTCACAAAACGTGTGATTTTTGGGTAACATTTGATGAAACTCTTTCTGTTGATGACTGTCAAACATGTAGTCATTTCAAGCAGCAGTCAAAAGGTGGCCGACCCCAAGCCAAAAACAGAATAGCTGCACCCAAAAGAAAAGATCTTGATAATGTAGAGGATTATTTTCTCAGTGACCTCTCTTTCTGTCCGTCTTCATCATGTTTGGCATCAACATCAACACCAGCAAAAGTCAGGAAGTGTGTAGATTCTTTACAACCTTCCACTGATCTTTCCTGTTTACCGTCAGTATCAACACCAACACCCTTTGTAGTGCAGGAAGCATTGCCAGTTATTCCTACACCCAGTGTTGTTAGTACTGCATCATCCCCATTCAAATCCAAGATTCTTAGGCCTATTTGCAAACTAGCAGCGCCACTATCAAAAACAGAGGAAGCGTACCTCACAAAACTTGTCAGAGTTAAACTGTCAGAATCAAGCGATAAGGTGACAGTTTTGTGCAAAACAGGTGGTCAGTCACTAATGCTGAAAAAGATAATAAAACCACGAAAAACATGTGCTGAGGCCAATACCCCAAGTGCTGAGGAAGAAGAGAGCCCAGTATATGAAGAATGTGAGACTAAACGTGTCCGGGGGCACTGAAGAAGATGCACTGAAGCAACAGGGCACAGAACTTAGGACGACCTGTAAGGCCAAGAAAAAGATAGTCTTGACAGAGGCTAAATGTGGACAGGTTAATGTATCCGCAGTTCAAGGTGCTGCTTGTAGAACCATGTTAGGCATGTCACTGACTAAGTACAGGACGCACAAACGATTCTTCAGAAGTTTAGGTGTTCACTTTGAAAGCGAACAGAAAGAGAGAAGGGAACAAGTCCGAGCGCAGTGTGGAGAAGTACAAGTTCAGATGAGAAGTCTTGAAGTGTTCAGTGAAGTGGACCAGACACCGGAACTTGTACAAGCACCCGTGGCAAGCATCACAGACGTGCCAGCATTTGTCACCAAGCTGCTTCATGAGTATGACAAACAAGGTCTCTTGACATGGCATGACAGCTGCATTCCGGAAGATGAAGTATGGATCAAGATAGGTGGAGATCATGGTGGGGGGTCTTTCAAACTGATGCTGCAAGTTGCAAACCTCAAGAGGGCCAACTCAAAGCACAATACTTTCATCCTTGCTATGGCAGAATGTAAAGATAGCCCTGAAAATCTTAGGCGAATTTTGGGACCATACCAGGACCAGATTTCATCTCTGCAGACGATGAAATGGAAACGAAAAAATCTGCGACTATTTTTGTTTGGGGACTATGAATTTTTGACAAAAATCTACGGACTTTCGGGGGCTCAGGCCATTCACCCGTGTCTTTTTTGTACAGCGTCACGTGTGCAAATTCATGCACCACCTATATACAACGAAGGTAATATAAGTCAAAGGACTCTCACACAAATAAAACGCGACCATCAGAAATTCAGCCGTGCCGGTAAAAAGAAATCCAAAGCCAAGCTTTTCAATAATGTCATCAGAAAGCCACTTGTTCAGCTGGAATTGGATCAAGTAGCACCACCATATCTTCACATATTACTGGGGGTGGTGAAGAAACACCATGACATGTTGGAAAATGAGTGTCATGCCCTTGATGAGCATTTAGCAAAGTCCCTTGCCAAACGAAAAGATGCCACACCAGAAGGTGTGTCTATCACATTTCAGAGCTACGTCCAGCAAATGAAAGAAATTGAAGACAGAAAAAGACAGATTCAGGGCATTCAGTCTCGCCCATACCTCCAAGAATTTCAGAAAAGCAGGCAGGAGAAAATTAAAGAAATCAGAGCAGAAATTGTTTTGCTAAAATCTGAAAAGTTGCCATTTCTGTCTGGTCCCATTACCGCCAACTTAGACCAAACTCTCAGCAACAACAAAATTCATGCACAGGTCTACCACGGCAGGGCACTGGTTGGTAACCACTGCAATAAGTATCTTAAACCACCAGTGTATGAAAACATATGTCAGAGTGTCATAGAAAAAATGCAAGAACTGACAGATGACACAAGCCTTCTTGCGAAAGCACGAACAATATGTCACAAGTTCGAACAGCTGAACGCACGCTACTCAAAAGTCCATCAGGGCATATCACATCAGCAGCCAATAGATGACGAAAGTATTGCAGGGATACAAGATTCCATACAGAGATACATGTCATACTTTCGAGCACAATTTCCTGAAATCCGTGTGATCCCCAAACAACATTTGTTAGAGTGTCATTGTGTGCCGTTCATCAGGAGATGGGGTATGGGGCTGGCACTGTTGGGGGAACAGGGGGGCGAGGAAACTCATGCAACTGTGAATATCTTGAAAAGGAAGGCATGGGCACAGAGAGATCCTCAACAGAAGCTTAGAATCCTACTGACAGAGCATTTGGCTTTGGTTTCTCCACATTTTCATCAGGTATTCACAGACTGTCACTCGTCCAAAAAAATGAAACTGATCGGCCTATCAAGTTTAGACACAGCATCATAGTGACCCTGTAGACACACTCGTTTTAAGCCATTTTAATGTGACACTAAACCGGAACTGAATCTCTTAACGCAAACAGTAAACCTCTGCTTTGTGTATTGTTTTTTTATCTGTGTTAAAATTGTGAGATTGTTAAAACATTGACTGTATCGGTGAAATTCGCATACTTCATGTCGGTGTGCTCTGAATGGATTACCGTTTTCACTTGGCCCACCAAACCGGCTTTAGCAGGACTCAGGTATGTGGTTGTTGAAGATATGCCAGTTAAGACATCTGTTGACAGCACTGACTTTGTCTGAACTTTCCAAAAACTTCGGTTTTTGAACCGTGATGCGATGAAAAGTATGATAAATTAACGGAAGGCTGCATCTCATCCTTCTTCTAGTGATACTTTGAGCCACTGCATGACAAACATCCACGCAGATTACCCCAGCATGTTTGGTGTCCAAAGATAGTACAATTTCTCCTCTACAAGACGATGTATGTTCAAATAATCACTGACAACTGCAGGTTAATTAAATTCCGGTTTACAGACAACATCTGTAATTTACAGCGTATTCGCCGATGTATGCAGCAGAGGCTAAGAGCTAATCGGGGTCAAGCACAGTAGTACTGTAAACAAAGACGGCTGCTGCGCTATTCGTATCCCCAGCGGAAGCGAGATGGCATAGCTGGTTCCTTATCAGTGATGGTATTTAGCGCGCTGATAGTAAGGGGAAGGAGGCTGCCTCGCTATCTCAGTGCACTCGCGAAGCCGATCTCTAAGTGGGCTGGCGCGCGCCGGCGGGCATAGAGCTGAAAACTAAAGAGCATAGGCTAAATTGCCGTGATCCAGAAGTTGGCGAATCTAACACGGCAGGTTCCCAGACGACTACAATCCCCGCCAGGCAGTGGCTTCAGCTCCTGGGTCTCATGAGTGCCGCAGCAGATCTGATCCCTTTAGGACGTCTCTACTCCCGTCCGCTGCAGTTGCATCTCCTCCTTCACTGGCGGCCTACGACGTCCAAACTCGAGGCTCCGGTGCCGGTCCCATCTATGCTCCATCCTCACCTTCTTCGCTGGGCTGATCTCACCTGGCTCGCGATGGGAGTGCCGCTGTTCTCGCCACCTCCCACCCTCTCCCTCTGCGTCGACGCGAGCCTCTCCGGTTGGGGAGCACACCTCCTGCCTTCGTTAGAGACTGCCTCCGGCCTGTGGCCCCTGGAATCGCTGTCCCGACACATCAACTGGTTGGAACTGAAGGCAGTCTGGCTAGCCCTCCTTGTGGCGGTCTGGCTAGCCCTCCTTCTACATCAGGAGATACTGGTGCTGTCGGACAACTCCACGGTCGTCGCCTACATCCAGAAGCAGGGCGGGGCCCGCTCTCCCTCACTCTGCATCCTCCTCTACCATGTGCTCTGGTGGTGCGAGGATCGGGACATCACTCTCCGAGGGCGTCACATTCCGGGTCATCTGAATGTGCTAGCTGACTCCCTCTCCCGACGCGGTCAGCTTCTCCATACCAAGTGGTCGCTGCGTCCAGACATTTTTCGCATGATCGGCGCTGTCTGGGAGACACCCATGATCGACCTCTTCACCACGAGATGGAATCGCCAGCTCCCTCTCTTCGTCTCGCCCATCCCAGACTCTCTTGCCTGGGCAGTCGACGCTCTCTCCATCCCTTGGAATGGTCTGGTCGCCTACACCTACCCGCCGACAGTGCTTGTTCCCAAAGTCCTACTCAAGCTCAGAGGGTGCAACACGATCCTGTTCCTGGTGGCTCCGTTCTGCTGGACCAAGTCATGGACGACCGACATCCTGAACCTCGCCACGGCCCCCCGCTTCCGCTCCCCACACCGCGCACGATGCTCAAGCAACCACGGCAGGCGCTGTACCACCCGTGCCCCGAGCGTCTCCTCCTCCACGCCTGGAAGTTGTCCGCCAAGCCCTCTCCGCTAGAGGCTTCTCAGGTGCGGCAGTGGACGCGATCGCTACAGACCGCAGAACCTCGACCAGACGAGTCTACGAAGGCAAGTGGAGAGTACTCTGCGCCTGGTGTGACGACAGACGCCTCTCCCCCATCGATTTGACAGTTCCTCAGCTGGCGGATTTCTTCCTCTGGCTGTTCAACGACCAGCGGTTAGCGCCGATCACCATCCGGGGCTACCTGGCCATGATCGCTGACACGTACAGGCATCTGGGACGACCCGACCCGGGTTCCTGCAAAGACCTTGCCGACCTCATGGCCCACTTCGGTCTACAGCGTCCCACTCTGCGCTCCCTGGTGCTGCGATGGGACCTGCCTTGGGTACTTACTTGGCTTAACTCGGCCCACTTCGAGCTGATCCAGTTGGCAAGACTACCAGATGTGACGCGAAAGACTTGCTTCCTTATGGCCCTCTCGTCAGCCTCCAGGGTCAGTGAGCTACACGCCCTTTCAGCACGCACCGACGGTTTGCAGTTCCGGATGGACGGTTCGGTTCAACTGCTAGTGCTACCCGACCCGGCCTTCCTAGCCAAGACCAGATCTCCTTTAGCTGTCCCTCAACTGGTGACCATACAACCATTAAGAGACCCAGGCTCCACCCGTGAGTCCAGACAACAGGACCCGGTGCGAGCCTTACGTGTGTACCTGCGCCGGACCAAGCCGCTACGCAGGGGACGCACCCGCCTTTTCTCCCTCTGGCCCCAGGTAGAAATGACTTCTCAGCCTAGACGATATCCTCCTGGCTTCAGTGGGTGATATGATCTGCCTACCAGGAACTCGCCCCTGATACAGCCAAACGCATGAACATCAGGGCGCACGAGATCAGAGCCATGGCCGCAAGCCTAGCATTCGACCGCAACTGTGCTGTCAAAGATATTGTGGCGGCCGTGGGTTGGCGAGCGGAGAACACCTTCGCACGCTTCTACCTGAGGGACCTCTCCGGCCAGCGCCAGAACCTTTCGCTGGTGGGGGACATCGTGGCGGCGCAACACTCCCTCCCGGCGGCGTAGGTATCTTTGCTAAAATTAGAGGGAGGTTGCTTGGGGAGAGCGGCTCTAGTAGCCTCGATGGCAGGGGGTAAGGGCGTTATAGCGGCACCCGCCTCCTCTTCGGGATTCTTCCTAATACTGTAATAGTAATACCATCGGTAATGTGTTTTGAGAAAACAAATGTATTTTTCTTTAAAATGAATTTTTTGAAAAAATACTTACCGATGGTATTACTCGAAGGTCCCTCCCACCTACCCCGCTTGCCGCTGGTCCGCTAAAGAAACTGACTGGGGTATTAAGCGCTGTAGCACATGCGCGGTTGAACCGGAAGGGAGGCTACCCGGGTTTCTACCTAGGCTATGGCGCCCCTCACCTGCCATCATGACCATACTCGTACACAACAATTTTGGGCTAAAATTAGACTAGCTAAGAAGCCATTCCTAATAGTAATACCATCGGTAAGTATTTTTTTAAAAAATTCATTTTAAAGAAAAATACATTTTAGAGAAAAAAATATTTTAACTGGCTATGAATTGCTACATATATCTTGATGTTTTTTCTTTTTTGTTTTGTTTCACAGGCTGTTTTGGCGCTGGCTGCCTCATGGACATCACGGCAAGTAGGGGAGAGAACTTTGACAGGAACTGTCATTGACTCAGGAGATGGTGTCACCCATGTCATCCCAGTTGTAAGTCACTAAGTGATAATTTCACTGCATTCTATAGCAGAATATCTTATGTATTAATTACCATTATTATTAATCATAGCAACTGAGTTTAGTGAAAAGTATTTTATGAACTCATTTTAAACTCATTTGCTTGTAGGATTAAACTTAAAGTGATGTGAGAAGTATATGGTATACTTGATAGGCTTATGTTGGTTAACCCTCTTCTGCATAGAGCGCCCGCTGAAAACACACAGCGTTTGTGCATAGAACGCCCGCTGAACCACGTGTATACTGTGGAGGCTGCCATGTTTACCATAGTAATAGAAATCTCGCGAGATCACAAGCCTCATTTTCGAGATTCTTTCCACTTTCTGTCAAAGCATGCCATATGCATTTTGGACTTTTCCTTACGGAGCAACAATTTTTTTAAGTTTCAAGTGTGAATCGAGTGTCAGTAAGAATGACTGGCCTCGAACTGTGGTGATCATTGGTGGGGGAGAGCAGTGACTATGAAGATTTTGAGGGATTTACAGAGCAAGACTTGGTGAAAGTGGATAGAAGAGGGGAAGAATCTGACTTAGATTTGGAATGGGATGACTTGGGGATCGTTTTTTTTTTTAGTCAACATCATCGTCTGAGGATGATGCTTGTGATCATCAGCAACTGAGATTCACAGTACGTAAAACAGCAGTTCATTCAACTTTAGATTTTCCCCCTTTATTTCCTTACACATTTTACAGCTCCACAAATGTTTATTTTATATCTTTATTGATTTAACACTTTAGAAAAAAATAATTGCTCTTTCTCAAGACTTGTCTAAATATTTGTAAACATTTTTAAAAAAATGTCACCCATTCAAAATTACGGAGTTGATTCCCTTTGGTGATATTTTTAAGAGCCGCCTGGCATATGCACTTGCATGCAGAAGAGGGTTAATGAGCTCAGTATGCCTTAAAACACACACAGCTGTTGTTGTCACAGTCGTTCCTGCCAGTTGGCATTGGTTCTGATTCAAAGTCTGAAGTAGACATTCTAATTTTCTTTCATAATATGTGTGCTGGTCTGTAAGTTTGGACCTTATGGCTTGTAGCTATGAGGTCAGACTGGCTCGCATAGTTTTTGGGCTCACATGCGAAGCAAGAGTGAGTCAATGTTCTGGGCCAATGGTCATCCGTCCGCCGTCATCCGTTGTAAACTGTAGCGTTGGCATTTTCTTGGAGACTATTCAAGCAACAGTTTTGAAACTTGTCCCAAGGATACTTTGTGGCAAGACCTTTTTAAACATACCAATTTGAGTGACTTCTCACAAAGGTCAAGGTCACAGGGGATCAGGAAAGAGGTCAAAAATGGCTATATTTTGAAAAAATATTTTTTCTTAAATACTATTCACAACTTCAAACCCAAACTTGGTACAAAGATACCTGATGGTAAGACCTTTCTAATTCTATGCATACTAATTTGGTTGACCCCTCGGAAAGGTCAAGGATCACAAAAGCTCAGGAAATAGGTCAAATAGCCATATTTTGACAGAAGATATTTTTTCTCAAATACTGTTCACAACTGCAAAACCAAACGTGGTACAGAGATACCTGATTGTATGGCCTTCCTATGCATACTAATTAGGATGAACCCTCAGAAAGGTCATGGGTCACAAAAGGTCGACAAATGTGTGTAAAATGCCAATTGTTTTCTCAAAACTCTTACCGATGGCATTACTATTAGTATTAGGAAGGTACACTTAGCTACCGATTTCAGCCTAAGCATCTGTTGTGTACCCTACAAAACCAGGGTGGAGACTCCAGGGAGTCGTTACCAAGAAACCCTGAGTGGCCTCCCTCCCTTACCTCCCTATCCGGTCATGCGCCTGACCGTATACCACGAGTCTTTGCGCTTAGCTCACCGTGACCGGTTGGTTTCAACTTCGTGGTTAAGCTCCGGCTGTGTATGGTGGGATTACTGTGTGTGGTGTTGTGCTTTGGATTAAGCCTCGGTTCCTTCATCCTCGGATTACTTTACCTCGCTCATCTGGGACAGCTTCGCTGGTGATGGCAAGGTAAGGCCTCGGTGACTGCTTCTCAGTCGGCGATCCCCCGGGCGGGGGCACTCTGAGTGAGTTTCGTCCCGGTCTGGTAGTGGGAATTACTTTGACAAACATGAGCCTAGGCGGGACCTTTTGCTCTGTTAACAACCTTCACACTTGTTTGTTCCCCAGCGCTCCATGCCTGACGTGGTTCGGTGGCAGGGTCTTGTCAGTAATGAAAGACAGATAGTGGCAAAAACCAGGAATAAAGCTGGGGGCCATACCAAATGTACAGAATAGCCCCGATAGCACAGCGGTACGATTCTTCTACGGCGCAGGTAACCGGGGTTCATACCCCGTAGGCGTGGAGGTTTTAATCGGGGACAATAGACACGTGACCGTTTGGGCGGCCTCGCGCTTCACTGGTGCATATGTCTGCTCTCCGTTGCAGTGCTCAGGTGATGACCTGCCCCGCTGCAGGAATTTCCAGTGGCCTATGGACTCCCACGATGTCTGCCTCCCGTGTACGGGATGTGCCTCGGGCCGGACATGCACGTCCTGCGCCCCACGTCCTGCGCCGTCCGAGGGTCTCCTCTGGCACGCCGCCCCCGACATCGTGGAAGTTGCCGCGCCGTTACAGGCAGAGCTGTCTCGGGCCAGAAACGCTTAACCCTTTGAACCCGGCAAACCGCTGTAGCGGTTGGCGGACTCGTATACTGTTGAACCCATCAAACCGCTACAGCGGTGTCAGGTGTTTCATATCGTGCGCCCGGTGACACACTGGCCTCGCTGCGCGTGTGGTGACCTTGCCCTTCGCACTGACACATCCTGTTTACACTAAGTACACGCCCTGACAGTAGTACGCACGTTCGTCTGTGGTATGCGGTCAGCTTTGCGGCGCTAGCGTGGGAATTATGGTCGGAATGGTGAGTGGATGTCTAGATATTCAGAGTGATACAATTTTGTGTTTGGAGACATGGTTTCAATAGCAGATAGTTTTGATGTATTGGGACATGTGTGCTTACATGTGTGGCAGCATAACCACGTGCTCGCAGTGTCAGCTGGAGCGATCGCCGTTTGAGGCACTGACAATGGCAATGACTTACAGCTTGATTCTAATGCTGAATTCGGAGGTTCTAATTGATATTCCGTTTTTTTTTATGCCACACCTTGGTGCACCTGTAGGTAACTCTGTGGACACCAACGACACACATTGGTCACACTGATACTTCCATCCGATCGTGTACGAGACACAACACAGACACATGATCATCATTCGATGCCGCTTATTACATGTTGTCTAGACCGTGGATATACCTTATCAGTGGCAGGTGTAAACATTGATATCCGGTGACAAGGTTGTATCGGCATGCTGGAAATGCATGGACACTTATGTGTCACACTAACAGACACCCTATTTAGTGATGCATGTTAAGTACCAGCAACCTGTCATGCACGAAAGACTTTTTTGCAAGTTTATTGTCACCTGTCACTATTTTTGTCACCAGGCATTACGACACACATGACACAGTGTGGTCAAATGCATAAAACAGTAGTCCATCCAATGGCAAATTTGTACATATATACCATTATGGAGATATCTGTTGTAAAGTATTATTTACAAATATTTTACAGTGCACACCCATTTTCAACACAAATTTCTCAAATAAAGTCAGGACTGAAGGGTATATAGACTTCTTATTTACTCAGGGTTCAAAGGGTTAAAGGACCAGTGCCCCCCCCCCCCCCCCCCCCACTCCGCGTCCGAACAGGACCCGCAGCGTCCTCCGTCTCTGGCTCCCCCCTCTCCGGACAAGCCCACATGCGCCTTGCGCCCCCCGCTACGATACGTCCGAGCGGGGCTGGCAGCGACCTCGGTCACACCGCTGGGCCGTCAAGGACGTGCATGAAACAGACAAGCTCCCCGGACCCTTGCCTCCCCCGCTCTAGTACGTCCGAGCGGGGCTCGCAGGAGGTGCAGCAATCAACCATGCCCGCTCTTTCTCTGCCCCCCCCCCCCCCTCCCGCCGCCCCGCTCACCACCGATTCGTCCGAGTGCGGCCCGCAGTACCGGCCTCGAACAACTCAGCTCTCGCGTCCACTGCCCCCACGCGCTGATTCGTCCGAGTGCAGCCACCAGTACAGGCCTCGGTCGACGCAGACCTCTCGGCACTGTCCCCACGCTCCGTTTCATCCGAGCGCGGCCCGCAGTACACTCCGTCGACTCCGCCACGTCTGCTGCTCGCCCTCCCCCCCCCCCCCCCCCCCCCCCCCCGTGCTCCCATTTGTCCGAGCGCGGCCCGCAGTACAGGCCTCGACTGTCTTCACCCGCTTCCCTCCCGCTCTGATGCGTCCGGGTGGGACCCGCGGCTGACTATGTGACGGAGGACACCTGGCGCCCAGAGCCAGGCCGGCGGTTACTTCGCCCCACAGCTCCGATTCGTCTGAGCGGGACTCACGGCGGCCTGGGTCGCACTACAGGCGTCGCCTGGACTTGCCCGGCAGACCTGACCCGCGGGGTTGGGACACTGGTCACTCGGACGGTACCCGGTACAGGCCCCGCTTGTCTCGTTTGTCTCGTTCTTCTCCCCCGTTGCGCAGTGCCCACCTGTCGCGGCCCTTGGCCCGGGATCGCTCTCGCTCCCCGCCGAGCCCGCGGGGGACGCGTCGCTCTTTGCACTATGCGGCTCACTGGGACCAGCATCGCCCATGGGATTCCCCACCCCTGCGTTCACGCGAGGTTTCCCATTGGTCCGTGTCCGGCCACCCCTCCAGGTCTTTCGACCGTCATCAGAGCAAGCAGCCACGGGTGTCAGGGCCGCCTTCCTTGGCTTTGGCGTGCTGCTCCCCGCGACAGCCTGCCCCTGCGGACGCGGCCGAGGTCCTCAGCTTGTACCTGGAGGATTCCGCTTCGGTCGTGTTTGCAGAGGACCTTTCCTCGCTGTCACCCAGCGCTCGGTCGTCCCCTACTTCGCTGTCAGCATTGGTAGCCCCGTTGTCTCAGACCGTCCACTCCCTGGATTAGGCAGAGATATAACAATAGAGATTTGTTGGAAAACTGGTTGATTTCATCTTTTCTTCCGGTGGATGCCTGAGAGATAGTAACTATGGGCGGAAATCGACAATTTATATCGATCCCAATTTTCCTTTATTTTTTATCACAAATCGCTCGTTTAATAACAAACCCCGTTTTTCTAGGTTTCTCCTTATTTTTTTCAGTAAAATAAAGGTTTCCAAATTCAATGTCATTAAAATTAATATTTTTTATTATAAAATGAATCAAGACGAATTACTTCTTCTAAATGATATCAATGCTGTAGAAAACAAAGACTTAGACTCGAAAAAACAGCGCCTTCTTTCTGTAGTTGTGTCAGGCAAATCAAAGACTTATCTCGGAAAACAATACATGACAGAGGATATTGAATCTCTCACCGCTGACGAGCTAATCAAGCTTCATTCTAAATATGAAAACCACATTGCTTCACTAATGACTCGTGTCGATCTCTTGTATGCCTATACACAAAAGCAGTGAGTCACTTTCTACCTGTGGATAGTGACAGCCTATCACACGACCTTGAAAGCAATCCTATTGTTTCAAGTTCAATTGGCAAATTAGCATGTGTCATGTTTTACAAGTTTGGAAATTACCTTGCACCTGTCGTAACATTACTAGTTACTGGGAGCCATATTGATTTCTCAAAAATAAATTTTACTGCAGAAGAAAATGGACGAAACCCAGACGACTCCACAACCGAACCCCAGTCCAGTTTTGACACAGGTTCAAACTGTGACGAAGACTAAAAGTCCAGGCAGGGTTGAGGCTGGAAAAAGATTAGCCGAATATAATAGGCAAAAAAAATTACAGCTTAAGGCACAAACAGAAAAGACTCATGTAACTGATCCACCGTCAGGATCGTCAGGACCTGTGTCAATACCGTCAGGGCCGTCACTCCCTCATCAAAGTGAGAGACAAACAACCCAGTCTAACCCTGACCCCGAACCTCAATCAACAAAATATATAATTGCTGGATTTGTTGTCGGATTTGGTTACGTAGGGTATCAATTATACAAAAAATACAAACCACAGACTCGTACAGTGACCAAAAAATCAGACACTCCAAAAACAAAACCAGAAGTCGCCACATTACCAGTAACACCCAAAGCCGTTGACCCATTTTATATGCAGTAAATAAAAAATATTATTTTAATTTTTCTTGCCTAAGAAATGAACGACTCAAAAAATTTAATGAACCTTGTGTATCACTCTGCCGTTATCAGTGGATTAGCAGTAGCTTATTCTATGCTGGGAAAAAGTCTACTCAAAATGAAATCAGCAGACTTGAGTAGACTCGATTTCGAAGACAGCGCTAAGCTAATTGTAGTTGTTACAGCGTCGATTGCGACAAAAGATTTTCTTGTCAAGCAGGGAATTATTCCCGAAAATGTTTCTATGTAAATAAAAATATTATGGCGACGATAGCTATTATGATAGGAGGTGCTATGGTTAATGCTCTGGCATTTAGTGGCTCTAATTATCTCTTTTCAAAAATGGGTAGAGAAGAATCTGCTCTGGAGATGAGACGACACAATGAGGCGTCAGAAAAACTTGCTCAAGCCCAGCAGGAATATGAAAAGAATAGAATTGAGAAACTTGATTTCATCAATGAAAAACTCAGGCTTGAAGGCCACGCACAACATACATTTTCAAATACAGACGAAGCAATCAGGGAATATTTTCTTGTCACGGGTGAAGACATGTCTATCCCAAAACCGAAACTAAGTGACTATTACAAACCAAGCACACAACAAAGAAACGGGGAGATAATCTTTGTTCTAGTGGGAATGACATTTGTTTATTTTACAGGAGTTTTCATTGCTAGAAAAAATGGCAGCCGAAAATAAACTATCAAAAATATATTACTCTCCATCAGGCTATTGGAAAGGACAAACAGCTATTCAGAAATTACATGCCGCTGTGGGCGGAGATATATCACTCAATCAAGTCAAGCAATGGTTACAGAGACAGGCAATTTGGCAGATATATCTCCCTGCTCCAAGAAAGATAACAAGGCCTCATTTTGAAAACACTACTCCAAATGACACACACCAAATGGACCTTTTGTTCTTACCACATGACACAATAAGAAAGAAACGATACAAGTATGCATTAACTGTCGTAGACATTGCTTCAAGGTACAAAGACGCTGAACCCATATCTGACAAAACAGCCAGTACAGTTGCTACTGCTTTAACAAAAATATATAGTCGTGGCCCTTTAAGATACCCCAGACTAGTGCAGGTTGATGACGGATCAGAATTCAAAGGTGCAGTTAATCAGTTATTTGCGAAGCATGGCGTACTGGTCAGACGCGGTATTCCAGGTGTGCACAGATCGCAGGCAATTGTAGAAAACTTTAACAAGCAATTATCAGAAAGACTTTTCAGTTACCAGTATTCTAAGGAACTCATGCATGACACCCGTAACACTGAATGGGTAAAGAGATTACCACATGTGATAAAAGCAATGAACAATGAAGGACACCCAAAACCTGCTGATGCTATTAAATTGAAAACAATTACAGAGCCAAAAACAGGACCAACCCCGGCACCAGACACAAGTTTATTTACTAAACAGGTGAGATATTTATATCAGCCAGGGGAGGCTGAGAACGACGACAGACGCAGGGCAACAGACCCCATCTGGTCAACGTCTGTACACAATATAAAAAAAATAATTCCCGGTCCAGACGCAACAATATATTATCTGTATGACCCTGCGCCACAGAGGGCATTTGTCAGAGAAGAATTACAGATTATTCCCCCAGACACCGTTACTCATTTCAGTAACTAACTCATCAATTAATTCATCAACCAGTTCATCACAAATGTCTTCAGATAATTTGAGCCTGTAATGTCCGGGTGCATAAGCCTTTTCCTTACTGTGAAACACACGTTTCGTGTCTCCAACTGCAAGTGACTTCTTATGTGTTTGAATCATTTCAAGATTGTGTTTGTTTGATCTCAGTGACTTGTTTGGATAATCAGGCATCAATGCACCGTCTAACACTTGCTTGTAATGTTCATGACGTATGTCTTTATTTTTTATTGCTGTTTTTTTAATTCCTTTGGCTTTCGACTGACTACCTTTCTGGTGCAGTATAGAATACATTTTTTATCTCAGTCCAACATACTCAACTATTGGCACACCATTTAGTTCATCTTTAAACTTACCAGGCACTTTCTTGTTTTGTGTGCTAAACAGCGGGTGATCTTTAGGGTAGTCAGACGTGTCATACATGTGTAGTTCTGTTTTCATGTCTTCGTAAAAGTCTTCAGTAGGCACATCAATGATCATAGAGTCAGTGTCAGTGTATAGCAGACGACACTCAGGATACTTTGGTTTGAAGTAATCATAATAAAATTCAAGCATCAACAGTTTTGACAACTCAAGTATTGCCATACCAATGAATACTGGCTTGTCCAGTTTAACAATCTTTTTTTTGAGTGACACTGCATACAATGATGAATGAAATTCTTTATACCCTGTGTACTGTGGCTTACCTGTAAGTTTAATTGCACCCAATTCAGTTGTGACTAGTCTCACATCTTTTCTGTGATGAGGATTTTCCATTGTCTTGCCAAAACAGGCATTGTTCATAAGCTTAAAGAAGTCTTTGTCAAATGCAGTGTTGCCGTCTCTGGCACGAAGGGTTGTGTTCTTCATTATGTAATCTTTCATGAAAGCACTCTGATCAAATTGAATTCCTCTGTGAACTTTCTTTAATACTAACCCATGTCTGATGTAAAACTGCAGCAAGCGGTAGTGACAAACGTAATTGAATTTGTCATTTAAATTTGGTACAAGTTTGGTGTCTTCTTTTTTCCCTGTCATACTCATTTTCTCAACAGCTAATGGATAATCATTATGATAATCATGTAGATGGTGCGGGTACTCTAGGTCTACTTCAAAGATCCAACCCTTCGGATCGTTTCGGTCAAGATTCATAATATTGTTAGTTAACCCTGACTCTGTTACATCATACTGTGACAAATCATGCAGACAAAAGTTTTTCAAGGGCAATAACTCACACATTGCCCAGCCATACAGGTTATTAGCGTCCAAGTACGTAATGAATGACCTTGACCCCGGGCTTGAGGGGTCAAAACCCTGGCCAAGGTCACCATAACCGTCCAGATATTTATTGTTGGCTCTGGCGTAGTTATTTGCTGCAATACTAATGCCTCCTCTCAATCCACGTTCCACCATTTCACCCATCGTCCGATCAGACAACAGGTCTATAGATATCTTACTGGATTTCAAAAATGCATCCCACGTCATGCCAGGACTAGTTATGTAACAAGCAGGGTCAAGCTTGTAGTGCAACAAACCCTTCTCACTGTAACTTTCAAATACGTCTGCTAGCAAACAAACGTCAGCTTTCAAGTACTGATCGTGGTAGTCACCAATTGTCTGACACCCTAACTTCCCCCACGCATCAAGTGCGTGTTGATATTCAGAGTCAGAAATACCTTTTCCAGTTAGTGTGGAATAAAATTTCTCTTTTGGTGGCAGTCTTGTTTCTTCAAACACAACCCAGTGATCAATGTACTCATATGGATAGAACCCCACCCGGGTCTGCCCTGGGGGACTTGGGTGGGGTTAGGTATTTTTTAGTTCCCAGGGTCACCCTGGTCAGCCCCACAGGGTGGGTTTTCCTCTCCATTCTGGGGCATGTGTTTCTGTCTACCCTTTGTCCATTCACCTGTATTTGCCTTTTTAAAACTCTCCCTACTGTCTGCACTGCCTGTAGCTCTTGATATTGGATGTTTGTTGCTAAATGGTCTTAGCTTTATTTAGCCCCATGTGTTAGGTTTATTTAACGTATTTGACCGGCTGGTGACATACATTCAATGTTCTGTTTATTTTTTTTTTTTTCACAAGCAGTGCAGGCACGTCCTGAGAAAGCCTTGTTGCTGTTGGGACGTTAAGCAATGTACAATCAATCAATCATATGGATAGACACCTTTCTTAATCAAGTCTGGTTCAAAATATTTACTTGTTATTGGATACTCAGTCAGTCCTTCTGCCAGACTAGCAAGACCTAAAGACAAATGTTGCATGGAGTCATAAAATGCTAATTTATCTAACCTAAAAGTCAAGTATTTCTCAGTTGTCTGGGCAATACAACTTATGTTTTTGTACGACTCATCTACAGCTTGCATGATGATGTGTGAATCATATCCTTTCAGATTGTGGAAAAAGATTGGTAACTTATATGTCTTGGGATCTGTTTTTAATAATAAGTTACAATTGTTATGTGCAGCACCCCTGTAACACCCAGTTATGTGATCGTGGTCACGAACTTTATCACCACCTAAAGGCTGTTCACAAATCCAACACGTCTCAGCTGTATCAAATTTCAGTTTGTCTTCTTCTGTCATCACCAAAGGCATCTGACATGTTGTGAGATACTGTACTACCTGACTATACAGATGTCTCATTTCTGTTAAAAACAAACATGCTGCATTTTCACCTCTGTAGATAACAGGCTCTGAATGCAAACCATCTGACCTAACAAGAATGTATCCAAAAGAACACACCACTTGGTCACTCAGTTTTATAGTCTTTGGTAATGACTCTGGAACAGGACCCTCATATGGTACAACCAATGATTCAAAATCTGCATACACTACAAATGGCAACTTTTGCTGATTCCCATAGTTCTTAAAATAAACCTTGCTGCCAGGATCTGGATACTTAAGTACAGTTTGTATGTCATCAGCTGATCTGCAGTGTATGACGTGTTTATGTGCCACTGCAATAGAAGAAAACCTTTGTAAACATCTCTTGCACACTTCCTGTTTGCCATTGTGTTTTGTTGTATGTCCATGAATTAGTCGTGACATATTTCTGATAATTGTGTAGTGAAAGTTATCACCAGAGCTTATTAATAACATATCAACATGTCTATCTTCTGACTGCCCATAGGTTGGGGCAATTGGGGACACTCTAATTGGTTGTAACTTGTTCTCAGATTCATTATCCCACACAAACACATTTACAGATATACCAGGATTTAGTTTTTCAAACAAGTCTATGTCCTCTATTTTAACAGGGAACTCAATGCCACTAAAATCGAGTTCATTTACAAATTTAGTGTAGTTAGATACACGTTCAGGCTTTGACTTTACAAAGTGTAGTTTAGCAAGCACACACCACATGAAACAATAGTTGTCATTGTTCTGTATGTTGACGACAGCCTTTTTGTTCGAAACTTCTGTTGGCAGTGGCAACCATGATTTACCTAATATAGGATGATACCTAGACTGCTTTAATTGCAGTTCATGCACATGTCCTTCGTGCCAACCAGACCCCTTCATTTTTGCACTGTCAATTGCTTGGAGAAAGTCTGGTAATAGTCTGTCTCTAAACACGTTCTCCAATTCTCTTCTTGTGTTAACTGTGTGTTGTCTTGTTGATATATACGATACAATCACCTCACCGTCCACTCTAGTAAATTCTATTTTTGCAACAATCTGAATCTTAACACTGCCTGTGAGAAGATTATCTTGTATGACAGAAAAAGAGTTTTCTATTGATTCATAGACATTATTAGTATTGGATATAGGCAAGTCTGTTGTGTGAAACACGTTACGTAGGCCTGATGGGCCAGGGTTTGATGGGCCAGGGTTTTGAACATTGTCCGTCATTTTTATTTGTCCGACAAAATAATAAATGAAAAAAAAAATTACCGCTGACACACCATATGTAATACTGTATTATCTGTAGTTATGATAAACAAGTCAACTACTTCCCCGGTGTTTGTCTTGCAGGTGTAATATCACTTTATTAAATGTAACACTTTCAATGTAACAATGTAGTTTTCTTAATTGAACAAATATGTCTTCACACAGTACCTCAAACCAACGCAAGTGGCCACTGTTAGCATTATAAACTTTAAAAGCATTTGTCTTAAGATCAACAGTCTCAAAATCATAATGTGGTAATCCATCTGAATATTCCAAAGTAACATTATATGTCGTGTATATTCTTATTGTCGGTGTTGAGAGTTTAAAGCTGGGTCCAAACACACGTGATTTTAAGTCAGTAAAGTGCATAACATCTTTGAAGCATTCTGTAACATCAAACACTTGGGTTTGTCCGTCTGTCATTTTTATTGGACAAACAAATGTATAAATTAATTTACATCAATTTACTAACCCATACCCTGTGGGCTGATCTGTCTTTAAAATGAGCTTTAGATGCTTAGTTGATTTCAGTTTATTTTTTACATCATCCCGTTCATGTTTATTTGGGATGACATCGTTTTCTCTGAGACAGTCTTCAAAGCTGTCACGATCCTTACAGTAAAACAAACAGATAAACTTTAACTGTTCTCGAAAATCTTTCAGTACAGCATTATATTTCTGAGTGAGAATCCATACACTAACATTTGCGTGTCTGCCACTGAAGGCCAGTTCTGCCAGTGTGTTTCTCTTCTTAACAATATCCTTCTCTGCAGAACAGTCATCAACAATAAACAAGGTTGGCTGTCCTTCAAATTGCTTGTAAAAATATTGTAGGTAGTCATTCAGTTTTTTCTCAGGGTCGACTAAGTAAATGTTGTTGTCAGTCCAAATGAATAAACGGTTGTGATAAGCTTTGTTGTGTTTGATTGTAGGACAAAATATTACAATGTTTTCAAAGTGGTGTATGTATCTTGTTTGTAAGAGGTTAAGTACAAATTCAGTTTTCCCACACCCTGTGGCACCACAAAACAAGCCACAGTGTGGGTCGAGTGTCATTAAGCTCAGGTTCATTTTAATACACAATATAATTTTAATATATGTGTCCACTTAGTCTGCTTTCTGCAATATTGAGTTGTGCGTCATATATCAGGTACAAATATATGTTAATGGCTGCAGCAGTTTCAACCTTCTTTTGTATCTGAATTGTTATTCCATCACTACCGTTCTCGACAGTTCGTCCTGACCCATGAAGATAATCGTCATCTGTACTACGAAGGTCTAGCCACAGTGCATATTTGTTTGTAAGGTATTGTCCGATCCTAACATCATACAGATGTAGATCTTTGCACGCAATGTTTGCAGGTTTATCTCTAATCCTTCCTCCTGCAAAATACTTTGTGGTTTCGTCATAGTGTTGATAAGGCAGCATTCCTGAAGCGTACACTTGATTAGGGCGGCCTTCGATTGTGCAGGACAAATGTGTAATCTTAGGATTGTAGAATTTTTCTGAATCTCTTTTGTATGGACTCACCGGTTCAACAAACAACATAAGAATACCTTTCAGTGACCTAGCTGGTGTGTTCAAGTTTATGTTCCACATTGGGTCGCTTTTGTCTTTGGGTATTAAACTATGTCTAATCACCCTGTCATAATAAATTGGAAGTCTTGACTGATACTGATTTTGAATAAGTCTGGCTAATTCAGTGTGTGTGACAATTTCATATTCCAAGGAAATGTTAGAGATCTTATATGTTGCATCTGTGGCAGATGATTTAATAACTTTGGAGTAGTCATTGAAAGTTAGTTCAAAACTCAGACGGTCATTCAGTGCCCCTTGATAATAAGGCAAATGAGCTGTTAGGATTTCAAACTCAAGTGGTATGTAAAATCTGGTTCCATATGTTTCTGCTAATATAACGTCCTGGGCTGCTGACGTTGATTTATCTCCAGCATTGATTCGAAGTTTACCAACATTATCTGGCTGTATGCCTTGGTAAATACGGTCCTCTCGTTCTTCTCTTGTAAGCCAAAGGTCTTTGTAACAGTAGAACACATCTGAGTCGTCAAGACTAAACACTTCCTGCCCTTCAAGTTTTACTTTAATAGTTCTAACAATTGCTCTGCCAAGATTGTCAACCAGTGTTCTGTTTACATCTGCGTCTGATGATAGTTCAATATTAAATGCTAGGCGTGCAGTGCCAGGAACAATAACGTCACTGGGACCTAGGTTTGGAAACTTGACTGTAAGTGTTTGGTTCTGGTCTATGGTACTTGGATTGTTCGTGATGACGATTGATTGTCTTATGCCCTTAACACCCAGGGGTTCACGTAGTTTTCTGTATGGGTCTAACTTTGATCCGTAAGACTGTGTCATTTTTATTATGCACAATAAAAAATAATAAATTAATAAAACAATGGCAGCGGGAGGATTTAATCATGAAGATTTTGAAATGGATGACATGAATGTCTCAGATACCAGTATCACAGATATGACTGGAATGGTAACTACTTCTCCTTTGTATCACGAACTGCTAAAAGATAAAGTAAACTCATTTTATGACAGTGTTGGTGTCCACCCAGATGTAATAGATCCTAATCAATTTGAATATGATAAGGGGCACTTATTTGTAAATACAGACAGAGGGAAAATAAATCTAACACATAAAAATAATCCTTCTAAGTTTAGAGCTTTAAGTACAATTAAAGGTGAAGTCGGTGGTAACTCTGGGTTGGCAAGGTATCTTGGAATTGGAGGGTCTCCTGTCACGCCAAGACTGGTTAGTGTTCTTCACGACACGCAAACAAAGTTGCCAACAGGGCAACAAATTGAAATGGCACCAGTAACAAGCCTACCAGAAATAGCAAACACAGTGATACAAGAAACCTCATTTACTGAAGGACAAATAAATGACGCTATGAAAACAATAGACGACCCACCTTTGTCAATGAGGGAGATTATGGGATTGGATAAATCACTGCAGACGATAAGAGGTGAGATGGTAAATAATGTTGCCAAACTGGGAGAGCTTGATAAACACATAGAACGTGAAAAAGAGAAACTGGCTACCGCAGACAATGGAAATCTTGACACAGAAATGAAAGAAAGAATCCAACACAGATTAAATGATTTGCAGATAGAAAGATCAGGACGGTTAGAAACAATTAGTATTGGAAGACAAAAACTTAAAACCCAAGTTAACAGAATTAGAGAAACTATTCAGAAAATACTTCACGAAGACACAACTCTGGCTGAGAGACTAAAAACACTTTTCAGAGAACAGGGTATCACAATTGCTAGTTTAATTACAGCTCTGGGATTTATTATCAGTACTGTTGTGTTAGCTGTGTCCGGCAGTGGTGGTGGTGCACCCCCGGCACCGGCACCACCAACCCCGGGCCCCCCGACTCCAACAGACCCAAAAGATTTACAGTCATGGGTAAAGAAACAGTTGTCTCACATATCAGACTTGCTTAAAAAATTGGCTCTGAAAGCAGTGGACGCGTTGCCTGGCATAATTGGCACTGTTGTCAGTTGGCTGATTACTACAGCAGCAAAGGCAGTTGGGTTTATGGCAGAACATGTGTGGGTCTTTTTGGTTACACTAGGAGGGTTGATGGTGGGTTATTTAATGAAACAGATAAAGAAGTAATACTCCTAATCCAGTGAGGCCTATTACCAATGCAGTTCTCTCTGACTCATGTGTGTCAGGGGTTGACTGTACTGGTTGTATGAGTGCCGGTGTGGGGGCCGGGGCCGGGGTCGGGGGTGTTACTGTCTGTAATGATTTTAATGACTGTACGTGTGTGGTTGTGGCCCCCAAGTTTACAGATTGATTGAGACCGAGTTTTTGACCAACACCTGCAACAATGATTTCATTATTATAATTTGTTATTGTCCCCATTTGGAGTTGAAGATCAGATGGTAACATGTATAAACCGAAGCCTACGACAAAGTCAACTTTTGATCTGGCATATCTGAGTACATCTTGATAGCGTTGTATGCTAGATGGGAGATCAACTGATGAATTTACTGAATCTTCAAGATTTGCAAGAAACTGTTTTTGTGCTTCAAATTTACCACTTCCATTCAAAATGTTTGATTTTGTTAGTGATTGTGCTCCTAGTAAACACCAGACATATGTTCTGATAGACTCATTGACGCGCTCGACTCCTGCTTGAGTAAACCCGTCAGATTTATCTAAAATAAATGTGGTCCAGGCGTTAGACTGCTTCTGCTCTATTGATCCTAACCAGACTTGTGATTTTGATGAGAATGAAGTGTACCCAGGGTAGTAATCTTGTGGGTATTGTCTGTGACTCAAAGCATAATATAATGTACCCATACCATTGTGATCATCAAGTTTTTGTGTAAAGTCATACTTTGTACTGATGTTAAATTCATTACAGATGCGTTCAAACGCTTTCATATCCATGGGGTTGTTATACCTGTTGAAACTGGATTCAGTGGGCAGTGGTGTATGCAGTTCTGACAGAATACGTCTAAGCTGGTAATAAGTGTGAAAACGATACACAGATCTAATCAGTTTGTTTGAGTGATTCAAATGGTCTGTGAATGAAACACCACAGCCTGTAGTTGAACATAGAATAGCAAAGTTAAGTTGGTTTTGAAACATCTGTAGTGGACTTGAAGACCACTTTCTTGCAGTAGAGTCATCTGTTATTGGAGGGTTTAGGTAATGGTCAAACGGATTTGGTACTTTGACTTGAAATAGATCTTGTACGCTTGCGTCAGACACAGCTATGTCAAGCTGATTTAGTTGAATTATTTTCTGTTCATAAGTTGGTGCAACATTATATTTGGCATTCACATTGAATTGAAATGCGTTTGTAGTGATGATGGTTGGTGATTTAAATTCCATCCTTTTTTATATGAGATAATAAAAATGTTTATTACCTTAACAAATCTTGTCACAAGCAAACCAGTGTGGTTAACTAATGGGATTGATAATCGTGATGGTAGCAAGGCTGTAGCTATCCATGAAATGTTCTACACAGTAAAATGGTTTAATGTAGAAGATGATATATATAATAAAGTAATTTTTGGTGGTAAGACGGAAGCTTTACCGCCTGGGTATTATGACTTTTGTACTATAGCTGAATGGTTTCAAAGTAATTTTAAAATTAAAGCAACTTTAAATCCAGCTAACCTACTTGTTACATTAGAATCTCCGACACAAGATTGGTTAAAAATTTCAGATAGATTTGCATATTTACTTGGATTTTATATTGACGAAGATTGGTGGAGATCAGATGATTTAGATGAAGCTATGTCTGGTATTATAACAATGAAGACCAAAAAACTTAAAATAACTGGAAAACGCCCTGTCAATTTGTCAGTACACAGAGTACTAAATGTTTATTTGAAAGAACTAAACACATCTGTGAATGTTCACAATGGAAAGCCTTCAACTTTGTTGAGATGCTTACCAACTGGAACTGCTCCGTATTGTGAAAGTGTGGTTGTTAGATTTCCTAATTTGCAGTTTAAGAAATTAGGTTCTAGTTTCTTTGAGTCACTGAGTATATCTGTAACTAATCAGGATGACAAACCAGTTCTTATGCATGATTTTAGTGTTGTGTTGGAAATTAAATAATTTTATTTTTGTTTATAAAAATGAGTGGTCTTGGTCCAAAGCCTAGAATCATACCAGTTGCATGTCCAGTAACAGAGTTGAAAGATTTGGCAGACGTACAGGATTTTGAGAAGGAAGGGGAAATTGGAGAAATATATGGTTTTGAACTTGATTCAAATGGCATGTACAAGAGGAAAGTAATTGTCGACATGAAAGACGGTGAAAAACAGATTCCTAAACTTGGTCAGCTTCGTGATGTTACTGTACCTACTCCACCTGTAAATAATGCGCCTTACAACTTAATACATGTGGGTAGTAAGTGGGTGGTTTCACCTGTACCTGTTCCACCACCCACAATTGACTGGGACATAAAGTTGGAATTTATTAGTCCTTATGTATACACTGATGATGAAGGCGCCTTAGTGTTTAGGAAAGTTGTTAATTCTGGGCCGCTTATTGTAAGTCTTGTTCCAAGCTTTGCCCCAGACAACAATAGCAGAGAAAAACTGAAAGTTGAAAATTATGAGAGACGGCGGTATCTTCTTACAACTAGAAAGGGTAGATCAGATACTTCTGTTGTGTTTATGCCAGCAAGCTTAGTCGTGGCTAGAGAAGTGACAATAGTATTTGAAATTATCATGAAATCTGTTGCTACTGCTAAAGAGGCTCAAATTGCACAAGGAATTAAACTTACATGGAATGAAACAGTAACAGAATCATCAAAGGTCTTTATTGCCATTACAAAAAATAATGATGTTATTAATGTTTCGAGCAGTATTCCCGCTGTCAAGGTGGTGGTTGACAAAACAACTTTTGTTCGTCTAACTTACATAAACCTTGAACACATTGATCTTGTTGCATTTTATTATGCCAGCAAATTGTATACTTTTGAAGAGTTGCAAAATGTAATTGCTGATTAAATAAAAAAAAAATATTTGTGAATAAAAAAAATGGTAAACGTCTATCCGCAACTACCGACGCTTGAGCCGACTGAAACAAATGTGATGACTAAAACAACACTTGCGCCTGATCAACATATGCCAATTGCTTCAGATAAAACATTACAGGCAGATGCATTCAGATTAAATAATATTACAGAAGCTTTGAAATATTTGGAGAGTGAGGAGGCTAAGTACTCACGGTGCAAAAGGAGGTATAAGTCAGTATTTAATTCTGTTCAAAACACTTCTATGGCTATTGGTGCAGTTTCAGCTTCATGTTCTGTAGGGGGTATTGTTCTGTTCGCCACAGGAATTGGGAGTTTGGCTGGAATAGCAGTTGAGGGTGTTAGCGTTGCTACATGCCTAGCATGCTTTGGTTTGGAAGCCTTAAACAAGAGGTTTCACACGAAATTAGAAAAACATGAAGCATTGAGTACGCTGGCTGGTGCAAAGCTGAGCAGTATGAAACTTATTATCAGTAAGGCATTAAACGATAATTGTATTGATGACGAGGAATTTAAGAGAGTCCAGGATGATTTAAATAATTACAAGAAACAAAAATCTGAAATACAGAATAAGATGCGTAGTCAATCTCCCGTAAATGTTGAAGAACTTAAGGCTAGTTTTTTAGCGGAAGGAAAAAAGATCGGTGTTCAGGAAACCACAGAAAAACTACACAATCTTTTAAACAAATAAAAATCAGATTTGGTAATCGTTTATTAATGACATACACTTCACAGAAAAATGCCATGCCACTTACACCACTTGTGCCTGATTATTTAACCCCATCAGCACCACCACCTGAGTATTACTGAGAAAAAAAAGTTTTTTATTGTCTTTGTATCTTGACAAATCTGTCCGAGTAAGTTGTGACTTAAGTTGTGACTTGAGTCAAGAACTTACATTTTGTTATGTTTAAGTTCTTATAAGTTCTTGACTTAAGTCACTTAATAACTAATTATAGGTTCTTAAAAGGTTACCTGTAAAGTTATTTGTCAGTTATAATTGACTTTGGAAAATTTGTTAACAAGTATTTGTAGGTAACTTAAATAATTTGTTATCAAGTGCATATAGCAATAGTTTTTTTGTTTGTGTGTGTGTGTGTGTGTGTGGTTATTATTTAAATAACTTTGTTTTGGGGGGTATTGGCACAGAGGCAATGAAAAAAAAAATGTTCTTGGAATCTTATATTTTATATCTCTAACACACATATAATATACACGCACACAAACAAACACACACGCACGCACGCAAACACGGACGCACATACACATATAAACACATGCATACACGCACGCAAACACACATACATACATACACGCACACATGCACTCACACACGCATGCATACAAACACACTCACACGCACGCACACACACGAACACTCACACACACATACAGACACGCACACATACATACACACGCATACACACACACAAACACTCACACGCATACACATGCACTCACACACACACACACATGCACTCATACACACACGCACGCATTTACACAGATGAACACACGCACGCATACATACATACACACGCATTCACACATACATACACACTCACACACACATACAGACACGCACACATACATACACATGCATACACACACACAAACACACGCATACACACAAACACTCACACGCATACACACACACACACATGCACTCATACAGACTCACACACTCACACGCATAGTCAGACAGACAAACAAACACAAAATCTTTATTCTGCATGAATATTGTAGACTCGTCCACAAAACACCGCGGGCCGTATGACACGCGATACACAACCTGTGTACTCGAATCGATACTGTGCACTTCGTCCCGTCACTAAGGCTCTACGTCATGTGTTTACGTTGGATACCTGTCCCCAGTGGGGGACGAATCGCTAAGGACATACGTCATGTGTTTACGTTGGATACCTGTCCCCAGTGGGGGACGAATCGCTAAGGACATACGTCATGTGTTTACGTTAGATACCTGTCCCCAGTGGGGGACGAATCGCTAAGGACATACGTCATGTGTTTACGTTGGATACCACGATATGAAGGCTTGACCAGGGCGCTGAGTGATTTATAAATCAATTATTCAGATACAATGCAAATAAACACATTTCTTTGACAGCGTGCTACAAGTTTTGTAAATCAACTATTCAGATACAAAGCCGAAATCATCTTTCTTTGCCAGTGTGCTACAGGTATACCCCACCGTCTGTCTTGTTACTAAAACCTATGTAAAATCCGTTTTCAATTCACTTGCAAAAAGCAAGCTACTTGCATGAGCGCGGCGAAAACACCTCACACTTGGTCCATAACATTTGGGATAATACAAACATAAAAAGCATGGTTACGGGCCGTTAAGGCCACGCCAGAGCCTTTGTGCAACGTGACAACACAAACAACAAATAAGATTATGGTACTCCAGAGCCTTTTTGTTCAATTTCAGTTCTGAACAAGGTTACGGACCGTTTAAAACAAAAGGTTACGAGCATTTAAAGCCGCGCCAGAGCCTTTGTTTTAAACAGCAATATTATGGTTCTTTTGGTCGTGCCAAAAACTTTTGTTCAATTTCAGTACCGAACAAGTTTATGAACCGTTCAAAACAGTAGGTTACGGGCCTTTTAAGCCACGCCAGACCCTTTGCACAAACAAACAATAAACAAGGTTACAGACCAGCGTCAGGGGTTTTTCCAAAAATCGGCTATTTCCTGTATTTTCAGCATTTGTTCAATTTGCTCCCGCAAACTAAACACCTTTTGGAAAGACAGTGCAAGAAAATGAAATTTGGGGTACCCTCGTAGCAGCCTGGCTAGAACACACAACCGATGAGCATACGACTTGGAAATTTTTACGTTTACTTTTAGCCAATCTGGCCAGTTCAATTTAGTCTGTTTTCGTATTTTCTGAATTTTAAGGATTTCAGCACCTTGGATTAGCCACTCTCCATAGCAGATTGAAGCTGAAATGTTTAGGCGTTTGGTTTCCTGAAGTATTTTGTAGCCGTCTTCCAAATTCTTTTTTAACATGTCTAAAGTAAATATGGTCAAATCGCAATGTTCTACTCTACTGCACGCAGGCGGCTTGCCATCAGAAAGATTTTGTCTAAAGAACAAATCTAGTTCTTTTGGTTCTTTATTTGTCTTTTGTTTTTTCGAACCACTGTTGAGTATATCACTCAAATTTCCAAGTGGTTTCCCCGGTTTTTCAAGCCAAAATTCCGGAGCTTTGTTCAAAACGGAATGAATGAAAGCGGTCATTTTTTCATGGTATTCACCATGAGATCGCAAGATTGTCACCTCTTCCTGAGTCCAATTCATTTTTGAAATGAGCGAATGATAGTTAGCGTAGCCTGGGCAAATAAAACTAGACCGGTCTGGTTAACTATTGAACAGTAAGACTGAGCGCAACTTATCCAGACTAACCGCGAGGCCTGTCTTGTTTCTAAATGTGACAAATTAAACAGACAAACTATCGATCTTACCGTCGTATATATTCACAAGATTTATCGACCACTGAATATCACCTCTGAGAATCAAGTCAGTCCTCAAAACACGTCCCGTCTCCTACAAAGCCGCTTAACAGAAAGAAACTCGACCCGCTTGGTGTTTACAAACTAACACGTGACCGTTGCCAGGAGCCGTCGGCGGTTAGTGCGTGGTCATGTCTAAGGGAAGTAACTGTGTTTGTCGTTTTGCTTTATAACCAAACGTTACATCCCTTTTGTCTGTGCTATCGGAAATACCTGTAATTGGCTAAGTAATCAATAAACTACGCGTTGCAAAATGAACACACTTACATAATCGATGGATTAATTAACTCAAGTGTTAACCCCCTGATGGTAACTACTCTACTGAGAGGTACATAAAATGGTGACTGTTCAAACAATAATGCAGTGGCGTGTTCAGTAGCGGACGGAAATTTAGACAAACATGTTGAGGCGCTAAAAAAATGGGGGCGTGGGAGTAAGCGGTCGAAAAATCCCGGAAATTTGGGATAGATATAAATTGTCGATTTCCGCCCATAGTTACTATCTCTTGCCTGCCCTCCGTCCCTTCCCATCAAGAGGAAGGCCTCGGCTATGGTAGATGCCCCTCGGCAGGCCAAACGGGTCAAGTCCCTCCCTCAGCCGGCTGGTTTCCGAGGCATTCTCGGCACTTCTCCTGCCAAGCACCTTTGGCGAGACGGGCTTTTTTGCTGACTCCAGATGGCCGGCCGGGATGGACATCTCTTTCAACTAGAGGTGGTGTGCGGGGCACTCGCAAGCGTTTTCCTGCCCTCTCCCGGCCCTGGATGCGGTGGCACAGGCTGGTGGCCGCAGGGCCTTGCTACCTCGTTGGCCTCGCGGAAGGGACAAGACAGTGACTCTCGTCTGCAGTGCCTTAGCCTGCGCTGGGTTTCTGGAGATGGCGACACAGTGGAAGACAATTGGGATCTCTTGTTGTCGGAGCCCCTGCGCGGCCTCCTCCCTGTGGTGGTAGCCGCGAACCGGGCAGCGTTCCACACGTCAGCCAACGCCATGGTGGCGGTGGCCAACTGCGACCTGTGGCAGCGAGACATCTAGTCACTGTGCCTCCCTCCCCACGTCGGTGAAGACTTAAGGCGCTGCTCATGGACCTCTGCTCTTCGGTGACACCTGGCAGACGGTCAATGAGGCGTCCAAGGACATCTGGCACAGAGCTCCCGCAGCCTCGACTCAGCGCTTTCAGGCTGCCCAGCAAGGCCGTGGGTCGCGCCCTTCTGACCTCCAGACCCGTCTTCCGCTCTACAATAGGCCCCCGCGGCTCCTTCCCCCCTCCCCACGGTCGTTTGCGTGCCTTCCCCGCACCCGCCCCCTCCGGACCCAGAGGCGCCCGGAGACCTGGGCGCAGTAGGGCCCCTTGACTCGCACCCCTCCCCCCCGCCGATGGCTGTCGGGTCTCCAGTCGGCGGGAAGCTAGTGCTCCACAGCGCCCCTTTGGCGTGCGCTGTGTCTGGACGACCCCCGCAGCCTATACTCAGCGCTTTCAGGCTGCCCAGCAAGGCCATGGGTCACGCCCTTTTGACCTCCAGACCCGTCTTCCGCTCTACAAGAGGCCCTAGCAGCTCCTTCCCCCCTCCCCGCGGTCGTTTGCGTGCCTTCCCCTCACCCGCCCCCTCCGGACCCAGAGATGCCCGGAGACCCGGACGCGGTAGGGCCCGTTGACTCACCCCCCCCCCCCTCTCATCCCCACCGATGGCTGTCAGGTCTCCAGTCGGCGGGAGGCTAGCACTCCACAGCGCCGCTTAGCGCGCGCTGTGTCCAGACGACCCCTGGATTCTGTCGACGGTCTCGGAGGGCCTCCGGATCTCGTTTCGGTCTCCTCCTCCTTTGAACTGCTCCCCCCTGTGGACTCGGCTTCGAGCGATCAGCGCCAAGCGGAGGCCTTGCAAGGCAAGGTGGCCGCCCTTCTCCGGAAAGCGGCCACAGATTGTCAAGATTCCCCGGCCTTCTACAACCACCTCTTCGTCATCCCCAAGCCCGGCGGTAAGTGGCGGCCACTCATAGACCTCTTGGCGTTAAACGGGTATGTTTCGGCACCTCACTTCCGGATGGAGACCGCCAGAGCCCTGTGAGCATCGATCCGCCCCATGGACTTCACCGTCAGCCTCGACCTGGCAGATGCGTATCTAAACGTCCCCATGCACCCGTTCTTCCGTTGGTATCTTCGCTTCACCTTATGCGGGGTGGTATACCAGTTCCGGGTGCTTCCCTTCGGTCTCAACCTCAGCCCGTGGGTTTTCACCCGGATCGTTGGTGTTGTCGCCAGGTTCCGGCAGGCGTCCTTGAGCCCGACCTCCAACTACCTGGACGATCTGCTCCTCCGGAACCAGGTTGCTGCTGCCCTAGAGGACGACAGGCTACTCGCCCTTCTCCGCCGGCTCGGCTTCTTGGTCAACCCAGGCAAGTCAGACCTCACGCCGTCTCGCAGGTTTATCCACCTCTGCATGGAGTTCCTGACCGACCTCAACCGGCTGCGGCTCCCCGAGGCGAGGATTCAGAAGATTGCTGAACTGGCGCTCCAAGTCTCGCATGCGGAGGCAATTCTGGCCAGGGTTTGGCTCCAACTTGTGGGCCTCTTCAGCACAGCGGCAGATCTCCTGCCCCTCGGCAGGCTGTACTCCCAGCCGATCCAGTTGCATCTGCTCCTCCACTGGCGCCCGTCCGCTGGCGATCTAGCGGAACCGGTTCCTGTGTCGCCATTGGTCCGGCCGCTTCTCTTGTGGTGGATGGACCAGTCCTGTCTAGCGTCGGGGGTCCCCCTCGCCATAGCTATCCATCTGCACGGATGCGAGCCTCTCCGGCTGGGGAGCTCACCTGCTGCCAGAGTTCACCACGGCCTCGGGCAGCTGGCTGCAGGACCACGCGGGCAGGCACATCAACTGGTTTGGAGTTGAGGGCCATCTGGCTCACCCTGGTCACCTGGGAGTCTCGTCTCCGTCACCAAGTGGTCCTGGTTCTCTCCGACAACACCACAGTCGTCACCTACATCCAGAACCAGGGCGGGACACGCTCGCCCTCTCTCTGCATCCTTCTGTACCAAGTCCTTCTGTGGTGCAGAGATCGCAGCATCGCTCTACGAGCACGACACATCCCGGGCCTCTTGAATGTCCTTGCAGACTCCCTCTCCCGGGGGGGGGGGGGGGGGGGGGGGGGTGCAGTTTCTCTAGACGGAGTCGTCGCTACGTCCGGACATCTTCCAGCTAATCTGTGCGCACTGGGAGACATCGATGATCGACCTCTTTGCCACATGGTGGAACAAACAGCTCACCCTCTTTGTCTCGCCCATTCCGGATCCCCTGGCCTGGGCGGTAGACGCGCTCTCCATCCCGTGGGATGGCCTGCTGGCATACGTGTACCCACCGTCGGTCCTGGTGCCCAAAGTCCTCCAGAAGCTCCGGGGCTGCAGCACGGTTTTGCTGTTGTTGGCGCCGTTTAGCTGGTCCAGGTCCTGGACCACCGACCTTCTGGTCCTGGGCACAAACCCCCTCCCCCACCCCACGGCTCCCCTGCCCTCGCACGATGCTCAAGCAGCCCAGGCAGAATCTGTTCCACCTGTGCCCGGAGAGACTGCTCCTTCATGCTTGGAGGTTGTGCGGCAGGCCCTTGCCACAAGAGGCTTTTCGCGTGCGGCAGTGGAGGTGATCACAAAGGCCTGCAGAGCGTCCATCCGAAACGTGTACAAAGGTAAATGGAGGGTCCTGGTGTTCAGCCCACGGGCTCTCCCCCACAGCCCTGACTATGCCTGAGCTGGCCGAGTTCTTTCTGTGGCTCTTCGTCCAATAGAATCTAGCCCCCATTACTATCAGAGGCTACATGGCCTTGATTGCGGGTACATACCGCCACCTGGGCCAGCCGGACCCGGAGGCCTGCAAGGACCTCTTGGACCTGATGGCACACCTGGATCTTTAACGACCGGTCTCCCGCTCGCTGATCCTGCGCTGGGACTTGGCGTGGGTGCTGACGTGGCTCAACTCAGAAAGGCGTGCTTCCTGCTGGCTCTCGCCACGGCGTCCAGGGTGAGTGAGTTACATGCGTTCTCGGTGCGCCCCACCTACCTGCAGTTCAGGTCCGACGGCTCTGTGCAGCTCCTCACTGACCAGGCCTTTTTGGCCTCAGAGGAACGGACAATTCCCGGGAGTCCCGTCAGCAGGACCCAGTCAGAGCGCTGCGGATATACCTGCGCAGGTCTAAGCCACTCCGACAAGGGCGCTCTCGCCTTTTCCTGCCCTTGGCTCCGGGCAGACGCAACACCTCCGTGCAGACGATCTCGTTCTGGCTACGCTGGGTCATCCGCTTGGCGTACAAGGTCCACGCCCTGGAGACGGCGAAGAAGATGCGCATCCAGGCGCATGAGGTCAGGGCAGTGGCAGCGAGTATCGCATTTGACCGCAACTGCACGGTGCGGGACATAGTTGCGGCCGTGGGCTGGCGGGCTGAATCTACCTTCGCCCGATTCTACATGAGGGACCTGTCTAGCCAGCAGGACAGCCTGGCCTTGGTGGGGGACATCTCGGTGGTCCAACACTCCCTCCTGGTGCCACAGGCGCCATAGGTACGCCTAGCTGAAATCGTCGGGAGTGGGCGCATGGAGGAGCCTCGATGATTGAAAGCTTGTGGGGTTGCATTGTGGGCTCCTTTTCGCTATTCTTCCTAATAGTAATGCCATCAGTAAGAGTTTTGAGAAAACAAATGTATTTTTCTCTAAAATGTATTTTTTTAGAAAAATACTTACCGATGGCATTACTCGAAGGACCCTCCCTCCTGCCCCGCTTGCCGCTAGTTACGCTAAGGCCCATGACTGGATAGGGAGGTAAGGGAGGCCACTCAGGGTTTCTTGGTAACGACTCCCTGGAGTCTCCTCCCTGGTTGTGTAGGGTACATAACGGATGCTTTGGCTGAAATCGGTAGCTAAGTGTACCTTCCTAGTAGTAATGCCATTGGTAAGTATTTTTCGAAAAAATACATTTTAGAGAAAAATACATTTTTTGATAGAATTGTAATTATTATCAATATTTTGGCAAACTTTTCATTCAAATTTGGCACAAAGGTAGTTGATGATAAGACCTTCCTGTGCATACTAATTTAGTTGACTCATCACAAGGGTCATGGGGAGGGGGGGGGGGGGTTGACTGACGCGTGAGAAATGCTTAAATTTTGCTGAATTTTGGATTTTGATGGTGTAGAAGCCAGCCTTTCTGGATTGTCACAAAGGTCACACATGTAAATTGGTCATACATGTGAGCCATAAGGGCTTTGCCTTTCTTGTTTGTGGATATCATTCAGTGGCTTCTGACTTCACTTTTTATTCATACAAGAATGTAATTACTTAATAATATGCTAAATCCTTTTTTTTTTCTTTTTTTTAAATTCTCCTCTAACAGGCAGAAGGCTATGTGATTGGCAGCTGCATCAAACACATACCCATTGCTGGCCGCGATATCACCTACTTCATCCAGCAGCTGCTGCGAGAACGTGAAGTTGGCATTCCACCAGAACAGTCACTTGAAACGGCTAAGGCTATCAAGGTAATAAATATGCAGGTTAATGATTAATAGTGCAGTGAAGCCAGGGTCTATGGTATCTTGCTTTTAATGCTACTTTAATGCAATGTCTGCTACTTGTTCACATTTGATGTGTTTACTCATATGATACATGCTTTATATAGATACATGGCAGATGAAATTAGCGTTCAAGTTGTGCTTTAATTAAGTGTTTAACTCATTCAGCCTGACAGCCTATTTCCCAAATTTTGGAGGCATCATCTAATGACTATGCACCAGTTGCAGGAGATGGATTGACCATGATAATTTAAGGGCAGTGCCAGATTAGCTTGGTGCCAACAACAGACGCCAAGCTAATCTGGCACTACCCTTGAATTATCATGGTCAACTCATCTCCTGCTGTAGGGCGTCAGGGCTCAACTCATCTCCTGCTGTAGGGCATCAGGGCTGAATGGGTTAATACATTCTGCTGCATGTCTGCAATGCTAACTTCATTTGTCATGCATGTGTAGCTCATCTTGGTGAGTTAACTCTTTTCATCTTGATACACTTTTTCTTGAAATAAATTTGACTATGAGAGTTCAAGGGTGGTGCCAAAATAGCTTGGCGCCTAAGGCATCACACTATTCTGGCACCACCCTTGAACTAAAATGGTTGATCTATCTTGTAATCTGTATTGTAGCTGTCATAGGACACTAAGCAAATTTTAAAGAAATCTGCCTCAAGGGTGTAATGGGTTAACATAGATGATTACATTGAGTTCTAATGGTATAATCAAATCATATTTCCCCTTCATTTTTTAAACAGATCTTTTTGTCTATCTTTTCGCACTTGTGAACATTTGGAGCAAACAGATGTTATTGTGCATCATTGTATGTGGAATGGTTTTCTTAATTTCCCTTTGTAATTTTCAGGAGCGGTTCAGCTATGTCTGCCCAGACATCGCCAAAGAGTTTCAAAAATATGACCAGGACCCCTCCAAGTGGTTGAAGAAGTATGACAGCCTCAACGCAATAACCAAACAGCCGTTCAGTGTAGATGTGGGTTATGAGCGCTTCCTCGGGCCTGAGATCTTCTTCCATCCAGAGGTAAGAAGTTTTTTTTATCTTTTTGCTTTTCTGTATGTTCATTTGCTGGTCTGTGATTTTGAACTTATCTGCACTGAGCCATAAGGTCTGGATCATAGACCAGCACACATTTGAAAACTTCTGTTATTCCAGTCATCCTCACTGTAAATAACTGTAGTAAACAGTAACAAAGGGGTTAACTCATTGGTGATAATAATAATAAAGGTAATTTCTATAGCGCCTAATCACCAAGGTGCTCTAGGCGCTTTTCAATCACAGTAATGAAACACAAAGCAAATTACAAACACATACAACAACAACAAAATACATTGATTTACAAGGAGCAGAAAAAACAAGCACTCGCACTCACTCACTCACTCACATGATGAGCCGGCAGACAAAATGGTCTTTAAGTATATGCGACAGAGAAAAGGTGTGTTTTAAGCTTGGGATTTGAAAATGGAGAGAGATGATGTGCCTCATATGGCTACGCAGTGCGTGGCCACGTATCCAACAAGTTAGAAATGACTTTTCTTTCTTTTGTGCAGTTTTGCAACCCTGACTTCACAATGCCCATCTCAGAAGTAGTTGATGATGTGATCCAGAACTGCCCTATTGATGTCAGGCGAGGGCTGTACAAGGTTTGTTTCATCTTGAAATTTTTGTGTCGGAATGTTTGTGTGTGTGGTGTGTTTGTTGTACATGTTAAACCCTTCACTTTGAGAAAAATGTAATGAGTCTCACCAAGCTGCAAGATGTATGCATCCTCTTGAGTCCCCAGTCACAGTGGCTCAGGAGGATATATGCCTCTTGCGGAAACCACTTTGTATCTGTTTTCCTTTAATGGCTTGGGATCTTTGATTTTGAATTTACATTGATTTTAAAAAAACACGGTCAGCATTCACTGTCAGTCAAGGGGTTTAAAGGTGAATATGTTAACCAACAGATCAAAGAATTTCACACTGATTATTAAGTCAGACTAGCAATGTGGAGGTGAGGTTTGTGTCAAATGATGTTGAGATATTTATAGCTTTGTGTTTATGTGAACATCAGTGCCTAATTTTTTAAAATCATTTTCAGAATATTGTTCTGTCTGGTGGATCAACCATGTTCCGTGACTTTGGGCGGAAGGTTCAGCGTGACATCAAGCGAGTGGTTGATGCCCGGTTGAAGGCCAGCGAGGAACTCAGCCAGGGGCGCATCAAGGTATGTTGCATGATAAAAACTTAAAGCCTGCCGTTTCCCCATGTAATATCTGGTTATATTGTTTCCTTGTGTTGTGAACTGCTATAATGGTCTATTACATGGTATTCGGCAGACATAAATAATAGATGAAAAAGAAGTTGTTTCCTCAAAAAGGTTACTGATGACATTACTTTTTGGAAGTGTCTACTACTTACTCAATTTTAGCCTAAGAACCCGTTGTGTTCCTACACAACCCGGGAGGCACTCAGGGAACCCCAAGTGGGGCCGAGAGTAGCCTCCCGTCCCTGCCCATCCGGTTCCGAGTCACGTGGTGGGCCAACCAGTCGGAATACTTAGCTCACGCTGTGCAGATGTGTTTTCAACGTTAGCCTTCGGACCCTGTGTATGGTGCGACCGGTTTTCGCCCGGTCATCTTGCTTGTTGTGACTTCGGACTTGGTGCTTCATCTTCAGCGCTGTCTGGTCTGCCTTCTGGGAGTGCTTCGTTGCCTGTTCTACCGGCCTTTTCTCTTCTGCGCCTTCCTGGGTTCGCTGGTCTGCACGGCGCTGAGGGTGTTATGGAGGTTTCTCCCCCCGTTCCCGCTTCGACTGAGAGGTAAGGTAGTGGTAACAGCCCTTGGCTGGCCCCCGGGCCGGGCGCCGGCTTCGATCAGAGGCACTTCGTTTCGCTCGTACTTTCGTTGTACCCTTTCGCGTCTGACGCTCATCTTAGCTTGGCAGGGCCCCTCGATGCCCTCGCCCGGTAGCCTGTCATGTCTGATATGTGTTGCAGCTGCCAGGTGCATACCTGCACACAATGCGGCGCTTTCCAATGGCCTACTGACAACCACAATGTCTGTCTCCCCTGCGCTGGCTGTTCATCCGATCATGCCTGCGATGTATGTTCCACCTGGCCTGAGCAGCGTTGGTCGCAGTTGTGGAGTTTTTACATGCGCGAGTGCCCACACCGATGAGTGATCGATCTTCCATCGTGGCGCCCCCCTCCGTGCCCGGAGCAGTGACCACACGCGCCCAAACCGACCTTGTGGATTGGACGACACACCGGACACGTGAGCCCAGCTCTTCTAGCAGGACTGAAGCCATCCTGACTCCCGCACGGACAAAGCCCGCTGACTCTTACGGGGAGTCATATAGCCGGCAGAGCACCTGCCTCACTGAGACCAGCCTGCAGAGACGTGCTTCGCGCCGTCATTTGTCCGCTGGCTGTCCTGACTTGTCTCTCCTCGGAAAGCTCGCTGACTCTTACGGGGAGTCATACGCCTCACTGAGGCCGGCCAGCAGAGACCTGTGTCCCCTCGTCCGCAGACTACTGGCAGACCTGTACCCTCCCTCTCTGCCAGCAGCTCTGGACACTCTCGCTTGTCCGGGAACCATCGTGGGAAGGACCGTGATGCGCTACTTTCCAGCAGACGCAGACCTCGCCCCTCCGCCTCCGCTTCGCCTTCAGCCAAGTCTCGCGCTTCGGACTCGCGGCCAGCTTCTCGTTCGTCTCGTTACCAATCACCCCGCCCGCCGCGTTGCCTGTCGCCGTCTCCTCGTCGGCGCTTGAGGAGCTCACCGGACCAGGATCGTCATCGCTCCCATCATCGCATTCGCTCCCCCCGCTCCAGGCGTCAGCCTCGCTCCGCCCGCTCTTTGCCAGGGCGCGTCTCTGCGTCGTCGCCCCGTCATCGACAGCGGAGCCCCCCTAGGAGTCAGCGCTTAGCCGCGGCCCCCTCGGCCCTTCGTGATGGAGTGGTCGTTGCCTCCGTTCCCCGTCTTCCCCGCCGTTTTGCTTCCCCCCTGGATGACGACGAGGCCCTGAGCCTCCTGCCCGAGGACTCCGTTTCCGACCTCCTCGGCAGTCTTAGCCGCTCCCCTTCGCCCCGCCCTCACTCGCTCGATGATCCCTCCTCCCCTCGGGTTCCCTTGTCTTCGCGTGCTGAGACTCTTCTCGCCCTAGATGCAGCTTCTCATTTGATTGCGGCCGCGCTTCCCGCCGAGGCCTGCCCCCCGTCCACCCCGCTCAAGAAGAAGGTTTCCGCTTTCGTCGACGCGGGAAGACAGGTGAAGAGGTTCAAGTCGCTTCCACAGCCCCCTGGGTTTCGGGACCTTCAGGACGCCTTTTCTGCCCAGCTCCTTCAGTCCGGCTCCCGGGACTACGATTTCTTCTCCGACTGTCGCTGGCCGGCGGGACTCAACATTGCCTTTCGACAGGACTGGTATGCGGGCCATTCCCAGTCCTTCTCCTGCTCCCTTCCTGCCTTGGACCCTCCGGCGCTCGTGCAAGCTGGCGGCGCCGCTCTGGTGAAATGCGCCCTCCCCCGTGGCTTGGACAAGGCTTGCTCGGGTTTCCTGGAGCTACTCACCCAAGCTTTCGTCCGCCGCATCGAGGACGCATGGCACCTGTCATTGTCGCCCCTCCTCGGAGATCTCCTTGCCCTCGCAGAAGTGGCCAACCGGGTGGCGTATCATTCCTCGGTCAACGCCATGGCTGCCTCTGCCAATCGTGACCTGATGCGTCGGAATGCCGTGCTTCTAGCCTGCCGCGGAATGCCCCCCGACCTGAGAACTCAGCTGCGTCGTGCTCCCCTTGGAGGCCCCCTCCTCTTCGGTGATTCCTGGCAGACGGTGAAGGACGCGAACACAGACCGCTGGCCTAGCAGGTCAGCTCCTCCCCGCTTTCAGGCAGCCCGCAAGGCCTTGAGTCGCGCCCTGCGGACCTCCAGACCCTCCTCGTCATCCGCCCCCGCTCCTCTGTGGGCGCCCCGTCGGGGCCCCGCCTTCGTCCGCTCCGGACCTGTTAGGACCCTTGCCCCCACCTGACACCATCCTGCCCGCCGCCCGGGATGCGGGCGGGCCGCCTGACTTCTCTCCTCTTCTGCCCCCGCTGACTGCTCTGTGGTCTCCAGTCGGCGGGAGGCTCGCCCTCTGCAGCGAGACGTGGCGCTCGCTGATCCCAGACGACCCCTGGATCCTCGATACCGTCGCCGAGGGCCTTCGGATCACCTTTCACGCGCCACCGCCGCTGCGTCGCTCCCCACTGTGGACTGAGATTCCGTCCGACGAGCTCAAGGCCGGCGCCCTACGCGGATAGGTCGCCTCGCTTCTACAGAATGCCGCCACAGAAGTCGTGCTGCATCCTGACACCCCAGCCTTCTACAGCCGCCTCTTTGTAGTACCCCAGTGGGGCGGCAAGTGGCGACCGGTCATCGATCTCTCGGCGCTGAATGTGTTTATTGCGGCCCCGTCCTTCCGCATGGAGACCGCCAGGGCCCTCTGGGCCTCTGTGCAGCCTGTGGACTTCGCTGTCAGTCTGGATCTGTCCGACGCTTATCTCCACGTCCCCATGCACCCCACCTCCAGGAGGTATCCCCACTTCATCTTCGACGGCGTGATCTACCAGTTTCGGGCCCTTCTGTTCGGTCTCAACCTCAGCCCTTGGGTTTCACCCGCCTCATGGACGCCGTAGTTGCCAAGGCCTGACAGTCGTCTTCCAGTCCGACTTCGAACTACCTAGACGGCCTCCTCCGACGCAACCAAACGGAGACCAACCTGGCGATGGACAGGGATGCGCTGCTTCGGCTGTTATCGCGGTTGGGTTTTTCCTGGTCAACGCAGGAAAGTCGGACCTTACTCCCTCACGCCGCTTTGTCCACCTCGGCATGGAATTTGCAACCAACCTCAACAGGGTGCGTTTACCGGAGCCTCGGATCCACAAGATAGCCACCCTAGCCGGCCAGTTAGCCCAGGAGGACGCAGCCCCCGCCAGAGTTTGGCTTCAGCTTCTCGGCTTGATGAACGCTGCGGCGGTTCTCCTCCCCCTCGGTCGTCTCTACTCCCGGCCGCTACAGCTTCACCTCCTGCTCCATTTGCGTCCGTCCTCCGGTGACATAGCTGCCCTGGTGCCCGAGACTCAGATGCTGCGTCCCCATCAGTGGCGTTGGACGGACACTTTGTGGCTCGCTTCGGGAGTCCCCCTGGCCTCTCCGCCCCCTCAGCTCTCAGCCCACCTGCTACCGCGGTTCCTCACGACTTCCGACCCCTGGCCTCCAGAGCTGCCGGACAGACAACTGGTTGGAGCTGCAAGCGGTCTGGCAAGCCCTCATCGCGTGGGAAGCACTCCTCCGTCACCAGGAGCTACTCGTCCTCTCAGACAACGCGACGGTGGTTTCTTACATTCAGGAGCAGGGCGGAACGCGCTCCCCTGACCTGTGCATGTTCCTCTACCGTCTGATGCGCTGGTGCGAGAACCGCAGCATTTCCCTCCGAGCTCGACACATTCCAGGCCACCTGAACGTTTTGGCCGACTCTCTGCGCGGCCAGTTGCTACACACGGAATGGACGCTACGCAAAGACATCTTTCAGATGATCTGCGCTCACTGGGAGACACCTGTTCGCCACGAGGTGGAATCACCAGCTTCGTCTCCCCGATTGCCTGGGCAGTCGATGCGCTGTCCATCCCGTGGCACGGTCTCATCGCGTACGCTTACCCCCCGACGGTTCTCGTTCCCCAAGTCCTCAAGCTTCGAGGATGCAACGCGGTCGTCTTGCTGGTTGCCCCATTCTCCTGGAACCGGTCTTGGACCACCGACCTCCTCAGCCTCACCACAGGTGTGCTGCCCACGCCGAGCACGATGCTCAAGCAACCCCGCCAGCCGCTGTTCCACCCGTGCCTGGAGCGGCTCCTCCTCCACGCCTGGAGATTGTGCGGCAAGCCCTCACCGCTAGAGGCTTCTCGAGTGCAGCAGTGGAAGCGATCGTTACAGCCCGCAGACCCTCAACCAGGCGCGTCTACGAGGTAAAATGGTGAGTACTGTGGTCCTGGTGCGCTGACCAGCAATTCTCCACCACTGAACCGGCGAATCCCCAGCTCACGGACTTCTTCCTCTGGCTCTTCGGCGACCAAGGTTTAGCCCCCATCACTATCAGGGGGTACCTGTCCATGATTGCCGACACCTACCGTCACCACGGCTGCCTGGACCCCAGCGACTGCAAAGACCTCGCCCAGTTCCCCGCTCGCTCATTCCTCGCTGGGACCTTCCCTGGGTACTGATGTGGCTTAACTCCGACAGGTTCGAACCGCTGCCTTTGGCCCGCTTCGCGGATATGACTCGTAAGACATGCTTCCTCTTGGCCCTTGCCACGGCGGCCTGAGTAAGCGAGCTACACGCGCTGTCAGCGCGCTCTGCCTGCCTGCAGTTTCAGAACGGATGGTTCCATGCAGCTTCTCACGGACCCTGCCTTCCTTGCCAAGACTAGGTCTCCTTTGACCACGCCACAGGTGATTACCTTACAGCCGCTGAGAGATGTGAACTTTCCCCGGGAGACCAGGCAACAAGATCCGGTGCGCGCCCTACACGTTTAACTACGCTGATCCAAAGCCGTCTGGAGAGCACGGTCACACCTCTTTCTGCCGTTGAACCCAGGCAGAACTGACATAACAGCCCAGACGATATCTTCCTGGCTACACTGGGTCATACGGTCCGCCTACCAGGACCTCTCCCCGGAGGTAGCGAAGAGGCTTAAGATACGCGCACACGAGGTACAAGCCATGGCCATGAGCATCGCATTCAACCGGAACTGCGCTGTCAAAGACATCGTGGCTGCAGTGGGCTGGTGGGCAGAATCGACCTTCGTCCGCTTCTACCTCCGGGATCTGGCAGGCCAGCGAGACAACCTCGCACTGGTGGGGGACATCACCGCAGCGCAACACTCCCTCCCGGCGCCACAGGCACCGTAGGTACGCACTTAGCTAAAATTGTCAGGATTTTGCAGCAGGGAGGATGGCTCTACCTAAGCCTTGGTTGGGGGGTGTTTAGGCGCGGCACCCTCCTCCTTCTCGCAATTCTTCCATAAAGTAATGTCATCGGCAATGTTTTTGAGGAAGCAAATTAATTTTTATCTAAAATTTAATTTTTTCGAAAAATACTTACCGATGACATTACTCGGAGGACCCTCCCTCCTGCCCCGCTTGCCGCTGGTGAGCTAAGTATTCCGACTGGTTGGCCCACCACGTGACTCGGAACTGGATGGGCAGGGAGACGGGAGGCTACTCTCGGCCCCACTTGGGGTTCCCTGAGTGCCTTCCAGGTTGTGTAGGAACGCAACAGGTTCTTAGGCTAAAATTGAGTAAGTAGTAGACACTTCCATAAAGTAATGTCATCGGTAAGTATTTTTCGAAAAAATACATTTTAGAGAAAAATTAATTTTGTTGCACCCGTTGGTTTATTTTGGCTCAAACGTGATAGCAAAAGCGAGTCTGTGCACCGACCCATCTGCCGTCTGCCCATGGTAAGTTCATCGCATGTATTTTCTTGCAAACCATTTAGCCCAAATGCCCTACAGCGGAAGATTGACACTACCCTTGAATTGTCATGGTCAGTTAATCTCTTGCAACTGGTACATAGGAGTTAGGTAACATCTCCAAAATTTGGGACATGTGGTCATTGGGCTAAATGGGTTAAGCCTCAGACTTCAAACTTGGCCAAAGCATACTTTGTGGTGAGACCTTTCTAAACACACCAATTGGACCTGGCTTTTTAATGGTCACAGTTAATCAATAAATAAGTAAAAAGAGTGCCGTTTTAAACACTTGTGTTTTTCATCTTCAAGTATTTTTTTCCCTTGAATTTTCAGCCCAAGCCTATTGAAGTTCAGGTGATCTCACACCATATGCAGCGTTATGCTGTTTGGTTCGGAGGCAGCATGTTGGCATCTACAGTAAGCTATATATCCATTTACCTTTCTGTTAAACATTGACCTATTTGTGTTTGGTTATGTTTTTGTGCTGATTGTTGTGCTACTAGCACATTGAGCCCTGAGGCGGAGATGAGCCAGTTTGGGAGCAATTTAAGAAAGAGATTGTCTATGATGACTGATAGTTCAACGGAGGGGCCAGAACATCTTGGCACCAAAATGTGTCAGGCTATTCTGGCACTACCCTTGAATTTTTTTGGAGTATCCTTATAGTGGTTTGGGTGAACTGGTTCTGTTTATTTAGGCATAATCTATTATGTTGCAGTGGACGCTGTTTTGAGTGACCATCCTTATGAGAGATCATCTGTCAATAAAGAGTCATTTAGGTGGCTGTAGCCATCACAGTTTAATGCACACTAAACCCATAGGATACTGAGGCTAAAAGCTTCAAATTTATACACTGCCATAATTATGCAAGCTAATTATAGTACTTACAAATAAGGATATAGACCAGTGGCTTTAGTTCAAGGGTGGTGCCAGTTAGTCAAATGTATTTCACACACTGGTGTATTCCGAATGGTAAGGGTTAAGGAAACACCTGTCTTTGAAGGCGGGTATGTTTTGTAAAAAGGGTGGTTGCTTAAAACAGGTTTGATGTACTGGTAATTGTATTTACCATTGATTTTCAGCCTGAATTTTACCAAGTGTGCCACACCAAAGCTGACTACGATGAGCACGGACCAAGTATATGTCGCCACAACCCTGTGTTTGGCGCCATGGCCTAACAAGATCAACACAGCACAACCTTCTCCCACATGGCAACTGCTTTTGCATGTGCTCCACGCATGAGTGCTATTCACTGAATCATATCGCAGTGTTGGTGAGGACCGACTGAGCACCAGGCCTTACAGAACAAGTATGCATCTTGTCAGAATCCAGCGGACACGATGAATGAATGACTGGCTGGCTGTGAAAATGCGTGTGTTTCATGTGTGATTTTCTTTTCTTTACCCCATGGTTCATGCAGCCACTGGCACTACTTGCAGTACCAGTGGCTGCAGGTGCAAGGGGGTTAATCCACTTTTCCATTTGCTTTGTGAAAAGGGTAGAGGTAAACAAGATTTTTTTGTTGTAATGCGACATCTTTGATGCTTTATCTGAATGATGTGACCGAGTGCCTGTGGTGCGCAAAACAAACTTGATTTCTTCCAAGAGGTGTACATGCCCTGTTTTATTTTTGTTGAATCATGTCTGATGTTGAAACATTGTCACATTTGGGAATAGATAAAGAGGTACAGCACAGTTTGCTTATCCCACCCGCTTTAACCCCTTGGACATGCATCCGCTGGTACTTGACAGTTCCAGTGGCTGCATACACATGGGGGTTAGCTAGGTTTCCTCTCACCCAACACATTTTCTTTTCCCTTCCCCCACTGCCACAGCTAGGTTGCCACTTTTGGCTTCATTTAGAAAGTGAGAGCTCTACCAACAAATTTATCATTTTCATTAAAAAGCTGGAATATTTCTTTCTTTGGAAATATGCTAAATTTGTCTGTAGTGTACTACGTCCCATATTTTAAATGTAATTCTGTCCACCCACTCCATTCCCCACAAACAGATTTTAACCCTTTGGCTATCACTAGACCTTGTGATGAGTTGATTCCAGTAGGAACCACCTCAACAAAAAGTGCTACTGACAGCCAAACTCAGCACTCAGGCAGTGTAGCTTGCAATGCTTTATCACATTGTGTACAGATATTTGTTTTGGTTTTGCCTTTTGTGAAAACTCCCATGTTATTTTCTCTACCTGTTTTTGAGGACTTGAAGCGGTAACAAATGAACACAGAAAAGTATCGTAGATCGCATGGAATTTTGTTTATATTGGTTGCCATGAATAAAGTCTTCAGTCCTGGAGACTAATTTAGCTTTTTCAAAATCCCACTGAGCAGAATTTCAGATATTTTGTTCAGACAGAACACAGTCCTTCAGCCAGTCTGTTACATTTGCAAGAGGCATAAATTCTCAAGAGCCCCTGCATCCACAAGGGTTCATGAATTTATGTCTCTTGCTGGCCATGGATTATGGGTATTTTTAGTCTGCGGACTGTTTTTGTTCAACTTTAAGCACTGTTACTGTTGCGGTTTCGTCAGTCTTTATGAGATCTAATGGGCCCGTATACAAAAGAAATTTATCCTAGTTTTCAGTGCCCATTTTCCTATAGACAGTACATTTTCAATGCTTACTCGCCTACTCTGCTCCCACCCACACACCACTAAACCAGCAACTTTCTGTCGCTTGATGCCATAGCCCAGCTTTCGTTGCTTGCTTTTTTTTCGGTTCAAATTTGTGAATGTATTTTACAAGTCTGCAGAGTACTAATAAATAAAGCTCATTCCTGCACATTTGTGGGATGGTGTTTGATTTTGGACCTCATGGCCGGAAGCTGTATTATCCAAATTCACAGACCAAGCCACAGTCTAGTTTGTGTTTAGAGATCCCCAATTTTAGTGCTCCATCAGTGTTTGTTCGCAGTGTGAATGCTTCGTGTTGTTTATTTTTTGAGTTTTTATTGCGACCTTAGCATAGCTATTGTATGTCTATAGAACTCTTTCCGTTTATTCTGTTTGCATATGCACCTACAAAGCCTTGTAGATGTTGAGTTCAGCTCTTCAGAAGCACTATTTATCTTCAGTTATAGTTTATATACATATTGTGACAAGATGTTTTTGATGAACACTTATTTTACTGACCATGTATTATAATTTGTGTGCTGGTCTGTGATTTGGGACCTTAAAGCTGGGAGCTGTCAGGTCAAAAATTGCAGACCAGTGTACATTTCATAAAGTTGTTATGAAAACTACCAAAACACAGTTGGTTAAACTTAAAAGGCTTGCAGAGTGAATGTCTTGGTGTGATAAAAGGGTTTGAGTGTAATCTTTTTCTCAGGATATCTTCTTTCATTATTTTATCTTCTACTACAGGTCAGCCTCAGTATTACGTGCATCAGAATATCACATAATCGTATGTAACACAGTCAGGTCTATGACTGCCAAATAGTTACCGTATGTGCAACATGACCTCAGGCCAACTCCAGACTTGCCTGGGCCGTGCACAGTCATGTGCGGGCTAGCTAAGGTTGGATTCAGCCAGAGGACTTTTTGCTTGTGTGTTTTTCTTCATAAGCCTATGTAAGCAAAGCACCATGTTAACCTGATCACAAATAACACCGTCTGACATGGCTCCAATGTATCACAGTGTAAAGAGGCTGACCTTTACTACATTAATAATAACCTTGTACAAAGTAAAAATGTATTGCAGTTAAGCTGTGTTTTTGTCCTGTGGAATTACTTAACTTTCTTTTTTGATTTAGATGTGTATTGATGCACAGAAACCAATTTTTTGTGAGTTATTCTATGACAAATATACAGCAGTATTTTACTTTTGATTCCACAAATTTAAATATTCTTGCTGCGCATCATATTCTAACTGCAACAAAATTTCAGAGAATTGAAAATAATGGTAGTGTAAGTATACAAATTATACAAATATACTGTCTAATCTGTAAAGCATTACATATAGATTTAAACCCGCTGTCTTGCATTGACATTTTTCAGTGTTTTCAGATACATGTAAGTTTAGTACAAAAAAACTAGGTAGAAATGTTTTAAAATGTAACAGCTGTTTAGAATTGTAAAAGGTAAAACCACATTATCACAGACCAGCTCACAGTTTGATTTTGATGCTCAAGTTATGTTGAACCCCCACCCGGGTCTGCCCTGGGGGACTTGGGTGGGGTTAGGTACTTTTTAGTTCTCAGGGTCACCCTGGTCAGCCCCACAGGGTGAGTTTTTCTCTCTATTCTGGGGCATGTGTTTCTGTCTACCCGAGGTCCATTCACCTGTATTTGCCTTTTTAAAACTCTCCCTACTGTCTGCACTGCCTGTAGCTCTTGATATTGGATGTGTGTTGCTAAATGGTCTTAGCTTTGTTTAGGCCTCATGTGTTAGGTTTATTTAATGTATTTGACCGGCTGGTGACATACATTCAATGTTCTGTTTAGTTTTTTTTTTTCACAAGCAGTGCAGGCACGTCCTGAGAAAGCCTTGTTGCTGTCGGGACGTTAAGCAATGTACAATCAATGTACAATCAATCAAGTTATGTTGAGATGTCAGCGCTTAATATGTATACATGTAACACAATTTCCTGCAGATCAGGAAATTTGTATGCCGGTCTGTGATTTTGACTTGTACGGCTTAGTGCTATAAGACCCAAAAGCACAGATCAGCACACATAATTTTCATCAGTGACTTACAGGACATTCAGTGTGCAAAAAATAAGTCAGATGACGTTATCATGTGTGGCTAAATAAATTAAAGTATGAATTCACAACATTGCATTTGTGATGACTTTTCCCCGTTTGTTATTGTTACACAGAGAAGTTCATTTTTATTTCACTCTGCCGTATGACCCCATTTTGTAGCAGTGCCAGCTGACGCAGACAGTGTTTCTGCAATCTTCGTTAACCCATTTCATACTGAGGCTAAAAGCTTCAAATTTGTACACTGCCATATGCAAGCTACATTATAGTACTTACAGATAAGGATATAGACCAATGGCTTTAGTTCAAGGCCTAGAGGCGCCAAGCTATTCTGGCACTACCCTTGAACTATTTTAGTCAAACTTGTTTCACACACTGCTGTATTCCAAATGATAAGGGTTAATTCAAGACAAGAACAAAGATAGATGTTCAGGCACATGAATTCAAAGTGGTGTCAGCAAGAGGCATAGATCGTGAGCACCTGCAAATGTGGGGGCTCAAAAGTGTGTATACTTCTTGCAGTCGAGTGGTGTTTACATTTTCTTGGCACTGTACGGGCTAAAGCAGTTGTGATAATATTTTAACATCAGAGAAGTATAAGTGCACGGAATAGTTCAGTTCAAATTAAATTGTGTCGCTGGTAACATACTTTTTACTTGGACTGTAAATGTGGCCAAGTGCTGTACAGGCTGACATTCGCTTGCTGGTTTCAGGGAAACTGAAGTTATCAGCATCTTAAGAGTAAGATGAAAAATCATGTGGATAATAATGCATTGGGTTGAAAGTCAAGCATGATCGATTCATTTTTATTCACATGCAAACCTAAAGCCATGTCCTGTGTAATTGTCAGGGGTCTTCATCAGAGTTCTGGAAGTTTTAGTTGTCTTTCATAGACTGTTTACGATGTTGTAGGACATTGACTGACTGATATTTCAAAGGTAGTGCCTGCTTTGTTTGGAACCTTGTGAGGTACCAAGCTATTCTTGCACTGCCCTTGAACTTTCAAGGTGTACTTTCCACTGCATTGTGTATGGGGCGTTCTAGTAGGCTGTAGACCTTATAGTAATGCACATAGAGTCAAGCTAATTTATGTTGTTTCAGTGTAGGATTTAGAGATTTTGCCATTGTTTTGTGCCTTTCCTTGCAGAGACAGATCTTAAGAAATTTTCAAGGCAGTTGAAATTTTCAAGATGTTATGACATTAAGCCTTGAGGTTGAGAACTACAAAATTTGTGAGTAATCATCCAAAGACTGCATACGTTGACTGTGAGAGTTCAAGGGTGGTGCTGGAATAGCTTGGCACCTAGGCGCCAAGCTATTCTGGCACAACCCTTGAACTATCATAATTGATCTATTTACTCTTGTAGTGTTGGGGTTTAATGGGTGAAACTGATTTTGAGTTTGCATTGAGGGTTATTTTAGGTAGCATGCTCAGGAACAGTTCTGAAAATTGCTAATTTAGGCGCAGACTGTAATTTCAGAGCGGTCTTTCTGTATGAATGTGTATAATAAAATGGATGTAAGCTTACAGTATTGTTTGTAATTTATTACTTTATTGTATTGTGAGTCAGTTATTACTGTTTTATTGTTTGACTTTGTCTCTTTACTGTTCAACTTCATGTGTCTTCTCTGCTCATGGACACACACACACACACACACAATCACGTTTGATGATATGATTCTTGAAATGTAAAGAATACAAATTCTTCAAAATGACAACTCACAGGTACATGCACATAAATACAAAGACTCGGCAACCACTTGACAGCAGCAATAATTTATTGTGACACGGACTGTATTTCTAGTTTTGCAATGCTTTGATCACCATGCAATATTTCATCACAAAAATATAAGAGTGGCATTCACTATACCCTCCTCTTTGGTATCAGTTTCAGCCAACTTAATCAAATTTCAAATACACACGATACGAATTTCCCAAAACAACTTAAGTAGCTCGCTTGAGCTTGCCCTTAGCACCACGTGAATGTCCTGTGTTTACGTACAGAGTGTGAGTGAATGTGTGTGATTCACGTGAGCGTGCTTGTTGGGTTCAGTTCGCGGCTACATTCTACGCATTGAGTTATATTATAAATATGAGAAATGCGCCATTATATACCATGTAATAATAATAATATGTTTGACCCATTTAGCCTCACTTTTCAGAAATGTTGGAGGTGTCACCTAATGACTATCAGTTGCAAGAAATACATTGACCATGATAATTCAAGGGTGGTGCTAGATTAGCTTATCAGGGGCCAAGCTTATCTGGCACTTTTCTTGAATTATGGTCGATCCATCTCCTGCTGTAGTGCATCAGGGCTAAACGGGTTAATATAAGACCTGCCATCATTTAAACTGCTAGGTTTGAACACCATGAACCATGCTGCAAATAATAATGATTAAAATACAATCAAAATGAGAATACTGACACTGTGGGGATCAACTTTGTAAAATGTATGTGTAGATCTACTTAATGTAGATCCGCTCTACAGTGATTCCACCCATTATATGTGTAAATCTATGCAATGTAAATCTACACAGCATTAATCCACCCATAATCCTAGTTGTGAAGTGGATAGTGGCTGCACACATCTAGACAGTGGATTCACGACAGGCAGATTTAAACGCTGGGCAGGTTAGTGCCAGGCAGATTTACAGAACTATTGGAAACCTCTGACGTAATACCAAAGACATTGTTTTCATCCGGCCGTCACACGACCAGTCTCCGGCTCTAGCGCAAACTGTGCCACATAACCGAGCTACAAAAACCATTGAAGCGACAAATGGCGGACTTTTTGTAGCCCTCTTTCTGACGCGTCCGTCTGACCTCCCTCAGGCCTACATGGATCCGTGTAGCAAACCCCTTGTGACCAATAACATAATTATAGTATACTATATACTGTCTTTGGTCATACTGACAGCTGTGAATTCCACATTAGTAAAACGTCTTCAGGCCCACGACAGCGGCAGTGGACCCGCGCTGCCGTGCCCAGGCCCATTACGGCCGTCGTGGGCCCGAGGACATTTGCTCACTGGGTTTATCCTTATGCTGTACGTCGTAAAGTACAAAATCATAGGCCAAGTCACATTTTCCACGAAGGCGCCGTTTTGTCACAGGGGAAGTAATCCAAAAGCGAGTATTGCGTTAGATACGGGAGTTTCCAGAGTGCAGTTTCATATTTCTTTTCAGTCTATTTTGAGAAACACTATGACCTTGTCAGTTTCGTCAATACAGAATCTGCACCACAAACACGAACACCCAGTGCAGCTCGTTTTTGGTGACATAAGACTAGAAAATATCACAAAAGAATAAAGAAAAGTATTTATTATCATCATACCAACATATTACATCGAGAGCCTGTGTTTTCGATTGGGGGATTCTCTTCGCCCCACGTGTTGTCTGCTCGCAGTGCCTAAAAATAGAGCTGGCCGCGAGGAGTGACGTCACAGGCCTCGGGAGATCTCCGCGCCCGGTGCGAAACTCGCACTATGGTGTGCGCGCAGTCGCCAGTTTTGTAAGCTCTGCGGTGGGGAAGTAGTTCTGTGTTGCCGATCGGCCTCTTTGGAAGCTTTATACCTAGTCTGGTGAATGTGACTTTTTTTGACGATAACCCCCCAAGCTTACATAGGAGTGGTTCGAGAGACTGGGGTCGCCTCGGACGAACAGTGCACAGCCATGCGGCTGAAAATTCGTTGGAGTTTACTTCTGCTGGCCTCTTCGCTGTGTCTGCTGGAACACCGAGCCACGGGTGCACTAGTAGAAGGTAAGGGGCTTGCTTTCTCACTCGACCTGTCTCTCCCTCTTGTCGCATACATGTCGCTGGCTCTAAACAGTGTCACTCCTACCCCCGCCCTCTCTCACGCTCGTCACTTTCATACGGCAAAACAAGGCGCCCTTTCTACTCTCCTTCGCTGTCAGCACTGAAAGGAGCTGATTGCACAACTCCTAGCAGAAGTTTGGGATATGCCCAGGTGTGCGGCCTACTGATACAGACCTGAAACCCCAAAACTTCGTCTGAGAAACATTTACGTAAAATAATAGGGCAGATATTGGTCAGCAAGAGGTCAGTATAGATTCTCATGAGCCCCTGTATTTGCAGAATCATACGCTCTTGCATGGGACATGATTCGAGTCGGAGTGGCAGGCCGGGTCGGGACTACCGTGCTTCTGACCGCAAGTTATCTTTCAGTCTTTGCCTCGGGCGGGGGGTCTCTGCGACAGTTGAGAGTGTCGGGCTTTCAGGTGCAAGACAAGTCGGTGCGACCTTCGAACCAGAGAGAGAAAGAGGGAGCAACTCAGTTTACCACCTTATAGTATACACAACGTGTAATATTGCTGCTCTTGCAGATTTGCTCGCCAGACCTTGGCGTACCATTCTCTTTATATAAAGTCTCTTTATATAAATCTTGAGCAACCGAAACGGAGACCGACACGCGGCCGCAAGAACAATAATAGTTGTAAATCCTTATCCGGTATGTTCAGCGCGCTTAGAGTTATACTGAATTATTATAAGATAAGCGCATTTTTACCGTAATTATTATTATTATCATGAATCAGTTGCGTAAACGGGCCCGACCGTACCTCAAACAGAGGCATAGAGTTCTCCTGAGCAAGGCGCCTTGTTAGTCGGCTCAGGGGCCGATGAGAATCTATGCCGCTTCTTACACAACAAATGGACTTGCTGACAGACTCAGAGCAACCGTGTTTGCTGGTCATGCTCTTTTGTTTTGTGTTGAAATGTCAGGTAGACCTAGTTGTGTGCGTGCATAGAGCCCCGTTTCGGTGGCTTTGGCTGGGCTGGATGCCATAATGTGTTTGCCGTATTTGAGCTTCCAAGTGACAGTGAGCAACTGGGCCTCGGGCCGATCTCGTCTGCCGTTGGCTCGTGCACGGGCCAGCGGCGCCCTACGGGTCGGCCCGATGACCTTTGTCTCGCAGGCGGAGACGAAGTCGAACAACACCCAACACAACTCAACTCACTTCATTACAACTCAACTCAACTCAAATGACTTGCCTTCACCGTTTTCCTGACCCACCCTTCATTCACAGTTTGTGACACAGGGTGTGCAAATCCAACCCCTTCCACAACACTCACACTGTATAAGAACACTTCATGTAACTTTTTTTAAAAAGAGAGAACACACAACTCTTATACTAGTTATACTTTAGGGGCGCATGTCCTCTCGCACCCCCTCAGTCCCCAAACCCCTCATTCTAGTTATTCACTTGTTTTTCACAGCCTGAGAGGATTCATGAATATTATGTGAACCCATTGCATCCTGAGGTTGATTTTGTCTGGCGATGGACTCACCATATTTTAAGGGTGGTACCAGGGGCGTCAAGCTGTTCTGGCACCACCTTTGAACTATCATGACCAAATGTATCTCATTGACAACTTGACATATCAGGATGTGAAGGGTTAATAAAGCTTGACTTATATCGTTCGCTGCAGCAGCAGAAGTTCACTATTTTATTCATCAATAACACGCTTCAGTGTGTTTGTATTTACTTATTTATTTTATTTATTTATTTTATAATTTATTTATTATTATTTTTTTTTATTTTTTTATTTATTTATTATTATTATTTTTTGTGGTGGTGGTGGGGGTGTGTGTGTGTTGCAATATCCCCATTTCAAATGGCCGTTGCCTAATAGTAATAACGTAGTCAAACTGCAAGAGAGTGGAAACGATGGGCTTTATATGATATTATGTCTGTCCGGTGCACGAATCAGCAACGATGGCAGCCCGGATCCTTATAGTTATACGATCATGGTCATACCCAACAGAAAGAGATCATGGCACTGTTTAGTTTGCCTTATCTGTAGATAGTCCAGTGATGGGATAATGGGGATTCTAAGACTTTCAGCAAACATGATAGTGGACACTCGAGCATATATAGCTATAGACAAGGGAGCGATGTTTTGAGGAGTTGGCCAGCAGTTTGCCACCACGACCGAGCTTTGACTAACAGGATTTTCTGATAGTCACTTCGCAAGTCGTTTTCACCTGCAGGAGGCTTAGATTCTCATGAGCCCCTGTAGTTGCAGGGGCTCATGAGAATATATGCCTCTTGCGCCAGGTGTCAGCGATTTCTACCTTCCATTAAGTTCTGAGTCTGTGACGGAGGAGGTTGGTGGTGAATGGCTTGTTATAGGGGCGTAATCGGATGACACGATACCTCCCTCAGCATGTCCTCTCGCACCCCCTCAGTCCCCAAACCCCTCATTCTAGTTATTCACTTGTTTTTCACAGCCTGAGAGGATTCATGAATTATGTGAACCCATTGCATCCTGAGGTTGATTTTCTCTGGCGATGGACTCGCCATATTTTAAGGGTGGTGCCAGGACAGCTGTGAAATGCCGCGTGAAATAAGTTTGACTAAAATAGTTCAAGGGTAGTGCCAGAATAGCTTGGCGCCGCTAGGCGCCAAGCTAGTCTGGCACTACCCTTGAACTAAAGCCATGGGACTATATCCTTATCTGTAAGTACTACAATGTAACTTGCATATGGCAGTGTACACTGAGATTTGAAGCTTTTAGCCTCAGTTTGATACGTGTTAACCGGACGCTAACAGGTTTTTCTGATAAAACAAGTGTGGGGTGGGCTTCGTGAATTATCCTGACGGTCGTGGGTCGTTGACTCCTAATCTTTCAAGGGTGACACGAGAAGATACCCAGTGCAAAGTCCCTCAGTCAACATTCCCGAAAGATACACCTCAGTTTTTAGCCATTACGTTCTGTATAATGAAAAAAACAACCCACACAGCTGTTTAGTAACAGTGTGAGTAAGACGAAAATATTTATTGCGTCGCTGAATGTGGCCATATGTGTCAATATTTTACGCATCAAGCAACGCAACTTATATATGGATAGCTGTTACCACTTATCAGCCGAAATGTTTAGTTGCGTTGCGCATTAAAATAATAAACTAGAACGAACGAGTATATTTTTTTTAGGATGTAGGCGAGCGGATCGAAAGAAATGGATTATGTAAAGCGACAGGTAAACTAGATTGTCGATAACGAACATCTTTCTTCCTGATTTATTTCCGTTTACATAATTTATCTGCAACACTGTCATCAACAGACAGACAGTCGTAATTTAACTGTGCACTTCAGTCGACACTGCTGACACGGTAACACATTGTGTACTACACACACCATAGGCATAGTGTGTTCCCCACCTACTCATATACTCAGCCAATGCATCAAATGTCGGCTGCTGGCTTTGATGTTACGCTGTGGGGAACCCCACACACTGAGTTTGTGTGTACACAACCTCCTAGAAATCCACTCATCTGCAAGAGGCAAAGATCCTCATGGACCCCCGCAGTTGCGGGGATCTATGCCTTTGCTGGAAATATTTGAAGTAATCGTGCGTCAGTGGGAGAGGGAATAAAGTGCTTGATGTACAGTGGTGTAGTTCAGTCATGTCTACACACCTGTCCCCAAAGTCTTGTTTATGTGGCGATTAAAAATGCAGCAAAAATAGATCTATAGGCATTGTTTCAGCTCTAAAACGAGTATTTGTATGGCCACTGCTTAATTTTCAGTTTGTCACTATAAAAAGCGCAAAAACATGTTCTGAGATCACAAAAATGTTGTTTCCTCGGCCAGTGACACAGTGTAACCTTGCTTCGCATAGCGTGGGCGAATGGTTTGAAATACGAGAACTAGACTAACAATAAAATAGTGATGGCTCAAATGTTAGATTACAGTAAAGTCGGTAGACTTACACGAATATATTGAGATTATATTGCATTATCTCTGTAGTGTGACGAAAGAACGCGTGGTCCCTTTGTACGGTATACATCTCTCCGGTATTTATTACCGGCCAGTACTGATTTGGAACTTGAAATGAGGAGAGAAGGCCGGCTGTTAAGTGCTGAGTCAGTTTCATGATGCAGTCATGTGTGGAATATATAGAGAGGAGGGTTTTTTGAACTGTACATTAAGTGTTAATTGTCTTATATTTGTTTTGGTCTGCCATTCAGCCCCGATACACTACAAGAAGATACTGATCAAATATGATAGTTCAGGGGTGGTGCCAGAATAGCTTGGCGCCAAATACCATCTCATAAACCATAATGCAGTCTTTAAAGCAGCTTTCGGTTATAAATGTGAATAACAGAATTGCGTTCCAATGGCTCAGTCAAGTTTAAGAAATGTTTTTATTATTGATGAATTTCTGTTTCTCAAAACGTAACAATTATTTGTCTAGATCAACATAGAAAAGGGCGCAAGGCTTGAAGTGTAACTTGCCATGTTTTCCATGCTAGTCATGGGCCGTTTCTGAGTCAATGTTTGTGAAGCGTTTATAAATAGAGCAATTCATTCACTCAGCCTGCTGAGTTGGTTTGACATATTTTCACCTTTCGCTTTAGAAAAAAAAAAAAAGAAGAAGAAGAAGAAGAAAGATTCACTACTTTGTACTGAAAAGAGTGAATGAAAGACTAGTCTTCTTCTTCGCCCAACAGAATCGGTTTAAGAAAGTGCATATTTGGGGGTGAAAAGTCCACTGCATGACTAGCTGCGGGGGCCCTTCAGGATCTATACCTCTTGTTGGTCCTGTTTAGTTTCAATGTTCCTTTGGCATAGGAGCTCATGGGTTATCCAGGCAAACTCCAGAGTCCACTGCACACGACATGCCCGCAAAAGGAAGCCACGCTCTGTTTAACACGCCTGGCAGCGGTACAGTGCTTGAATACCTGATGACCCTCCTCCCTTTGAAGGAAACCCTAGTCACGTGAGGCATAGATCTTCAAGTACATCCGCAGCTAGCTGCGGGTGCTTTTGAAGGTCTGTGCCTCGCACAGATCATTGAAAGAACCCCAATATCCGTGCCTCTTGCAGAACAGCTTGCATGTGGTATAAGGGTAGGAGACGTGTGCCGTAAATCTACCCTACCAAATATTTTGCTTGATGTCTGGGTGGCGGCAGAGTTTATATTGAATAGACCTAACCCAGACTGCTGAAGCACACATCTACTAACGTGTGATTCCAGTGCTATTCCGCCGTCGTGGTCAGTATTGGCCATGCCATTTGTAACGGCCGCTTACTAAGCCATGTAGAAGAGACTTGCACCAACGGTCATGGAGCCAGTGGGTTTAATAAGACGTATGTCCGCTATCAAGCCGACGGACAGGTTTCGCATTCTTACATTCGGTGAAAAATTGGATGACTGTCAACCCTTTCAAAGAGGGCTGAATACCATGAAACAAAAATGCTACATTGGCTGTACAAAAACCGCTACCGACAGCCAAATGGCCCCAGTTAGACCAATGCCAGTGTTGTGGGACAAGCAATGCAGCTAAGCAATCACGTCTATTTATTCCTTCAAAGACGCCTTCTCTAACATAATTCCACTTCTCTCCCTTATATTTAAAGTTCCGTTTATGCTGTTACAAATTGAACTAAGTTTATGAAAGAAGGCGCTGATTCATTTCTTTGGAACTTGTCTTTCATGGTGGCGTCGGTGTGAAACTGAAAATCCCATAAAAGAAAGAAACATGCTTAACTCATTCAGCCTGGCGCACGTATTTCCCAAAATTTTTAGGCGTCATTTAACGACTATGCACCAGGTGCAGGAGATAGATCGACATTGATAATTCAAGGGTAGTGCCAGATGAGCCTGCTGTAGTGCGTCAGGGCAGAATGAGTTATAAACAGTTACAACACAGTTTATTCAATTTTGTTTGCAGACGAGAATACAACACAATTTACTCATCTTTCTTTGAAGAAATGTGCAACGGTTAAGAAGATAATCACGAGTTTTCAGAGCCTTTAGTTCCCAGTATCTTGTCGGTCATCACCATTGTGGCAGGAAAGAGCCTTAAGTTCCGGCACTCTTCCGGTCATCATCATTGCAGGACCTGTGTTACCAAGAGGGCCGTGACGGTTCCTTATCCTACCAGGTGCGAAGGGTGTTATGTTTCCAACCCATTTGTGCGTCTGTCATGGTTCAAATCCTCCTGTAGACCTAGACTATGTCCGTGGATCCAATCCAGGTCGCTTCCTCCATCAGCGAAGAGGCAGAGGTTCTCATGCGCTCTTACATTTGCAGGGGCTCATGAAAATCTATGTCTATTTGTTTCAAAGTATCGGATTTATATTGTTTTCCATCTCCGCTCCTTATAGAACTTTCATTACCCCTATGTGTGTCTAGTGGTTTAGTTTTCCCAGTCCCCCCAGTTTTACTCACGTCATCCATTTGCAAATAGGCGGTTTCGTCGATCTGCGTAGAGACATAGATTCTCATGATCCTCTGGGGCCCAGGGGCTCATGAGAATGTATACTTCTTCGCTTCTAGTGATGTGCATCAATTTCGGTAAGAGAAAAGTCCGTGATTTTGTTTGAAAGTGTGACGGCGTGACAGCCCGTAACGTACACCTGGGTTGTTGTTTGTATCATAGTCATTGTCTGATGTGTCACTTGTGAGCGACGATTGTTGTGGTATATGTTTGACTTGTTTGATTCATTTTGTTTCCATCAGAATTGGAACAGGGTTTAAGACGTGTAAATCGAGATGGCCTTAGTCGCCTGCTCGGCGTTAAACCCAAATAACTAACGAGACGTGTAAATCGTTCGTTTAACGATGTAGCGAGTTGGTGTTTAGATAATTTAGAATTTTAGTCTCTTAAAAAATCGTGAATTGTGAGTCTCCAAATGGCTTTGTCAAGATTATCTACGCAGTCGTAGTAATTATTATAATGACGCATATTACTTGCTAAATCCCACACAGATTGATTTGTACACGCCGCACACAAGCGAAAAGTTGAATAACGATTAACTGTGTGGGGTGGCGGAGTGAGGAAGAAGAAAGAAAAGAACAGGAGAGGGGTTTGGTGGTGTGTAGAAGTATGAAAAACAGAAGAAAATACCAGAGGAGGTTAGACACGACAAGTGCATCTTGACCGTTCGAACGAAAATGTTTCCAATAAGCAAAGGTCCGCGGGGCCACGACGGCCGCAGTGGGCCCACGCACAGCTGTGCGCGGGCCCACTGCGACCGTCGTGGGCCCGAAAACGGTTTGCTCCTGTGGTTGTGACCGTCTGTCCAGCCTGAGCCAATTGTCAGTCTAGAGGGACAAAGGGAGCAGGGATCATTTGCACGATTGTGCTTAAAATCCTGCGCAAGCCAATACGCAATGCGCTCCGCTGTAACAGAGCCCATGTCCAGGTTGGCACGCCGTGTGGTCATATTATGTGACCAGGTGACGAATGAGCGGCCATGCATTCTTGGCCCCCTTCCCCCACCCCCCACCCCCCACTCCCCCCTTTCCTGCCTGGTCGAACTTGGCACTTGCGTGTTGAAATCTTTATGGTCTGCTCAGACTGAGGCCACATAATTATGTTGACGATGCCAGGTGTCGTTTGTGATTTGGGCTGGCGAATCCCTGTAGGAGTGTGTCCTTCGTCGACCTCGTAGTTATCACGCCGTCCTACCTCGTAGTCATACGCCTAACCCACTGTCCTACAGCATTTCGTCTTGCACGAGGCATAGATTTTCATAAGCCCCTTGCATATATGCATGTCTAATGAGCGTCTATGCCTCTTGCACTTAAGGAGATGATGGTTAGAGGGCTGCTGGCAGCAGTTATACTAGGGCTAAGAAGTTAAGAAGAAGAGATATAAATTGACTCAGTCCTTGCTGGCAAGATGCATAGATTCTCATGGACCCCTGCATGCGGATGCAGGGGTCCATGAGAATCTGTGCCTCTTGCAGGTGAGCACTGAAGTGGATGCCGGACTGCATGCACGTGTCCGCGGTGTCCCAGGGGCTGTGGTTAGAAAGGGGCGGGCGATGGTGACAGATTGTGCAACTTTGTCGCTGGTCATTAAAACCTTTAATGGCCACCCTTGCGGACCGAGGACCGCTTGAAATCACATTCTAATCCCGCCGTCACCTCCCCCCCCCCCCACCCCACCCGGGTCTGCCCTGGGGGACTTGGGTGGGGTTAGGTATTTTTTAGTTCTCAGGGTCACCCTGGTCAGCCCCACAGGGTGGGTTTTTCTCTCTATTCTGGGGCATGTGTTTCTGTCTACCCTTTGTCCATTCACCTGTATTTGCCTTTTTAAAACTCTCCCTACTGTCTGCACTGCCTGTAGCTCTTGATATTGGATGTGTGTTGCTAAATGGTCTTCTCGTCGGGGGTTCTTTCTCCGGGTACTCCGGCTCTTCCTCCCCCTCCACTTTGGTATCAGTTTCAGCCAACTTAATAAATTTTCAAATACAAAACGATTTCCAAATACCGTCAGTAGCTCGCTTGAGCTTGCCCTTAGCACCACGTGAATGTTCTGTGTTTACGTACAGTGTGTGAGTGAATGCGTGTGATTCACGTGAGCGTGCTTGTTGGGTTCAGTTCGCGGCTACATTCTGCGCATTGAGTTATATTATAAATATGAGAAATGCGCCATATAAATGCTATGCATTATTATTTTATTATTTAGGCCCCATGTTGTAGGTTTATTTAACGTATTTGACCGGCTGGCGACATACATTCAATTTTCTGTTTAGCTTTTTTTTTTTTCACAAGCAGTGCAGGCACGTCCTGAGAAAGCCTTGTTCCTGTCGGGACGTTAAGCAATGTACAATCAATCAATCAATCCCCCCCCCCCCCAATTCCCTTCTTTTTTACAGCCTCCTCCACCGTACACTCCAATCGCGAATCTCTTGAATCTGAAAGGGGGTTTGGTTTCAGCTGGGGTCAGTTGAATGAGTAGGCTTAAATAATGCGCAAGATTTAAGGCCACACATTAACACATTCTAGCCCAGGACCGAAATCTCCAGATTTCGAAGTTGCGGCCCTCTAAAGGTCTTATTACAATTCTAGAGACAGATCGAGCATGATAGTTAAAGGGTGGTGCCAGAATCGCTTGGCGCCCCATGAACTATCATGCTGGATCCGTATCTTGCTGTGATGTGTCGGAGCTGAATGAGTTAATAACAGGCCCCAGGCGCCAGTTGTGCCACAACATCACTGCCTTGGTGGTGCGTATAATTTGCTTACGCCTTTTCGGGCTCTGGGCGCCCTGCCGTTTGCTGGAGTTGACTGTTTGTTCGTAACAATTAGCACCCTCTCTAGTGCGTCCGCCCGTTGTTTGTCTGAGCATACTCGAGTTGCATGCACTCACAAAACAGCGGCGTCACTCGAAGAACAAGGTTACTTAACACATTAACACACTGGGCCCCTGTGGTGGAACTTCTCTCAAATATATCTGCAGGAGTGGTCCACACTGGTTGTCTCTCTCAGTTCGCTTCCCGTGAACAGCAAATCGAGTGTGATGATCAGTGTGCGCGTAACATCTGAAGACTGCATTGCATTTCAGGAGACATGTATCGACTTAAGATTGAAATTATGAAACATTGGAGATGTCGTTTGGAGACTAACTAACCTGCAGCTCAAGAGCCGGATCAACCGTGACAGTTCAAGGGTGGTGTCAGAATAGCATGGCGCCTGTAGGCGCCAAGCTATTCTGACACCACCCTTGAACTGTCATGGTCAACGCAAAACGTATAGCCTATTTGCTGAGTATTTAAACTCCGGGAGCCAGTTGCATGAGTGAGCCTAGACCCCCAGAAGCGCATTGCTACGACACTCAAAGCACAAAGTCAAAAGCTGAAGTCCTAAGACAGAAGAAGCTTTGTCTCCATTGTAAGCAGCGTCCGCCAGAGGTAACGCTGCACTTATTGTGAGGTTCTGACAGATGTCGCGCCCAACGCTTGAAAAACCCCATAGTGACGTGTTTATTTCGCCTTCAACCCCTTCACTGCCATTAAGTGCCAGAGTACGCAGATTGTGTTTCTGAAATCTTTGTTACTTTTACGCGCAAGAGCCCTAGAGGTTCGAGGTACGCGGACACGAAGTGGTGTTAGCAAGAGGCAGAGATCATCAAGATCCCCCGCAACGCCGTTGCGGGGGATCTAGAGGATCTATGCCTCTTGCGCCTGGGTGCTGTTTTGCTTTGTCCCGACAGTGAAGGGGTCACGACCGCTTTAATGACTTGACTTCTTTCATACATGTCGTAACAACACTTACAATGTGTTTATTTTCGTCGTAATAGCTCTTGTAACCCCTGTGTGTGTGTGTGTGCGTGCGTGCGTGCGTGTGTGTGTGTCACTGTGTGCGCGCATGTGCGTGTGTGTGTGTGTGATTTCGTGCCAACAACGGTTCACTGAAAAGCGCAGCGTGTTTAACTTTATTTTGAAAGAGTTGAGTTTCAGTCTGAAGACAAGAACAAGGAGAGGATTAGTCGCAAACGTATGTTTCAACTGTGCTGAGTGGGCTTGAAAGTTGAAGTGGCACCGTTGCGTTTTAAATCCCTGGCGTGTTGAGTGTCGCTACTTTTCAGTGACCTAAAACGCCCCGAAGGTGTTGAATTTAGCTGCGAGGTCCTAGTGGCGAGTCCCTGCAGTCTAGACGGAGGGCAAGAACCAGTAGGACAGTTTTAAATGCCTTAATTTTTCGACACCTTGACAGCTACTGACGGTACCGTTCGGCGAAAAAGCGAGCGCTATCGTCAGTAGAAGCCAAGGGGTTACTGTCTAATTTGGCAAAACCGGTTGACAGTTTTTTTCATGTTTAACTCATTCAGCCCGACGCACGTATTTCCCAAATTTTTTAGGCGTCATCTAACGACTATGCACCAGTTGCAGGAGATGGATCGACCATAATAATTCAAGGGCAGTGCCAGATTAGCTTTGGCGCCTGTCTTGCAGGAGATGGATCCACCATGACAATTCAAGGGTAGTGCCAGATCCTGCTGTAGTGCGTCAGGGCTGAGTGGGTTAAATAAAATTTGGGAAACCCGATAGACTGTGGTAATGCCTTAGCTGTGCAGATCGTCTGGACTCCTGCTTTGCCTACAAATTACCTTTTAGGCCTACGTTGAGGACTAGAAACAGAGTAGATCTTAACTCGGCGCAATTTGCTCGCATTCCAGGCGCCCCGCATCATAGCTGTGGAAGTGTCGTATACTGCAACGCTATACGACACATTAGCAGCTATTGATGCGGGACGCCCTGGCCCATATCATTCAAAAAATAAGTTTGTGTGAAATAAGTTTGACTAAAATAGTTCAAGGGTAGTGCCAGAATAGCTTGGCGCCTCTGGGCGCTAAGCTATTCTGGCACCACCCTTGAACTAGAGCCATTGGTCTATATCCTTGTCTGCAAGTACTATAATGTAGCTTGCATATGGCAGTATACAAATTTGAAGCGTTTAGACTCGGGTTAAATGAGTTAAAGTACTGCCAACTTTGAAGCACGGGGACAGTTGCAAACTTTGGCGAAGTATGTTTGACCTTGTTGCCCTCGCAGCTCGGGTTTCGAATTCAGGCATTGCGTCGAATTTACACAGCTTTCAGTGTTCCGTCTTTGGTGTCATTTATATCAAAGGCGGAGCACTGAACATGGTATATATTTATACTAGAATTAGAAAGACTCATTGTTTTTAGTTGTGCAGCTGTAAACTCTCGTCGGCGGAATCAGCTGTGCTAATTAGGGGCTGCTCGTCAGCGCGTTAATCCATTAAACTGTCGAGAAAAGACCACCTATCGGCTGGGGACTCATGCGTGTCTATGCCTCTTGGTGAAACCACTTTTTTCCATTCATGTTCCTTTGGCGGCTAGGATCTTTGAAGTTAAGTTTACATCAATTGATGTCAAACACACAATCGGTTTTCACATGCAGTGAAGGGGTTAATCGTATTGAGTGTTATTTGAATGTGGACGTGATTTTTTTCTCGCACGCATAGCTTGATAGCCGTCCTGACATTTGACTGTTTAAGACTGACTGGCCCACAATCAGCTGGACTGAAGAGTACGCGAGTCAATTAGGAGGCTTAAAATTGTAGACCCTCTGAGGCGGTCTGGGGATGTATCGGTCAGAAAGAGGTATATGTTCTAATGATCTCCTGCATCTGCTGCTGGGACGCATGATAATCTGTGCCTCTTGCAAGTGAAAGGGTTTCGATGGTACTGGAATTACTGTAGATTAAATTGGTACTTCCACGGCTCTCGAGTTCATTTTGCCAGGAGTCTGAATTTTCCACTTTCCGCAGAGATATCTCTTGCAGGGCGAACCGATATAACGGACTTAACATCGTCACCAACAGACGTAAAATCTGCTTCAGCCCTGCAGTGGACCACGAGGATCTGTGCCACTTGCTGTAGCAAGGGGTTTAATTTTGTGTTGGCTTGCGCGGATATCTTCGGACAAAGAGTGACCATGCTTTCGGGGATTGGGGTGTGTCGGATCGAAGAAGTGGAGCTTTATCCGTCGTGTAATCACGCGCTAGGTGGCCGCACGAGAAAGCCAGATCTAAACTGACCAAGCAAGAGGCATAGATCCTCATGAGCTCCCGCGCATTCGGGGGCTCATGAGGATCTATGTATCTTGCAGATGGGTCCCGTCTCGGGTTGAAGAGGACTCTACCGCCAACTGCTCCTGTCGCCTGTAATTAGTTGGAGAGGGGAGGGGGTGACAGAGACTAGAGAAAGAGGACGGTGCGACACGCACCCTAATCAGCTCTGCCCTCTCTTCCTCACATCCACCCCTTTTCCTCCCTGACCCTGCCTTCCTCTAAGACTAAGATGTCTTTCGTGCATGCCTTACCCGCCGTGACAACTCAATCGTTCGAGCAATCAACTAGCCGTCTGATGACAATCTGCTCGCGCTTCTCTGAACATCGAGCTGGGACGACTGAACTCAGTCGAGACGTGCTGCATCCGGATACGCGGCTTGCAGCCGCGTATCCAGATGCGGCACGTCTCGAATGGGTTGAACTTGTGAACTAGCAACGTAATTCAAACAGGGTGGAATCTGTGTTGTCTGAACCATGGATTTAGGTCCCGTCTTAACTGACTTTTCCCCCTCTGCCTGGCCTTAAACTGGCTGTATGGTGTTAAAAGTGAAACGTTATTAGCACTGTTTTATTTTTTCCCCTGTTCAAATCCAAATACATGCGCGCATCGACAGCCATTTCCTGAATGCATTGCATATTTCCCGTGAAGTTGCAAAAGTATCACCTGCAGAGGTCTTCTTGTCATGCACTGCGCAGTGTTCACTCGTTTACGTTTTTTTTACTTTTTTATTTGTGTGTGTCGAATTTTTTTTTTTTTAAGTTTAAATCCCCTGAAATGAAAAGCTCCTTCGGCAAGCATTTATCAAAGGACAGTTGCAGAAAAGACGTTATTTGGCAATTCATCTTTTCTTTCCTACCCCTGCCATCACAAAGGAACAGGAAAAACGCGTGAAAAGAACGCCGGAATCAATAGTCCAGATCGTGATAAATCATTTGTCCTGGAGGAAATTTTATTAGAAAACAGCTTGCAGGCGCGGGCGCCAAGCGTCTGAACACGTCGCTGCTCGATTTGTCAAAGAATTAAGTTGCGCGGACCTGCCTTTATTATTGCTGTTGGCAGCATCTTTTGTTTGACATCGCCTCTCCGCCCCGACTAGGCTTTCACAGCTTTGCCCGCGCACACACTGGTTGTCTCCCTCGATTTTAAAGTCTTGTTGCTGTCGGGACGTTAATCAATGTTCAACTTGCGCTGATCAGCGTAGTCGATCGAGGGAGACAACCAGTGTGCCTTGCGCATATGGTGAAAAGAGTAGACTGCATTATTGACAGTACGTGTAAATGGTGGGCACTGGTTGGCCGTTGGTTCGGCATCGTAGAATCAGAGGGTGAAAAAAGTAGACTGCATTATTGACAATGTTCGGTGCACACTGCTTTACAGCTTCTTCAGATACATTTCGAAATAGCTCAGGCGGTTAAGCGTCGGAGCAGGAGAGCGAAGGGAATCGCCGGGTCGTGGGTTCGAATCCCCGTCCCGGCCCCGGTAGCTGGACTCACAATCCAGGGGGAAAAGACGGGCTTGTTCAATGACATGTCCGTTGAAAGGTCCTCAGTGGTAAATCAAAGTGGCACAGTTGGAGTGCGCCTGAGTTGATCAGTGTTCAGGTCGTACTCCATAGGTAATAGATTTCCTTGTCTCCCATAACCCGCCCGTCAGGGCCGTCCATTATCACTTCGGTGCCGCGGACGTTAAACCTGAACCAATCAACCAGCTTCTTAAGCGGTAGCAAATCGAGAGAGACAACCAGTATTTATTCGGCGGGTGAGGCCAATGGGAATCTAAAACTGAATTCGGCTTGACTGTGGTCTCTCCACTATGATTGAACTATCATGGTCGATCTAACTTCCGTCTTCTGAAAGGACCACGATCGGGTCAAATTCTGCTGTAGTGTGGATTGCATTACCGCTTCATTGAGCACAGGGAAAGAAAGGTCTGCCTGTGAAGAAGACAGGCGTGAAGTCCGTTTATGTCAAAAGCGAGGTTTTCATTGTATCACGATGAAAATCGTGCTTTTCACGAAAACGGACTTGCTTTACTTTGCCTTTACGGGTCTCGGCCCTCTGCTCGGCCCTTTCTGGTCTCAGATTACGGACACCCAGCGGTACTGTCTGTCCCAAGTTGCCAGATTGACAAATCTGTCTCCCGTTTCAGCGCGAACATTCGTCCCTCTTCGGCTTCTTGACTTTGCTTGAGGAAGGCAGACTAAGACTAACGAAGACTAAGAGGATTCAGAGAGGACATTTTTCTCCTAACGGCGATTGAGAGACTTCTGTAGATTGTCATGAATCTTTTTGGCCTGCTGGGTTTGGCTGTGTCTCTTGCAGATAGTTCTACAGATGGTGTGTCTGGACGGTTTTGGTGAGATTGTATTTGCCTGAGGAACTGAGATGCATCAATGCATCAACATTAGTCACTTGACAGTGACAAGCAATGGATCGGATCCTTTTATGCCCTGACAGTCTAGTAGTAATACAGGGCTTATGAGAGTCTGTGTTAAGACCTGTTAAGACGTGTATTGTCACAAAGAGTGTTTTCGCCATCTCCCCCCTCCCCCCTCCCCCCCCCCCCCCACCTCCCAGTCTCCCCTCCCCCACACCATCGATTGTCTTTGTTCCGCTGCAGTGGCCATGGAATATCGGTTTCCTCAACCGTAGCCGCGTCCTTCCTCTCTTTCGCCAACCCAGATGGTCTAACTTTGATCTGGACCGTTGAATCCAAGCCACTCGCGCAACATAAAGCAGCCACGTGCGAGAGGCACGGATCCTCATGAGCCTCCGCAGTTGAGAGGGCTCATGAAAATCTTTGCCTCATGCTTGATTCAGCGTAAGCTAGCTTGGCTGTGAAATCTTACTGTGGGGATGGAAGGGGTGGGGGGGGGGGGGTCTCAGCAAAAGGGCAATTTCTTCTCTCAGTTGTGGGGGCTAATGAGGATTTGTGCTTCTTGCAGTTCTTAGTTTCATACGTGTACCTCCAGCTGAGGTTGTCATGGAGGAATCGGCGTACTATGGCTCGGCCGTTAAAATCACCGCAAGTGGGTCATTTCGTCTCTTTCTTTTTCACAGACAATAGGCAATCATCATCATCATCATCGATGCTGCTATTGTGTGGGCATGTGAGGGTTTGGGACGAAAGCCCGATTTTTAGATTGCAGAATCTGTATTCAGAATTTCTGACAACCGAAATCCTTGATGTGAGAGAGCGAGAGAGAGAGAGAGAGAGAGAGAGGCAAGAAAATAGCATGCGTGTATCACTGTTTTGATTGGAAATTGAGAGTGGCGAGTGCGTATTCACAGTTTTGGACAAGAGACAGTCTCTGATGAGAGATTGTAAGGAGAAATAAACATGATTGTTTTTATAAGAAATTTGGAGAAGAGGATGCGCGAATGATTTGTTATGATAGGAGACTGCAGTTCATCAGTTTCCGAACGAAACGAGCAGTGATGATTATGTGCTTGACTTGCAGCGTAAACAAATGCATAAACAGCCAGTCACCTAACGCTAATGGACTTCATTAGGGATTAATAATGCAGTTGAAGAGGTAGATTAGAAACTAGCCATGTTCATCGTGTTCATTTGAAGCGAACGTGCTGTCCAAGATAATTATATATATATATATATATATATATATATATATATATATATATATATATATATATATATATATATATATATATATATATATATATATATATTATGTGCAGGCTGGTCAGTAATTTTGGACCTTGGTAAGGTCTAAAATCACAGACCATTTGACGTGGTGTGGTCGCTGCCGTAAGGTCCCCAATCATCGTTGCTCGTTAAAGACACTTTCCAGGGAGTCCACTTCGTCCATCTGAAGTTTCGAAAACGATCTGACGCTGAGCAATAAACGTGGGTCCTACCGGCCCAACACTGGTTGTCGCTGGTGGCGGTAGCGAATCGAGGGAGACAACCAATGTGACCCGGCCCTTCCCTCCCTACCAGTTGGAGAAGATAGCTTTGCGCTTGTGGCATACGGGTATGAATGAAGTTGGCAAGAGGCATAGATCCACATGAGCCCCTGCCACTGCGGGGGCCCATGAGGATCAATGTCTCATGCATTTCATGTTAGTCGTTGAGATTCGGCAGTGAAGGAGCTAATTATTACCCTCTGGCCCGGTTCAGAGAGTTGATGCCCGTTACGCTTCATTAAGATAACAGTTGCAGAATAATACTGTACAATAAAGCCGGTTTCGAGTACCCCCCCCCCCCCCCCACGCCCACCCCCTCCCCCTGTCGATCACCTTTTTTTCTGAAGCAAAGTCGTGTTACAGGTTTCGAAAACAGTTTTGAAAGGCAAAGTCGGAGTGCAAGTGATCACCTCGATAAAAAGCGCGCTAACAGGACTACAGCCACCTAAATGATGGTCTTTAATGACAGGTGATCGCTCATAATGATGGTCCCCAAAAACAGGTCCTGCAGTTTTACTGTATCAGCTTTTACATCAAACTCGTTTGGTGTTTGTCATTAAGATCCCTAGGATAACTTTCATGCTGTCTCGTCCATTGTGTATTTTACACCCACACACGGGCCGTGCGTTATTTAGTCCATCCACTTCAATGATAATCACGAACATAATACAGGTGTTGACTCTGGCTGTCTCCCTCGATTCGCTGCCGCGATCAGCCGGCAGCGAATCGAGGGAGACAACCAGTGTGCACAGGTGTATGCATTGCGCCGTGCCAGCAGCTGCTGCTGCACAGCTTACGGACAGTACAGTATTGAGCAGTGTGTGACAAAAAAATTAGATTAGATGGATTAGGGGAGGGGATGGGGGGGGGGGGGGGGCAGCGGTTCTTTTTCTTAGGCTATATCATTTAGGAGGGTCTCTCTCAGTCTGTCTCCACCCCACCCACCCTCCACCCCCAACCCCACTACCACCCCTGCCATTCAGCACAGAAATGAAAATGCGAGTTAATTTTGCGCATTCAGTAAACTGCGCCCTGAATGTTTGCCCAAACTTTAATCACCACTTCATGGTCGTGTCGGGTTGCCAGTGCCCTTTCGTTTTACCCCACTGCAAGAGGCATAGATTCTCATGAGACCCTGCAGCTGCAGGGCCTCATGAGAATCTAGGCCAGATAACGATCATGTCCTTTACGTACGGAGGGAGCGGTCGCGGTGTAGACATGCACGTGACAGTGTCAACGGTAAAGACTGTGCGACTATATCCAGATCCAGCCATGGCGTTTTCAAGTGTCATCCCTTGACACTGCATAGCGGCACGCAATTACACACAGGACCTTTCGAATAAATGCAGTGTTTACCTAGCTAGACCCATTCACAACCCGCAAAATGTGTGTGTGTGTGTGTGTGTGTGCGTGTGTGTGTGTGTGTGTGTGTGTGTGTGTGTGTGTGTGTGTGTGTGTGTCAGTGTTTCTGCTTCATGTCGGCCGCGCCTGTTTAGTTATTTTTCCGCATTCATTGAAGATCACTGTAACTCAGTGCTCAACGCCTTCCGTCTTAAATGGGGAATAGATTCTCAGGAGCCACTGCTGTTCAACCCGTTCCGTGCCGAGACAAATGTGAACACCAGTCAACTTCAAGAGGTATAGATCCTCATGAGCCCACGCAGTTGCGGGGGCTCATGAGGATGTATGCCTCTTGCTGGCACCAATGTGAATCCATGTTCCTGGGACATCTAGGTTTTTTGTGGTCTTGATTTAACGAAGATTGCAGAAACAGTCTTGAGTCAGCTGACGCTGAGCGCGTTAAGGAGGTACTGTATGATTGAGTACACTACGGCTTGAGTACCGTTTGATTGTGTCACGGTATATGTATCGACTGTGATAGTTTTAGGATTGGGTCTTGAGTTGAGTTGCACATGCAATATTAGCCACGTATGTCCCCTCACCTCTACGCCAAATAAATTCAGTTACGTCTGAACTATCAGGTTGCGAGAATACATTCGAACTATCGTGGTACCCATCTCTCACAGGCTGCGTCACTCTTATTAGTTATTTGCTGGTTTGTGATTACGGGCCTTGCGTATTTGGGGCCGATTGTGATGCCTGGCAAGAGACACTTGCGGTTAAATGAATGCTGACAGCTGTCTCACAAGCCTGACCTTGTGCAAAATGAAGGGTCGAGAGAGCAACCTGTTATTTGCACTGAAACAATCACACAAATAGTTTACAAATAGTTCACACCTGTGCTCAGTCAGAATGAGCACAACAAACCAGAACGATCATTCAACTCGTTCGAGACGCGCCGCATATGGATATGCGACGACAGCCGCAATATCCATATGCGACGCGTCTGGAATGAGTTAACTTGACATTGACGCACAGTATCATAATCCTTCTCCCCTCCACCTCCCTACCACCCCCCCACCCCCCCCCCCACCCCCCACCCACCCACCCCCATACCCCCACCCAACTCCACCCCACCCCACCCCTTATTATATACATGTACAAGGAATGTCGTAACATTAGTGAAAAGAAAAACTGGAAAAGAATTTAAGTTTTAGTTCGAAACACACTAATAGCTACTGAGAAAAAGACCGTTACTGCTTTTTATAATAATCGATCATTTTTAACACAATTCGAGACGTGCTGCATCCGGATACGCGGCTTGATGCCGCGTATCCGGAGGCAGCACGCCTCGAAATAGTTGAGGCCAATACGAGTTATGTTGAACTAGGAGGCTTGTCGTCTAGAAGTTCGGACGTTGACGCAAGAGGTGCAAACAGTTGCAGAGCGGCATACATTTGGTGTGTATTCAGTGCTCTGGTAAGGACTGAAAAACGCATGAATGCTTTAAATGCAATATTTCTCTTTAGCCCTGTGGCTGTCGGTAGTGCGGGAAGAAGCGTTACCGGCAGCCAAAGGGTTATAATTGTGCACGAAATGTAGCCGCGTTGCCTTCTTCACGGCAAAGCACTAAGAAGAAACTGTTTTGAAACCGACCTTGAAAATGGCCTTGCCGATTTCTCATGCGAATGAGATAGGGTTATAAAACCGTCAACGGAGTCTCTCTGCGTTCCTTTATAGTATCAGGCCTTGCCTTTTTCGCAGTCAAGACTAGATGGGATAAATTACAGTCTTCGAAGCGGCATGGTGTAAGACTTGCCTCGTGACTTGCTATACAACCTTACATCTGTGTTTTTTTTTTTTTTTTTTTTTTTTTTTTTTTCAGACTGAGGTGGTGAATTCGCTGTGTAGTTTTAGCCAGCTGTACTACACGACGTGGTTGGTAGTTTGACTGCCTGTCCCGTGTCCCTCAGCAAGAGGCATAGATTCCCATTTGCCCCTGCAGCCGCAGGGGCACATGAGAATCTGTGCCTCTTGCTAGTGTGTGTATCGGTCCCATTTAGTTGGGTCTCCGATTTCTATTCTGTGAACTGAGAACGTTAAGGGTGTGCGCGGAGGGGAGGGAGGGGGAGGGAGGGGTGTCAGTTCTGCGAACTTTTGCTGCCCCAATGAGTACAGCCAGGTAAACACTTACACAAACACCTGTACTGTCGGTGACACTGGCCCCGGCCCGCCGCGGCGAGTGTCAAGGTCGAGGGGACTGGCGGCGACTAAGTACGCCACGGGACTTGTCTATCTTCACAACTACTACGCCTTACTTTTGGCCCCAAGGGTAGAGTTCGGTGGTTTTAGCAATTGTTAAATTTATTCATTGGTTGTAATGAGTTGACCTGTTGTTTCGAACCTTGTGATGATGCAAGTCACGGGTCAAGACACACTGGTTGACTCCCTCGATTGGCTACCGCTGGTTCGCTGATCCACACAGTGTGGTTCAATATTGACTCTAGCAGCGCCGATACTCTTCTCTCTCAGTCTCTCTCTCAGTCTCTCTCTCTCTCTCTCTCGGCAAAAAATGGCGCCAGACAGCGTTGTTTCCATTTACTTTTACATCTCGTCAGGCCAGTGACAGATTTGGGACAACGACACTCTGACAGAACAGGCTGTTGACAGACGAGAAAATTGGTATACCGTGTCACAGAAGGCATCGACTGTCACGAGCCCTTGCGGATGCACCGCCGTGAGATGGCCTTAGTTGCCTGCTCGGCGTTAAACCCAACTAACTAACTAACCTTGCGGATGCAAGGGCTTCAGAAAATACGCGCCTTTGTAGATCCTTTTTGTAGTCTAGATCATTTGCGTGTACAGACCTTCCCCTGCAGCCACTGCGGTCGAACCTGCCTGTCCCGGATTGGCCTCCGCAGTCACGAAAATGCCTGCAGACGACGTGGGCAAGCCCTATAGAATCTTCGTTCGCGAAGTCAAGCCAAGAGAGAGAGACACGTACATAAGATAGTAACCCGCTTCACTGAACACGATCTAACTGCAAGAGACATAGATCCTCATGAGCCCCCGCGACTGCGGGGGCTCATGAGGATCTATGCCTCTTGATGAGACCAGTTTGTATGGACCACGTTTCTTAAACGGTGTCGTTGCCTCAAGTCTGTCGTTGAATGAACTATGAGTTCAGAAACAAAAATCTACGTAAGTGTACGTACCGTGGCAGGGACGGGGTTAATCATTGTCTTTCAGGTATTTACTAATCTAGACTGACAATATACTTGTGCGCGGGGTGTGTTAGACAGTGATAACATCAGCCCTGAAGCATGTTTTCCAATCAAATAACACTTGTATTTCTGGTACACCGGACATATCAATGTCATGTTGATGGCTTGTACATGATAGATCATAATCTTATCCCTTCTGGCGATCAGCATTCATGAACACAGCCGCTCCAGTGTAGTAGCTTCATTACTACTGTAAACATTCGCTTTAGATGAATCGCTTGAGAGCAGTCATACCTCGCGCCCTGAAAACCCCCACTGTCGTTCTCTCCAGTAACTGAGCAGTTATACCTCGCGCCCTGAAAACCCCACTGTCATTCTTTCTAGTATTTGATCAGTCATACCTCGCGCCCTGAAAACCCCACTGTTGTTTTCTCTAGTATTTGAGCAGTCATACCTCGCGCTATGAAAACCCCACTGTCGTTCATTAAAACCCCACTGCCATCATTCTAGTGTTAGCAATCATACCTCGCGCCCTGAAAACGCCACCGTGTCTTTTCTCTAGTATTTGAGCAATCACGTATATTTCACGTCATAAAAAGCAGAAAACCCGACTGTCATTCTCTCTAGTATTTGAGCAGTCACACCTCACACCCTGAAACCCCCCCCCCCTTCCCCCTCTTGCCCCCCTCCCGCCCCCCCCCCCCCCCCCCCCTGCCATTCTCACTAATGTCTGAGCAGCCATAACCCATAACCGTGCGCGAGGCATGACTGCTCAAATTTATTTATGTCATGTTACTTAAGAATCAATTAATAAGATGATGTAAAATTTCACGGGCTGCCCTGATGTTTTCACAGAGTTTAGAACTCGGCTTCTCAATCAATCAATCAATCAATCAATCAATCAATCAATCAATCAATCAATCAACGAATCAACCAGTCAGTCAGTCAACTTTATTGTTACAAATACATGTTGTAACAACTTGAAGAGGTATAGTGTACAAGCTAGTGTTCGTTTCTAAGAAAGATAGCAATGCCCTGCTTAGCGTCGGTCAGGATGCTGGCACAGCAAAAGCTTTTTATATTTGTGTGTCCTTTGTGTCGTATGAATCTGTGACGAGCAATGCAGCATATGAAAAGAAAGTTTTCCTGCATCATACTTTCCGTCAGGATGTGACCTTGTCAATGATAAATAGCGCCACTTGAACAATTTGTGTATAGTCCTTTTGTGTTCCACGCTGTGGCACGTCCTGTCGCTTTGCCCCCCGCACAATGGAATAGTTTAGCCCCTTCACTGCAGAGAGAAATGTGAACACAATCTAACTGCAAGAGGCATGGATCCTCATGAGCCCCCGCATTCGCGGGGGCTCATGAGGATCCATGCCTCTTGCTGACACCATTTTGCAGATCTATGTTACTTGGACGGTTGGGGCTCGTGTTGAATTAGCGAAGCTTTCATAATCATAGTCTGCGTCCTCACTGGTAGTGATGGGGTTAATTTATCAGACTGTAGCAGCAGCAAAAACAGTACCACCACCAACAGCAGCCGCAGTAATAACGACAAAATCAACAACACAGTTTTTGTCTCCAGTGGACAGCAGGCATGATGGGGGCCATTTTACTTATCTCACTTTCTCTAGAGGTGATCGAGCGCCCTTTTGTATTGATTTTCTATATCTTCCATTCATCTAGCATCTTCCGACTGCAAAGGGCATAGATTCTCATGAGCCCCAGCGACCGCAGGGGCTCCTGAGAATCCATGCCTTTCGCTGGCATGGTTCGGTCAGTTTTACTCTCATACGAAGAAAGTTGAGAGGGTTGAATTGAAGATTGTTTCCTCTTGCGCCTTTCCGGCCGGAGCTCGGAAAGCGATCACGATCCAGTTCAGGAACCAAGGAAATCCTACCACTCACCAGTGAATCCTTATAATTTGAATTTCAAATACTCAGTCTTACCATGGCTTAATCTTTGCGACTGCAAGTAGCGACCGATGTCTTGAAACTAACACATGTAACGAGCATATGGGAGAAGGGCAGTTGTTGGAGGGGGGAGGGGCTGGGTTAAGAAATGACTTTAAATCTCGGCGCTTGAAAAGAGTGATTTTTCGATTAAGCACATGTGTTGGGCGTGTTATCTTTTGAATGCTAGTTTATCTTCTTAAAGCCGCCCCCCCCCCCCCATTTTTTTTTTTTGGGGGGGGGGGGGCTGAGGGGGATGGGGGAGGGGGGGACTTGATGCTGTCATGAAATTCCAAATACTTCGGCTGATTCGTCCCATCTTCGCGATTGAATCAAAGTAGTGACTATTCGCACGAGCGCACGCACGCGATGAGTGAAAGAAAGTTCATTTGCACACTGGTTGTCTCCCTCGATTCGCTACCGCTTGGAGCGGTAGCGAATCGCGGGAGACAGCCAGTGTGGGGCAGTTGTCGATATGGACGGACGGAAGAGAGCAGTGGGGAGTTCACGTCAGGCATCTCCGCTTGCCAGATCCTCCGGCTGGTTTGTCTGGTGACTTCAATCTTGGCGATTGAAAGTAATGATTCTTCCAAGGAGAATACGCGATTATCGTATTATCTGCACGAAGGAAAGAAAGAACAGTTGCTCGTTGCAAGAGGAAGGGGAGGGTGGGCACCCGGAGATCGTTGTAATGTAACTCCGAGTGCACGGCTGGTTCGTCTCATGACTGGGATCTTGTCCGATTGAAAACAGTGATTCTGGGAACGAGCACGCACGATGAGCCTTTTATCTTGCCCCAGAGAAGGGCAGTGGTCGAGGGGGGTAGACCCTCCTTGCTCCTCTAGAAATGAGAGGTCCCAGGAGTTGATTACGGTCTTTGTGGAGAGCGTATTGCCTTCCTCGCTCAGTCAGCTTCTTGCGGTTGCATTTCGATGAACACCTCTCTCTGCCCACAGGCGCGTGATCGGCATCATTACTCTCTGTTTGAGACAGAAATACCGCATGATATGAGTAGGCGGTGTGCAAGAGACAAAGATCCTCATGAGCCCCCGCATATTGCGGGGGCTCATGAGGATCTATGCCTGGGGGCTCTTGAGGATCTATGCCTCTTGCTGGTCCCGTTCGCATCCTTATTCTAGCAGCAGTGTAGGGAGCCATCATATGCGCAGTTTGATGAGGTGGCTTTGTCTTCAGTCTCGGGATCAGTACCCGCAATGTCGCCGGAGAGCGGGAGGGAATGGGGCGGTGGTTCTCGAATCCCTTTGCGAATACCTTCGTTGATTATGAAGTACCTGAGTCGTTTTCATGTTTGCCATATATGTGTCCAAAGGATACCGCATATTTCAACCTCTGACTTTCTGAACGAATTCCTGACTTTTGGTGATAACCCTCGTCAAAAGAATAGGTCCCATGATTAACCCCTTCACTGCAGAGAAAGAAAAATGAACACCACTCAGCTGCAAGAGATATAGATCCTCATGAGCCCCCGCAATTGCGGGGGCTGATGAGGATCTATGCCTTTTGCTGAGACCAATTTATGATCATGTTAGTGGATGTTAATGGCTTTTGGTCGCTCAGCGTGCAAAGGCGTTGGGTAATTAAAGACAGGTCCCACCCAGGTATGCATCCTGTCGTTGTGGGACCTGGTGGGACCTGTTTTTTTTATGGGACCAGAACGACAGGATGGTGGGTCCTGTCTTTTATTACCTCATTAGAAACACAATATGCGTCTAGTGGCACGGAAGGCCTACGGGTTACGATAAAATTCACCGTCAGATGCTTGTGTCTGATATTCAAAAGCCTCTCCTTTGCTGTTTTCGGCTGCATATCCTTGCCAGTAATGAGTTTAATCGATTGTAATCAAACCTGAAATTAAATTTTGTGTTGATTGTGGGAATAAGTCTGGTTTAGATTCCATTGGAAATTTAATGTTGCTGTAGAGATTACTTTCAATGGACGATGTTTGATTTTTAATACGAACAAATATTAATTTCCGTGCCGTTTCTTGTGATGGATTTTTTAAAAAAGAGAAACACCCAGCAACATTCCAACTCCTCTCCCGATAATGGGTTAGACCGATTTTCCATTGTTTTAACAAGATTGCATAATTTCGTCATTTCTTACTTGAGATAACGCCGATTCAAGACATTTCACTATCCTATTTACAGTCTTTGAGTTGACGCTTCCCATCTGCAAGAGTCATAGATTCTCATGAGCCCCGGCAGCTGCGGGAGCTTATGAAAATTTGACTTTTGCAAGCTGACACCGTCTTCATTTGCATCTTAGACATGTGGAGTATAGCGCAGTTTAAGCTTTTGATTCACGGTTGTTTTTTTTTTTTTTTTTTTTTTTTTTGGGGGGGGGGGGGGGGGGCGGCGGATCATGTTGGATTGTGGGATTCATCCAAGGAGAAATTCGATTACAGAGCACCGTTTTTAATTAAAGAGCAGCGGGATAGAAAGGCGGACGAAATTTCATTTGAGCAAACTGAAGGCCTAACTTGCGCTTTGAATTTGTGTCCACCATCTTCGTCGTCGTAAAAATGAGGATCTGTTAACTCATTCGAGACGCGCGGCATCCGGATACTCGGCGTAACGCCGCATATCCGAATGCGGCACGTCTCGAATTAGTTTCCACCATCTTCAGCTTCGTCTCCTCTTCGTTTTAGTCAACTGAGCGCCTTGTTGTGGGATTATTTCTGTCATAGATTTTCTGTATTTGAGCGTGAGCAGACGAGACTCTTTAATCCATCGATCAAACCTCATCAAAACATCGTCTTCGAGTCGGTTGATACGAAACAGAGAATGATGACAGGATAACAAACTACAAAATAATGATTTACACACAAATCCATCGCTGTGAGTCACACTGGTTGTCTCGCGCGATTCGCTAACGTTGAATGAAGGTGGCGACTCGATGGAGACAGCCAGTGTGCTCTGTGAGTGTAATTCAGTAATTTTGCTGGGACTTGTTTATTGGGTAGAGGGATCGTGTTTACATTGAAAATAAAGACCCTTAATACACTGAGCCCTACTTTCGAAATTCAGAAATGTGGGAGTTGTCCTCAGAAGTCGACATTACAGTTCGGGAGACAGAGTGATGATAGTCCAAGGGCAGTGCCTGAATAGCTTGGCGCCTAGAGGCGCCAAGCTGTTCTGGCACCACCCGTGAACGTTTAATAGACAAACGATGGCTTGTTTCAGTGAGTCAGGGCGAAAACAAGTTAAAACCGCCAAGTTGCGTAATGTCCAGATTGAAAAGTCATTTATTTGGCCGGAACGATTCTGCTCCACAATCTTCCTCAGGGAGATTTGAAAGAAGGCTGAATCAGCAGCCCACTGGCGTACACCAAAATTAAAAAAGAAAAGAAAATGAAGACGTTGTCAGCACAGAGGGAGACTTCCCGCACAATGTAGGCGATTGTAATTCAAGTCTATATGTATATGTTTGGCAGTCACCTTTTGGTCTGGGATTTTTTAAAATCAAAATGTCTATGTTTATGTTGTCCAAGTTTATCGCCGTACACATGACAGCATGCAACGAGATAGCCAGACTTGCATTTCCCCCCTGATTCGCGTCAGTGTGTAGAGGTACAGCAGAAGATGCTGACCTCCTCCTCCTCCCCCTCCCTACCACTCCATTAGCCCCGTTCGTGTAGAATATAATTTTTTCTTTAAAGTCTCTGTTTCTGCTGCACACCTCGATGCTGGACTCGATGCTGAACTGAAACTGTGAAAGTCTGTGTTTGAGATTACCTCCTGAGGAAACGTAGATGAAGAGATATTTTCAGCGTTCTGTTTATCACGTTTCACGGATGAATGATAGGGAATTTCACGCCTGTCTATATCGGCTTGTATCACAAAACAACTGCGCCTTCTGCATTCTGCAGGAACGGTCAGCTGTGCGCTGGCCTATGATTTTGGAAAAAATCACAGACCAGCACACTTTGGCTCGCATTTTAAACCAGGAAATCCAGATAACGAGATTTTGAGTCTCGAGGAAAGAGATTTTTCAGCTCGAGACACTTTGATTCACAAAGCCAGGATCACCAGGAAAGTCAAAGTGTGTTTTCTTATTCGTCTCTGGCCAACCTGCTAGGGTTTAGCAGTGGGTTCCGAGTTTCACCTTTTGAACGTGTGTAGCGTAGACGGGATCCCCTGTGTGTGACCTGAACTCTGCTGACCCTGTGTGTGACAGGGCATGAAAAGACCACACCGCTGTCAGTTAGTGAGGAGGAAAGGGAGGGAGGGTCAGAGAGAGAGAGAGAGAGAGAGAGAGAGAGAGATGCGATACAAGCGGTCGTGTGCGGAAGAAGTCGATGTTCATAATTGTCTTGTACTTAAGTGTGTGACTGTGAGAGGTTAGTGGCTTAAACTAATTACATACCCATCAAAGAAACACACTTAGAACTTAGGACAAGTAGGTCCTAAACAGAACACAGTTGCGTTATACTTGTCCTTTTGAAGCATTTTTCTTTCTTCGTTGTGAATTTCTCAGTATTCTAAGCACTGTGCAGTCATCTTTTTTTTTTTTTTTTGGGGGGGGGGGGGGGGAGGGGTGGGGGGTGTGGGGTCTGGATTCTGCTTTAAGTTAACTCATTCTACTCCAGACACACCACAGCAAGATAAGGATCGACCATGATAGTTCAAGGGCGATGCCTGAATAGCTTGGCGCCTATGGGCGCCAAGCTATTCTGGCATCACCCTTGAACTATCATGGTCGATCTGTGTCCTGCACTGCAAATGCAGTCTTCAGAGGACAGCGGCAAAATTTGGGGATTTCAGTGATGGGGTAGAATGAGTTAAGCCAGTTTTAGCGACGGTACATCACAGTAACATTCTTCTCTCGAATACTCGGCGCCGTATCAAAATGGCGCCTTGATCTGATTGCGTCCTGGTCTAAACTTGTGTGATTTTGGAGAGCCGTAATGTCCAAAATCACAGACCGGCCCCACAAATTGAGGACACTGGGGAAGGGAAAATGAACCTGTGATCTACATAAAGGGACAGGGAGAAAATCGGTGGGTGCCCTAAATCAGACGAAATGAATGGTTTGCGACAGGGAAGGGGCGTGGCGGGAGGAAAACACAAATTCCGCTGCATTTCCCTCAACATGATTGTCCCCAGCACATCCTCTGCTGAACCCCCTGATTCACACTCTTGAAGAACCGAGAAAGGTAAAGTGCAAACGAGCCAGCAGGAGTCTTAAGAATCTCTTGAAGAACACGGCAAAATGAAAAGTGAGCCAACAGGTGTCATGAAGGTGTGTACTGGTGTGTGATTTTGGACCTGTGATTAGGGGGAAGCCGTAAGATCCAAAATCACAGACCAACACACACCTTTTCTTTTGAAAGGCACAGACTACATCGATTCTCGCGTGCAAGTCGCTGTCCGAAAGTAAAATTGGTGCTGAAATAAAATGTAGAAACGTTTAGCTCATTAAAGGGGCCAGCAAGAAGACATCTGTGCTGGTCTGTGATTTTGGACCTTACGGCTGGAAGCCATAAGGTCCAGAATCACAAACCAGCACGCACGTTATCCTCTGGAGCCGCCCAGTAGTCTGCAAGAGCTCACGAGCATCTGCGCTACCTCATTCAGGAGGAGGACGTTCATAGCAGCTGTTGATGATTGTCCCCAGAAATTGTGTTATCTGAGTACGCGTCACCTTTTTGCGGTGCTGGCGCGAGCTTAACAGTGCCAAAACATACACCTTTGATCCTGGGAACTATTGTGCAAGCGATAGCTACCATCTCCTTTTACGTGACAGCCTTCGGCCAAAGCCTCTGTAGTCTTTTCAGAACGCGCAGCTTTAAAATAAGCCAGATGGCGTGGGTGCAGTACTAAAACAAGATGGTGCAGTGATTCTTGATGATCTGCGTCGTGTATAACTCATTACACCCTGAGAAGGAAATTGTCAATATTTTGTATATATAGCCTTTGAGGTCTAAGTCACAAATCTGGAGACAGACGAAGCATGATAGTTCAAGGGTGGTGTCAAAATAGCTTGGCGCCTTCAGGCGCCAAGCTATTCTGACACCACCCTTGGAAGTTTAATGGTCCATCATCATGTTGTCGTAGCATGCCAGGGGTTTTATGGGTTTATTATAATACTAACAAAAACTTTTTAAAAAAATAAAAAAAAAGGTTTAAGCCTTAATGTCTTTTGTCCACGAGGGAGGTGATTTCAAAGACGGGACACCGAAAAAAGGGTCTGACAAATATTTATTGACTCGAGCTGGGTTCGAATACTCGAACTTTTGGTACCACCTGAGGTACTACTTATCAGCTGTTAACTGACACACTGAAGCTGGTCTTGACTAGATCGAAATCCTAAATTTTGGAGGTTTCCGCCGTCGAGGACTGCATTACACTGCAGCTCATGACAAACACTTCGACAATGACTGTTCTCTGGTGGTGCCGTAATTGTTTGACACGGCGCTTTTTCGTCAAGATTACCAAATTTAGGACTGGGAGGGAAAACGGCTGCCCCCTGAAGAACTGATATATTACTGCTACACGTTAGGACGCAGATCGTTCGTGATAGTGAAAGGGTGGTGTCAGAATAGCTTGGCGCCTTCAACGAGCCGAGCAGTTCCATGCCTTTCCTATAACTATCATTTCCATTCATCTTCGGTGCACCACTGAGTGGTAAATAAGTTCAATAATTGAAGGTGTTTGCAGTTTTAATGCTTACGTAATGACAGACTAAAACCCCAGATGACCGAATTCCGCCGTCTGGCGTCAAGACAAAGTCAGTTTCACTCTGATTGTCTCCCTCGACCGATGATAGTAGTAGCGAATCGAAGGAGACAACCCGTATGAATCAGTTGTATTGTTTTCTACCTAGATCTGCAACTTTCAGGCTAGTTACAGCTTCATAAACCCTTCGGCGTCAAATGGCTCTTGAGGCTTTATGCCGTTTCACGCTCCGCTCAAGCGATTTCCTCAGTGTTGCAACCCTGGCACATTTTTCACCATTATAGTATCAGACCCCGCAGTTCGGTGACCCCTGTATTCAAACTGTGAAATGTCGCAGCTGTGGCGGAGAATCGTAGTTCCCACACGCCTGTGGCCCTCCCGCCATGATGGCTAATATCACTTAGCTAACGCGAGACCGTCATGAATTGAACGCCCTTCGGCTTGTTCCACCTGACGGTATGATCGAAGCAAAGCGGACTGAAACCCAGGGTCAATAGGCACAGATCCTCATGACCCCGCAGTTTGCGGCGGAACATGAGGATCTGTGCCTATTGCAGACTTGTGGGTGTTCGTGGCGATCTTCGCGGCCACTTGAAGATGGGGAGTGGGTTGCCCCAGTCCAAGTGTCGCAGAAGCGAATCCATGACAGAGCCTGTACATCAAGGGTACCAGTATTACCAATGCCAAGCAGTACGCAACGTGAAGAATGCTATAGGAAACAGCCGTAGATGCACACTCGCTTGACTTTCTCTACTTGAAGAAGTTCCCATCAAGGAAAGAAACACGCTTAGAAAAGACATACATGTATGTACAAGTTACAGCACAATTGTGTTGTGCTTGTCCTCGCTATGCGTGCTGCTTTCTTGTGCTTAATTAAAAACATGTTACACGCTGGGCAGTCACTTTCCCCGTCTGAATTTAATTTTCTCTATACAAATCAACCGAATGCACTCACTCACTACCAACAGGGAAGAGGCATAGATTGACATGGACCCCTGCAGCGACAGGAGCTCTTGAGAATCTGTGTCTCTCGCTGCCAAGAGCCAGCCAACTGGACCGAACTAATGCCACACAGGTTTTCCCCCTCAATTCGCTACCGCTGCTCAGCGGTAGCGAATCGAAGGAGACAACCATTGTGAACTGGACCAAAAGTTGCGAGTAATTTGTGTTAGATTTTATTATATCAGTAAACGTCAAGGGCACGCACGCCGAGAGCAAACCACAAATCGGATTGCCAGCTGCACCCATTGGCAGTAAAACCCGTAAAACCGCGTCCATAAAACGGAGGGATCATAACCTTGCGAGGAATTTTTCCTTAAGGCGTAAGCATGAAAATCAATAAACGGCTTTGCATTTCCGGCGGTCTTAACCAGTGTATTGCGCAAAAGATATTAGATTTCATTGAGGCTGGATCATGGACCATGATATGAAAGTTTCATGCTTTATTAACCCAAACCTAAACGACCTCGGCCCTAGGCAGGCAAAGTTCATTTTTGTGAAAAGCGATATTTTTATTTTGTACAATTGTGTTCTCGCTTTTCACAATAATGGAATTAATGTCTTTTCATTCTCTTGGGAGACTTCTGATGGATGAGGCGAGAGCGTGTGTGGGTATTTCACAACGCAGAAATCCTGTCTTGGACGAAGCGAACTGATATCGGCACCGTAGGTTGCAACAGAACTCACTGACCAGCTTTCATACACGTATTTATTAGACAACTTGTCTCTGCAGTCGACAGTATCAAAGTCGTCACTTTATCTCCTTGTTATACAACCAACTATATTGCACTAATGATTAATACTCCTGCAAGAAATTCTTTCAGTCGTCTTCGCGTGCAATTAATCCAATTTCTCTGTCGTATCGCTTTTTCCCCACCGCGCATTCCTCTGATAACCTGCCGTGCCCAGTAAGCAAAAACGCCCTCGTGCCGACGTCGGTCGAAGATGACCAGCGCACTTTCGCACTGCGACCGATATCGGCACGAGGGCTTTTTGCTTACTGCGCGGCGCGGCACAGGAAGCTAATCAGAGTCCTGTTTGGCGTGTTATGAAATTCCTCTGCTCTCATTAGCGTTGTCTCTTGTGGTCCTCACGCGCGCGCGCGACCCACTCGTGCCATCGAGCGCGTGCCCATCTGGGCTCCTCAGATACAGTGGTAATTACCCTCATTAGTGAAACCTGTATGCCCGGGGGGGGAGAGAGAAATTTGCTAGGGATGGTAGAAATAGGTGAGCAGCGGTGTTGCGCAGATTCGTCTTTAAAATGTTCGGCATTTTGACACTTTTCGCGTGTTCATTTTGGTTGAAGATCCGTAGTATTCCGTAGGATCCGGAAGTGGTTGACACCTTACCATGGATTCTTATTGTAGGAGTATGCATGGTCTGAAACTTTTGTCAGTAATAAGAGCAAAAGGTCCATAACTGAGAGAAGCATCAGCTGGATGTACAAACAAAAACACTGTCCATCAAACGCAAAAACAGGACTTGATTTCTTTTTATAGCTCCAACAAAATTGGATGCGCGCTTGTGCTTATGTTTTTTAACGGTTCTTGAAGAGTCCTGCAGCCAGAGACGGACAGGACAGATTAGCTGCCATTTGCCTCCACAGCGAGACCAATTATAAAGTCGAGGTACGCAACCGTGTACAGGAAGGCAAATTATATATATAGCGTGAGGCCACAAAGTCCTCGGGACGACGTCGGTCGCGGTTGGCCCGCGCAGTGCGCGGGCCGACCGCGGCCGACGACGGCCCGAAGACCTTTGTTGTACTGGGAGTAATAGGCCTATAATGGTCTCACTCAATAAGGTGGGTACTATCTTTATTTTGTATCATTATCTCCCTAGACACATGCCTCAGATAGGGGCGTTGCGGCATCATTGATCAGTCGTACGCCTAACCCTGAATCACGCTGGTTGAAGCGGTAGCGAATCGAGGGTGACAACCAGTGTGACTCCGAATATCACCACCCTTAGTCATTGCTAGAGCCGATCTCGGACATGAAGAAGAATACTGCTGGTTTCAGCTCGGAATTTCAAGCTAAGAAGTCGTCACTTTCCAATTGTCTTATGATCACTCTATTAAGAATGAGAGATATTGCCAAAAAAAAAAAAAAAAAAAAAAAAGTGAACAGATTTAGATTGATACATTACACAATCTTTTGCGCTTGTTTCCATAACGAAGTGCGTTTAGTTTAGTTTAGTTTAGTTGAGAGAGAGAGAGAGAGAGAGAGAGAGAGAGAGAGAGAGAGAGAGAGAGAGAGAGAGAGAGAGAGAGAGAGAGATTTTATTTAATGATTGTTATTAATCAAGTTTATTACCAGATTATCTTCGTTTAGCTCGCCAGAATAACTCGTTCATATTGTGATATTTGCTGTGTTAACAGTTTTATGTGTTACGTTTTCGTGGTTATTAGTTTGTGTGATAATTGGTCCGATATTATTTTAGTCTTTAGTAACTGACATCAAGACACATTCCAATGTTTTTAGTGTGTTTTTTGGGTTTTTTTTTTAATGTTTTTTTTTTATGGAAACATGGCAATAAACTGTCTTATCTCATGTCGACTTCGCTGAGCTCAGCAAACTATGGACACAATGAATTTCCGCTAACATTTTTCTTGCAATGCGGTGCTCTTTTCAAAATGCTGTTTTGTGTGATGGATATTTTTTTTATAACGCAGCTGCAGTAACCACCGCATCACTATAGCATAGTGCAAGGTCAGCTAATTCAATTTTGAACGGGATGACCTTATCATATGTGACGCACACTCGGGTAAGCGACTTTGTAGTGTGGCATTTCCCACACAATGCAAACTGCACATATTTACGCAGCAACTGACACAAGTATCTTTGTTTTTGGATATCACAATGCATTTTGACAATGAATCGTTTGAGAGCTGTTAATGCTTTGCGTTTTAAACCCCCTTTTTGCGACCGAAACAAAAATCAACTCTCAGGATAGACAGTGTCACACTACTGGCTTCCAGGTAAAGTAATTAACCCTTTGACTGCCCAGAAAATGGTAATAATAATAATAATAATAATGGCTACTTATATAGCGTGTATCCTTCAATAAGCTCTAAGCGCTTTACAAATAAAGAGTGGGAGTGGAGAGGGTCATAAAACCAGAGAAACAACGGATTCTGCAATACACACGCGCACACACACACAGGTGCATAATGACAAAGAACTGAGCTACATTGGGGTATCGAACAGGTGGGTCTTTAGGGCAGATTTAAAGGCAGTGAATGAGGAAGAATGTCTAATGTCTATAGGTAGTGAGTTCCAGACAACAGGTCCAACGTGCGCAAAACAACGGTCACCTCTGGTTTTGTATTTGAAGTGCGGGACTCTGAGAAGGTGCGTGTCACTACTTGAACGGAGGGAGTGGGAGGGAGTGTATAGTTGAAGAAGATCAGCGAGATAGGCAGGGGTAGAGTAGTTAATAGCTTTGTAGCACAGACAGGCGATTTTGTACGAGACTCGTTGTTTGTCTGGCAGCCAATGAAGTTGTCTCAGAATAGGAGTGATGGGCTGACGCTGTGAGGCGCGGACGATGAGACGTGTAGCACAATTCTGAACTCGCTGCAATTTCTGAATGAGAAACTGAGGGAGGTCAGATAAGAGGGCATTGCAGTAATCAATGCGGGACAAGCCTAAAGAGACGACCAGTTTGGTGGTAGCTTCAGTAGTGAGGTAATGACAGATAGAACTGATACGTCTTAATTCCAGAAAAGCAAGTTTGCAAACATGATTTACACGCTCCTTCATTTGAAGATATTTATCAAGAAAAACGCCAAGATTGCGAACAGAATCAGAAAACGGAATAGGTGCGTCACAAATGCGCATTGAGTCAGGAGAATTGGGCAGCAGCCGAGAGGCACCGACAAGAAGAGCTCCTGTCTTGCCCTCATTTAACTGAAGTTTATTAATACCACCCATTCGCAAGAGGTATAGCAGTTGCGGGGGCTCACGAGGATCTAAACCCCTTTTTGAAACCACGTTGTATCCATGTTCCTTTGACGATTTTACCATTCCAAAACACAATGTGGCTCCTCTGGCAATGGAGGGAGTTAAACACAAAATGAACGCAAAGACAAAACACAAAATGACCCTCTGAACCTCAGCGTAACTCCATATCTTGCGAGTGCAGACAGTTTCAGTAAGTGTCATAGATCATCAAGAGCACCAGCGGATGCGGGGGCTAATGAGGATCTGTATCTTTTGAGAATGAGTGAGTCTACATCTTAAGAATGTCTTGCAGATGGACGGCTATATAGATGTCCCGAGGATCTCTCCAGTACACACGAGTTACAAATCGTCTGTCACAGTTATGAAGACCTAATCCCATTGAGACATTCCGAGCTTAGTCGAGGTATTTGACCGACGAGGACCGGAGAGTGTGTGTGGATGGACCTGATTGTACATCATTCCTAACCCGTTCACTGCCGAGAAAATTGTACATGTATCACCACGCAAAACGCAAGAGGTATAGATCCTCATGAGCCCCCGCATTTGCGGGGGCTCATGAGGATCTATACCTCTTGCTGAAACCACTTTGTATCCACGCTCCTTTATTTTGACTGGGGACGTTTGACGTAGAATTTACAATGATTTCCAAAACTCTTTCTGCATTCACTGGCAGTGAAGGGGTTGACACTTAACGAAATTACCCTGAGAAGGGGGGAAAAAAAGTTCCACCTGTCATTAAAGACCACCATTTAGATGGTTATCGTTAATGATGGGTAATCTCCCATAAGGTGGTCGGTCAAAAAAATGGTTCTGTTGTACTATAGGTTTCATATAAACTTCTCAAAGTTGTGGAAAAGTCTTTTTTTTTTTTTTTTTTTTTTTTTTAGGTGCATGAATTTGTACAACTTTTGGTTAGGTGTTACTGGATGACGAGACGCCATTTTGTATTGTTTGTCAGTAATGGTCAGAATATGATACCAACAAACACGTGAGCCGCTTGGTGTAAACGAAACCTTGGAGACGTAACGGTCTATTCCAATCATGCGCAATACCGGACTGTCCTGCTTATATTCCAGCAATAAACTATTCTGCCATCTGTGGCCTCTCGTTGCGTCAGAGCGATGTTTGTGTTGCGTTGACACGCCCAGAATGAATTATGCGACCCGTCGCACACCTTCATAAATCCTCGCTGACATTATACGCTCGGCAAAGTGCAGCTAGCTGTGATGGTCCGTAAATTCTGACAGTGGGAAGTGTCTCTAGCCCTGCCGAGTTGACACACTTTAGACTGGTGCCCTCTTCGTCTGATACACAGCTGGTCCATCCTGGGCCTTCTGCAAGAGGCGTAGATTCTCATGAACCCCTGCGGACGCAGGGGTTCATGAGAATCTATGCCTCTTGCACATGGACCAGGATGGGCATGACATCACCGACGAGACATACGTCACATTAGATGACGGAGCGGTACTGACACAACTTGTATCAGGCGTGTCATTGTGTGTGTGGCTCAAACAACATGCACATGTTTTTGAAGGCAGGGCCCCTGGTCCATAAAACAGTGGGGTTACGTCAACAGTGGCCGCTAGTATGTCATGTTGAAACTTGCCAGTCAAGCAGCATGGAGGACTTCAGTGCAGCGCCTATTCCTATCCATCTGTAAAAAGACGCGTAGATCATCATGGGGACCCGTATAGAGTACATGGGTTCACCCATGAGCTGCTGTGTCCCCTACGTGCTCATGAGGATCTATGCCTTTTGTTAAACGCATTTAGCCCGACGGCCGTATTTCCCAAATTTTGGAGGCGTCATCTAATGACTATGCACCAGTTGCAGGAGATGGATCGACTGTGATAATTCAAGGGCAGTTACAGATTAGCTTGGCGTCGACAGGCGCCAAGCTAATCTAGCACTACCCTTGAATTATCATGGTCGACCCATCTCCTACTGTAGTGCGTCAGGGCTTAATGGGTTAATAGTTTACAAAGCCCCCCCCCCCCCGCCCCCCCCCCCCGCGCCCCCCCCCCCCGCCCCCCCCCCACCCCCGCTGCTTCTATGTCTGCGGTCCATCCACCTCGAACACCCTCCCACTCTCTCTCTCTTTTTACCGTTGATAAATAAAGTTTCATCATCTCCGTCAGAAACCCTCACCCTCCTCCTTACAGTCCGCCCTCAAAATCCACCTCTTTCAACAGTTCTAGCACTCTGACGCCACCACACACCCCACCCCCCGCTGACTGTCGTAATGTATTTGCGTGCGTGAGTTGTGAGTGCGCGCTTAGTTAGAGTTATAATTATTATAAGCGCATTATAAATACGGTAATAATAATAATAATAATAATAATTATTATTATTATTATTAAAACGTGTGCATTGTATACTCACGGTCAGATTGTCGGCATAGGATCTTATTTTTAGCATTTTATCATTAAGTGTCTTATTTTCCACGATGATCACTTCAGAACGACGACTTTTTGCTTTGCAATTCAATTCAATGAATTCATTTCAGATCATTTTAATAAAATAAACAATCCGTTGAAGGGCAATGGCAATGTCGTGGACGGGGGAAACAGTAACAACAAAATCACTCGATAAACATTAAGTGTTAGTTAACATAAAAATACTGATAACTAAATCTGCAAACAATTGCTAATACTCGCACAGACACATGTATGACAATCACTGAATTCCAACATATTATATTATTAAATACTAAACACAAGTGATCAATCAATCTCATTCAGTACAGACGCCGGAAGATAGAAATTACATTTTGGTAGAACTTTGTCCCCTGAGGCCAGGTCAGGAGAAAGAGCGACCATGATAGTTCAAGGGCAGTCAGTATCTTGTTGAAGTGTGTGGCCATGTATACTGACGTGCATGCTTTGTTACTGGTGAGGTTACCTTCACGCCGAACGACTCCCAGAGCCGGATCTGAACCAGAGCGAAGTCAAGGCGGACACCGTGAATCGCATCGGGAACACTGCAGACATGTCCAAGAGGCATAGACCCTCCGGGCTTATGAGGATCTATGTCTCTTGGACATGTTCAGAGTGTTGTCTATGCTTATGGTATCAACCGTGCCTTCGCTCTCGTTCCTTGTTGGGAGTCGCTCGTTGCAAAGAAAACCTCTCCAGTGTTTCATGCAGCACGGTTACTGACCGAGCATTTCTCTCTGTAGACTTTATCTTGTCTCCATGTAGCGTTATTACGTAGATTCTCTTGTTCGAGACATGGGCCACGGACACTTGAAAGATGAAATTATCAGTATGCACACCCTTAATTATGCGGAGATAATGTACTGAGACATGAGTCATTCGCATCGAGAACTGTACGTAAAATCTTTATCAGACCATATCGGCAGCAGGATATTTGAGTATCAGTGATCTCTTGACTCCTATTCATAAGTTTAACAGTTTGTGTGTGCATGCTCCTTGTGTGCTGGTCAACATCACAGACCAGCTGACACCTTGTTCTCAGGACCTTGAAGCGACGTGCTTAGTTGATTGTAATGCAACGAAACTGCATGGTAGTTCTTTGTTGTAAGTGAGGCCAATTAAGCGTTGAGCGTTTTTTATGATTTTGAGGACAGAGAATGCTATTATGCTTTTACAGCTCCAGCCGCGTATAAACCTCTATGAATGGCCCTTCAGTGGACGTGAATGTGCAGGTTGAATAGGCCTGTAGAGTGCCACTGTTATCATGTTATGTTGTGTAAACTTACAACACACGCAAAAGCCAGACCAAAAATGTGACTGCCAAGTGTGTGAAAATAAATGCAGAGAAAATCCCAGTAGATAACGGAGTACGCCTAGAAAGGACAATTCTAACTCGATTGTAATGTAGTCTTTCAAAGAATGTTTCTTTGTCAGGGTTTTCTTCTCTCTCTCTCTCTCTCTCTCTCTCTCTCTCTCTCTCTCTCTCTCTCTCTCTCTCTCTCTCTCTCTCTCTCTCTCTCTCTCACGCATGCACGCACACCACCAACACCGTCCTCTCCCTTGTCCCCCTCGCCCCCCCCCCCCCCTTCGCCCGTCACCCCCTCCGCCTCTCCTGAAAGACACTTTTTTTCCCCCGTTATTCGCGTGCCAGACACCATCAACTCTTTCACAGTCTGTCAAAAAGTGACACTTTTGTTTATTTCCTTATTTATTATTCTATCCAATTACATTAATGTGATAGATCTCCAAACGACTCATTCGAGACCCGCCGCTTTGGGATGCGCGGCTTCCTTCGGATGCGGCACTTCGCACATGAGTTAATTTGATGTGCCATTCGTACATAAATTAACACATTCTGCTCCTTGACCGAAATCCGCAAATTTTGAAGTTGCCCCCTGAAGATTGTATTACACTTCTGGAAATAGATCGAGCGTGATAGTTCAAGGGTTCAAACTATGGGCGCCAAGCTATTCTGGCACAACCCGTGAACTATCATGCTCGATCCATGTCTTGCCGTGGTCTGTCGGAGTTGAATGACTTAACATTTGTGCCTTCCAACACCAAGTGACAGAAATGTCTCGACAGTCAATGCACCAGTACAGTACTGTGTCAGATTAGCGTGGCGCCTATTCCGGCGGAGAGCGGCTGGTCAGACACTGCCCGCGTGCTGTCATGGCCAGTCTGATCTTTCCCCTTCTACTCCGCAGACTCTTTTTTAACAATACTAAAAAGGTTAGTCATTTCAAGATGAAGGGGGGTAAAAAGGAAAAGTTGCCCAAAGAACCAGATTTCCTCAGAGGACCTCATAATGAACTGCTTCAGATCTTGTGTGCCCAGACACGACCTTCAACGGGGGTGGACTAGTTCCCGCCCGATCAGCAAACGGCCAAATGCCAAGCCATCTGAAAGAGGCATAGATCCTCTTGAGCCCCCGCAATTGCGGGGGCTCATGAATATCAATACCTCTTGCCGACTCGAGTTACGTCTAGGTTCTTATCCGTTGAAGATTAACGCCTATTGCTGATTCGAAGAATTTGGCATTTATAGATCATTAGATGTCTCAGAAAAGAGGGACGCTTAAGGGTGTAGTCATAGAATATTACTCCACTGCGAGACGCATAGATCCTCATAGCCTCCCGCAAATTTTGGAGGCACATGAAGACATGAGCATCTTGCGGGCACATTTGCGTCTTTGTTCTTTAGATGGAAAAGGTGCTGGTTCGTGCGATCAACAGCAAAATGAATGTGTACGGACCCAGTACGCTACTGATAGTTTTGCCGCATGAAAAATATAAAATCTTTTTAGACCTCTGCAGAGTGCGTGGGCTCATGAGCATCTGTGCCTGCAGACAGCGATCAGCAGGGGTGGACTTGTCAAGACCAGATCAGAGAGGAGCTCCGGATCGGCAGATGGCACCAATCTTTCTTTCCGATTTCCACCGTTTTTCTCCCCTCAGGCTAATGTCGTGATCGTCTTTTTTTTAAAAATATTTTTTTAAGCACGTTTTCTGTTTGCGCTCTACATCCAGTTAGCAGCAGAACCGCGGACGGACGTCGGCTCGAGAGCGTTTTGCTCTCTGGGTCTCCTGTTTTCTTGTCGACCTTGCGCGTGTGTGCCTTTTCCCACTTTGAACTTTTTCTTTTCGTGCCCTGTAGCATCAGCTTCGTCGTTTAAATGTGATTATTGCACACACAGCTGGAGTTACTGTGGACTAACCCTTTGGCTGTCGGTAGCGGCTTTTGTCGCGATGATTCCTGTCGGAATCGTCGCGACAAAAACCGCTACCGACAGCCAGAGGGCTAACTAATAGTCTAACATCGTCATTTTTGCTTGGCCCAGGTAGACCATATCCATTATTAACTGCGTCAGTTCGAAAGTCAGCTTTAGATAGCGTTGTGTATATGCTGAAGTTTGGTTCTGTAGCGTTGTATACAATATGAAGTCACCTAACCTAACCTGACCTAACCACCGTTTAAAATAATGCTGAAGGAAGCTAGGTCTTCCACAGCAGGGATCGACATACGTTGGCAGAGACTCCGGCGAAGTTGGAAGTTTTCAACGGGAAAGTAGAAAAAAATAAAGAAAGAAATGGAAAATAATATTGTAAAAAATGTCGAGTTTGATCAAGACAGGGCTGCGAAAATCGGAAGACCCTGATGTGACTACCAAAGTCACAGGTGAACAACTAAAAAAAAAAAAAAAAAAAAAAAAAAAAAAAAAAAAAAAGGCATCCCAGCCCCTGAGCTAGCATTTTCCCGTCTGCAAGAGGCATAGATCCTCATGAACCCCTGCTGCCGCAGACGCTCATGAGAACCTACCCTTCTTGCAAGTAGGAATCTCCCCATTTCCGTGCATCTCTCTGTGTCTTGAACTCATGATGCTCGGATGAGATTAAGCCATAGTTTGGGGGGCGGGGGGGGGGGGGGGGGGGGGAGTAAGCTTGTTACTTTTGAATGGCTTCTCCGTCTGGACGTCTGTCAATCTCTGTCGAAGTCATTTTCGGTTTTGGTAATTGCGTTTTTTGTTTTGCCCACACGCAGTCATCGACTGCCTCACCGTCCCTTACATCTTGTTACTATATATCGTTATCTAAATGTATTTTTAGGACCGTATCCAGTTTTGTTTCTGTTGCAGGTTCCTTGTTTCGCCGAGGTAGAAAAAAAATCGTCATTTTGTATTTCATCCGCTTTTCGTCACTTATTATTAAAGCTTGTAGGGAAAAAAATAGTCACACTGCAGTTTAAGTTGTAAACATTTTCTTTTCCTTGTCATTTTGTGTGTTATGGAACATTTTTATGTTCAAAGTTTACTAAACTGAAGAGCAGAAGAAATGCGACATTTTTTAAATGGAAACACTTTAGTGTTTCAGATGGTTAAAGAAATGTCGCATTTCTTTTGCTCGTTAGTATAACTATATTTCACCGCACTTTGCAAACGCTAACGTGCATTGACCTTTGTTGTTAACCCTTTGCTTTTCTTCTCCTCACCGCTGTTACAGATAATTGTAGCCCCATGACTGCTACTGAGGATATACCGCTCGACGGAAAAGACGCGTAACTACGTCACTGTCTAACTAAGTAACTACGCGTCTTTTCCGCCGAACGGTATCGTCAGTAGTCAAGAGGTTAACGAAAACGGGCAGATGGATTGAATGTAGGTAAGTGGGTGAGTTGAGAAGGGGGACTTTTGTCGCATAATTCTTTGTGTATTCTGATTTCTCCTGGGACTACAGCAGTATTTTCTGCAGACAGCTCAGACTTATTGAGCAGTGAAATTCAAATTGATGCGTCTGCAGGTGGCCCTTCTAGTCCTTGGAGCATTGAGACGTGAATCTGTTTTATTTGTATTTTCGTCTACCATCTCGTGCCAAAACCCAACCCCCGATCACTGTAGCAACTACGACTCAAACTGCAAAAGGCGTAGATCCTCATGAGCCCCCGCAAATGCAGGGGCTCATGAAGATCTACACCTTTTGCGGCTCCTATCCGTATCTGGGTAGAGTGGTTCACTGGCCATCAGTCGGCCACGATTTCAAGAAGATAATTCGACGCCTCCGGCAGGAAAGGGCCGCGGCTGAATGGCAGTCCATTTGACTTTCCTGGAGGATCAGACCAATTTTCGCGCCAATTCGTGCATGCTGGAACTTTAAATGGCAGCCCATCTGACTTTCCTAGAGGATAGATATGTTTTCCCCACTCCACCACCTCCTGTAGTCCAGTTTGACTTACCATTGGAGAGGATGATCGACCATTTTCTCTCTCTCTCTCTCTCTCTCTCTCTCTCTCTCTCTCTCTCTCTCTCTCTCTCTCTCTCTCTCTCTCTCTCTCCCCCCTCTTATGGACTCCTGCGAGACCGTAAATGACAGTCCATTTCAATTTCCAGGAAGATGGACCTCCCCCCCCCCCCCCCTCTCTTACCAACTAAAGCGAGAACTTAACGATAGTTCGTTTGACTTTCAGGGACGACAGAGCGTTGTTTCCTCATCATCTTTTCCGCTAAAACCTAAAGGCAGTCCACTAGACTTTCCTAGAGAATCTGCCATTGTTTTCCCTACCGAAACTTCGACAACTTCGATTGTATTCCATTTGACTTTCGTACAGGATGGAGTGGTCTGTCGTTCATCGTTTCAGTAATGTCCAACCGCGAGTAAGACCGTGACATTTTAAAGGTAGTTCCTGATTAGCTTGGCGCCTGGAGGCGCCACGTTAATCAGGCATTACGCTTGAGCTATCGTGGTCGACCAATCTCGGGCGTTTTATTTCAAAAGATGAATCTTAAACGCAAACTTTTTGGCTGTGGACTAGAACAGTCTCCGACATGAAATTATTCACTTTGATCAGATCCTGAGCTCGTTCGTTTTTGTCAACCTTTTTTTCCTTTACTTTTTGCCTAGAGGCGTTTGTCTTTATATTGCATTCTTGCGTGTCTGCACATTTGTCAGGTTTTTTTTGGTGGCACTGACCTGGTTTAAACTGAAAGAACCGATCTTGGCAGTTTTGTTTCAGAAAATATGTCCCTTGAGATGCACTTTACTATCTGACTTTCCATATTTCTTGGAGAAGACAATCGTCTACATGACTGCCCAGGGACGGCGCCTGATTATTTTTTTCCACGCTAGTCGCCAGGCTAACCAGGGACTGCAATCGTCGATCGCTGAGCGCGTGACCCTGGAAGTGAAAAGGTTAAGATATAGCACACGCGATGCGTGTGCTATTTCGTAACCTTTTCAGTACTTCCAGGTCACCGTATCAACGTTTTTATTGTTTAACGACAGAAACAAAACCCTGACCACATGATAGAAACAGAAATCTATAAACGTACTGTTGCTACCAGATAGCTATTATCCAGACCCCGGTATGTCTTACAGCCGCAGCCGACATGGTGTTGCATATTGAAATTGTAAACTCTCTTCGTCGTGGTGCGTAGCACCTTGCGAAGGTCATGCAGGCATAAACCCTCACGTCGCTGTGCAGCAATGCGGTCGGTCCGCAAGAGGCGTAGATCTTCATGAGCCCCCGTATTTTGCCGGGCCTGAGGATCTATGCTTCTTGTCGAGCGAGCATCAGTTTACCGCTCATGGTGTAATGGCCGACGCATGATGTTGTTTGGCATCTGGTGACAAGCAGGGCTTGCGCCAGGTTTTTCGAATACAGGTATTCAGTAACAAAGTCGTGTGACTAAACGTGCATTCCATTAGCTTTAGTCTCATAAACTAATCAAAGCAATTTTGGGTTCGCATGACAATTGTTACGGCCTGCGCTTTGAAAGCTCGATGCAGCTGTCGTAACAATTGCTAGTAGATGAATGGTCTCGTTTAGTCAGTGTTTGAGAATGAATGGTCTTTTTTAGTCAAACATGCGATATCCACGCCAGAGAAAAATCATTCTCACATTGGTTGTCTCCATCGTTTCGCTGCGCTGAGTGCAGCGAATTTAAGAGAGACAACCAGTGTGAATCATTCTATCACCCCCCCCCCCCTCCTCCCCCCCTTTTTGCTACCAGTGCGATTCTTTGTGGTATTTGTGATAAGACCCCATATCATCTTGCTTTGTGTTACTAAGTTGCTTACCAATGTCATCCTTCCGCGTTGTGTAAGTGTATCGATCCATACTATTGTGAATGGGAGACCTTCCCGCACGATTCTGTGTGATGACCATCAGGACCCACATTATCATCTCGTTTTGCCGCGTTGTTAAGTTACCTGTATGAACGCACCCTGTCCGCACTGTGTAAATTTGTTGACCGTAACACGAGAACTTACCATATGGTGCAGTGTGTTCACGGCCGTAACTTCAAGAGGCAGCGTCCTACAACCTTGATGCCCCCGTGAGAGGATGTAAATGGGGTTAGTCCCAGGCAGCAAGAGACCTCTGTCCCCTGCAGTCCCAGGGGCTTGTAAGCCTCTGGGACTGCAATAGACTTGTGAGAGTCTATGTCTCTTACAGAGGGAAGACTGCTTGATTTCCCCAATCGGAGGATATAAATGGGGCCAATCTCTGCTTAGTAGATAGCATGGCCGTTGACAGGCGCTGGTAAATCAAAGCGGGACAGTTGCAGTGCGCCTGAACTGATCAGTGGTCAGGGCGTACACCATAGGCGATATCTGTTCCTGGCCTCCCATAACCCACCCGTTAGGACCGTCCATTATCACTTCGGTGCCATGGACGAAGTTTAACTCATTCGCGGTTAAACCGCATCCGAAAGCGCGGCTTATGCCGCGCATCCGCATGCGGCTTGCCGCGAATGAGTTAAGCTAAAGCTCAAACTGAACACTTGTTAAAGACAGTGTACTCGCCAGTCTCGGCGGCTGCAGGGCGTGCGATGATCTGTGCCTTTTCAGACGGAAAGATATAAATGGGGCCAATTCTCCGGCAGCAAGAAGCATAGATTCTCGCAAGCCCCTGCGGCTTTAGGGGCTTGCGAGAATCTGCGCCTCTTGCTGACCGATTTACCTGTCTGGCCGGGACTTTGTGTACTGTGGTGTAATGTAGTGAGTGTGTTAGACACCCGGGGTATTTGCTTTCCGGCCCTATCGATTAGGCCCGCCCGTCAGGCGCGACCTGATTTTCTGTCAGCTCATCTGGCTGTAATATCGTTGCGTGTCAGGGTTTTATCCTGTGCTAGCCACGCTGACAGAAAAGGCGGCGATTGTCTTTAATGAGAAATCACATCGTCAAGTTTGAGGTCGAGATCCAGGGTGGGTCGATACCCGTTCCGACACAGATAATACCCTGTGACCACCCGTCTTTCCTACGCCAGAGTAACGCATGTGTAATTGTGTGCTAGTCTGTGATTTTGGACCTGATGGTCGATAGGCCGTAAGGTCCAAAATCACAGATCAGCACACACACAGGGCGAACGAGTCCTTGAACCACCCATCATACGTGCTAAAAGCTTAGTTCCTCTGGACGCCTCACAGGACACAGGAAAGCGGTCCGTCCGTTGCCCGTTATTACATGGGTGGCCTTTGCTGCCGGACGTGCGTCTATCTATCTATCCCGTAGTCTTGCCGACCGTTGGGGCACCACTGATGACTAGGCAACCAGCTCCCTCCATTCCACTCTGTTCTCTGCCATTCTTAGTGTGTCGCTCAGCCTCAGTCGTGATGTGATCTCTGTACGAAATGCCAAGCAGCCTTCAAAAACATCTCATTTCAGTGGCTTGTATCTTTCTTTCGAGGTCTGCTGTGAGGGTCCATCATGACTCACAGGCATATAAGAACACTGAGATGACTAAGGAGCGCATCAGTCTGAGCTTGGAGCCGAGTGTGATGTTTCTGTCCTTCCATATGGTCTTCAGTCTTGTCAGCGCTGTTGTTGTCTGCGCAATCCTGGACAGTATTTCTGGTATACAATACAATACAATACAATACAACTTTATTGTCTGTTCGAGTCCAGGCACGACAGAAATTTGCCTTTCGGCTCGTCATGAAACAACAATATAAGACATTAACAAACGCTGCAAAAGCATATCATGAAAAATTATCATTGCAGCAATCTATCACAAGCAATCTGTCACAAGATGGGAGGTAATGTTAAGTAGATCATACTTATCGCGGCGTTATAAATGAGAGTTCAAAATCGAGACAGCAGTTGGAATAAAAGACTTCTTAAAAACATTCCTTTTGGCAAGTGGCATGTTGAAACGTCTGCCTGATGGTAGCATTTGAAACTGATCAGAGAGTGGGTGACTAGGATCATTGACAATGCTAGCAGCTATCCTTCGGACAGCTCTATGGTACAGATCATCTACTGGGTACTGTCCTAGGCCAATGATCTTCTCAGCTGTTCTGACGATACGTGACAGTCTGCCCCTGTTTTTCATACTGAGATTGCCATACCAAGCAGTGATGTTAAACGTCAGTATGCTTTCGATCAGGCTTCTATAAACGGATTCTAAAACCCTGGAACTGACATCAAAACTTCTCAGTTTCCTAAGAAGGTACAGACGCTGGTTTGCTTTTTTCACAATCAGATCAGTGTTTCCAGTGAAGGACAGCCCACTATCCACGACTGTGCCAAGGTACTTAAATTCAGTGACCACCTCTACAGGTTGATTATTAATTGAGACAGGTACAAAAATATCATCAACTTTCCTGTCATCAATGATGAGTTCCTTGGTTTTCTGTACATTCATTTCCAGAAAACTATCTTTGCACCATGACTCTAATACTGCTATCTGTGCAAAGTACTCGGCCAGACTGTCTTCTTTTTGGAGTAGGCGTACAAGGGCCATGTCGTCTGAGAACTTTAAGAGACGAGAAGTGGCAGTGTGACAACGCATATGGTCTGTGTATATAGAAAACAATGTCGGAGAGAGGACACAACCTTGAGGGCAGCCTGAATTTAGCACCACTTGGTCAGACAGACTGCCGTGTACATTTACACGTTGTGGCCTGTCCTTCAAAAAGTCTCGCACCCACAGAATAATGTTTGTGTTCACATTAAAGTCCATCATACGCTGCAAAAGCATCAGTGGTTCAACAGTATTAAAAGCATTAGAAAAGTCAATAAAAAGAATTCTCACATGTGCTTTTGATTTCTCAAGATGTTGAAATACAAGATTGTACAGAGTAAGGCATGCATCCTCCACACCCCTATGATCCTCATCTGTCACAATGGCTTCTAAGTATTTGAATTTCTTAACTGTTTCCAGTTTTTGGCCTCCAACCATGATTTCAGTGCCAATGCCACTGGCGTTATTGGTCATCAGTTTGGTCTTCTCTGTACTGATTTCCATCCCAAACGCAATGGATGTACTGTCCAGATTTACCACCAGCTGAACTAGCTCCTCCTCTGTTCCTGCAAGGCCATCATTGTTGTCCGCGAAGTTCTTGATTGTTCTGCCTCCAATACTGACAGTTCCTTCATGATCTTTCAGAGCGTCCGTCGTGATTCTTTCCAGGAAGATGTTGAAAAGAGTAGGTGAGAGCAAGCAGCCTTGTCTGACTCCGACTGTTGTCCTAAACCAATTTCCTATTTTGCCGGTGAAGCAGACTGCGCTAGTGACTTTGTTGTAAAGGTTTTCTATTACTTTGATTAGGTTGGCATTGATTTGTACAGCTTCATGGTGGACCAAAGGGCTGCATGCCACACCCTGTCAAACGCCTTCTTAAAATCCACAAAGACATGATAGAGGTCTTGCTGATGCTGGATGTACCTCTCACATAGAACTCTCAGGTTGAAGATCAGATCAGTTGTGCTGCGCCCTGGTCTGAAGCCTGCCTGTTCCTCAGCTATGATTTCCTCTGCCTTTGGCTTCAGCCTGTTCAGTAGGAGCTTTAACGTGACTTTGTATGGGTGGCATATAAGACTGATCGTGCGATAATTCTGGCATTGTTGTAAGATGCCTTTTTTTCGGGAGAGTTATTATAAGTGATTGGGTCCATGGACGTGCGTAAGCCTACTCTTATCGTGTACTAGGACGACGTACATGCGACCAGTAAGCATACGACCTCGTGATCCCCTTCAGCATATTAGGTCTCATGGCGATCAGCTCATCATGTTGGACTCGATCAGAGGTTTGGACAGGAAGGTCGCTCGTGCTCATGGAAGAAGTACATTATCGTCCATTTTGTGCGTAACAAAGGCGCATATAATAACAGAGTTCGGATACAGTGGTATTTCGCACTCAGCCATCAATTTTTTTTTTTGTTGTTGTTGTTTTTTTTTTAAGGAGGAAAAAAAGCGTGACTTGGAATATCAAGCACAAATTTGGTTTTTTAAAGAGGTTAACGTAACTAATACTTGATCAATATGAGCCTCCATATCACTGGCACGCGGGTGGTGGGCACATGACAGTCTGTTGTCTTGTGCAGATATGCGGCGTTCGCTGCTAGACTGTACCGGCAATTGTTTGCGTACCTGGAAGATGTCTGCTCCCTGACCCAGAGTAAACAAGCCCAGCTTAAACCCCGATAAGATATTCCTAGTGAGGGTGACAGATATAAGTGACTAGAGCCTGACCGTATCAGCAAGAGGCATAGATTCTCATGAGCCCCTGTAGTCTCAGGGGCATTTGAGAATCTGTGCCTCTTGCAGTTGGAAGTCTGTCGGTAGGGGTGCGTAAACCGAATCTGTAAGGTGTGGTTGACGCGTTGTGGTTGGCCGCAGGTGCTTCAGCTTTTCTTTCAGCGATATCAGGTGTCTGGGGCAACATACATAATATATCGTATTGTCAACGATTGCTTGAGATGTTGCTGTGAAAATAAATAATCACAGACACCCTAATCTAAAGCAGAAGACTACAGGTATAATTTCTTTGAGTCATAGCAGAGTCTAAAATTATTGTAGTTTGGGAGAGAAAAGTGTATTAAGGTCAGCTTACATAAATCGTTCAGGGAGTGTTTTACGCTTGCACCAGTTGAAATGAAAATAGAAAAATAGATTGATTCCTGTCATGACAATACCGGGAATACAAAAAGGTCTGTGTAGAATATGTGATCGAAATAGACTTGTCGTTATGGATTCATGTATTAATTACCCGTGAAGTGTCCATTTCTTCTTGAAGATTGTATAAGTTGTTACAGCGATTTGTAGTGCAATTTCCTGGGGAGTGTTAAATATGGTACGGACCGCCCCTTTAACATTGATATTGCGTCTGTGGACCGTAATAAAGGGCTGCAAATTACCAGTAGCCGTGTCTGGTGAGACATGAGTCAAAACAACTGTTCACTGTGAATAAGGAACAAGATGAGATGAACCATAACCCACAAAGTCCCTTTTATATGAGAGCTGTCCTCACTGTCAATGGCCTCTACCTTTTGTCTTTGACCTGATTCTGATGTTGAATTATCTCCTATTGAAAAAGTCTGGCAGATCTGCCAATGCGTCAGTGAGTTCTGTAAGGGGCGCAGGACATACGCGTCATTGATTTGTCAAACGTCATTTGTCATGACGCAAGTTTTAGATTTTACGTAGTTATATATTTTACGTGATACGAGTTTCACTTTCATTTCATAGGCTTGAGAAAATGGTGACAAAACTAGAACTTCACGGTACAATTTCAGTCTTGCAATAATTTGTGTGAAAGCAGGTTGACTTTACCTAGCTACATGATATACTAAGTACACGGGTCACCTGCATGCTCTTCTGAAAGCGCGTCGATGTGTGTGTGCGTGTTAGTGTGTGCATGCGCGCGCGCTCCAAACATCTCCAAGAGGCATAGATGAGGGCGCATGAGGATCTACTCCTCCTGGAGATACGCGCATGTTTGTGTGTGTGTGTGTGTGTGTGTGTGTGTTTGTGTGTGTGTGTGTGTGTGTGTGTGTGTGTGTGTGTGTGTGTGTGTGTGTGTGTGTGTGAGAGAGAGAGAGAGAGAGAGAGAGAGAGAGAGAGAGAGAGAGAGAGAGAGAGAGAGAGATGGTGATGATGATGATGATGATGAAACTTTATTACACAACGGTAGAAGTTTTGACATATACAAGTACGTCATTTTTCAAACTTGCCGTTGCTAACATACTACAACATGAGATATACTGAAGACAAGCAAAAAAATATTTAACGCAAACGAAAATCATAACTAAATAAGTACAGACACACTCAGTACAAAAAATGATACTAAGGTGACAATAAACAAATACGGAAACAGAAGAAAAAAAACCACTCTTCAGGACAAATTACATAGGGGAGCAGGAGAGAGAGAGAGAGAGAGAGAGAGAGAGAGAGAGAGAGAGAGAGAGAGAGAGAGAGAGAGAGAGAGAGAGAGAGAGAGAGAGAGAGAGAGAGAGAGAGAATAACGTCATATTTAGAGTATTATGTTAGTGTCTGCGTGGTGAGGAGTTGCCTCTTTTACGTCACCGCCACTGTCTGACTTTCTCTAGAAGTAATGGTTTTTAAGTCTCTTCTATTTATAGAAGGGACTTCTAACAATTGAAGTAACAAGATACAAATTACGTCATGTCTAGTTACGCTAATCTCGCTGCTGAACGTACATTTGGCGCGAAGCGCCGTATGTGCGTATGTATGTGTGTGTGTGCGTATGTAAACAAGAGAATCTCCGATATTTCTGTACACACAAGCTTGAAACTTTACGAAATACTTTCTTAAGTGGGTAGCTAAGAGAGCCTCCGAGCATATTGTAATTGAATGTCTCATTGAAGACATAAACAACCGTTTATAGGAAGTCGGTTGACCCAGATTAGAGTCCGTAATTTTTGTCATATTTACTTGAACTTTTGCATATAGCTAGTTTGGAGAAATACATTGGATGAGTTCGTTAGCCAGCTTTGTACCCTTTCAACTTTTTTTATTAAAAATTAATTCGCGACTAAAACCGCTACCGACAGTCAAAGGGTTAAATATAGAGTAGATCGGCATTCTCTACCAGACACTGACCTTGAAAATTGTCACTGTCTTCTGCAAGCTTTTGACGAGGAATGATACTTTATGCGACCGACACCAGATCCAGATCGTCAAGTTGATAGAGATCTGGTTTTGGTCTTGAAAGTTTGTCGTGTCGGATGGCGTGAACACACTCATCCCGAAAGTCGGAATCCTTAAATCTGGAAATTGGCCTCTGAGGACTACATACTGTTGATGAGACGTTTCGACCATGATATTTCAAGGGTGGTGCCAGGCGCCAAGCTGTTCTGGCACCACCCTTGAATATCAGGGAACTGCTTCCGTGTGAAGGCAAGTGACAGACGTCCATCTTTGTGAAAGCGAGATTTTCACGGCTGTATGGCTTTTAAAAATCCAATTTTGTGAAAAGCGAGATTTTCATTGCCTCACAATAAAAATCTCGCTTTCCACAAAAATGGACTTTCTGTCTTTTGCCGTCAGTTAGGTATTTTTTAGTTCCCAGGGTCACCCTGGTCAGCCCCACAGGGTGGGTTTATCTCTCTATCTGCGCCACCGAGGATACACTGTCCAGCCTACTTTTTCACACCTCCACTGGGAATGTGTATTTATTCTATGCATCTGGAACTAAATTCTGGAAGTGCACTGTGTGCATGTGTGCAATAGACATGGATTTCTATTTTTGTGTTGAATTATCCTGAACGATCGTTGTGAGCACTTGAAAAGCTATTTTTGTTCCTCGACGATCGTTAACCTAACCTAACCTTGAGTGCATCACTGCACCAAGTGTGTTTTCGGATTCCTGGAATACTAGTTGTGCGTGTTTTTATTAGTGCTTGCTTGCTTGGAAAAACTCACGTTCCTTCAGGAACAGTACTTTCGAGTTGGTCGGTGATCCTCACAATACCGTTTTTCCGCGGCATTCGTCTCTGTCCAACATCGGAGTACTGAAACGGGTCTGTTGGGTTTCCTGACTTGACTTTTGTGAGTTCAGTGATTCTTCTGACTTAGCACTGCTTTTTCCAGGTGAGCGTGTAATTTTTATCTAAAATCAAATTTGTCCACAACTGAAAGTTACTTTTGGAATTGAAAACATTGATTCAATGATTGTGTACATTTGCGTCACGCGTTCTTTGAACTAGAGCGGCTGACGCGTCATATGGAACTAGAGTACCAAGCGCGTCACTTGGAACATGAGCGCTGACGTCGATCAATTACCTCCCGCTCGCAAGTGTCTTTCCCTAATAAAAGCTCTATCCCTATCACGCACTGGTATCATGCTGGCATATAACTAATTCCTTGCACTGTGGTGACCTTTCTGCAGTGCACTAACAGCTCCTTGTAAATAAATCCAGTGTGTGACTATCTTGTGTGTTCGTGTTAACAAGATGGCGGACTAGATAACTCCAGTGAAGGACACTAGACTAAAGCCATGCCCCCGCACACGAGATCTATCAAAGCCAAATACTCCATTGCCTTGGAAAAAGTTAAGAAAACTAAAGACTGGCATCAGATCACTTTTGATACAAACGGTCTTCACTTGCCGGTGTGGAGGCATGCTTTAAGAGAACGATACCAGTTTGCATACAAACCCCCTGAGCTTTCCTCTACATGGGCTGACCACCAAAAGGACCACGCACAGACGCTCTCCCTCACCCATCCCCTGGCCACTGACCTTCCTCCTGAACTTTTTAAATCAGTGCTTGATCTCTCGCTTGATGGAAATAAGCTATTAAAAATCTCCATCTACTATACCACGGGCACAATTCTAGTCCAGGGGAAGGCGTGTGTGGACTGGGTGCAAGAGGAATTCGGCAAACTGAGGTCAGTCGTGAACCTCCTCCTCCCCAGCTATAGCATGTCTGGTAAACCTCCTGATCAACGGGCCCTGCCACCATGCGCCACTATGTGCTCACAGCTCCCTAAAGCTGACGATACTGACACGCTCGGTGTAGGTCTCGAGCAGGTAGCAGGAAGTACTAATATCGACCAGGACCACGACAGCGCCAATGATATGGCTGCCAGTGCAGTTTCAAACAACGCGACTGGCAGTGCCGAGGTTGCTTCAGCCGGCATTGACCGCAGTGGCTGTACCTGTGACGCCACCCCTTCGGTGGCCAGTGACCAGTGTGACAGCCCGGGCGGTTGCCCCCCTCTCGCAGACACCTGTTCTGCCTTGCAACCGTCTACTTCCATGCTCCAAGCTGACACGGCCAAGAAGCTGGCGGAACTCGGCCGTGTTGTTGATGGTCTCGGTGCTGCGATCGGCTCTCAACACGACACAGCCATGTGTGCAGTGTATGACTTACAGAAAGAGGTGCGTGAGCTGGTCCGGATTGAGATTCGTGACATCAAGGCCGAGTTCCACCAGCAGCTTGAACAACTTTGTTGTCGTGTCAAGTCACTGGAGGCTGAAAACAAGAAACTCAAGTCTCAGCTTGGTGACCACAACAAAATGTTTACTTCACTGCGCATTACTTCCCAGCCCTCCAAGAAGCAGATGACAGATGCACATGTGGACGCCACTCTGTTGTCAACCAAGCCTGGCCCATCCCTGACCTCCTCTCAGCCCCGACAGGCTGTTCCCACTGACCAATCTCCGCCTGCCATCAACCTAGCCAAGACTCCCTCCGTTGGTATGGCTTCCCCGTTATCCATTGAAAGCTCAGGTCTCACTCCCTCCACTCCCTCGCCGACCCAGCCAGCGCACAACACTGACCGAGCCTCATACCGTGACGTTTTAGTCGCCGCCGTGCCTGTGTCCAATCGCTTTGCTGCCCTCTCTGTTGACGACTGCACAAACGTCCAGGTCAAAAATATAGGCATGGAATCGCTCAGCAACACGTGCCGCCCCAAGCGTGATCAACATCAGGATCACCCTATCCCCGCTGATGTCTTGACCAAAGAGAGGATTTTGCCTGGGGTCACTGCTGTGCTAATAGGTGATTCAATCTTGCGAGAGGTGGGTAGCAAGATTGTATCACCGACTGTACCTATGCAGAAGATATGCGTGCCGGGCATGTCCATTGCTGAATTGATGGCGTGGCTCGACTCGCAGCCTCCTGCACCGCACATTGTTTTCGCCGTTCTGCATGTCGGGATCAACACATGCAAACGCCGACAAGTGATCAGTGTGGACACCTGGGCCGCCCTCCTCAAACTGGTAAAAATTAAGTTTCCATGCGCCTCCGTCAAAATGTCGTCTGTTTTGCCTGCTTTTGGTCGACACCCCGCCAACAGCGCCATCATTCCTTCCAACAGGAACCTGATGGCGGCGTGTGTTCAGGCGAGGGTTCTGTACATTGACAACGTGCCAGTGTTTCTGTCTCGTGGTGGGGCCCCACGTAAGTTGCTCTACAGACAGAATGATAATTTCCATCCAAGCACCGAGGGGGCCTCGCGACTTGCCTTCAACCTTAGGTCCACAGCTCGTGCATCCCTGCCGTCTATGCGGTCTAGCTCTGCCCACCAGCCTGTGCTGCGGCCAACTATGTGTGACGACCGCCTGCAATACGGACCCCCCATGCCGCCTCTAGGAGGCTTGCACCGTAACGGTCACCTACCCTTAGATTTAAACTGTAAAGTACCCATCCTCCCCACCCCACATTATCCACCCCAGCCACTGACCAATCAGCGTGTTTCCTACCCCGTGGCCCCTTCCCCCAAATTTTCCTGTGATCCTGCCACTTGGAGTGTTGCTTTCCCTGTGCCACCTGTTGCCCCTAGCCATGGCCGGTACGGCTACATCCCCTGTCCAGAGTATCATGGGCGGCACTATGAGACTCTCGTCTGAGTGAATTTCAGTGTGATCCCACACTGTTTGCCTCCCTCGATTCTCATCAGTGGTTCGTCCGGCACAATCAGTGTCGTCTATCGTTCGTCCCTTGACTGAGTGAAGTGACATTCTGAACCCACTCTCGTTGTCTCCCTTGATTCGTTCTGGCGGAGCGACGGAGACAACTTGCGCGGCGTACCATGATGTCTCAATGTCGTATTTATATGTCCACATGGGTTGTCTCCCTCGCTTCTCTACTGTGAATCGACGGAGTCAACCAGTGTGGCGCTCACCTTCCCTCTCATACGGAAAGACAGTCACTCAGTGCAGCACAAACCTTACCTCTCATTAATTATGAAATATGAATCTGACAATCTGGCAAACTGTTTAGTGTCCGACATTGAATATATAGTTTTTTTTAATCAAATAGCACTTTGGATTTAATTAGTGACATGAATTTTTTTTTTTCTGTGAATGGTGACGATTATTATCTTTCTGCATTTTCTTTTCTTTCAAAAGGGAGGAAATATACTCTTCTTGATATAGCGAAGGAGCCAGTGTGTGTATCGTATATTATACGGTCTCCGATCAGTGACTCATTTATTTCGCTTTTCAGAACGTAACCAACACATTATTTCCCCTATGTGGGATGTGACGCTAAGGAGCCGGTTTAGATATTTGTATATATCGCAGATACGGTATACGTTCAGTGACTCATTCGCCTACAGAACGTAACGACCTATTATTTCCCCAGCGTGGGGTGTGACGTTGTCTGCAGCGAAAGCGATAGACTGAGCTGAGTTTTCAGCACTGTAGTTTCTCCTGGGTTTTGTTTAACTTTGTTAGAGTTCAAAAGTTTTCATTTGTTCTTAATTGACTTTTGTACACATTTTCCCCCCACGTGTTGCTTCATCATGCCTGCCTGTAGCCCACATGTACATCAGTGTTCGCTGACTAAGCATGATTTACGGATAGGGCACCTTAACGTTTATCATTTATACAACAAAGTGCCCGACGCCACTGTTTTACTTTCACAACCCCAACCCTTTCATATATTTGGATTTACTGAGTCTAGACTCAGGGAACATATTAGTAACGCCTCGATCTCCATTCATAACTATGCTGTATTCCGTAGAGATGCATCATCCCCCGGTCATACCGGTATAGCTGTGTACATTCATAACTCTATCCGCCAGTACGTTACCCGCCGCATGGATTTAGAGTCTTGTCACGTTGAAAGTTTATTTCTTGAACTGAAATGTGACAAATCTTCCCCCACACTAATTGGATTTATTTATCGCACCCCTTCAGCCACATTTTCATGGTATGATGATTTTGTCACCATGATGGATAAGGTGCAACAACGTCACAACAAAGATATACACCTTCTAGGCGATTTTAATATTGACCTGCTAAAGACTGGTAATGCGGCGTGGAATTGCACCACCTCATTATTTGGCCTGCAGCAGATGGTTCGGTCTCCCACTAGAGTTTCTTTGTCATCCGCCACATTGATTGACCACATCTATACTACTAATGCACCCGCTGTCACAAACGTCCACGTGCCGAATGTAGCCATTAGCGATCACTTTCCTACTTGTTTTAATCTTTCAGTTAAACGTGATAAACCCCAGCACAAACACCACACTACCATCACATACAGGTCTTACACAAAGTTCAACAAAGATGACTTTCTTCATGACCTCTCAATCACGCCCTTTCACCTTATTTATAACACTAATGATCCCAATGAAGCCCTCTCGCTTTGGTACAAGCTATTTCTTTGGGTCCTCGATAAACATGCCCCACTCAGGACTAAACGCGTTAAACACCCTACCCTTCCGCCTTGGTTGTCAAAGGACATCATTCACGCAATGAAAATAAGAGATGACTTAAAACGACAGAAAAAGTTTGCGGATTTTAAGAAACAACGTAATCTTGTAAAATCCTTAGTTAGAAAAGCACAGAAAACGCTTGCGGAAAAAGTTATCGCAGAGGGTAAAGATACCCGAAGTGTCTGGAATGCAATCAATTTGTTTACAAAGAAGAGGAGTTCCATCAATGCTGCTACCTCTCCAGGCATAACTCCAGACGACTTCAATTCCCACTTTTTAAATATTGCTGAGTCCCTTGTACAGTCTTTTTCCAGTGGCACTGATAGTTACAGTTGTTCTGATAAACTGCGCACACACTGTGAGTCTGCAACAGGTGCGTCATTCTCCATACCTCTTATGACAGTGTTTGAAGTAGGTAAATATATTTATACTCTAACAAGTAAATCGTGTGGCCTGGATGGAATAAACAACATGGTACTGAAATTGTCCCTTCCATACACAGCTGACACCTTGACATTTATATTCAACCTTTCTATCAAGCAAGGTATTTTTCCAGATGCCATGAAAGATGCTAAAGTTGTCCCCATTCCCAAATGTACAGATCCCAAAAGTCCAAACGATTTCCGTCCTATTTCAGTGTTATCACTATTATCGAAGCCACTAGAAAGACACGTTCATAAGCACCTACTCCAATTCTTGGAGAATCACCGCCTCCTCGTATCTCTTCAGTCTGGTTTTAGACCTAAACACTCATGTTATACTGCCCTTGTTCACATTGTTGACTCTTGGCTCTCATCAATAAACAATTCCAAATTAAATGGTGCAGTTTTTCTGGACCTAACCAAAGCATTTGATTTAGTCGATCACAACATTCTTTTAAAGAAACTTTCAGTATATAAGCTTGATTCGAACTCTATAGCTTTTTTCTCCTCCTACCTCAGTAACCGCCGACAGAAGGTGTACTCAAATGGGCGGTATTCGAAAGAAGGTATAGTGATGCACGGAGTTCCCCAAGGATCTATCCTAGGGCCTCTTTTATTTTCTTTATTCATCAATGATCTACCTCTTTCCATCTCAAATCCTGAGGTTAAATGCGAACTCTTTGCTGACGATTCAACTCTGCATACATCAGACAAACGTGAAACGACGCTAAATTGTATCCTCCAGCAGAGTCTCGATGAAGTGTCAGATTGGTGTGCGCAAAATCGCATGCTAATCAGTACTTCTAAAACCAAAAGCATGTTGATAACAACCCGCCAAAAGCGTCAGCTACATCCTGCCCCTCTGAAACTGTCACTTGGCAATAAACCTATCCAACAAGTATCCAGGCACCGCCTACTGGGAGTTGTAATTGACGACCAGCTGAACTGGTCGCCACATATCGACAGTTTGTGCAAAACCTTGTCCAGGAATGTATTTCTGCTATCTAAACTTAGACATATTCTTAGTACAAAGTGCTGTACATTGTTTTTTCACGCACACATTAAAAGCCACTGTGACTATGCGTCCTCTTTGTGGGACGAATGCAGTGAACTTCATTTTAAAAAACTAAACTCGCTGTATCGTCGTTCAGTTAAGTTAATTATTCCTAACCCTATTTCCACGGCTGAGAAAATAAAATCCCTTGGCCTGCTTACACTGAAGGAACAACTCAAATTTAACAAATGCGTCCTCATGCACAAAATATTTCATTATCAAGCCCCGGAATATCTGCGCATGATATTTAACTTCAGCCCTCGGCATCACCTACCTACGAGGAATGACTTGCTTCACTTACCCCGCCCACGGATAGATCTCTACAAGTCAAGCCTTCTATTTTCTGGTAGTTCTGTCTGGAACTCATTGCCATTAAACATTAAATCATTTTGCGATAAAATCCATTTTAAACGTGCATTGCACACTCACTTCCAATCAGCGTGACTTCACAGTTTGCCATATAAAAATAATTCTGCTGATAACACGTAAACGTCAAATTTTTTCTCTTTCTCCTTAAATTTGCTACCTGATCATCTATTGTGTTGTCGGTGTCACTATACGCTATTGATGCTGCTGATTCTATGACACTGTCTTAGATGAGTATAATATTAATGCTGTGCACGCGTTTCGTTCTCTTGCTTTTTGCATCGGAGGCAGTTACAAATTCTCCATTGCGTTTTTTTCCCGTAGTTTTTCTTCCTCTTCTTCTTCTTCTTCTTATTATTATTATTATTGTTAGTATTTGCATGCTCTGTTTATTTTCCTGTTATGTTGTTTGTTTACAGGACAGCTTGTAAGACAGGCATTGAGTTGCCTAATAGCTTTATCCTGAATAAATAAAGATTCATCATCTCTATTCTGGGGCATGTGTTTCTGTCTACCCTTTGTCCATTCACCTGTATTTGCCTTTTTAAAACTCTCCCTACTGTCTGCACTGCCTGTAGCTCTTGATATTGGATGTGTGTTGCTAAATGGTCTTAGCTTTATTTAGGCCCCATGTGTTAGGTTTATTTAATGTATTTGACCGGCTGGCGACATACATTCAATGTTCTGTTTAGTTTTTTTTTTCACAAGCAGTGCAGGCACGTCCTGAGAAAGCCTTGTTGCTGTCGGGACGTTAAGCAATGTACAATCAACATGGCAAGATGGGCCAACTGAAATGGGTAATTCGTAGGACAGAATGTATGCTAAAGCACTGCCGAGAAAGGATGATGTGTAAGAGTAAGAGTAACAGGATTGGCATGTAGGTATAGGTCTTCAGTGCAATCTGTCTGTCTTGTCGACTTTATCTGGGTCAGGTCAGGTATTCGCGGACCAAGCCACAAGTGTGATTCTGACCTTTATGCCACCAAAGTTCACAGTGTGACTATGCCCCTACTCCCGGTGGATAAGCGTGGGCTGATCTCTCTCTCTCTCTCTCTCTCTCTCTCTCTCTCTCTCTCTCTCTCTCTCTCTCTCTCTCTCTCTTTAACGGCAAGTTTGAAAACTGGTCCTGTTACCAATAACTTCTACCGTTGGAAAATAAAGGTTCATTGTTCTCTCTCTCTCTCTCTCTCTCTCTCTCTCTCTCTCTCTCTCTCTCTCTCTCTCTCTCTCTCTCTCTCTCTCGTGCCGCAGACAGGAAGTTTTTGTGTAGAGTTGAATTAACATTACTGTAAAATCCAAAGTGACATTTGTCCCAATTTGACGGGGGACAGATTATAAAACGTGTTCTTTCAGAAGTTCAAAAAATGATTAAAGTTTCACATCATTATCCGCGTCACCACCACCACCATCATTATCATCGTTCTCTCTGTCTCTCTCTCTCTGTCTCTGTCTGTCTGTCTGTCTCTCTCTCTCTCTCTCTCTCTCTCTCTCTCTCTCTCTCTCTTGGCAGATTTGAAAAAATGTCATTGCCTCTGGCATTGTTAATATCTTTACCGTTGTAAAATAAAGATTCATTGATTCTCTCTCTCTCTCTCTCTCTCTCTCTCTCTCTCTCTCTCTCTCTCTCTCTCTCTCTCTCTCTCTCTCTCTCTCTCGTCGCTGTGGCTCTTTCCAAGTCACCTCACCCAGGCACCCTACCCCGGCAACAAGTCAGGCAACGGTCGGCTTCCTTCCCCACCCTTTACCAATAACCCCTGTAGACTTGGCGGCGTTCGTTAAACATTCAAGAGGTGTCTGTGCAATTTAACCCCGCCGAATTCTGGCGGTGGCTTTGTGATTTAACCCACCCACCGTGGGCCCATGCTTGCAAAACAATCAAGTCAGTGGCGGTTGCGACTACAAAGGCCTGGTGATGGGAAACGCAAATACCTCAGCCGTGGCTTGGCACACCGAGCGTCCCTGATGGCCAAGCAGGGTCGTAGACCTTTGCAAGAGGCATAAATTCTCTTGAGCCCCTGCAACGCAGGGGCTGATGAGAATTCATGCCTCTTGCCTGTTGCTGGTACCAGTAGACATAACCTCTTCTCTCCTCTCCTCTCCTCGAACAATGGATCTTTTCAGGGTTTAGGCTAGTGACTGGTTTGGCACCCTGTCCTGTTTTTACGCGCGCAGAAACCACCTTCAGAATCTCAATGAGTACAGCAGAATTTTTATTATTTTTTTCCCTGTAGGGGTCATATATCATCATGAGCTTGTACAGCCTGCAGAGGTTCATGGGGATATGATCATATTTGAGTCTGTGTCTGCGAGTGTGATTCTGCGGTTGCGGACGAACAGGAAACAGTCCCTACAAACGAATCGAAGGAGACAACCAGTGTAAAAAGCGTATTTCATCGAGAAATGTCAGTGCCTTGTTCGCCCCTAAGCCCGCAGGGTGTGAATCTGGCCTAATTTACGTCTTTTCCGGAAGTACATGTATGCGAGGCCTTCTATGGATTGGCAGAACAGAACAGAACAACGTTTATTGTCGAGGGACCCCTTGGGGCCAGAGGACACAGAGGGATCGGCCGGACTTAAATATCATGTACATTACTTTATATAATTCTTTAGGCTCTCTCAGTCCACACGGAATTTTGCACTTTTCTGTCGGCAGTAAGTCAGTTCATTGGTGTTCATCGCGCGGCGTCTGTGTTCGTGGAGTCCCGTCTGTATTATTCCTGTGACCGCCGGTGATTTTCGCGTGGTCCGTGGTTCCGTCCGGTCTTGTAGCGTCTCCGACGGCCCGGGGCGTGAAAAAGAAGAGAGAGAAAAGAAAACTGAAAAGGCCAACCACCTTGCGGCGTTGAATGTTCGTCCTGTAAGCACGCCTTTGGAAAGCTCTCTGGTGGTGCTCCCCTCGCACGACCTAAGGGTTTCTACACACTGGCTGTCTCCCTCGATTCGCTACCGCTGACGAGCGGTAGCGAATTGAGGGAGACAGCCAGTGTGGGGCTTGTAATGAACTGTAACTATTTGGTCATTTACAGTTTTGTTCTTCCTCTTTCGTCATTGACATCTTTGTTCCGTAGGCGTCACCGTTTCATATGCATCAGAGATCATCGGGAATTTGAGCATTTGTGTGCTGGTCTGTGACTTTGGACCTTTTCGGATGCACGGTATGGGTGCTGGGTGATTGTTGCGTAATCGACCACTGCTACAGCAGGGGTAGCCGGAAGTAGCACAAATGTGTCATTTCCCAGTACCCTTGTTACAAAGATGATTTCTCTCAAGCCTGTTCTCCGCTCTTCCGAAGGAGGCTAAAAAATGCAATTTTTACATTCATTTCGAAATCGGGCCTTGGGTTCACGCGTGTATGTACAACAGGGAAAGAGGTTACATGATATGTCATTTTCTTAATCGTATGATTCACTGACATGTGGATCAAGTAATTACCTCCACTGTATTATTTCGCTGAACCAGACAATTGTACCGCAAGGCAGAGTATCATTTTCACAATCCAGACAATAGGTTGCGGATATCCGTTGCGACACTAAAAAAACAACAACAATGCATCCTTTGCAATATATAGTCCAGCGCAAACCCGTTCCGTCATTTGCACGAGTCATAGATTCTCATGAGCCCGTGCGGCCGCAAGGCTCATGAAAATCTATGATTCTTGTTAAAAGGGATGGATCTTATTTATATCTGCACACATTCGTGGAAGAAATCATCGGAATAAATATATATCGTTGTTGCTGGTACGGACAAATGTCTGATTCACCGGACGCAGTTGTAAGCAAAACCTCATAATAATACCCTCCATATGACGAACAGTTACAGCCGAGCAGCGGCTCATGAGGATCTGTGCCTCATCAGATTGAAGGATTTCAACTTGAAGAGACGTATCGTTGATAGGGAAAAACAGGTTCATAGTAATCATACACCAAACAGGACCCAGGTCACATAGCTAATAACTCACTGCATTTCGCTGCACCACCACGGCAATGAGTCACAACAATGCAGTTACAGGTGCATTACTTTGTCTCTGTGTTTGGCAACAATTTCCCTCTGTCTACTAAATATTTCACATGTGTCCGTGACAGATTAGGGCACCGCGTCTATTGAACGCACCTCATGCGTAGATTCTCCTAGGGATTTTGAAGCATCATCATGAGCCTCTGAAGGTGAGGGTCTCATGGGTGGTTATGACTCTTATAGAACTCATTTGTTCATGTGTTCCTTAAGTCGAAAAAACGTTCTCTCTGCGGTGAAGGGCGCATGGGTGTGATTAACCTGTGCGCCCTCGCTTCGCATTTTGCAATGCGAACGAGACAGCCATTTATTTAACCCCTGATAGCCTGCACCATCTGAGAAGCCGGGATGGTGTTCCTAAGATCTGGTCGATTTCTGGCAGCAAGAGGTATAGAATTTCATGCGCCCCCTGCTGCCGCAAGGGGCTCAGGAGAATCTGTGCCTCTTGCGGATGGAAAATGGCTGTCGGGGGGACGGAACAGGAGTGCAACCTATCGCAGCAGTTGCATTGTTCTTGCTAAGTGCAGGATATTGTCTGATGAAATCTGCCTGCAGTACCCGCAGCTGGCTAGCTTTGGTTCAGTTTTGTCGTTTTGTGTTCTATATGGAGATTTCTACATATTTTCTCCAGCTTCCTTTTTTCTTCTTCTGATTAACCTTATCCCGTTGTGTTTGTTCTTCCCCATATACTTTCTGGTGTCTTTTTGTTTGGTTTAGATTGCTTTGCTTTGCTTAAGGTGGGATGGGGGCTGAGGCTTCTCCAATTAACATTATCTGGTAGCTGCCACAACTTCTGCTTATCGATCCTATTGCGAACGATAGGCCTACTATGTAGGCACTAATACCACCACCCCCGCCGTGGCTTGTTATATAGTCATTGATACTCGAACGCTGCGCACAGTACGCGATACTCTGATAAGAGGGATGTACTGGACTGGAAGAAGAAGAAGATATGCGTAGTTGTACCCTTCTGACACTTTCTGCACTTGATAAAATGGCAACGCCTACTAAAGATTGACAGATGTTGATATTATGTTTTGCAACACGTATCACATCTCTCCAGACAGTCAGATGATTATCGTTAATCTTATCATGATCACTTTATTGTTGCCGCTGTCCGGGGGTAGTTGTAATCGAGCCGCAAGGTCTGGGTGGTGTCTTTGCTTTGATGAGGCCATTCCGTCTGCAAGAGGTGTAGATTCTCATGAACCCCTGCAGATGCAGGGGCTCATGAGAATCCACACCTCTTTCTGGCATGGGACAGGTCCCATTTTCATCATTTTTTTTTCCGCAGACAGAGTAAATCATGTGGTTGGATTGCACACCCGTGTCTGCGACTGACAATGTACTGTCTTGCATACAGGTGTGTCCTCTCGGCTTGAAAGAATCGCACTGGTGTCTCCCTCGATTTGCCACCGCTTATCAGCGATAGCGAATCGAGGGGGACAGCCAGTGTGGGCGTGACTGCATGCTAACGTGTGTCGTATGGTCCAAAATCACGGATCAGCACACAGATAATAACGCAGTCTTGCTTTTCTTATCAGGGATTACTATAGACTTAGCGGCTGTCTGGAACAGTGGAAGTATAGTCCGATATCGCTAACATGATTGGCTTTGACGGGCATACCATTGCGTAGACGTACTCACGCGCAGAATATACATCCACACACACCGTTGTGTTAATCAAGATAAACATTATGGCCAAGGAAATGCTTCTGCTACTTAGTGCATTAATTTAACTCTTTGACTGTTACTGACGATACCGCCTGGCGGGAAAGACGCGTAACTACGCCTCATGACCCCATCTACAGAACGGTATCGTCGGTAGCAGTCAAGGGGTTACTACTGTCACATATCTGTACATATTACACCAATACTGGTGTACTGTCAGGGATTTTGCACAAGAGATTTTACCTCGAATGCTGGTCGACAGATGTAATCTGTTGTAATCACTGACAAGGGGTAGGAGGAGGGTGGAGCAGGAGAGGGAGGACGCCACACTGGTTGTCTCCTTCTATTCGCTACAGGGAATACAGGGAGACAACTAGTGTGGGTGGGGAGCAGCTCCCGTAAGCAGTCGCTACACACTGTGTCCCGACAATATGCATCCTCTAGGTGCCAACCGGAAGAAGTGCATAGCACCGACTGAGCCACCTGGAACTCAACCAGGATTGGCCTAATGGATTCGAGTTCCAATTTATCGCCACCTTGCAAGAAGCGTAACAGGTAAATCCCCTCTCATTAATACATCTTTGCCGCTGATGACAAGGGTTTACGCGGACATTGGTCTAATACAGCCACAGAGGTAACCGACTCTGACTTCCTCTGTGTGAGACGAAAAGGTGGGCTTAAATAGGACCGATGCCTGCCAGCAAGAGGCATAGATTCTCACGAGTCCCTGCGGCCGGAAAGGGGTACGATTACAGACGTGTGTTCGCCTAATACTGAGAGTCTCATACCCTGGTCTAATGGGTTCAGCGGTAATGGCAAATCCTCCCCTTTCTCGACGAGCTTGATGGGCCGACGATGACTTACTCAATTTAGAAAACACACATGTACTTATTCTGATCCGGAGAAAGGTACGATGCCGAGAGCTCACGAAGGTGTATGGCGCTTGGAAGGAAAGGTCAGCACAATCATCTCAGGGCTGAAGCTGTCCTCAGCCAAGTTGAAATTACCAAGTTGTCAGGTTCGTGCTTAGATTCTTGCAGCCCCATGCAGCCTGAGGGTTCTTTGAAAATATCTTCCTTTCAGTACTGAATGCGATCGGCCACGTTTACATCTGTCTTCTTCAGACGGATGAGGTCATAGAGATTGAAACTTAAAAATAATAGATTGCCGGTATGTAATATTGGACCATACGGCTGAAGCCGCAACTATCACGATTCAGTGACTCACAGTCATTCATAATCGAACTTGTCTAAATAATGACTGCGACAGGACAGCTGTTTCTCTGATTGCAAAGCTTCGTCTACAGCTGTCACAGGTAGGCGGAAGGATCATTTCCTGCGAAACAAAGTCGCTGAAACCGTTCAGTCAGGTAAATCACTCAGCCACACTCATTGCTTCGACGCCGGCCAGGTGTTCTTGCTTACTCGCACAAAGCCGACTCTTTATGTATCCACGCAGGCTCGAGGGGTGTGCTGGTGTGCTTTCTTCCGGCATACAAATAGTGTGGCCTTTTAAACCCCCTTGTGCATGCAGCCACTGATACTGTGAACATCACCGGTGGCTGCTTGCACACGGGGGTTAAACTGTGTCACACAAATGCTGAGGAGCCTGCCCTGGGAAGATCATTTCGTTCAAGCAGGTAGCTTACTTATCGGACACAGATAACTAGCCCGTGGGGGCGGGCCCTCACGCAAAGGCGGGCTTTTGTGTAACCGTCGTACTTTGATCCTGTCCCACCTGAGAACCGCAGACACCGTTAGCGTGGCCACCAAGAGGCATAAGTCTGCATTAGCCTTCACGGCCTCCGGGACCCACGAGGGTCTATGTCGCTAATGAAGTCAACGAGTCAGTTACTCGCAGACACATCGCCACAATATGCCACATCCCTTTGCCGACTCCTGTCCGGTGTGAAATTGGGTTGTTATTTCACCTTCACGGAGACTGACCGATACCTTTCAACGCCGCATTAATGCATTGAAGCTGTTCAACAATTAAAGCTGGCCTGTTGTTGAAGCTGTTCTGCTGTCCAAGCTGTTTTTGGCCAGGGTGATCTTTAGGTTGGAATCGCGAGCCGGTCAGAGCAGAGGCATCAAGAGAGAACCCCCTGATGAAAACTTTTCCGCATAAAAGCCAGATGGGCGCCAGCAAGAGGCATGGAGCGGGGTTTCATGAGGATCCATTCCTCTTGAAGACGAACGTCGTTATCCAGTCAGAACAGCCATCATCGTCATCTTAGAACACTTCGTCCGTATGAAGGAAAATACTTAGGTGCAAATCAAACGAACTGGTCAGCAAGAGGCACGAATCCTCATGAGCCTCCGCTATAGCGGGGGCTCATGAGGATCCAGGCCTCTTGCAGATGGACGTCGCTTCGTGGGAAGAGAACGGGAGCTGAGCGGAGGCGAAGTAGGCCTGTAATTTAAGGTCACCCAAGCCAACAAATCGGACCGCTCGCCCCTTCACAGTGGATGCAATGGTGTGAATCAAAGGTTGGTTAGTTCGGGGTTTAACGTCCACGGCACCGAAGTGATAATGGACGGCCCTGACGGGCGGGTCATGGGGGACGGGAAAATCTATTGCCTATGGAGTACGACCTAAACACTGATCAACTCAGGCGCACTCCAACTGTGCCACATTGATTCAGGGGTGGGTTGCATATGCTTTCTTAGCGCGCAAATTTCTTGCTTAGCGCTAAGTTCACAATCTTAGCTGAAAATGTGCGTTGCATGAGCGTGCTTATCTGCTGGAGCGAGCTTAGTGGCGTGCTTAATTCTAAGGACGGCCCCCCCCCCCCCCCCCCCCCCCCGTGCGTAGCGGCGTGCTTAGCTGAGGAAGAGTTCTTAGCTGCCGTGTTAACGCGAGAACGGAAATGTGAATTCACTCTCTTAAACCTTGTGGCAGAAACAGCCTTCCATCTAGGATAGAGAAGGAGGAACACGAAATGTACGTGGGAACGCGGAGACCCAGCCTCGTCTCACGGACATCTGGGAATTATCGGTGAGGAGTCTGCATAACTGATTCAACTGACCCTGAACACCGATGGGTATAACCCAACACCAGCCGTTGTCAGAGAAACATAGATCCTCATACTATGGGAGCCTACTACACGGTAGTCCTTAACTAATGTACATCTACATTAGACTTGAGACATAGATCCTCATACTATGGGAGCCTACTACACGGTAGTCCTTAACTAATGTACATCTACATTAGACTTGAGACATAGATCCTCATACTATGGGAGTCTACACGGTACTCCTTAACTAATGTACGTCTACATTAGACTGACAAGCAGGGTTGCCTGCACGAAAAATTTGCCATTCTTTCTCTCTTGACTTCTTGTTTTCCATCGCCGCCATTTCACCGGCGTTTTGAGCGAAAACCGTGCGTTTTTATTGGCCGATTTCTACAATCTATGATGACGTAGGGGAGAACCCCACCATAAGCTATAAATAACCTATCCCCGCTCGCTAAGAACTCGTTCGGAGCTACGCACATCGCTAAGTCGCTCCATGCAACAGAAAACACTCGCGCACTAAGCAAGAGCTTTACTAAGCAAGAAAGACCTTAAGTCAGCGAGCTTAACACACTATATTTAAGCACGCTACATGCAACCCACTATGCTATTGAACAAGCCCGTCTTTTCCCCCTGGATTGTGAATCAAAGCCTGTCCTTCCTCCCTTTGTACGTCAAGCTGTAAGGTCCGTCGGTACAGATTGTATCAGAACCACCAGTGAATTTACATCTGTCACATACTGTAGTTTTACCTTTAACCTCTTCACTGCTTTCAGACACAGTTTTTGTGTTTGAATGTATGGCACATTCAGCATCCAATAACCGCCATTTATTTTTTTCCTCTTGCAGTGCTGTTGCACTCGCATATAATTATTAATTTTCCCCACAGGTAAGCTTACTAGACAGTGTATCACTCTGATGATTGAAGTTGCACTATTACACACACACACACACACACACACACACACACACACACACACACACACACACACATATATATATATATATATATATATATATATATATATATATATATATATATATATATATATATATATATATATATATATATATATGTAATTAAGCACACTTTAAGAACCGTTATGTATGAGAATACCCTCAGACATTAAAACGACTCATTTGCGATGATCCTCGGAGGAAGTTCGTGTGAAGTTGGAATGTAATGTAATGAGTATGTTTATGGCCATTAACGCACCCCGCACTTGTAAACTAAATAGATCAAATGATGGATTAAATGTGTGTGATGGTCTGTGAGTTTGGACCTTACGGCTAAGACCTAAGGTCCAAAATCACAGACCAGCACAGTGGTTGTTGGCTTGGCCTTGTTCAATTTAAAACACGTAGATAATCAAAACAGTCACGTCTCAGTTTGGAAGAAGAAAAACAAACAAACAAAACACGAATAAGAAAATGTGAGCCATATACTATTAATTAGCAATTCAGCAGTTCAAACTATCGTTTATGCTGTCGATTTTCTTGCAATCCGCAAACCGCAATCCTGGATTCAGTTCGCTTGCAGCGCACATCTTTCAGCTTTACAGGAAACTGGTTTTAGTTCCAGCACAGAATAGAAAAACAGATTTGTTGCATGTGGTTCGAGCAGGGGTTGGGGGGGGGGGGGGGCAGCTGAGGTTTCAATACAAATTAACTTTACTGGAAAACGATATTGACGCGGGAGATAATATGAAAGCCTCCGAAAAGGTTAAACTAACAGATCCCACTGGCGACCGCCTCTTGAGGCTCCATCGAACGGCTGATTAGCTGGATACAACTCCATTCATAAACCCCTGATGACACCCACCGCCAGAGAACAGAGAAGTAAGTGAAATGATCTAGGCCATGGCCCCTGCGACGCAGGGGCTCATGAGAATCTATGCCTCTTGCAGATGTCAGATTCTACCTTGGTGACCACATACTTTTTCTTTTCTTTTTTTCATTTGTTCGGTTCTCACAGGGCAGAGACACAGGGAAATGATCTACACCATCAGCAAGAGGCGTAGATTATCATGTACCCCTGCAGCCCTTGGGGTCTCTGAGAGTCTGTGCCGCTTGTAGATGGAGGAAGCTGGCTCGAGGACCGCGTGGATCCATTTGTCCGATTAGATTGCTGTTTTCACAGCTCTCGATGTGCTTACGTCCCAGTGGGCCGTGATTGGGACGGAAACCAACGACCCGTCAAGGCTGGTAACTTTCCCCATTTGTCTGGTCACAGTGTACATATGAAAGCATAACTGTGGCATTGTTTTGCCCGCTTTAGCAGATTCCGACCAGTTGAAGCAGATTGTGTTTTTGAAATCAATGTAAATTCAACGTCAGAGATCCCCAGCCGTCATGTAATGGGAACATACATGGATACGAAAGTGGTTTCAGCAAGAGGTATAGACCGTCATGAGCCCCCCGCAACTGCGGGGGGCTCATGACGGTCTATACCTCTTGCATTTGGGTGGTGTTCAGTGTTCCTCGGCAGTGAAAGGTTTGCATTTCTGATTCAGAAAACTTTTTTTTTTTTTTTTTGTCCCACGAGAAGTTGACTGGGGAATTTTTTCATGCACAATAGCTCAGATAGTAGACGGCGTTACGTTCATGGTGGCAAAAGACATGAGGTCCAACATTGCAAATCCCCCCGCCCCGCAATGTATGCGTGTAAGGGGAGAGAGTGTGGTTGTTCCGGGGGCAAGGGAGGCAGGGAGGAGCACGGAAATCTATACTCGCAGAAATGAGAATCTGCCATGCACTGGCGCTTCTTCAGAAATTGTTGCCACGAAGATTCACGCGACCAGACGTCCGAACGAGATTGCAGTCGGCGCCTTGCAGCGTCAGGCGAAATGAAGTGCACTACAAGTGCTTTCATTGATCAAACACTCCATGTTGTTTTCTTACGATGTCTTCTGCTTGAGGACGTGATGGAAATTAGTGTCAGCAACAGGCACAGAACCTCATGAGCCCCCGCAGTTTGCGGGGGCTCATGTGGATCTTTGCTTCTTGCAGATGAGTTTTGCGTCCTTAGCTGCTGGAGTGAGTCCTTGCCGTTTCTGGTCCTGTACAAGTTTTACCTTTAAACCCGTCATTGCTGGGAAAAGGTGGACAAGATCCAAGATGAACAAGATCCAACTGCAATATATGTAAATCATCACAAGCCCTCGTAATTGAGAGTCTGTGCCTCATGCTGACACCGCTTTGTCCCCAAACTCCTAGGACAGAAGGTGCTCCTTGGGGTTGAATGAACAAAAATCTCAGAAACACATTCTGCGACCACTGGCATTGAAGGGGTTGAAATTACTCGAGACCAAAGGTGTGCTAGGGCGTCTGTAATTTCGGACCTTACGGATCAAAGCTTTAAAGCTGTAAGATCCAATATCTCAGATCTAGACCAGCAGTCAAATAAATGTCCAAGTAGGAGTTCGACCAGCGTCGTACAGCGAGAATTGAATTATTTTCGTGCGACCTTTTCACGACTGTTGCCAGAAGACTAGACCCAGACCGAGAAAGACAGTTCAGACAAGTGGAGTGCTGATGTCTTTTAGCGTATCCAGGGCATGAAGTGAACAGCACACGACTGCAAGAGGCATAGATCCTCATGGGGCCCCGCAGATGCCTCTTGCCGACACCACTTTAAATCCTAGTGCTTTAGAGGAAAGGTGTTCCGTGGCGTTCAATTAACAAAGATTTTGGAAACAAAAAATGCGACCCGCTGGTAGTAAAAGTGTTGAAGTTACACGAGACCAACCCCTCCCCCCCTTCCGCCCCCCCCCCCCCTCATCAAACCTCCAGAAGTAGACGCATCCGGGACTGATCGGACGACGTCAAACCCTTGTTGAATTCCTAGTCACTCTGGTTGACCGCTAATTTGGACTGCTAATACATACCTTTTTCATGCTGTAATTGCTTCCTCCATTGCTACGTAGTCTCCAGTTTTCGGTCTTCGATTCTGTTTCGATTGATCTTCGGACTGCCGTCTTTCGGCGGACCTTGCACGCTCCCAGGAAGTGGCCCGCCTTTGAATTAGGGGGTTGTAGGGATAGTTTGATGTATGTGAGTTGTTCTCTGAGTCAGGGGCCATTTGAATGAGTGAGCTTAGTCCTGCGCCAGCCATTAAGCAAGGTGCTCCGCAACAGCGGTGCACCTTGCTTAGTGGCTGGCGCAGGACTAGGCTCACTCATGCAATTGAGCCCTGGACCTACAGGCCGCAAGGGTGCAAAATCGTAGACCAGCACACATGGTTGAACGTCATACCTGATTTAACCCATTTTAGCCCCAGGACCCTGCAGCAGGAGATGAATTGATCATGATAATTCAAGGGTAGTGACAGATGAGCTTGGCGCCTTCAGACGCCAGGCTCATCTGGCACTACCCTTGAATTAGCATGATCAATCCACCTCCTGCAACTGGTACACAGTCGTTCAGTAAATCTTCCAAAATTTGGGAAAAGCACCCGTGGGGCTAAAAGGGTTAAAGGCTTTGAGTTGGGGGAGGGGGAGGGGGGGGGGCACCTTGCATAGTGGACCGTCAGGATGGTACCGGTAATGTAGAGGGCGGCAATATGATTGTACAATACGCCGCGTACAGATTGGATTGGACATGTGGCCCTGGACCAGTACTGGGACAAGTCCCTCAGTATTCAGGACGGGTCAGGCGAGGTCATTCTTTGCTGATTGCATGGACTGGCCATCTGGTGCTTCAGCACTCTTCAGTCGGCAGCTGACTGTCCTCTCTAAGGATGGACGTGGATGGATACTGACCAAACCATTGCTGCGCTGACTGGATTTACTTCACTTGCCTTTAGCTGAGGCAAGTCACTGACAATATTTTCAACTGTTCTCGGAGCAGTTCGCTGCAGTACTGAAGGACTCTGGTCACGCAGCACGTCTACTCCTGCGCTGTGATGGATGCGAGCTGCTGCCCGATCCGTTAATCACAGTACCCTAGAGACTACTCTCTCGCTCACTCCTTCTCACTAACCACTGGCCACCGGCACACTCCCTCACGCGATCTTTACTGTCCTTTGAGTGTCCTCGCATGACCTTTCATCGGGTCATTCAGTGGCCTTTTACTACTACGTCATACGTCATGGCTCGTGCGGATAATATCTAAATAAGATGGTCTTTCTCTGAAGGCCTCAGCCACCTGTGGAATTGCCTATTAGCACGTAATTACTATTGCTGTACTATGGTGTTATAGAGGTCAGAGCAAAAGGTGACTGCCAAGCGCGTAAAATGCAAAGAAATTCCCAGCAAAGACAGAAACACGCTTAGAAAGGACAAGTACAAAACAGTTGTGTTGTACTCGTCCTTTCTAAAAGGTTTTATTTTTGGTTTGTTTGTTAGGAAATAATTAAATTTTTGACACTTGATGTAATAAATAAAATTATTATGCCCAAGAACGTTTAAAATATGTATACAAAACCGCATAAAATCAGTAAATGTCACAAACATCATAATTTACTTCTAATCGTGTTTGTTTTCCCATCTTCGTAAGTTTTTCTGTCACTTTGTCGAGATGAAAGTCGGGACGGGAGGTCAGCCTAGCGCAAGATCCAGACGATAACTGATTTAGAGTAGACGATTTGATCAGCTTCTCATTAACTTCCAAACCACTCCTATCACGGGGCTTTTGTAAGACGCACTTGTACTGCTATGTATGTACGTTACCTTAGGCCGCATTGATCCAATAATTTATAGTCTGGTAGACAGCTGCAAGTCTCATCTACTTAGATCTGTTTGTGAACGGGTGCGTGAGTTGATTGCATAAGACATCGCGCCAATGAAAAGATA